>JAUPFV010000002.1:24953190-25553190 GCA_036936605.1 Limnanthes douglasii subsp. nivea
AGAGACCCAAAGAGAAAAATGTTACCAAAAAGAAGAAAAAGATGCACGTAGAAAATCCTACAACCAAAACTCATGTTATATATCAAACCATAATTCATTCCATGCTTGAGTAGTACATTGATGTGGACCCTGATTCACGGATAACGATGTCTTCGGAGGTAGGCTCAGTTCTGGTTAATAATGAGACTGAAGAGGAAAATGATCAGGCTTCCAACGTCCTTAATGAGAAACAATTTATTAAGGCGCTCAAAAGAAATTTTACCCTCGGTATCTATCATGATCACAAATGGCCACCGGATCCTTTCAGCTATACCTGTCAGACTCCCGCACTTATTCTCTGGATTATCTACTAGCTCTAATTTCCACGCTCGAGAGGAAAGAAAAGAAAATGAAAAGAAATCTTGCCCAAGCGAAGCTTCATATTTCCCAAGTTGAGGAAAGTAACAAAAAATTAGAACAAAAAGTCAAGGAAAAAACCAACAAATCCAACATGCTGAAGACGGGGTGCGTGCTGCTTGTAAAAAGCTTGAAGATCGAGATTAAAGATTCTCAAAAGGAACTTAACCAACACACAAAGGTTATACGGGAGCAAGACAAGGAATACAACATGCACATCTACCTTTTCTTTAAATCAAAAGAAGAATTAGAAAATGTTGTGAAAGTAAGTGAGGAGTAGAATGACAAGACGGTTCAGGAACTAGATGTATTAAACTCTTATGCCAAAGACTAATTTAAGACCTTGTCTACTTAGGAATCTTGGCCAAGGTTGCGCTGAGTATTGACATTCATGAGAGGTTTATGGACTTGAAACTTGGATCATATTGGTGGTTGGTTCTTGAGCGGGATCGTCTCTCGTGTGTGTATTTTTGTGTGTGAAAAGTTCAATGTTTAATCAGTTCATTGGGTATTCGGAGTATGCTTGCGTATTTTTATTTTATCTTTTTATTATTTTAGACTTAGGTTTTATCGTTAATTGAAAATGATCAGTTTTCAATACAAAGATAAATCATGTTCATTTACCCACTATGGAAGACCCCTTCGGTCGAAAACATAACAATATACATATTGACAAATGGAAGTTGGAAGACTCGTCACGTCCAACATCAAAATAGATTAATGATAACTAATCAAAGTTGGGAGACCCTTTAGGTTAAAAATCAAAATAGGTAATTGTTAATCAACCAAAGTTGGAAAACCCCTAAAGTCCAAAATCAAAATAGGTAGATGTTGACCAACCAAAGTTGTAAAATCCCTCAGATCAAAAATCAAAATAGGGGAATGTTGACCAACTGAGTTGAAAGACCCCTTGGGTCCAAAATCAAAATAAGTAGATATAAGCTTCAAATCCTGCAAGAAATGTAGGAGGAAAAACAAATTTATATTGATAAATTGACTATGTAAGAACCTCATTAAAACCTTAATGTTCTAGAGTGTGTTGCCAATCAATATATGTAAAATAAATAAAAAACTGTACAACACACTTATATTTACTCTAGATACAACTTTAAATGTTGGATTCTCTATGGGTGTCAACATGGTCTTTCATCTTGATCTCTTAACCGATATATTCCAGGTTTCTCCCTTTCAGTTATGGTATATGGGCCTTCCCAGTTTAACGCCAAATTTCCAAGCCTTTCTCCGAACCTTATCTCCCTCTCTAAACTCCCGCCGTATGACCTTTGATGTATATTTACTTCTCATTAGAGTCTAATAGTGTAAGGAATTTAGCTATGCTCGTCTTTTCCTTTCCTTAATCCAATTTAGCTTGGCTTTCCTACCCTCGTCGTTATCCTCTTCAAGATAAATATCAATATGATACGAGGGGAGCATAACCTTAGACATGGTCACAACATCAATCTTATAAACCAGTGCATAAGATGACTATTGAGTTACGGTACGATGAGTGGTTCAATATCCCCATAATACCTTTTGTCAGTAGTTTGGCCAGTTCCCATCTTTTCCTTCGAGGATTTGTTTAGACCGTCAAGAATCGTTATATTTGTCACTTCAACCTGCTTGTTAGTATATGGATGAAAAAGGTATCGAGAAACATTATTGTATCCATTGGGAAGAACAAAAGTTTCTCATATATTTGTTATCAAATTATGGGCTATTGTCCATGGTAAATCTCCTTAGGATACCAAAGCGACATCATATATTTGATAGAATAAAGTTTATCACATCTTTTACCCTTGTTCTAGACAACGGTTCTGCTTCGACTCACTTGGAGAAATAATCCATGAGGACTATTATTGTTTGTCTTCCTCCTAAGGCCCAACTAAATTCATGCCCCATCGGTCGAAAGGAGGCGTATCAGTACACGAATTCAAGTATCACAAATTCTCACTAATGTTTTGGCATCATTCATAATCATGGGCCAATAATAGCTTGATATACAAACTCTTCTTGCCAAATCCTTGAACCTACAATGCATCGAACACTCCTCATGATGAAGTTCAGATAATATCATTTGCGATTCATTATCTTAGAAGCAATGCAACAACCGTCTGCTTAACTATTTATTGTAATATTTATCCGATGATTGCAAACTCGTGCATTTTGAATCTTACATTCTTATCCATTATCCTATCAATGGATATAACATTATTAATTAAGAAGTCTCTAATATCATACCTCCAATATTTGTCGTTGCTTAATGAGATTTGAACACATTCATCTGACTTTACACCTTGTTCCAGACTTTTCGTTATTCATGGGTTCTCTTGCGTGAATATCGATGGTAAGAATTAGAACACGTTGTAGTAGCTAAGGAGTTCGCCGCTGCATTTTCAGCCCTATGAACATGATGCTTTCAAATATTACTGCCATTGCTTTAAGTGCTTTCAAATATTTTTTAAAAATGGTGTTTTTCCCTCGGATTGTCCTGACGTGATTGACTAGAAGCTCCAAGTCACTTATCAACTGAACCCTTTTGGCACCACAAATGTGTACAAGTCGTAGCCCCACAATAGCATCATTATATTCTACTTCATTATTCGACGCTGGAAGTCCAAATTTTATGGCATGATTCATTATCATGTTTCACTATATATAGCTTTGTTCACATTTATGAGACTTAAGGAAAATTTTACTACCCAACTACCCTACCAGACCCTTTTTTTCTCAATTTATACCTAATGACTCAATTATCTCTCTACAACTTATCCAAACATTAATTATTTTACCCTTTATCATGAAAATACCCTTAAAAAACCTTTGACACTATCAGTGGCAACTATAGTGGAAGCCTAGATAGATAACAGAATAACAACGTCTTAAATCTTAGTTGTTTTTAAGTTTATCTTCGTAATATACCGAAGGATTGAATTTGAGATGCATATGGATCCAACCAAGATGACTGATGGAGTTATGATCGGTGAAGGGTCTGGTAAACTACTGCATGTAAATGACGAGAAACGTGAATGATTACTCATGGAAGAAGAGCGTGAATAGTTATGGGGTAGAGACCGAGGCATTAATATCCTAAAATAATAATAATAACTCCACTAGGTTAGCTCAGGTTAGAAGTCCAAAAAGCATGAAGGATAAGAGGACACGAAGGAAAAAGCTGCAAACTCGGATGCTTACCAAAATCAGGAAAAATATTGAGTTTGAGGAATATTCGTTTTTCTAATGCATAAAGATCACTGTCATACAAAGAGAAGAAATCATAAAAATAAGCACTACTTAAAGAGATATTCTTATTAGGATCAAAACTGAGAGCGGGAGAAAATGTCAAGCAAACAACGTGCATCCTCGGATAAACAAGAACCTGAAAAAGGTAAAGAACGAATAAAAATTGAGGGAATGATAGGAGGTTCGGGGAACCATAATATTTATTATCAAGCAAATAATTAATTTTCCATTGAGTCCGAACAAGGTATTTATACAACAGTAAATGAAGGTCACTAATATAGTTAATGACATAATTGGAAAAAAGCTTCCCTTTCAGCAGAAACTCTCTTTGGACATTTACCAAAGCAGTTTGACATATCCAAGATAGAAACAAATTGATAGGATTAAAGATCCGGATAAACACCTAGATCAGTTTAAGAAATTTATGATGAATTACGACGACGATGATAAGTTATTTTGTCAAGCTTTCTCCTAAAGTTTCAAAGACATCGCTTTAGAAATAGTATAATCGACTTTCGTATAGGTCTATCACGAACTTGATATGTTCTTAACTACATTCCAGAGGAATTTTTTCGGGAAGAAAAGATATGAGAGTAAACTACGACCGATAATTCAATGTCGCCAGTTAATTGGAGAAAGTTTAAAATATTACACAAAAAACTTAATACAAACTAAGAATAAGTTGGATGCTTATTATGAGCAAATGGTTACAACTTCTTTCAAGTAAGGGATTTTTCGAGGAGAATTAGCTGATAGGGTGACTAGGAAAAAAACCTTGTCCTTTTTAGCACATGTTAAGAAAAAAATCCAAGTGGAAGAGTTGAAGAGATTAAAATTGATAGATTTGCATAAACAAGTTCACAATCTTCTACCTCGGGCCATCAATAGCAATAGGCCCATACAATCACCAATTTTTGTTCGAATTACAAAAATCAGCATCTATCTCGACCTCGGGTAAACCAACACCCATAAGGTCAATACAGGTTTAGATCAAATTAACAAGGACCACTTTGCAGATATAAGAGAGAGTATTGTTACTATCTTTGACAAATCAACGATTTGTTTCCATTTTAGAAAGCCACTCCCAATCTAGAGTCTGAGGGAGAATCGAAATACCCAATTTTGTAAGTATCACAACGATGTGGGTCATGCTACAAAAGATTGCATTGTGTTGATGATGATGACAAGTTACTATGCATAGTTTTTTTTCATACTTTCAAGGATATCACCCTGAAATGGTATAACAGATTACCGCATGGGTCGATTAAGAACTTTGACATTTTTGGATGAATTTTAGAAGATAATTTTTCGGAATTAAAGAATTTAGAGGAAATGGGGACACTATAATCCATCGTTGGCAGCATCCCAATGCATTCTTAAACGATTATACCCTATATTTTGTGAATACCAAAGATGGACTGGTAAGCTGTTTCGAATAGGTAGCTATAGATGCACTTAGACAAGGGCTATTAGCTGAAGAATTGGCCTATGGATTTACTGGTAAAACAAACAATGACTTGGGATTGTCTGTTGAACCAAGTTGGAAAGCAAACTAGAGTAGAGGAAACTAAAATGCTAAGACAACCTCATCAACATAGAATTTCCCCTTCAACCCTCTTCAACAAGCTGGTAGCAAGTCACAAGCTATAGTTAGAAATCATTTGAGGGACTCTAGACAGGGTTCTCATCAATCTCATTCGAGCCAGTCCACTTAGGGGACACAATTTAGGCCAAAAAAGAAATCAATGGGTTTAACATAGTTATTTTATATAACTGATAAAAAATATTGCAACTAGTTTGACGAATCGAAGAATTTTGTGTTATTCTGAACACCTCCACCCATCCAAACTTTGAGGGAGAATCAAAACATACAATTCTGTAAATACCACAATGATGTGAGACATGAAACTAAGGATTGTATTGCTTTGAATCAAGAAATACAATCTTTGATTGAAACTACCTTTTTCAAATCAAAAGTTGGTAATAGACAAGTGGGTAATAGATTACAGCCAAAGACAAGTGGGTAATAGATTACAGCCAAAGACAAGTTGGGTGCAATATACTTTACCTATTGTCCAAAGACAAGTCATAAAAGCTTCCAAACATGAAAGTATGATGGTGGCTATTGAGAATTCGATGTGAATTCATAATATTTGATCCAGATAGGGGTCGGGTGAATATGGTATCTGAAAATGGTGGAAGAGTCTCCAAGTTGTATCAATTCTTTAAGGATGTTATGATAATTGGGGATACTATCAAGGGAACATAATTCCGAATAATTTGGATTGATACATAAATTTCAGCCAATATTTTATTTTTGTTTACCTACAGGTTAATGAAGAACCCATCTGTTATTCTCTGATCTAACAAGACCATAGTAAGGTTTACAGGAAATCCTATTGATATTATCAGGGAATTCTAAGTGGAAACTATCTTGGATTATGGGTCATTAAGAAAATACTATAAGAGTTTTGTTTATGGTGGTTGATTGTCCGACCCCTTATAATGTCATTTTTGGCAGATCTTGGCTGTTAAGAATGCATGATTTTGCATCAATGTTTTACCAGTGCTTGAACTACACCATTGGAGGCCAAGTAGGATGGTTTGGAGCAGTCAAAAGGTGGCTAGAGAATGTTATGTCACTATTCTTGTTCCAAAGTCTCGAAAATATGACAGCTAACAAGGAATAACAATTACTAAAGTATTCTTCGGATCCAAGAAAGATAGATGATCCAAGAGAGACTCCTAGTGTAGCTATTCATATTGAAGAGGTTGGAGTGCATAATTTTACAGATGGGAAAAATATCGAAATTGGAACTGAATTTCCATCGAAATTGAAAGATAAATTATTTTTTTTCTTATCCGATAATTTTCATGTGTTCACCTAGTGTAATGAAGATGCAGTAGGCATAACAGCTAGCATCATTTCCCATAAGTTATCCGTGCGATCTGATGCATGCTCAATGATACAGAGAAGAATGACGGTTTCTAAAGAGAAATATGAAGCTATTATTAAAGAGGTAGACAAGATAACAAATGTGGTATATATTCGAGAATCTCAATATGTATTATGGACATAAAATCCAGTGCTTGTGAAAAATTAAAATGGCGAATGGCGAATGTGATTTATTTCACGGACCTTAGCATGACATCTCCCAAGGATCCTTTCCTTGTCCCTATGATAGATCAATTAATAGATTCCACTTATGGCAATCATATACAAATGTATCTGAAGAACCATAATCATACTACATTCATCACTGAAAATGGGCTATATTGTTATAAGATAATTTCTTTTGGTTTAAAGAATGTTGGGATTACCTACTAACGTTTAATTAAAAAAGCGTTAGCTAGTCTGATTGAGAGAAATATAGAATAGATATTGATAACCCGATGGTAAAGAGTCTAAGAGAAGAGGAAGCACTTACTCAATCTCAAAGAAGCTTTCTCCAACTTGGAAGCTATAAAATTGAAGCTAAATTTAGATAAGTGCACCTTTGATGTACAATCCAAAAATATTTTAGGATATGTCGTTGATGCGAAAGGGATCAAGCTGACCCAACACAATTAGATGCATTTCTGGCTATGGATCCTCCCAGATCCACAAAATACGTTCACATGTTAACTGGTAGACTGACAACATTAAACAGGTTCATATCAAGGTCATCAGATAAGTATGTATAATTCTTCTAAGTGTTAAGAAATGCCAAAACATTTAACTCATCCTCAAACTGTGACAAGGCATTCCTAGAAATAAAAAAGCATCTATCTTCACCTAAAACCATGTTTAAACTAGTAACATGAGAAAAACTTTATGCATACTTGGTAGTATCCGACCATGCGATAAGCACAATGCTAGTCTGGGAAGTTCACATTAACCTCACCTAGTTTATTATATTAGTAAGAGTTTGTTGGATGATAAGAAAAGATATCTAAAGTTGGAAGATATACTTTTTAATTTGTGTCTTGCATAATAGTTTTTGTGCCTTCGAATGGATTATATATTGAATTTGTGTACCTTCAAATGGTTAAGTGAATTGTTTTTTAATAAACTAAATCAAGTCATGCAAATTAAAACCTGTAAGGGGATAAGACGAAATCCGAACTGAAAATTACAAAAATTCTTTGGCTACGCCAATGACTTAAACAATAGTTTTTTATCACTAAACAATGCCTTTGCATTACTAAGGAATTGCAAAAAAACATCCGAACAAAATAATAAAATGCCTTGTATACGACAAGGACTTGCATGATACAACAATATATAAATCTATTTGCCTTTTGGCTTGTTCCCTTCAACAATTCCTCCTTATTGTATTTCTTCTTCCAAATTCCCACTCCTGGAGTCCCCTTCATCACTATCGTTAGATTTGTTATCGAGTGACTCCATAGATATTTCTAATTGATTCATTATAACCACGTTCTTGGGCTATAAGTTTTCTGCAACCAACTCCCACAAAAACCTGAGGGCTAGTTTGTGAAACACCTTATGAAATTCCAAAACTAAGTTAGATATTTTCAGGCATCCCCTTTATCAAAACCATTCAGGATCCTATCAACGTATGCGTCTAGCGCATCATTTGTCTCTTGTATGTACTTCATTTTGAGAGAAGCCACTTCTTATTCGCATTTCTTGATAAACGCCTCCTAATCATTATTTTCCTTCAACAGGCCTTCGATGGTACGCTTGTGAGTAGTTTTTTATTTTTATTTTTTAACAATGTAACCTTTCCAGAACTAGAGGACTTCAACCCTTTAAACGCCTCATTTACCTTAGCAAGTTTGTTTTTAAGAGAATTGGCCTATTCGGATAAAGACCAGTCTTAGCTTTTCTTCTTAAAGAAAAATCCTTTTAATTCTTGTTCTCCTCATGAAGAGAAGTGATTGTCTCAATGTAGGACCTAATTTCTCTCTCCAACTTGACAATAGGCCTCATATAGCTCAACATTAAATATTCCAGTACGTCGTTTTCATTTGACAACTCAAAAAGTACACCTTCAAACACCACACTAGTGGCATTGCTCTTAGATTCTTGGAAGTTTTTCTCAAATGCGTCAAAGTCAAATCCCCCAATACTTTTCATTGGGTTAACATCTCTGAATGTACGCCTCTTAAGTGGAGGGAGGACTGGAGATGAATGATGGGATACATAAATTGGAGGAGGATTGACAACAAGAATTTTAGAAAGGATAATAACTGAACGTAGCACTATCTTCGAACGTGTTAAGGTATTTTTTAATCTTTTTGTCTCTTTTGTCACTGTTATGTTTTCTTAATTTGTATGCCTTCTTTTTATTTGACACATAAAGCTTCGTGGGCACCTCACCTCTTTCAATAGTAGTAACAATAGTATCTAACAAGGATTCATCGATTTCATGTGGCTGTTCTTTGGTTCCAACTTCAACAACACTCTATGATAGGCCTTTATTGTTCTTCTTATCCTTCTTGTTCTGATGGTTGGGGGCTCTATTTCTAGTTGGAAGATATAAATTTCCATCATGAAATTCAACTCTCTTTTGAATGTTAAACGATCATGGAGGAGTGTAAAATTACTAAGATGTCTACTCACACTCAAGGTTAGTCCGCCCAAGATGACTTCGAGCGAAGTTAGCATGAGTGAAGAATTGATCGGAGCCACTAAACCACTTTTCCTCCACCCACATATTTAGCTTCTTAAAAATGACCTTCACATCTTCTATGTGGTGCAGATAAGGCTTCAAAATGAAGTATAAAAGAAAGAAGTTAGAGATAAGTAATAATATATTAAAAAATGTAGAAGTTGGAAGAGGTTTGAAGAGGCCTCTTCCAAAATTTGGTAAGCTGATTCGATTACCATAGGAGGTGATTTCGTTACCATTCTCCCACCAACCACTGGTGAAGATAAATTGAGTCTTCCCAAATTTATTTGTCGCCAACAGATCATCTACCACCTTGTATTCATTGCCCATGTTAAAATAGTATAATGGATTTTGGAAGTTATGAGACAGACCTTTAGCAACAAGTTGTTCCATTGGCATTGGGATTTTGGATAACCTAGATGCAATAATGCACGCCGTTAATGTGAACTGAACGTTTGGACTAGCCTGACTCAAACACAACCCTAATAAACTGAAGTAGTTTACAATCTCAGCGTCCAAGGGAACCCAAAGGCCCCAATTGAGAAAATCCGTATAAACCACTAACTCAGTAGAATTGAAGCTCACTGGAGTTGCTTTGGGTTTAGGCAGCCTAACTTTAACAACTACGGGGAACCCCCACTTAGTGTGAGTAAAATATTTTTTCCATGAAAGTAAATGTAAGAAATCTTATAGAGAGCCAAAAGATATTTGACCTTGACCTTTGCAAAGTTGGGTTCGACGCGTCCGACTAAAGATAGTGGAAGTGCTTCAGATTCTGTTTCAAGAGATTCACCTTTTTCACTTGCCACCTTTACTATATTTTTTTTCAAAGCTTTATTTATTTCTAGCCTCAAAGTCTTCCTGGTTTGACTAGATGTCTCAAGGGGAGAATCTTCAGTGATGTCTTTCATATTATCTTCTATAACCTTCGGACCAGATCCTGAAGGTTCAATAGCCTGACTGCTAATATTCTCCTCTTCATTTGGTTGTTTAAAAAGATATTGGTTAGACAGAGAAGGCTTAGTTGGTTGAGATGTAGGGCTTTCTTCCTTGTTCAGAATTTATGGAGATGAATTGTTAGAATGTTGCCTCTGCTGCACTAACCATATCTCTCCAAAAAGATTAGCTTTGCCTTTAAAATGTCTGGTCACTCTACAAGGAATATTTTCTTCATAATCGCAACCCATGATTTTGAATGTTGAAGAAATCAAATGACTAATGGCTCCTTGAGATTGAGATGGCTTCAGTGAATGACTGTGAGAAGTGAACAACTGGGCAGTTGAAGAGGGTTCAAAAGGAATATAATTTTAGTTATATGGATAAACTCTTTCATAGTCAACTGATTGAGTTACCAAAAGTGTTCATGTAGAGGTAGGCAACCAAGCAGCAGTCCTAGTTTTTCTTCTATTCGTCTAATTTAGATAAATTGAACCAACCATCTTTGATTAATGCGTTTATGGCGGTGAATATACAAATGTTGTAATGTTGTCGTAGAAATGATTCATAGTAGTTAAAATGGTGGAGAAGAAGAAAATATCAGTGGTAGATAACTAGATATAATGGTAAACAATAGTTTCTCTCTCTATGATGTAAAGTTTCTCTCTAAAAGTATCTAAAATCAGAAAATGAGAAGAGATTATAAAGATTTCGTAAAAACTCTTGAGTACCATACTAGGGAAATAAAAACTCTACTATAAGATATGATTCCTAGAGGAGTGGAAACGTTTTTAATTGATTGGCTTACCTCACCTAGGGTAAAAGAAATTCATAGCTCTAATCATAGAATGATAGATGTTATGAAGTAAAACTGGTTGAAAACCATGACTTTGATTAATAACCGTCTTTGAATATACCATCAAATGTGGTTCGAATTTGTCTGTCACCAGGTTTAAGGAATACTGGAAAATCAAAATTGGAACATAAAAAGCCAATACGATACAAATATATTTTAGTTATCCCTTCCAATATACCTTTGATAGGACTAAGAAGGCTAGTTGATAGGGTTGGAAATCTTTGGGGGTAAATTCTTTGGGAGGGTCAGATATTTTTGACAGCAAATCGTGACCAAAAGAAAATACGATATTTTTTCAGCTTTTGACTTAGTTACTTTAACATAAATTTATTTACAACTTTTTATCATCTTGAATTAAATATGTTAATGGGTAAGGGTCAGTGGGTTTCTTAGTTTTTGGGCTTGGCCAATAACACTTACCCGACCCTTTTGGCCAATTAACCCAAAGTCAACCTATAAAGGATTTGGAAAACAACATTTAAGAGGATTGATTTTGTCACTCTAAACATTAAATATAACAACCCTATTATCTATCTACTTCTCATCTCATATTTATTACACCTCCACTATATTACGTAAATACCCTCCAAACTAATTTAATCCGTATCAAATATCATCGTGGAGGATGCTTGGAGGAGAAAAAGAGAGAATGATGTTGCAGATTTCCATATGATTATTTTTGTTTCTAAAACTTGTAGATCTCCTGTTAGAAGGCCAGATCCAACGCCCATCTAAGTTAAAGTCATCGACATTAAGGTTCTTACTCAACCTCGAGTGATAGATTATAGTCTGCCCGTTGTTAGATGTAATGGAGGTAGTAAGCAACCATGATCAAACCAGAATGAGGTATTTTTACCATTACCAATCACCACCCTGAAAATATTACTAGTCAGAAGCCTACAAGATAAAACTTTCCTCCAAGTTTAAGAGGGGGAAGAGTTAGTGTTGATATCCTAAACGTAATTGTCTTTAATATTTGAAGTTTCAATCCAATCATACCACATATAGTTGTAATTATTATTAATAATGGACCAAAGATGTTTATGGACGGCCGCTTGATTCTAGTTTTTATATTTAGAATCCATGGCCGCTCTCCAATGTGAGCAAAGTAACGGAACGCCATGCCACTTTAGCGCTCGAGATTTTCAGCTTGTGGATTGACCACAGGAAGCGATGGAGGTTTTGAGAGAGTTCTTTGAGAATGTTCGATTGGAGGATACCAATGGAGGACTAGTAAACTTGTCCAACGAAGAGGACAAACTTAATATGCTAAAGACGACCAACATAAGAAAGATATTTGGAGGTCCGAAATCCTATACGAGCGGTATTTTTATGAATATGATTCGACAATTAGTATGTGATAGTCGACTAGTGTGCAGCAGAACTCCAATATATTTACTAGGAGAGAGCCAACCTTAAACCATAAGAGGTTGATGAGATAAATCTTGTTAGAAAGGTTGATCCCAGACAGGAAAATATGACTCTTATCAAGACTAACTTGGAGCCCCAAGAGAATAATTAAGTTGTTGAAGCCTTCTTTGATAAGAAGGAGGGAGTTGATATCGCCATTGGAGAAGATTATAAAAATATTTTACAAAGTAAAGATTATTAATTTTGAGTTTACGAGACTTCCAATGGAATTTAAATTTATGATCTTTGCTATTTTCTATAAGAATGTTAGAAAGAACTTGTATAACGAGAACGACCATAAATGGAGAAATGCGTTTCGTTGTTTGAGCCATTTTCTTGCGTGAAAATAGTCAAAAGGATCATTATTAACATTGATGCTATAAGAGGTAGTGTAAATAAATTAATTGATCCAAGTGATAATTTATTTTATAAAGTCTATTAAGACAAGAATATCAATGCTAACGTGTCATCTAACATCGTCAAAATATTTCATCAGGTTAATTTTTAAAGTGACCATCTTGCCTTTGGAGTTAAGACGATACCCCTTAAACAACTCTTGGAAGCGAATAATGTTATCAGATATGTTCCTACCGGTCAAGAAAGCCGATTGGGAATTGACAATCAGGTAGGGGAATGAGTCTTTGATTTTGTTGACAATAATCGTAGAGATGGTTTTGGTAGACAATATTACATATAGTAATTGGACGAAAATAAGAGGCGTGAGAGGGAAATTCGATTTTTAGAATGGGGGAAATGGAGCTGAAGTTCCAAGAAGGGTCCATTTTGTTTGAGTTAAAGAAATCGAGAACACCGTTGCAGATATCGTTACCCACAATGGTCCAATAATTTTTTAAAGAAACTATAGTTGAAAGAGTCGAGATCAAGGTATTTGCTCCTGTCTATTCTAAAGAGATCATCTTTAATTTAGTCACAAATAATCGAGCAAAGTCATAGAGGATTTTTCCGAGGAGTTGACTCTAGTAGAGATAAGGGAGGAGACTCTGGATAGACTAGGATAAATAGGAGGGTGTCTAGTGCCAAAGAAATTTTTGAAGTGGCTAACTAATATATTGGAAATACCATAAGTAATTATGATCAAATCATCACAATTATTCATGATTGAGGCACATTGTTGCGCAACCGTCGGTTTTTTATTTTGTCATGAAATAATTTAGTGTTCCTTTCCCCAAGCATGAGCCAATTTTCTCTGAATGTTTGCTTAAGAAAAAATTCTTCAGCTTTGCTGAGAAAGATAAATGGCGAGTAGCCTTCGATCGCTTAAGTAATAAGAGAAGGATTCAAATTGTTTTGACCAACTAGGAATTGGGCAATGGAGAGTTCCTTCTAAATTTTGGAAATTCTCGAGCTAATATCATTATAAGAATTGGGGTTGAGGTCTCTAAGCGTGAACTGGATTCAGTTAAGTTTGAAATGAACGAGCTTCATCCCCTAAGCGGGTCATGAAGTGTTTCAGCTAGAAAAGACTATATCTTTAAATGTCAGGTAAGATCGATAGTTTACAAGAAACTACCTACAACATAAAATTCTATCTAAAATACCTTTTAGATATAAAAAACAAAACAAAAATCAAAGAATTTTATTTTCTTTCGGCTCGTGAGAGACCCCTCTCTCTCTTCTTTTTTTCTTTCAAAAATCGAAACTCACAAGTTTTTGTAAATTTAAGTGAAATCTCAAGTACTTCAACACAAATCAACAACTAAACTAGGATTTGATGAGGATATTACTATATTTCATCATTAATTTTTAAATTATTCTATTTATAGATATATGCATTGTTAAATGTAAGATTTTCAATATCATAATTACAAAATTTGTGTAATTTAGAAAGAGAAAGAAATTGTTAAGTTTTAAAGAGAGAAGTAATTAATAACAACGAGTTCTCATAAAATGAATATCTTGTCCTTTTATTCCATGAGACCCTGTTCTACTTATAGGTTACGTGGGCAATTGACAGAATTAGTTATACAATTAAGTTAATTACATTCTGACCTCTTACATTTATATTCAACACGAATTTCATCCAAGTAATTTTGTAATACAACTTACAATAACATTTTTCTCTAATTGTTTTAGGTCCCTAATAATTTATATCCTTGTTAGTAGCCCTCTAGTTCTTATGAAGAATATTGAATAAGGACTAAAATATTGGGTTGCTCCAAACTGAAGTCGTCAATCTTAAGACATTGGGTCTCCTCGAATCAAAACTGTCCATCATTATACTTCTGACTGCTTTGAACCTAAAACTATCCATCATTTAATTTTAGATCACTTCGAATCTAATCTTCCCATCATTACACTTCAGATCTCCTCAAAGTTTTATGCAATCTTTCGAAATATGTTTTGAATTTACACTTGTCTTTTCAATCATTTCTCTAACAACAAATGGAAATGTATGAAGTACTCTAGTACACGTGCAACATACTATTAGCTTTGAAAATTTACACATGTTACTCTAGTTTAGAGTAGGAAACCGTTTTTGGGTTCACTTTTCAACCTATAGCAGCTGTCAACTTTTCACCTTCTCTTTTCACTCTCTTGTTCACTCACTCTTTCATAAATATTATTTCCTTAGTAATTTCTTCTTCACACGTGAATCCTAGTGAGTGAAAGAGAAAGCAGCCTGAAAATTTCATTTCACCACCACTTCCATCTGAAACATTATCTTCTCCAGTTCATCTTTATATTTCTATAGATTAATTTTAAGATTCTTCTTTATTTTAGTGTATGAAAAGACCAAAACATACTAAAAACCCCATATTTGGTGTTTACGATTACTTTAATATGGATAATTCACCAAAGCTCTCAACTCATATTATTGTGTACGAAACCTTCAACCATGGCCAAAGTTCTTATGGGAATTAAAATCCTTCAACCTTAATACCTAAATATTACCAAGAACAATCTTCTCAACAATCAAAAACCAAATCACCTTGAAATCTTTCTCAAGCATTATCTACCAATGCTTCGACTCTTCAAATCAATCGCAAAGAGATGCAAGGAAAATATTCTCAATGAATCCCAGAAACAACCTCTGCTAATAATACAACCTATCCTCGAATCAAGCGCAAAGAGACACCTCGAATCCAATATAAAAATTTACTCCCACCATAACTAAATTCCTCGAAGAAGCGCATTTGTAGCCATGAGAGACCTTGAGGACATCAATACTTGAAATGATCTTGCATCTTCTCCTCCCTCAAAAGAGATGATTTTGACCAACAAAGATTCACAAATGAATCCTTCCGAGACCAATAAACAAACTGAAATGACTACACCAACTATTTCGGAAGATGCTAGTGGAAACGATGCCCCGCATCAGCTTCGAGGTGACATTTCCGAGGAATATATTAAATTAGATTCGAGGATAAAAAATGATTCAATTATAAAAAATACAAAAAGTGTTGGTCCCTCAAAATCCGAGGAGAACATTTCAAAGAAAGCTGCTCCAAAGAAAAAAGGAAGAAAGAAAAAAGACCTTGTCGAGTTACCCGATGAGATTGTTAGAAGCCTGAGTGTTAACTTAAAGCAAGTCCTCCCCGAATATCTCATTGAACTCAAGAATGTGTCATATGAGTATTACAACCAATTTGATGCAGAGCATCTTAAAAGATATTAGGTTTTTCCAGATAATGTCACATTTCATCTACAAGTAAAGACAAAGACTTCATTTTCCTGTGGAGAGAACGAGCTTGTGGTCTACCCTGGAATCATTAATTGGGGGCTTCAATTCCCATTAGACCCAATGATAGTTGACTACCTTGAAATCCTTAATCACTTTCCAACATAAGCAAGCCCAAATTTTTGGTTCACTCTTATGTCAAGCATAATGGCTTCAAGACTTGGCCAAATTCCCTTATCAATCAAAGAATTTAATTTTCTTATGAGCCTTTCTAAAAATCCAATGTTGTCGCTCTACTACTTGACTCTCAGAGATTCCTTCAACTTGATTGATGATCTTCTCGAGGCTAACAAATTCTGGAAACGATGATTTTTCTTTATCTCTAGAGCATGGGAAAACGAAAAGGAGATATCTGAAGAGAACTCATCATTGCTTAATTTCAAATGAAAAAGCACGAGTAAGTGATTCAACCTCTCTTGTTTTTTATTTCATTATGTTCAAGTTTTTGTGTTTTTGTTATGACTTATTGTTGTATGTAGAAATTTCGAGGTGGTATAAAATCCATCATATAACTGCCCAAAATTATTTTGCCAAGTTGTCTGAGTGGGCAGAAAAAACGTTGGACAACAAGTTCCACAACGCCTTCCTTCTGAATTTCGTCAACAACCATCGATGGAGGATCTTCTCGGATTCTACCTTTTTAAAAGATGAATTAATGGAGCCTCCCAATTCAAGAGATATGGTGAAAAGGTTAACAACTCCTGATGCAGGAGTCATTTTAGTGGTGTAAAACAGTTCGCAAAGCCACTTGCCCCCGAAAAAGAAGAAAAAAAATAAAAAATAAAAAGCTAGCTCTACCACCAACCCAATTTTGAAGAAGACGCAGAGAGAGCCCAAGAGGAAAGACAAAGAAATTAATTTATCAAACACTAAAGAAGGAACTAAGGGTGAACCTTCAAAGAAAAGGAAAAAGACTGATGCCTCGAAGAAGGAAAAAAGTGCTTCGAAAACCCCTCTAACAACTAGGGCAGAGAACAAAGTTGATATACCTCTCCCAAATCTCACTCTAGATGTCGAGGAGACATATGAAAGGCTAGAAGTTTTTGAAACAAACAACCAAAGAGATGATAACTTGATAAATGAGGACGCGATTGCTGAAGATGGCTTTCAACCGTTTTCAAGGAAGTACTATATGCACTTCAACCCTTTTCGAACCTTGATAATATAGCAAAACATTTATGCGAGGAAGTTAAATATGCTCGAGGCAAGTTGGAGAATATGACCAAAGATGTCATCTGGTTGAAGAAAGAGGTTGATTATAGCAAGAGGTTGAGAGGTATTTATGGCCAAAACCTTCTTGAACAATTCAGCTCCTTCAATGCTGATAGATATGATTTTTTCAAAAGAGCCATCCAAATCAAACAACACTTGAATTCCATCAATGAGAAAGAAAAAGAGAACTTGAAATCTAAACAGCAAACTTAGTTGGATGATCTTAAGGAAAATCATAAAGCGGAGATGACCGAGGAGCACGTAAAGTGCCTATCTTTAAAAGAGTCGCTCGACAAAAGTGAAAAGGAAAAAGGCAGTTGAAGAGATGGAGTTACTCCGAGGAAAAATTTGAGGAAGAAAAACTTGCTGTGAAAGTTGCAAAGTATCAAAGTGGACTGGATAACCTTGCTGCTATCAAGAATACCGAAGAGAAAACAAAGATCACTTTGCTTCGAGAATTCCATAAAGATTTCCAAAGGAAACTTTATTAGATTTCTATAAGTCAATTCCAGTAGAACGGTGTCCTAGTGAAGCTTTCGTACCTATCCTAACTGAATTATCTGAAGAAACTGAATCATAGAAAGATGAAGATGGCTTTGATTAAGAAGGAAGCTCTTTAGAATGAAGCTCAAACAATGGTCCCACTGAAGCGAAAAAGAGGATTGAAAAATAGTATTTGTATTTTTTTTTTATGTTCTTGAATCTCCAGTTTTCGTGGTGATTATTATTATATCATAACTATTTTGCTTTTATCTATATTTTTTCATTCATAAGTACTTAAACACTTGGTACTTGAATTAACTTTTGTTTGGCTGAAATATGCCTCATTCTGTCTACCATATGTTTGTCGCCTTATATTTCTTATTGCATAATTTTTCATATCAAGTTGGCTCTGCGAATAAAAATTTAAAAGGATGTTAGTACTTTAAATAATCATCCCACTTCGAAAAATGTTCTTAATGAACGTTAACACCTTGAATACTTTCAACAGTTTCAATTCTTTTAATAAATGTTAGCATTTCGAATATTATCATCACTTTAAATAATGATCTTAATGAATGTTAACACCTCGAATACTACCATCCCTTTAAAAAATGTCTTTAATGAACGTTAGCATTTCAAATACTATCATCACTTTGAACAATGCTCTTAATGAACGTTAGCACTTCGAATATCATTATCTCTTCAAATAAATGCTTTTAATGAATATTAGAATTTCAATCAGTATCATCACTTCAAAAAATGATCTTAATGAACGTTAGCACTTCGAATATCATCATCACTTCAAATAAATGCTTTTAATAAATCGTCAATACTTCGAATATCATCATTTTAAATAAATTATTTTAATGAATTTAAGCATTTCAAATATTATAATCACTTGGAATAATGTTTTTAATGAACGTTAGCAATTTGAATATTAACATCACTTAAAATACCTTGTTAAATACCCAAAAGGTGATCAGTCTTTGTGTAATTCCCAAAATAACTTGAGTGTTTTATCAAACATAAACGTTGGCGAAGAAAAGAACTTCAATGATATTTGAATATGTGAATATGACGCCTCATTAAAACCTTCTCGTGCCATCAGAAGAGGAAATAGTACGTCAGTTATAAAATCAATAAAACTGCACTATCATAGTAGTTGAATATATAATTTCAAATGCTCAATGTCCCATAGGTGTTGCAAAAGTATCCCCTCTTCATCCGGGAGGCGATAAGTAGCTAGCTTGACTTGTTCGATCACTATATAAATACCTTCCTAATTCGGAAGCATTTACCCTATCCCTTTATCCTTTGTGTATAGAAATATTATTTTCAAGACCTTGTCATCCAACTTAAAATTTCTTCGCTTTACCCTCGATATACAACGATTTATCATCAAAGTTTGAGAATGAGTCGAATTTAGATGCATTCTCTTCTATTAAATCAAGGTATATTCTCCTTGCTTCTTCATTGTGATTCTCAGAATAATGAAGTATTCTATAAGAACGTAAAGTTGATTCCGAATGACTCACAACATCCATGTCATATACCAAGGCAAAAGGATTTTCCTCTATAGCTTCTCTAGGTGTTGTTCTATAAGCCCACAATACCACTTGCAAATAATTTGGTCATTTCTCAGAAGCGCCTGCCAAAGTTTTCTTAAACCCTTCTAAAATAGATAGATTATTTACTTACACTTGACCATTTGCTTGAGGATAAAATATATTAAAAAATATTGTATGATATCCCTCGAATTACAAAAGGAAGCTATTTCTCTATTGTTAAATTTATCGTCATTATCTATAGGAACTCTAAAACGACAACAAATATTATTAATAATAAACTTGATAACACATTTAATTTTTGTACTTGATAATGGCTCACCTTCAGCCCACTTTAAAAAACTTTCTACCACCATAATAATTGTCTATCGTCGCCTCAAAGCCATAGGTAGTGGCCCTACTAGATATATTCCCCATCTATCAAAGAGAATTGCTTTAGATATGGAAGTAAGTGGTATTGATGGTTTACGAATAGAATTAGAAAATCGTTGACAAGTATCACAAGGCTAAAAAGCACTGTTAGTCCCCTATGTTTACCACTTGTATCAACATAGTCCCCATCCTTCACTTCTTTATAAAACTCATCCCCTTTGTTTTAATAAGTTGGAAATATAGTCCCCCCATACATGTGAAACCTGAGAGATTGACACGTGTCATCAAGTTTTGTTGTAAGATTGGTCCCCCATTTTTTGGCCAAAAATACCTCTGCCCATGCCCAGTAGGATGCCAACTCATATTTATGATTTACCTTAAAATGTTACCATTTACCATCTCAAGTTACCATTTACCCACCATAATTATAAACGGATCGGGTCAAACCCAATTTAAACTAACCTAACCCCAAACCCAGTCTATTCTAACCCAAACCCGAAAACCCAATTACTCTAACCCAAACCCTTAATTTAAAATATATTTGATAGATCACTGTAATTTCATTCGCAGACAGAGTTTTATCTTCTTTCATCCACCACCAGCAACTTAGTATTAACATACCCCTCGCCGATCTAGAAACCAAACCATAAACCAGAAACAAATAGAAACACAACAATCAAGTTTATAAACAACGAGATCGAAACCCCAACTGATATGCTCAGAGAATCTTTAGTGAGACTCAAGAGCGAAGAAATTCGCGTGAACAGGTCGGACTAGAGAATGTTTGTATGACATAACAGTGAATACTAAATTATTTGAAATGGGAGAGATAAAAGGAATATATGTTGTAATTATTGATCAATAATTGGCCCCTTTTCCCAAAAGGGAATGTCCTTTATATAGGAAAAGACGTAGAGGGTGAAATTACATATTTACCATTATAAGAATGGATTTCTTACCCCATTATTTTACTATTTACAAACAAGTTCTAGGGGACTATCATTTAAGTCCTTAATTTCTTATGTGTGCTTTACTTTAATCCCTAGCCACTAAATACATTGGCCTTGACCTTATTAGTGGGCTAAATTACATGCCAAACATCTATATTTTCCTTCCCTTATCAGTAGCCCCCCAGCCATGTGCAGTTCTCTGGACGTGGACTTGAATTGCAACTTAACGTTATTTGGATCGGATCAAGCGCTACCTGCTCGGGCGCTTCGCTTTTTTAGTGAACTTTATTGGGATCAGATTTCATCGTGGTCGGATCTCGTACTCCCTGGTGAGCTTCTGACTCGGATCAGTTCTATCTTGCTGACCTCACCCATTGGTCAGGCTGATGTCACCTAAATAATCATTTAATGTTAGACACACGTGCTTGGTTTTGCTGTTATAGAGTCGAAAACTTTTTTTATGCGGCGTAGGTGTCATGTACACGTGTCATGATGTCGTTACATTTCATCTGTTCACCTTCTGCTCCATTTTCTTATATAAAGTCCACTTTCTCTCTAAACCAAAGTTTCTGATTTACTTTAAATAGATTTCTCTCTAGAGAGAAGTTGTGCCAAACAAAAATTTTAAGTTTGCATTTTCATGCCTGAAGAGTTCCTTAATCTTGGAAAGTACAAGCTTTGGAGGTGGTTTAATATCTCTAATCGCATCAGTGCTGGTAGACCTTCCAGTACAAGAGAATATCCCTCTCCTGCAGATATTCAGGAGTCTAACTTTCGAGACAACTGGGCTCCGATCCGCGAATGTTCTATCCGGCTTGCTGCATCCTCCCCTAGTCAAACACACCCTTCAAGTGTTGAGGTTGATCTTTCTGCTTCTCTAACTCCCTCGAATCTTCCTTCCCGGTCTTCCCCCTTCGTCATAATGGGTGAGGAAAGAGAAAGACCATCGATTAAAGAACATCGGGACAACGGTCTAAAAGAAAAATATCGCCGGATCCAGCCATTAAATCGGTTCGAATGAGGATTCCATGCTTGGTACCGATTCTCTCTACAACTCCCCAAGGCTCTCCTAAAATGATGCCAGATGTTAGCCCTCAAAAAAATTTTCCTAGAGGGACTCGGGTGGAACTGTCCCTTACTTCTATTCCAGAATCCTAGGAAAAATATTTATCCGGTGACCCTAAAAACGATAGAGTTGATCCTAACGTTGCAATGATTGAGACAGAGCCTCTTCGAGTCGTTCTTGCCGACGCCCCTTCCTCAGAACCTATAGCTGATCTTTCCAATCATCCAGGTGAGACTTCCCTGGTAAAGAGTAAGAAGAAAATAAAATGACACGTCCGACGGGCCTTCCCTCGAACGTGGAAGATATCTTGAGCGACCATCTGCGCAACCTCGAAACCAAGCACCTCTTAGCTCTGTACAAGGTGAAGTATAAGTATTTTGACCCGACCGAGGATATTAAGCTAAGGGACCCATGGGTTATTCCCACAAATATTACCATCTGATTCCCTACTGTTGGAGAGACTCCCTTATTAGTCCGCACCAACGAGTTGGTGCTTTACACGAAGTTGATGAATTGGGTCTCTGATTGCCCCTCGACCCTCCTCTGGCCGATTATTTTCACTTGGTTAAACTTTGTCCTTCTCAAGTTGGGGCCAACATGTGGTACACCCTAATGGCTTGCATTATGGTGTCGCGGCTCTCCGGGAATGCTTTTACCATGGAAAAACTTATCGATGTTTCTGGAGTGGCTAAGAACTCTCACTATCCCTTCTACTCACTCGGTTTTGCTAGGAAACTTAAAGTGAGAAAGGATTTTCTAGAGGCCGACAAAAAATGGAAGCAACAATTCCTGTTCATTTCCGGGTTGTGGGAGACCGGGTTCGAAGATTCCGAGGACCTTCCTCATCGGCTTACCTTGCAGTGGACTGGACAAGGTAAGTACTTTCACCTAAATATTTTCCGACCCACCACCTTCGGTAAATTCTGACTGTTTCTTTTTTTCAGCTATGAAGGGAATCGCTAAGCCTTTTAAGCGTCATGCTAAATCCGGTAAAGTTATCTTTAAGAAACTGAGCCTTTGGGCTGGTGAGCAATGGGACCATAAATTCCACCAAAGCTTTATGCCGATAAATTTTGCTAAGAATAATCTGTGGCAATACGAACTTAGTGAAAAGAAGACTCCCTCGGAGCTTATGATGGCTCCTCTAGGTGATGATATCCTTGCCCGATTAGAAAATTTGGATAACGCAGTCTACCTCCCTACTCGGGCTCGAGCTCTGAGTCATCAAGATACAGACAAACCCGAAGAAGGTGAAGAAGCGCAACACTGAGGATGATCCTGGGTCTGATGACGAAGCCCCCGATGCTCAAGGTGATTCTCAAGAGAGTGTACATGTCAGTCCTCCCTCAGGAGCTCTGGGTGATCATGATGACATCCAAGTAAGCTTGCCTCCGGGTATGATGCCATCGGATCCTCAACAGCCAGCCCCCTCGATCCTCAGGTATTTTCTCCCTCCTCTTAGCCTGAAAACCTACTGGATGATGCTGATTATCGGGTTGTGGTTAGGCCTCAAGGTCGTGCTGGTGCCACAAGGCCACATAATTTACTGCTGAGGAGAAAAAGAAAAATATTGTTGAGAGCGGGCGGGAGAGTGACAACACCAATCGTTCGAGTCTGCGATTGTCTCATAAATTTGTGAATGTCGATTCCGACTCTGGTGGAGAATTTTTTTCCATTCGGGGGGAGTTCAAGAAGGTGGTTCTGATGCAGAGGGGTATCTTTCTCCGGACTCTCCTTATTTCGAAGTTTATGGCAACGATTACATGGCAAACGAGTGAAATAAACTATTGTATGTTGCTGCTATACTCGAACGCAGAGCGAATCAGAAGGATTATTATAAAGAAAAAATTACTGCGAGGAGGGCAGAGGTAACGGCTTTAACATCAGAGGTTTACGAGTTAAAGGATAAGGTAAAAGATTTGGACGATCAGGTGACTGAACAAACTGAGATATTCTCTAAAGTAGAAGGCTTAGTCGCTGAGTCCGATGATCTGAAAAAGGAAATGAAGGAACTAAAGGATGAGTTAACCAAGACATCGGAAGTTACCGCCAAGGTGCAGTCTCTATCTTTCGAGTCCGATGAGCTAAAACTGAGGATCAAAGAGCTGACTGACGAATTGGCTAAGGAGAAAAAGACCTCCGAGGAGCGTTTGACTACCATCACTTCCCTTGAGGATGAACTTTCTGAGAAGAGTAATAAATTTGACGATGAGAGGGAGAAGTTTGTCCATAAAGATGCCGAGCGCGATACTACCGTTGAAGGTTATTGCAAAATCAAGGTATACTTCAAAAATGTTGTTCAAGACCATGAAAAACTATCAGCAACCCATGAGAGTTTGAAGAAACACTTCGAAGCTAAGAAGAAGGAAAGTCTTGATGAGTATGCTGCTAAGGTTGTTTTTCGTCTTGTGGAGCGAGATGCCAAACTGAGATCAGCCATGGTAATGGAGATGCATGAGAAATTCCCAGACTTGCACATTGGTAGCCTCGGGACTCGAGTCATCGAACAGCATCGTCCCCATGGAGTATCCGTGGAAGACCCTGAATCCAATGAAGACTCGAAGAGCTCTTCATCGGATTCAGATTCTCCTGCTGGTAGCAAAGGAAATTTTGCCTCTGAGTAGCTTGTGTTGGGTAGTCTTTATTTTGTTAACATTTTATTTTATGATTCATGTGACAAGAAACTTTTAGTGTAATATTTTCTTTTGTTATTTGGACTTTTAGTGATGCCTTCTTAGCCTGGTGTTTTGCACATATTGTTCTTATTTTGATTCAATGTTGAGTTAAACATTCTTGAGATGTGTTTTGAGTTCAAGAAGATGAACCTTCTCGTCCAAGCTTCTTTGGAATGTGTTTTGAGTTAAAAATATGAACTTTCTAGTCCAAACTTCTTTGGAGTGTGTTTTGAGTTAAAAAAAGATGAACTTTTTAGTCCAAACTTCTTTGTCAGATCGAGCTGTGTGCATTTTCCTTTGTCATTACCCTCCTCGGAATATTCACTTAATCAGAAAGATGAGAACATTGTTTCCGACGGCACCATTGCGTTCATTCCGTATACAAGCGCGAAAGGTGACTCATGTGTTGTTGTCCGAAGGGTAGTCATGTAAGCCCATAACACTTCTTGTGGGTAGTCTAGCCACTTCCCCGCTTTACCCTCTAAATTCTTTCTTAGACCCTCCAAGACTGTTCGATTGGTTACTTCCACCTGACCGTTCGCTTGGGGGTGGAACGGTGTCGAGAAACAAGGCTGTATCCCCTTGGAAGCGCAGAAAACTCTTATTTCACTGTTGTTAAACTGGGGGCCATTATCCATCATAATCTTCGTAGGTATGCCAAAATGGCAATAGATGTTAGAGATGATAAATTTGATTACATATTTTTCCCTCATTCCTGCTAGTGGTTCTGCTTCCACCCACTTGGAAAAATAGTCCACAGTAACGATGATTGTTTGACGCCCCCCTGAAGCCATAGGAAGTGGTCTGACCAGATCTATTCCCCATCGGTCGAAGGGGAGAGATTCTAATATCGATTCTAGAGATACCCCAGGTAGGTGGATCGAATTAGCAAACCTCTAACATGTGTCACATTTCTGCACTAGCTCCTTGGCATCCGTCGAGAGGGTCGACCAATAGTATCCTGCCAGAAAAACTCTTCGTATCAGTGTTTTGTATTCGCAGTGGGCAGAGCCTTCCCCATCGTGCAATTCATAGAGTACTAGCTATGAGTCATCCTTCCCTAAACAACGAAGTAAGGGACGGCTAAAAGATCGTTTATACAGAACATCTCCGAGGACGATGTATCCTTAGGCCTTCAAGCGTATTTTCTTAGCTCTGATTTTGTCAACGGGCAGCATGTCATGGACTAAGAAATATTGTATTTCGCTTCTCCAATCTTTTTTTTAAAGCTGTGGATATCTGAAATTCTTCGATACTACCTTCCCTTGCTTTCAGATCCCTTGGTTATATACAAATTTTCTGTTGTCACTATCCATGGATACTTCTCTGAGTAAGATGCCTTGGCCAAGGAATCAGCCATTGAGTTTCCTGCCCTGTGAACGTGTTCAAATCGGACGTCTTCGAACTCCAAAGCAAGAGCTTTCAAAATTTATAGATACTTCACCAGATGATCTTTTCTTACTTTCGAACGTCCGAGGGCATGGTTTACTAGAAGTTAAGAATCGTTGATCAACTTGACCCATTTAGCCCCACAAATCTTTGCAAGTGGCAATCCGGCCAGAGCTGCTTCATACTCTGCCTCATTGTTTGATGCTTGCAAACCAAGTCGAATTTCTTGATACATTGCGATGTCATCCGGGGAAGTTAATTGCACACCGGATCCACATCCGGATGAGCTGGAACCTCCATCCGTACGAACTTGCCACTCAGAGTCGAATTTTTCTTCTTTCATGTCCACATTATCTCTGTCAGAATGAAATTCCACTAAAAAATAAGCTAGCGCTTGATCTTTGACCGACGTTTGTGGTTCGAACTCGATATTGAAATTGCCAAGTTCCACAGACCACTTAGTCATCCTTCCAGATACATCGGGTATTTGTAGCATACTTTTCAAAGGAAAAGATGTTCGTACCGCTACCGTGTGAGCTTGGAAGTATGGCCTCATCTTTCGTACCGCTACCACTTAGTCATCTCGTTTCTGCATCTAAGAGGCTTTTGCTTACGTAATAAACTGGTCTTGGAAGGCTTGATTATTCTCGAACTAAAACCAAGCTGACTGCAAAGTCGGATACCGCTAAGTACAAGAACAACTTCTCCCCCGGATTGGGCTTTATCAATATTTTGGGGATGAAAGATGTTGTTTGATTTTATTGAAAGCATCGAAATATTCTTGAGTCCAGTCGAATCGGTTTGCTTTCCTTAGCACTTGGAAGAAAGGGGCACACTTGTCTGAAGACCTAGATATGAATCTGTTTAAAGCGGCCAATATTCCAGTTAAAATTTGCCAATCGTCAACAAGATCAGAATCTGAAGGAGGCCTCTCTGACTGCTATTATTTTCTGGATCTGTCCCCCTTCAACTGCTTGGGGGCCAATGCTGCCTTGTAGCATTCCATAGTCATTTTCTGACTAGATCTTACAGTTCCGATGTTACTTCCCACTACGTATTTCAAATATTGGTAGACTGTGGATGGTACAACATGCATCTTAGACAACCGTGAACTTCCGAAGATGGCGTTGTACGATGTGGGTGCATCTACTACAATGAACAATAGTGTCACTATTTTCTTGAATGGTCCCCTGCCCAAGTCCACCATTCCCTCGAACTCTCCGACCACATCCGCGGTCGCGCCGGTAAATCCCACTATCGTCATGTCAGATTGTTGGAGAGTTGGAGGATTGGTTATCTTATTGTAGGTTGTCATTGATGAATCCGGATTCGAAGAGCTCCACAAAAGGGTAGTCCAAAGTAAAACTCCCCGGAAACCGGACAGACACCAAGATTTCAATTCGAACAGCCTTGTTTGAACCGGACAGATGACTTCGAACACAGCAAACATAAGACAATTCGAACTATGACTAAAGTACTAAAAAACCTAATCACTATCTGACTAAGCTACCTGTGCATTTGCTTAAACTTCATGGGTCTTTAAACATGACCCGGGTCCATGAAACTTGACCCAAAAGCCCATAAGGGCCCAAATTACACACTATAAATACCCAACCACCAGCATTAACTATGGGCAGGAAAAATTAACTGCTGCCAGGCTGCTCAATTCTCTCACCACCCTTGAAACACTTTGAAACACCCTGAAACATCTTGAAATATCCTTAAACACCACTACACCACCGTGAAACACCCTAACGCCACCTTAAAACTCCACTTAAAATTACCAGCCTACCCCCAGGCAACTTTTATCCACACCAAATTGGCGACCACAGTGGGAGGCGACGGTGCCTGAATCAAACATTCAAAACCAAGTAAAAGAATTCTGTCCGAATGAATCCGGATAATCCAGAGCTTCCACCAGCTTTGCTCGAAGTGGTGGAAGAGAACGATGAATATACTGTCCAAGAGCGTGACAGGTTGAGGGTTGAAATAGAAGCTCTGAGGGCTGAAAAGGCCAAGATGGGCATGAAGGAAAAGTCCAAAGCATCAGTTGCTCATCGCTCTGATAACCCTCGAGAGCATGAGGCTTCAAAGACTCATGTGAGCACTAAAAAGACACATGCTAGTTCTAAAAAGTCTCACCGGTCCAAGCCTGTGGAGAGTTCTGACTCAAGTTCAGAATCTTCGGACAGCTCTTCGGACAGTGAGGGGAATGAAAAGTCCTTGTCCTCCAGCAGTGACGAAGGGCAAACCAGGAAAAAAAAAAGCAAGTTAAAAAGTATTCCAGAAAAAGAGACCACCATGGAAGAATGAAAAGACACATTGGGAAAGGATCATCTGACAGCCGGAGACATATAGACCGGATGCTGGTGGATCCCTTTGCCTTCCATGATGAGCCAGGTATCTTTGCAACCCCTAATGAGGATACTGCGTTCAGTCGTGGGAGGAACTCGAGGCAATCGCCATTGTCTTCTAATATTATGTCCGGAAATCTCCCCAAGAGGTTTGATAGCACAAAGATGGAGAAGTACGACGGCAGTACTGATCCGGACAATCATCTGGAGCAATTCAAGAACTTCATGATGAACTTCGATGATGATGATAAACTACTCTGCAGGGCATTCTCTCAATCCTTCACGGGGAGTGCTCTGAAGTGGTACAACAGCCTTCCTCAGGGTTGTATCAGATATTTTGATACCTTTTGGGTGGCCTTTCGCAGGCAATTTGTGGGAAGTAAGGAGCTCAAGGGCAATGGAGATACTATAATCCATTGTGCCCAAGAACCAAATGAATCGTTAAAAGAGTACATAAGTCGTTTCGTGAACACAAAGAACGGGCTGGCTGATTGCTTTGAACAAGTGGCAATAGCATCCCTGAGACAAGGTCTGAACCCGGGCAACTTGGCTGATTCTGTAACAAGGAAGAAAGCAATGACCTGGGGTGGTTTGCTAAATCAAGTTGGCAAGCAATTAAATGTTGATGAAACAAAAAAGACCAGGGTGCACAGGCAGGTGAGATCCACCCCGGTGACACCAACTCCCAATCCAAACCAGTCCGGCAACAAAGCTAGAGAAACCGGACAGGGGCATGGAAGAGGAAAAGCTCAGTCTCAACCTGCTGCTCCTGCACAAAGTCAACAGTCTAGAAACAAAAGGGGGCCGTGGGTCCAACCGGAGTGGTTTGCAGAGCTCAAAGAAAGTGTGGCAACCATTTTCGAGAAAACTAAAGATGAAGTACACTACCGGAGACCGGCAACCTTGCAGTCTCCCAGAGAACATCGAAACAGTTCTTTTTGTCAATATCACAATGATATTGGCCATTCTACTGATGATTGTATAGCCTTGAAACAAGAGGTTCAGAATCTGATTGAAAGAGGGAAGTTGGGTGCATATGTCAAAAGAAGAGGAAGCAACAGGCCTGACAACACCCACCGGGCTGGTCCGGTTAATGCTGCCCCAGAAGGGGCCATGGTAATTGTTGAAAGGTTTGATGTGGAATCAGAATACTTGGATCCTGATCCAACAAGGAACAGAGTGGGTGCAATAGAGGAACGTTCCAGGTCGGTCTCCGGGCTCATTAAATTCTTTGAGTCCTTGACAATTTTCGGAGGGGACACCGTAACGGCTCCTACCACTTCATCAAGAAAAAGGCATGTTCATAATTTGGCAACCCAACTAGAAGGGGGCATGACCTCTTATCAATCGTCAAATTTATTCCCATTTATTGTCT
Organism: Limnanthes douglasii subsp. nivea; assembly: GCA_036936605.1. Lineage (NCBI taxonomy): Eukaryota > Viridiplantae > Streptophyta > Magnoliopsida > Brassicales > Limnanthaceae > Limnanthes > Limnanthes douglasii. The sequence goes on from JAUPFV010000002.1 coordinate 24,982,788, forward strand.
TTGATGGGGATGATTTGAGAGACATTGCTGGCCCTCATGAAGATGCTGTTGTCATAGGAGCATCGATAGGGGGCAATGAGATAAGGCGAATCCTGGTAGATACTGGGAGCTCTGCCAATATCCTTTTCCTAGATACTTACAAGAAAATGAAAAATCCAGCTGTGATTCAAAAGTCAGACCGATCGATTGTAGGCTTCACGGGCAGCTCAGCTGATGTAATCGGTGAGTTCGAAGAAGAAGTATTGTTGGGCAGAGGCCCTTTCAAGAAAACGGTCAGAATACTTTTCATTGTGGTGGATTGTCCCACTTGTTACAATGCTATTCTAGGGAGATCTTGGCTCTCTAGGATGCATGCAGTGGCCTCAACAGTCCATCAGTGTCTAAAATACGCTGTTCAGGGGCAGGTTGGGGTTGTCCGGAGCAGTCAAAAAGTTGCAAGAGAATGCTATGCCACTGCCTTGGCTCCACGAACGCTGGGGGCAGTCCGTACAAATGACCAATAGCAGTTTGAGGGCCTTTCTGGGGGTGAGGGTGAAATTGATGACCCCAGAGAGACCCCCGGAGTGTTAATCCCGGTTGAGGAAGTCGAAACACACTGCTTGGAAGAAGGAAAAATCGTCAAAATAGGGTCCAAAATGCCACAAGTGTTGAAAGAAGAAATGTTGAAATTCTTAAAAGACCATCAGCACGTTTTTGCTTGGAGCAATGCTGATGTAACTGGAGTACCATCAGAAGTGATTTCTCATCACTTGTCTGTCCGGAGAGACGTAGCACCAGTGGTGCAAAAAAGGAGAGCTTTCTCAAAAGAAAAGGCTGATGTCATTGTACAAGAGGTTGACAGACTCACAAAGATGGGGCACATTAAAGAAGCTCAGTATCCTTTGTGGACTGCCAATCCAGTCTTGGTAAAAAAGAAAAACGGTAAATGGCGAATGTGCATAGACTTCACAGATCTCAATCGAGCCTGCCCAAAAGACTTGTATCCGGTTCCCTGGATAGATCAGCTGGTAGATTCTACTTCTGGGAACAAGCTACTCTCCTTCATGGATGCTTTCTCCGGATATAATCAGATCCAGGTGGATCCAAGAGATCAAGAGCATACCACTTTTGTTACTGATAGAGGTTTACACTGCTATAAGGTGATGCCCTTTGGCTTGAAAAATTCTGGGGCTACTTATCAAAGACTAGTCAACAAAGCATTTGCTGATCATATTGGAAGAAATATGGAGGTTTACATTGACGATATGATGGTGAAAAGTGTGGATGAACAGCTACACTTGTCCGACCTCCAGGAAACTTTTGCAAACTTGGCCAAAGTAAATTTAAAGCTAAATCCTGAAAAATGTGTGTTCGGAGTGCAGTCCGGGAAATTCTTAGGGTACGTTATAAGTGAGCATGGAATCCAGCCCGACCCGGACCAACTCAATGCTTTGTTTCAAATGGAGCCTCCTCGAAATGTTAAAGAAGTGCAGCGGTTAACGGGGAGGTTATCAGCTTTGAACAGGTTTATCTCTAGGTCTTCGGACAGATGTGCTCCTTTCTTTCAAACTTTGAAAGGTGCAAAGGGGTTTGAGTGGACACCACAGTGTGACGAGGCATTCAACGAAATTAAGAAGCATCTGTCCTCTCCAAAGACTTTGTTCAAACCAATTGCTGGGGAGACTCTTTTTGTGTATCTGGCTGTCTCAAGTTGTGCTATCAGTGCTGTGTTAGTTAGAGAGGTTGATGGGTATCCTCACCCAGTATACTACATCAGCAAAAGCCTGATTGATGCTGAACGCCGTTACTTGAAACTCGAGAAACTAGCATTGGCCTTGGTGATAGCTGCAAGAAAGATGAGGCCTTATTTTCAGGCTCACCCTATTATTGTCCGGACATCCTTCCCTTTAAAGAATGTCCTTCAAAAAGCGGATATTTCGAGTAGAATGACAAAGTGGTCAGTAGAGTTGGGGGACTTCGACATAGACTTTGCTCCTCGAACAGCAGTAAAAGCTCAGACTGTGGCTGATTTTCTGGTCGAATTCCATTCTGATAGGGACTCAGAACAACTTGCTGATTCAAAAGACAAGAAAGTGTGGATTGTCCGAACAGACGGAGGATCCAGTGCTATAGGATCTGGGGCAGGAATATGTCTCACTTCCCCCTATGGGGACCACATGTTCCAAGCTATCTGCTTTGCTTTCAGGGCGTCCAATAACGAGTCCGGATACGAAGCAGCTATAGCTGGATTAAAATTGGCTTACATTTGTGGAGCAAAAAGGGTCAAGCTGTTAAGCGACTCCCAATTGCTTGTTCACCATGCCTTGGGCCTATCAGAAGCTAGAAAAGAACAGTTAATCAAGTATTTACTTCTCTTGAAAAATGAGGCAATGAAGTTTAAAGCTGTTGTCTATGAGCACATTCCCCGGGCAGAGAATGAACTGGCAGACTCATTGGCAACAATAGCATACACGGAGTCCTATCCATGGATCCATGTGCTTGAAAGTCCTTCTATTCAACTTAATGAAGGGGAGAAAGAGGAGGTCTTTGAAATACAAGTAAATCAGCCTCAGGATTGGAGGTCTCCTCTTATCCAATATCTGTCCGATGGCGTCGTACCCTTGGTTAAATCACAAGCCAGAACGTTAAAACACAAGGCTCATGGTTTCATCATGATTAGAGAGGTCTTGTACAAGAAATCCTACAGCAAACCTCTCCTACGCTGTTTAGGAGATCATGAGTCACAAATGGTTCTCTCCGAATTACATGATGGTGAGGGATCAGCCCATTGTGGATTTAGAGCGTTAACAAGAAGAGTGCTTCTCTCCGGATATTATTGGCCTTCAATAATGAAAGATTCCAAGGAACTGGTGAGAAGGTGTGACCCATGCCAAAGGTACAGGAATGAAATTCATGTACCAGCCATTCCTATGGAATCAATTTCTGAGCCTATCCCTTTTGCTCGATGGGGATTAGACTTAGTTGGGCCTCTCCCTATGGCGTCCGGAGGGCGTAAAACCATAATCGTAGCCATTGACTACTTTTCGAAGTGGATAGAAGCAGCCCCCTTGGCAGGAACAACATCAAAGGCTGTTATAAAATTCATTATATCCAACATATGTTGCAGATTTGGTGTCCCTCAGAGAATAACAACAGATAATGGGCCACAGTTTGACAACAGAGAAATGGAGAGCTTCTGTGCCTCAAGGGGTATTCAGCACTGCTTTTCTTCACCATTCCACCCACAAGCTAATGGGCAAGTTGAGGTGGCTAATAGAACAATACTGTCCGGCTTAAAGAAAAATCTGGAAGGGGCTGCTGGAAAGTGGCCTAGTTATTTACAAGAAGTCTTGTGGGCCTACCGGACAACGCCTGGGGCTGCCACACAAGAATCACCTTTTGCCTTGGTCTATGGGATGGATGCAGTAGCTCCCATAGAGAAGACACTCCCCTCTTTTCGTGTTCATAACTTCTCCGGACAGGCTAACGAAATAGCAATCAGAAATCAGCTTGATTTGATTGAAGAAAGGCGAGTAAAAGCTCATCTTAGAATGACACACTATCAGGGCTTGATGAGAAGCAGGTTTGCTTCCAAGGTTAAAAGAAGAGACTTTCAACCAGGAGATAAAGTATTGAGGAAAGTTTTCTTGCATACCAAGGAAAAACTCTTCGGAAAGCTGGCCCCAACTTGGGATGGTCCGTATACTGTGGTTGAAAGAATCAAGCCTGGCACATACTGGCTGGAAGACAAAGATGGCAGGGTTTTAACTCACCCTTGGAATATTGAACACCTTCGAGTGTACCTAGAATAAAATCTATGTAAATATTTACTTGTTTGAATATCCATGTAAATATTTGGGGGCATACCACTTCCTCTCTTCGGCGCCACGAAGAGCTTTCAATAAAACTTGGAGCCTTCTTAAACAATTTTCTAAGTTTTTACAAAATTCTGTTGATTGCCATACTACCCGGACTGAAAGATCTAAGGGCTATTTAAATTCTAGCCAGAGAAATTAAACACTCTCACAATACGAAGTATTTAGGCAAACCGTGGAATAAGAGAAAGGTTGTGCAAGATAAAACATTCATTCAATAAACTTAAAGTTGCCTTGGCCTTCCAAGGACTTTTTGAACAAGTTTAAACATAATACAAAAATCTGTCCGGATAAAACGGACAGCATCACAAAAAAGGTGCCTTGGCCTTCCAAGGACTTTGGTTCAAACAAAAATTAAAGAAAACAAGTTATAAACTAAGGAAGAGCCTTCAAAGACGGCTCACCCACATGTGTGTTCTTGTCTTTAATATCACTCTTCTCTTCGAATTTTTTCTTGCCTTTAGGGTCGATCTCTTCCTCCCCAGGGCTCTCTCCAGTTTCTTCTTCATCACCAGATGAAGGCTCATCAGAGTACCCCTCGTCATCAGCCATGGTCCAGTATGGGAGATCGTCATCGTCTACGTAACGCCATAAGTCCCCTAGTCTTCTCTTCGGGAACTTCTCGTGAAACAGAAGGACCATGTCGGACTTCACCTTTTCAATCAGTAATTCCTCACTCCGAATCATCTCTTTGGCATAAGCGTTGATTTTGCCCTTGATCATCGCCTCCTGATCCTTCACCAGAGCAGCCTTCTCCTCAACAGCTTGAGTCACTGCATTCTCTAAAGCAAGCTTGTCAGTAGTCAGATTGGTGACAATCTTCTCTTTTGCTGCAGTCTCATCTTTTGAGGTTTTCAAGTCTTTCTCCAACTCGGACAGCTTAGCCCGGAGATCTTCTAGGGTTTTCTCTAAAGAAGCAACTTTTGTGTTGCTTTCATTTTTACTCCTCTTCAGCTGTTCGTTTGACTCCTTAAGCAAGTCAACCTGGGTAGTGGCACCCCGGAGGTCATCGGACAGTTTCTCCTTCTCAGACTTAAGCTCCTTAATGGTTTCTGCCTGACTCCGGACTTGCCTTTCCAGGGTGAGCACAGGTTGCACGTTGCTAAGGAGGGAATGAGCTATGATATCCCTTTCGCTGGAGACCAAGAAAGTTTTGCCATTGAAATTCACCGTGTTGGAATTACTTGGAGGAACATATGGCCCTGCAAACTCATCCCTAGACAAACCAAGGAAGTAGTCACCTAGAGGACCCAGGCCGGTGACATCCACTTCATCCATGTTGATCTCTCCCCGTTCAATATCATCAGTGTGAAGCTCCCTTGGAATCCCTTCGTTAAGGTTTTCTGGGATCTCTTCGGCTAATGTAGGATCAACTGGAAAAGTGGGCTCCGGGTCCCGGAGAGCAAATTCTTCTTCTTGAGAAGTTTTCTTCTTTTTTACTTCTCTCTCAGCACCCTCGCTTACTTGCTTACGGGTTCGTTTGGAGACCCTCGTAGGTTTTGAGGGAGTCTCTCCATGTTTCTTACTTTCCACTTCTACCACCTGTAGAAGGCTTGCATCAACTTGAACTGGAATTGGCACCTCTGTGTCAGTTAGGGCCTTTTTCTCTGAATCTCCTGTTGTTTTCCTCCCTTTCTTCTTCTGGCCCTTCATCTTACTTGGGGCTTTGGCCCGGGCAGGGAGGAAAAGGGTCCCATCGAGCTCATGAGACCTTCTCAGCACTATGTCGTCATCAGGAGGGGTGGAGAACTCCTCCCATGTTAAATCCCTCCGACCTGTGGTGTTCCACAGGTGAGATCTGGCTAAGTTTCCCGGAGTGAAAGCCTTGTGAAACCGGTTCTCCCAGTTCTCTGCGGCCCATGCATTTATCTTTCCACAGGTATCCTGTCCGGCTTTCGCATAGTCTCCGAATTCTTTTGGAAGTTCTAGCAAAACGAAAAAATGACTAGTGAGTGAAAGTTTAAAGAAGGGAAAATTCGAACAGAAACTTAAAGAAAGAGCTTACGATCACTTCTCCATCTGCTTCGGAGAAGGCTAGGATTCTCTCCGACTTTAATCTTCTGGCCATTCTCCCATGAGCCACTTATGAACAAAAACTGGCTCCTCCATTTATTCTCCGACTCCAGGAGATCATCGACAGCTTTCAAGTTGTTCCCCATATTAAAGTGATAAAATGGGAACTGGTGGTGTTTGCACAGATTGGCAACAACAGCGAACTCTTCCATTGGAAGAGGAATTCCGGACAGCCTGGATGCCATAATGCATAACATCAAGGTGTACCATCCGTTGGGGCTCAGCTGCGATGGACATAACTTCACCAAATGGAAATAGCGCACTATTTCTGGATCCAATGGGAACCTGAGTCCCCAATTCAGCAGCTCCGTAAAAAATACGATCTCATTCCTCTTGCAATCCATCGGGGTCTCCGGGTCAATAGGAATTCGGATCTTTACGTTTTCAGGGATCCCCCACTTAGTGCGAAGCCGTCCCAGGTCTCTAGTGTGAATAAACGAGTACTTGGTTTTCAACAAAGAGAGAAGATACTTGGACTCTACCTTATGAAAGCAGGGCCCAACTCTCCCTTCAAGGCTCTCCGGCAGATCCGGACGCCTTAGATACAACTCTTCTTTGCCCTTCTTGGCAACAACTATGGCAGTTTCAGCTTGTCCGGAAGACTCGGACTCAAATCTGACCTCCTCAGTGGAGTCTTCCATCCTTTCCTCAATTACAGTTGGAGGAGCTTCTGCAGAAACAGCCCGGGGAGGGATGAAGCTTGGCACAGCTGATCCTCCGGACTGTTGGCTAGATGTGTGTTTTTGAGTTCTTACCTCAGTTTGAGTTTCTGAGGTCGAGGTTTCCTTAGGAGGTAGTGGACTGCTAGCCTCCGGACCGACTGCCCTTTCCCGGAGAGTCCTAACAGCTGTCCCTGACTCTGATTCGCTAGTTTTCTTTGAGGAAAGTCCTTTAACCAGTCTGCTTGGTCTTTTCATAATCAGCTTGTCTGGAGAATGATCGGAGTCGGACCCCATGGCAATAAAAGTAGACTTTTTTCTGACACTTGTAGCAGTAACCCCCGATTCAACAATGGGGATTGATTCTTGAACTGAAGAGTCTGAAACGATGGGAGAGAGTGTTGTTCGAAAGAGCTTTCTAGGTTTTGTACCCTTTGAGGAAGACGAACCTCTATCAGATTCTTCAATCGAAGGGGCTGGTTTCTCGACAGGCGATGCTGGAAGCCCTGCTGCAAGCCTTTTCTCTTTTTCGACCCTTTGAGCTTTCTCTAGTTCTGAAAGATTGAGCCAGCCACCCTTGATTAAAGCTGTTCTTGCTGTGAACATAAAACGATTAAGGAAATTTTAAGATTTTAGAGAGATGAAGTTTTGAGTAAAATGGCAAAGTGAAAATGAGACTGTGAAAGATGAATAGTATTTATAGTAAAAATGAAAAAGGGGGTTTGATTCCTAGGAGAATCCGAAAAGTTGGGCAATGATTAAAAGACGGCGCTGACATCATCAAAAGCATTTAAAGAAGTTACTTGTTCGATAAAGTGGTGTAATTTTCGAGGTAGAAAAACGGCTGGAATGACCAACCAGGGTGTGACACGTGTCCCACTACCTCTGACAAAGAACCGTTTGGAATTCGTAACGGTTGGGCTGTCCGGGCCTGTCTCAACTCTCTTCGAATTGGAAAACCACTTCTCCAATCGGACTGTTTTTCAGTTCTTTAAACAAAGATACTTGTTCAAATACCTAAAAAAGGGGCTCCTGATGAGTCCGGATTCGAAGAGCTCCACAAAAGGGTAGTCCAAAGTAAAACTCCCCGGAAACCGGACAGACACCAAGATTTCAATTCGAACAGCCTTGTTTGAACCGGACAGATGACTTCGAACACAGCAAACATAAGACAATTCGAACTATGACTAAAGTACTAAAAAACCTAATCACTATCTGACTAAGCTACCTGTGCATTTGCTTAAACTTCATGGGTCTTTAAACATGACCCGGGTCCATGAAACTTGACCCAAAAGCCCATAAGGGCCCAAATTACACACTATAAATACCCAACCACCAGCATTAACTATGGGCAGGAAAAATTAACTGCTGCCAGGCTGCTCAATTCTCTCACCACCCTTGAAACACTTTGAAACACCCTGAAACATCTTGAAATATCCTTAAACACCACTACACCACCGTGAAACACCCTAACGCCACCTTAAAACTCCACTTAAAATTACCAGCCTACCCCCAGGCAACTTTTATCCACACCAGTCATGAATATGATATTGGCGGAACTTCCCGTGTGATTCAGAATCTTTCTTATCTTATTTCTGGCTATCTCCGCTCTGATTACCACGACGTCTTCGTGCGGACTAGCAACTTCCCTCATGTTATCGTCCTCGAAGCAAATGATTGGTGATGGGTTCCGATAAAGATGTGATGAGGCACTCGCCTCCAACTATGTTGCCAGACTAACAATATGCCTCTTCCTTAAGTAGTTCGATATCTCTGCCCCCGTATCTCCCCCGAAAAATGGTTAGTGACTCAAAAAATGAACATAAGTCACTGATATTTCCTCGGGGAATTATCTCCTCAACCATATTTACGCTATTCCTGCCCAGATTTGGATCAAAATACTCTGTTGCCACACCAAAAGCATCTAGAAATTCTTCTTCAATCACGTCAGAAATCATCATGGTACCATCTTGTCTCGACGTGACTTCTTAATTAGGTACACCGAATGTCGTCATGGAACTGGAAGTATTTGTTCTTTCTGTGTTCCCTCGTAGTCTGAAGAGGAAAAGATTTGCGGAAGTGTACATTTTCTCGTGCCTTTTCAAATATTGTGGAAACACACTCAGTTAATTCAGCGTAGTGAGCCGGTTGGACCCATCTATTTGAGACTGGTCGGACATACTATTGAACTGTCGGACCAGCCTGATGGTACTGTTGATTCTGAGCTGCCCGTTGAGGGGTCTGGTTTGTTGGTTGAATTATCTGAGCCCTCGGTCGGAAAGTTGTAGTTGGTTGAGTAACTTGAGGCCAGACATTCACCGTTTTCATACTTGCTCTGGCTAAATTCGGATCCTGATAGAATTGTGACATGGATTTTATCTATGAGGCCCTGATTTCCTTGACTAAAATTCTTTTTTCTACCTGATCTAACAAGGCTCCAAATGTTATCGCTTGTATTTCTGCAGCATTATCTTTCACTACCCTCGGAAGAAGACCCATCTGGAAGGCAACCAAAGCAACTTTATCCTCCCAATACTCCATGTCTGTCTTGACTTGGATGAATTGCTTAGTATAATCTTTCAAACTTTCTCCGATATTTTGTCGACAGTAAATGATGGTATCTCCATTAGCACGAAATTTCTTGCTCCCGACGAAGTGCTGTCAGAACATGCTCCAGAACATATCAAAATTCTTTATACACCCTTGAGGTAGTCGGTTGTACCACGTGGAAGCAGCGTTCTTGAACGTCTGAGAGAAACATCTACACAACAACTTGTCGTCGTCATCATAGTTAATTATGAAGTTCTTGAACTGTTCGATGTGGTAGTCAGGGTCCTGAGTTCCGTCGAACTTTTCTAGCTTTGAAATATCAAACCATTTAGGATGGGGCCCATAAAGAATTTCCGGGGAGAGAGGTGACGACCTCCACTTATGTCCGACCTTGTACGTGCTGACCCTGGACCGTCACTGGTGGCTGGATACAATCTCTCTTCAGTTGGAGAAGTAAAATGGTTACTGACTCTGTAATCTTGTTGATAGTTGTCAGACTGAGTTTGCTTCCAAGTAGTGACATGGTCCTCGGAGTGCATTTTTCTTTTACCAACGTCATCTTTCTTCCTTGAATCACCATTTTTCCTGCTAGCTCGATGAGTATGCTTATGCTTCCTCGGATCTTTGCGCCTTCGATCCCCCTTATACCTCGAGCCAGTCTCTGAAGAAGAAGAATTATCGGAGCTCAACGAAGTGTATTCGCTAGACTCGGCCAGTTCGTACTTTTGCTCAGATCTAGCATGTCTTTTAGAATATCGATGGCTTTTCTGGCGTCGGCTTTCTTTGGGTACAACAGCATTTTGAATATGGTCGGCCTCGGCCTTTTCTTGTCGGACCTCAGATCTGAACCTTTTCGTACTTGCCATCATATCATCCCTTTCAACATTTAATCTTTCGATATCTTCCAACAACTCTTTCCGCCTGGCGACCAAAACTGACTATTCTAAAAGTTCATTTGCATGTCGATTTGGAGCATCATCCTCGTTCGTAACCTGCTCCTCCATCAAATGGTCTCCAGACTCAATATTAACGAAATCTTTGGCTGGATTAGCCTTGATCTCTCCACGTATTTTTGTATCTATAATTTTTTTTAGTTTTAGTTTTCAAAGTTTTAGAAAATTAATTCTCGGTAACAAACGGTTCCAAAGACGGCGCCACTGATGTGCTCGGAGAATCTTTAGTGAGACTCAAGATTGAAGATATTCGCGTGAAGGGGTCGGACTAGAGAATGTTTGTATGACGTAACAATGAATAATAAATTATTAGAAATGGGAGAGACAGAAGGAATATATGTTGCAATTATTGATCAATCATTGACCCATTTTTCTAAAAGGGAATGTCCTTTATATCGGAAAAGACGTAGAGGGTCAAATTACATGGTTACCATTACAAGAATGGATTTATTACCCCACTATTTTACTATTTATAAACAAGTTCTAGGGGACTATCATTTAAGTCCCTCATTTCTTATGTGTGCTTTACTTTAATCCTTAGCCACTAAATACATTGCCCTTGACCTTATTAGTGGGATAATTACATGCCTAACACCTATATTTTCCTTCCTTTATCACCAACGATCTTACAAGAGAAACAAAAGCAAAATAAAATGAAAACCACCTGTCGGAACCACAAAAATAGCCATTTGTGTTTGCATATCGGTCTCAGAGAAAGGGTTTTCAATCTAGAGAGAGAAACAACCCTAGCTCATGAGTGGTGATATAGAGTGAGAAAGAAATCAGCAAGATATGCTATACATACACAACTTGAACGGTATAACTAAGTCGGCGTATATGTTCTGTGTATCACGAAATTTTATTGGACGCAATGCAAGAGAAAACCAGGACAAAACGAAAAAGATAAAGTCACAGCCCTAAACTTGGACTTTTTAGGTGACAACTTGTTTCTCATTGGTTGATAAGAAAACTCTAATTTGGTTGACCCTAGCTTATGCGAAAGGGTATAATTTTGATAGAGAAAAGGTTTGAGGGTGATTAATGGATTTAAAAGAGAAATTAGAGCTTTGATTAGGGAAAATTGGAAAGAAAAACAAACTGAGTCTCTACGTTTTGAATAAGATAAGTTTCGGATGTTCGTGTCAATCTTCAAATATTGCATAGAGCTGATTATAGAATTTAAAATTTAAAATGAAATGTTGGTCCGGTTTATATAAATTTTAAGTTATATTATAATATTAATATGATAAATTGATTTAATTAAGGGTTTGGATTAAAGTAATTGAGTTTTGGGGTTTGAGTTAGAATAGATTGAGTTTTCGGGTTGGATTAGTTTAAATTGGATTTGACCCGGTCCGTTTATAATTATGGTGGGTAAATGGTAACTTGAAATGGTAAATGGTAAATTTTTAAGGTAAATCATAAATTTTAGTTGGCATCCTACTTTGCACGGGCAGGGGTATTTTTGGCCAAAAAATTGGGGGACCAATCTTGCAATAAAACTTGATGACATGTGTCAATATCTCAGGCTTCACATATGCGGGTGGACTATATTTGTAAATTATTAAAACGTAAGGGATGAGTTTTATGCAGAAGTGAAGGAATGAGACTCTGTTGATACAAAGGATAAACATGGGTGACTAATAATGTTTTTTACCCAATATCATAACGTGATCCCAAATTCTTAACATCACTAATAATTGACAGCCAATAATATCATGCCAACAAACCCCTCCTCGTTCATCATGTAATTCAAATTGAATTTCTTGTCACTCATTCTTACCCAAGCATCCTAATAACAGCCTACTCAAAGACTTCTTATACAACAGACAATCTAATATTATATAACCATGAGCTTTTTACCTCAATCATTGAACTAACTTGACATCATGCGCAATATTCCTCTAAGCAAAAAATCTATTATCTCAAATATCTTATCACCTCAAATGTTTTTTGAATTAAGAAACACCTTTTTGGAATGCTAACATTACTTTGACCTTGATAAAATTGATGGACTTTCTTGTAATAATATACATGGATACTCATCTGTGTATGAAGTGCTTGATAAAGAATCAACAATTGTATTATCTCCTCAACTAATATGCCCAACTATCACCTCATCAAACAAAAGAGTTAACCATCAAAGCTCACAAAGATATACAATTAACCGATCTTTCTTAGCCGCGGATACACCTGCCATATGATTTGCCACCAACTGCGAATATGTCCCTAATAGAATTGTTTTTACCCCACACATACTTGCATGACTTAAACCAGCTAAAGTAGCCTCTTACTCAGCCTCGTTATTAGAGGCATGAAATCCAAATCGAATAGGCTGATACATGGCTTCTCTAGAAGGAGCAATCAATTGTACACTTGTGCTTGATCCCAATATGCTAGAGCCACCATATTTCTAACCACCAATGTTGAAGCTACTCACAATAATTCTTTAACTGTTTCCTTATCCGATTGACTTAAGTGAAATTCAACCAAAAAATATGCTAAAACTTGAGCCTTAATAGTTGTTTTAGGAATAAAATTTATATCCAAATCCCCCAACTCTACCGATCAATTAGTCATTCTGCCAGAAATATCTGGTCGTTGCAGTACATTTTTAAGGGAAAAGATGTTCAAACAACAATTGTATGAGGTTGAAAATAATGGTACATTTTTCTTGCAACCACCACCAAGGCCAATGTTAACTTCTCAAGCCTCAAGTATATTTTCTTGGATGCCAACAAACATTTGCTCACATAATAAACTGGCTTAGAAGTTCCACTTTCCTTTATTATCAACACATCACTAACAGCAAGATCTGAAACCGTTATATACAAGAATAACTGATGTTCTATTCAAGGCTTAGATAAAATTCAGGTGACAACAAATGTTCTTTAATCCTGAAAAATCCATTTCTTATTCTAGTGTATACAGAAACTTCTTTGGTCGACGCAAAACTTGGAAAAAAAAGGAGCACACTAATCAGAAAATCTAGAGATAAATCGATAAAGAGCAGCCAACCTCCCTATCAAAATTTACACCTCTTTGATTGTACGAGGTGAACTAATTGATAACAAGTCTTTCAATTGATCAGGATCAGTATTCCCTTTTCACTTATAATATATCCAAAACAATTACTTGACTTTACACCAAAAGTACATTTCTCGGGATTTAGCTTTAATTGACTAGCTCTTAAATTAAAAAACGATTCCTCTAAATCTTTTAAGAGTTCACCAAGTGTTGGACTTTTGACTAGCATATCATCAATATAAACTTCCATGTTTCTCCTAATCTGAAAAGCAAATGCCTTATACACTAATATGTGATATGTCGCCCGACACGTTTTAGTCCAAATGCAATAACTCTGTAGCAATATAATCCTCAATCAATAATAAACATTGTAATTTCTTGATATTTTATATCGATTTAAACATGATTACATCCAACACATGTATCCATGAAAGAGATAAATTTATTCCCCGATGTTAAATCAACCAATTGATCTATTCTAGGAAGATGAAATGGATCTTTAGGACATGAAATATTCAAATCTGTAAAATCAACACACATCCTCCATTTTCTGTTTTTCTTTTTAATTAAAACTGGATTAGTAGTCCATAAACAATATTATGCCTCTCGTAAATGTCCGGCCCTGGATAAACGATCTACATGTACCAAACTTTCCTCAGATGTTTCTACAGAGAAAGCTCACATCTTCTAAATAATAGGCTTGACCTTTGGATTTAGAGCCAATCTATAATATATCACTTCAGATGGGACCCCAATTACACCTTAGATTCTCCAAGCGAAGATATCCAAATTATCAAATAAAAACTGCAACAATTGATACAACAAAGTAGGCGGCAATAATGTTCCTATTCGCAAAGATTTTCCATTTAGAAACATACACTCCTCAATATTTTATCCCACTGCTAAAAAACCCAGGGTTTCCCTCGGATCATCCACTCCATCCTCATCTGAGGCCAACCCCCTCCCCCCCATTTCAATTCAACCATTTGGTCATTAGAAATAGCCCTTCGAGAATATAAAGTTGTTGCATAACATTCTCTTGCAACTTGTTGATCACTTCGAACCATTCCGACGCGATTTCAATTATATATTTTCGACACCGATTAATAGTCAAAACAACAACACACATTTTTTACAACCAAGATCTCCCAAAAATAGCATTATAACTAGTGGGACATTAAAATACCATAAACAAACTTGAATTTTCTTCTTAAAGGGGAATTTTCCTAGATACACTTCACCTTCAAATTCCCCAATAACTTGTGTTATCAATCCTATGAATCCAATTATAGTACGTTCAGATTAAAGAGTTTTATGTGGATTATGCATTCTATCATAAGTGGATTTGAACAATAGATTTGTTGAACTCCCAGTATCTATCAAAATATGTCGAATTTCAGTCCCAACAATATCCGCCCCTATTACCAATGCATCCTCATAGGGTCATGCTATTCCCCTAAAATCATCTTCATCGAACAATATGAAGGGCGTGTCCATCTTTCCATATAAATGAGTAGATATTCTACATTCTAATTGGACTGCAAAACTCACTACATATCTTTTTCTTGAGCTGTTGTATTACCAGCCATCGTATCTCTCCTATAAATTTCTAAAGACTCAAAATACTCACACAAATTTTGAACTCATCCTTGAAAAACGAGTTTATTCACAACTAACAAAATTAAACGATCTGGGTCTGAATCTAAATATTCTAATTGTGCATCAAACTTGTCACATTTAGAATCCATAATCTTTTTCTACAAATTTGTGTTTAAAATATGTTGTGTTGATGTGCTCAGATTTTTTTGCACATTTTTTTATCCTTTAACAAAAGTTGTTAACTTGCCAATTTCAATAAAAATTTATATCTCTTTTTTAACATTATACACTCTGGAGTCTCGTGCCAGATATCATTATGATATTTTCTAAACTTGCTATGATGTTCTTCGTTTGGTCTGTTTATAGGAGCAGTCTTTCTAAAATTCACTTGTCATTTAGACTTCAAAGATAGTAACCACATTTTCAGTTAACTCAACAAAATGTTATGGTCTTACCCATTGGTTAGGCTTCACCCGATGAGGCTGATAACTAGCTGGTTAGGTTTCCCTGATATCCTTGGCTAGTAAATGCATGCCCCAAATTTATTTTAGTAGAGTTTGTACCACCTCAAACTCTTGTGGATTCATCTACTTTAATATGTTCCTCAACTTGAGCCATCAAATATCTAAAAGTCAATGCCCTTCTCCTTGTAGTCTCATTAGCTAAATCCCTTAGAAGCAATCCTTGTCTAAAAGTTGTCATAGTAATGAGCTCTTCACAATATTCCAACCCTCTTTTTGATAACACAAAATGTCTTATATAATCTTTGAACTTTTCACCTACCGCTTGTTTATACTATATTATTGTATCACCATTGGCTCACATTTCTTTGCTTCCTAAAAATTGTCTACAAAAATCAGTATAAAGAATTCTAAAATTGGTTATAGATCCCTTCGATTTTTATTATACCACTTCAGAGTTGTGCCCTTAAACGTTTGAGAAAATTCTCTACACACCAATTTGTCATCATCCTCGAAATTCATAATATAATTTTTAAACTTCCCAATATGATCACCAGGATGTTGCGTACGGTCAAAATTTTCTAGCTTCAAAATATAAAAGCGCCTCAGAAGAAGGATTGACCTAATTTCAGAAAATATAGTAGAATTTCTCCAATGAACTCATTGCATATACTTATCAACTCCAGTTGTCCCCATTGGTTTGGTTTATTTTGGGCTGGGGGTAATTTTGTAAAGTGTTTTGCAAAGTGTTTTGAGTATTAAGTGTTTGGCATAAAGTAGTGAGAGATTTAAGCATCCTAGTTGTATTAAATGTTCATTACTTTCATTAATGAAAGTAGTTGAGGTATTTATACCCTTAATTAAGGACTCGTGGGCTTACGGGACAAGTTATAGAATCAGGTCAAGTTTAAGGACCCATTAATCTTTTAAGATGATTAGCACATAGCTTAGTCAAAAGGTGTCTAGGTGTTTCTTTACTTTTGTCCAATCCGGATAGTTCAGTGGTGCGTTTATGTCCGAATTGCTCTTATCCGGATAACACAGTGAGCTACGACTAGATAATTTGAACTCATCAGTAGCCCTTTTTTGGCCTTGTCAAATATCTTTGGTAGGACTAAAAAATATACTTAGCCAGTAGTGACTTTGTCCGATCTGTCTATGCACTTCGTACTGGGAGGTTTATTCTCATTTATAACCAAGTTCGAAGTCTGTCTGAACTGACTTCGCTTTCCAAAATTCTAAGATTTTTCTTCTTGGATCGTGGGACATGTGTCACAATCTGTTCAACCTACCAACCGTTTTTCTTCCTAGATCGCCGCGCCCAATAAGTCTACAAAGTTACCTAGTTATTTAACCCTTCACACGTTTGCGCCGTCTTTAATCATTGGCAAACCTCTTCAACTCCTCCTAGGTAACATTACTTTTTTCTACTGTTATATAATTTTTTTTACTATTCCATTATCTTCATCACTCAAAACCTTTTGAGAGAGAGATTATCACACTTAGCTTCAAAGTTGTTCTTGAAGAGTTTTATGTTCACGGCCAGAAACGCACTTGTTAAAGGCGGCTGGTTAAACTTATCAGAGCTAGAAAAGGCGAGACAAGTTGAAAGGGAGAATCGCATTGCTGCCGGTCGCTCAGTTTCCCAAGTGAGAAGTCTGGTGAACCAACCCAAGAAGCTGACCAAAGATCATCCTCTTCTAGAAATCCTAATCCCAAACAGTTATACAGACCAAGCCTCTCTCCTCTCCCCTCAGAATCTTATGTTCATGAGTCTCATCCTTTTGTTGCTAAAGAAAAAGCGGTTTCGAGTGTTAGAAAATCTTCCCGTTTTTTAGCTATGGGTTCAGATGCTGAGAAATCCCCGGAGAAGTTAACCCCACGCCGTACAACTCGTCTAACCAAAGCTCAAACTTCTACTTCATTTCCAAAGCCCTCCGGATCGGATGCATCTAAAGAAGCCTCAAAAGATAAGCCCTCCAGATCGGAGACATCTGAAGAATCCCCAAAGGCTAAGTCCTCCGGATCCCAACCTCAACCGGACACCAGGCCTTTGGAAACAACAGCCGCTCATTCATCCAAACAGCCTTTAGTGCCAGAAGCTGATCGTCCACTATCCAAGGGAACTGATAAACCTTCCAAAGTGATGGAAGAAGTAATGGAAGACAGTATCGAAGAGGCTCCCTTCGAAACTGAAGCATCAGGTCAAATCGGGGATGTTGCCTCTGATAGAAAGGGCAAAGGAAAAATCAAGGTCTGTTTGACTCATCCGGATCTCCCAGCGTGCCTAGAGGGAAATGTAGGCCGTTGCTTTAAAAGTTTTACTGTTTAATATCTGCTAGCTCTTCAAAACATCAACTATGTCTACACCCACACTACCGAGTTGGGCCGGATCTTCATGAAATGGGGGATCCTAAAGTCAGTGAAGGTAAGGATACTTGTCCCTCTATAGACTCCGATAGACTGTTAACTCAATGAGGTAGTCATCAAAACTTAGGTGCTCAACTGGGGACTTCGGTTCCCATTGGACCCAGAAATTGTTAGGTATTTCTACATGGTTAAGCTCTGCCCAAGCCAGCTAAGCTCAAACGCCTAGTATTCTCTCCTTGCTTGCATTGTGGCATCACGGTTGTCCAAAAGCCCTCTCACAATGAAGCAATTTGCCGATGTGGCAAGTTTATGCAAGAATCACCACATTCCCGTCTACCATCATAATATGGGGAACGATTTTAAGGTGGTATACGACTTACTAGAGTCTGAGAAGAATTAGAGGATACAGTTCCTGTTTATCAGTGGGTCATGGGAGAATGGTAGAAAGATCAAGGCCAACACTAATCTGAGTATGTTAACTACCAATGGAAGAGTACTGGTAAGCTTTTTTATCTTTATTTTTCATATTATTCTTTCTAACTCATAAGTATTCCTCTCTTGATTTATTTGTCACTTGTTTTTCAGTTATGCCGAAGGAATTCACTGGACACCTATAGGAGGGGAAACAACCTGTTCCAAACTTAATGTATGGGCTACGGAGCATTGGGGAAATTCCTTCCACAATTGTTTTACCTCAGGAAATCTTGTGAGGTCCCATCTGTGGAACACCATAGGTCGGAGGGACCTCACATGGGAAGAGCTAACTACGCCACCTCCTCTTGGTATGATTCTTAACCGTACATATGCCAAAGATGGTAAATTGGCCTCACCTTTCAGGGCCAAAGCTCCCAACAAGATTAAAGGGAAGAAGAAGAAAACTACAGCAGAGCCGGTCCAAGTTAGCACAGAGGGGACTGGTTCGGGGTACCAAGAGGGAATCGACGCTGCCTTGCTCAAAGTAGTAGAGGCTGAGACTGTTATGGAGGTAGAAGAATCACGAAACCCACCAAAGTCTCTAAAAAGGACCAGAAAAGAAGAGCAAGCAGTGACGAAAAGGCTGTTAAAAAGAAGATGAAGGTCACCTTACGAGAAGAAATAATTCTTCGTCCTTCGGAGTTTCTACCCCCACCAGCCCCTGTCGATCCCACTCTATATGAGAAGATTCCAACAAGTCTGCAGTCCGGAGAGGGTACTGGGGGATGGATTGAAGGAGTGGACATTAGTACCCTTTAAGACATTGATTTATACTTCAACGATTTTGAGAAGGATGATTTTGCAGGTCCCTTCCGCCCTTTGAGCTCTGCTAACATGGTGACCTATAATGGTAAGTCTTTCTCCGTCTTCAGAGAACAAAATGTTGTGGCCCAGTCCCTTCTTGTTCAAATCCAGCCAGTGCTTGACCTAAAGAGACAAATGAAGATTCAGACCACACTCATCAATACTCTCACTACTGAAAAAGATTCTATGTCAACGAATCTTCTCAATGCCAATCAGAGCATATAAGAACTGACAAAAGAGATAGAAGCACTGAGGAAGGACAAAGAAGATCTATCAACCAAGCTGGCCACTTCGGAGACTGCAAGTACTGAGCTCCAAACTAAGTGCTCTGGTTTGGAAAAGGATCTCACAACATTAAGGGAGGACCTGAAGACCAAAGATGGTATCATTCAAACCCTGTCCAGTGAGAAGACTTTCTTAGAAGGTACCGTGTCTAAGGTGACCAAGGAGAAAAAGGACTTGGTGAAGCAGCAAGAACAAACTATTCAGGAAAGCATTGATAAATATACCAACAAGGTGATAGAATCCTTAAGGACAAGATATGTCGAGGTTAAGTCTGACATAGTGCTGCTCTTCCATGAAACTTTTCCGAAAAGGACCCTTGGTCCCTTATGGAAATTTGTAGACTATGACGAAATCCCATTTCACAATACGGCTGCTGGTGACAAGTACAATTATACCAGTGGAATAGATTCCACCATTGATGAAGAGGAAGGAACTTGTGAGAGTTCGAGTGTCGAACTCAAAATTCCCAAGAAATGAGACGGCGAAGGAAAATCTAAAGGGATCAAGCCCTAAGGTTTAAACATCTTTTTGTTTTCTTACTTTTGTGAATGATTAAAGTCTATGGATGGCCAAGGCATATTTTGTAACATTATTTGGTTAGAGTCCAGATAAGTCCTGGAAATACTTAAAGTCCTTGGATGGCCAATACATGTTTTGTTCTTCCCATTCGGTTAAAGTCTGAAGAGGTTTATTGATCAAATATTTCTTTGTTTAACAATTTCGTTCCCTTTAATTTTAATCGCTAATGTTTTAATAGCCCTAATTATTGTTTAAATAGCCCCAATTATTTTAGAAGCATTATAGTGAGAGTGTTTAATATCTCTGATGATATGTGTTTAATGGTCATCACTCAACCAGGTTTATCCGAAGATCCAAAGTGTTGAACTAGTGATTTATACTTCAATTGAATTGTAGCAAAACCACACCAGATATTTTAAGAAGGCATCATATTTTATTGAATGAAAAAACCGGACACCTCATCAAAACATCCCCGCGCCACCAGGGTAGGAAAAAGTATGCCCTCTAATATTTACATTAATATCTAACAAGTAAATATTTACACAACTTTTATTCTAGATATAACCTGAGATGTTCAATATTCCATGGTGCTTGAAAACCCTCCCTTCTTTGTCCTGAATCCTATATGTCCCATGCTTAAGTTTTTCGGAGACCTCATAGGGGCCTACCTAGTTCGGAGACAGTTTACCGAACTTCTTCTCCTTGGTGTGTAGGAAAACTTTTCTCAGAACTTTATCTCCCAGTTGAAAATCTCTTCTCTTGACTTTGGAAGCAAACCTAATCTTCATCAAACCTTGGTAGCGGGGTGTTCTCAAGTGATCTTTAACCCTTCTTTCTTCTATTAAGTCCAATTGATTCCTAATTGCTATCTCATTAGCTTGTTCGGAATAGTTATGGACCATGTATAATGGTAGTGTAGCTTTAGTGGAGGTAATTGAATCCTTTCCATACACCAAAGAAAAAGGAGATTCTTGCGTAGCAACCCGATGAGTAATTCGGTATGCCCATAATACTTCTTGCATATAGCTTGGCCACTTCCCTGCTGCCCCCTCTAGGTTATTTTATAATCCGGACATAATAGTTCTGTTGGAAATTTCAACCTGTATTTTCGCTTGTGGATGGAAGAGAGAAGAGAAGTAGTGCTGAATGCCTCTAGAGGCACAAAAACTTTCCATATCCTTGTTATGAAACTGGGGCTCGATATTTATGGTAATCTTCTTAGGAATCCCAAATCTGCAACATATATTGGATAAAATGAATTTCATGACAATTTTTGAAGTGTATCATGCCAAAGGATTTGCCTCTATCTAGTTTGAGAAGTAATCAATAGCTACTATAATAGTCGTGCACCCTCCGGACACCATTGGCAGAGGTCCAACTAAATCTAATTCCCAACAAGCAAAAGGTACTGGCTCATAAATTGACTCAAAAGGTACTGCTGGCACATGGATTTCGTTGCCATACCTTTGACATGTATCACACTTCTTCACCATTTCTTTAGCATCTGCCATTATGGATGGCCAATAGTACCCAGCAAATAGTACTCTCCGAGTTAGTGCCCTGTAGCTACAATGAGCTGGCCCTTCACCATCGTGTAGTTCAGATAGAACAACTTGATATTCTTCAACCCCCAAACACCATAGGAAAGGTCTATTGAAAGATTTTTTATAGAGCACTTCCCGTATGATAAAAAAATCCACGAGCCATGTGTTTAATTTTTCTTGCTATAGCTTTATCCGGAGGCAAAACCCCATCAGAAATGTATTAAAGAAGGGGAAATATCCAATCTCTAGGTTGGACTACTTGTATACTCAAGGTTTCCTCCTTTTCCTTCTTCTGGCTTGACTGTATGGATGGACATTCATGTACATGAATCCAAAGAATCTGCCAGTGTATTTTCTGATCTAGGAATAAGCTTATCACAAACACTTTTGAAATTGGCTGCCGCATCTTTAAGGATGAGTAAGTATATGCTCAGATGTTCGTTCTTGGCCTCAGATTGACCTTGAACATGGTGGATAAGAAGCTAGGAATCAGTCATCAACCTAACTCTTTTAGCCCCACATAGCTATAGCCGCTTCAGATTCATACTCATTGTTAGAGGCCCTAAACCCAAAGCACATAGCCTGGTACATTTTATCACCATAGAAAGAGGTTGGGCAAATTCCAGCTCCACAACCCATTGTGCTTGATCCACCATCAGTCCGGACTACCCATTCTTTTTTGGTTTTCCCTTGTGAAACTTGTTTAGAACTCCTATCATGATGGAATTCTACTAGGAAATCAGCAACAAATTGAGCTTTGATAGCAGTTCGTTGGGCGAAATCAATGTCATAATCACCCAACTCTACTGACCACTTGGTCATCCTGCTTGATATGTCTGCTTTCTGAAGAATATTCTTCAATAGAAAAGAAGTTCAGACAATGATGAAATGAGACTGAAAATACAGCCTCATTTTTCTTGAAGCAATCACTAAGGCTAGTGCCAGCTTTTCAAGCTTTAGGTACCTCTTCTCAGCATCTATCAGGATTTTGCTAATGTAGTACACCGGACGAGGGTAATTATCCACCTCTCTTATCAATACTGCACTTATAGCGCATTATGACACAGCCAAGTATACATACAGTGTTTTTCCTTGTATGGGCTTGAAAAGAGTCTTTGGTGAGGACAAATGTTTCTTTATTTCATCAAAAGCTTGGCTGCATTGTGGAGACCAATCAAAGTCCTTAACATTCTTCAAGGTTTGGAAAAAACGGAGCACACTCATCTGAAGATCTTAAAATAAAATGATTCAAGGCAGCCAACCTTCAATTAAGCCTCTGGACTTCTTTAATATTCCGGGGAGGATCTATTTCTAATAGGGAATTCAACTGATCCAGATCGGGTTGTATCCCTTTCTCACTTATTATATAACCCAAAAAATTTCCGGACCGAACCCCAAAGATATATTTTTCTGGATTTAGTTCTAAATTCACCCTTGTCAAATTGACAAAAGTTTCTTGAAGGTCAGCTATATGTAAATCCTCCTCCAAGCTCTTAACCATCATGTCATCGATGTACACCTCCATATTCTATCCAATCTGACTATGAATTTTTTTTATTACTAACCTCTGATAAGTAGCCCTAACATTTTTTAACCTAAAAGGCATCACCTTATAACAATGGAGACCCCTGTCTGTAACAAACGTAGTATTATCTTGGTCCTTCGAATCCACCTGAATCTGGTTGTACCTAGAGAAGGCATCCATAAAGGACAACAACTTGTTGCCAGACGTTGAGTTCACCAACTGATCTATCTAGGGGACCAGATAGAGATCTTTTGGGAAAGCTCTGTTGGGGTCAGTAAAATCAATACACATACGCCACTTCTCGTTCTTTTTCTTGACCAACACTGGAGCGGCAGTCCTTAAAGGATACTGGGACTCCTTTATGTGCCCCATCTTGGTAATCCAGTCAACTTCTTGAACTATTACATCAGCTTTCTCGTTAGAGAAGGCCCTCATTTACTGCACAACAGGGGAAACATCACTCCGAATCGATAATTTGTGAAACCTAACGCTTGTAGGAACTCCGGTTACATCACTATTGCACCAAGAAAAAACATGTTGATTGTCTGACAAAAAGGACAACAATTTGTTTTTTAACTCTGGCGTCATCTTGGAGCCAACCTTAATACTTCTACCCTCTGCCAAGGGGTGGGTTTCAGCTTCTTCCACCAGTATTATAACACTAGGGTCCTATCTGGGGTCATTAACTATTAATCTTCATTGATTCGAACTGCTCCCAAAGTTTTAGGAGCAAGTATAGTTGCATAGAACTCCCTTGCTGAATACTTCGGACAACACCCATCTATCCTTGAACCGTATACTTTAAACACCGATAGACTGTTGAGGCCAAATCATGCATTCTAGAGAGCCATGACCTCCCAAAGATTTCATTGTAACATGTGGGGCAGTCTACCATAACGAATAACACTCTGACCAGCTTTTCAAAAGGCCCCTTGCCCAATAGCACCTCTTCCTTAAATTCCCCGATTACATCCGTAGAGCTCCCAGTGAAGCCCACAATGGTTCCGTTTGACCGTTGAATAACGGCCGAATTTTTCATCTGCTTGTAAGAACTTAAAAAGAGGATGTTTGTTGAACTGCCCGTGTCTATCAAAATTCGTCTGATATCATTGCCCCCAATAGATGCTCCTATCACTACAACATCCTCATGAGGCCCATCGATATTTTTTAAATCATCCTCATCAAAGACTATAAATGGAAAAGGGGTTTGGGATTAATGAGAAGACATGGCTCCTTCCAACTAAGTAGTTAGAGAGTGAACATGTCTCTTCCTTGATGAAGGAGTGGGTGTTATCATGGTATCCCCTTTGAATATACTGAGTGACTCAAAGAAGCTAATGAGTCCAGACACCGTCTTAGTTTGTTCTGTTATGACCCCTATTTTATTCCAGGTTGGATTAGGATCCAGGTATTCCGAATCAATATCAAATCTTTGAAGGATCACCATTGCCCCTTCCAGAGCTGATGTTCCTGCATTGTTCGTAAGCCGAGTTCGAGGAGCATTATCATGCTTGTTTCCACCTCTTCTTTTGACATAAACCCCAACTTACCTCTTTCAATGAGATTCTGTACTTCCTGCTTCAGAGCAATGCAGTCCTGGGTGTTATGGCCAATATCATTGTGATATTGGCAAAAACAAGTATTTCGACTGTCTCTAGGAGACTGCAGTGTTGCTGGCTTCTGGAAATGGACTTCATCCTTGGTCTTGTCATAAATTGTGGCCACATTCTCTTTTAATTCTGCAAACCACTACGGTTGAATCGAAAGACCTCTTTTACTCCTTGATTGTTGACTCTGAAATTGATTTTGGTTGGATTGAGCGTGCTTAGCCCTGTTAGAACTTTGTCCGGTCTCCTTAGCCTTATTCCGGGACTGGTTTTGGTTTTGAGCTGCTGGGGTGGACCTCACCTGACGGTGCACCATGGTTTTCTTTCTTTCATCCACGTTAATCTGCTTCCCCACCTGGTTTAACAAGCCGCCCCAAGTCATGGCCCTTTTCCTGGTCACCGAATCAGCAAGATTCCCAGGGTTCAGTCTGCTAACCCATTCTTGGTATTTACGAACCGACTTATGTAGTCCTTTAAGGACTCATTTGGCTCTTGGGCTCAATGGATAATAGTATCTCCATTTCCCTCTACCTCATTACTTCCCACTAATTGTGTTCGGAAAGCAACCTAGAATGTATCAAAGTTTCTGATACACTTGTGGGGTAAACTATTGTACCACTTAAGAGCACTTCTCGTAAAAGAATGGGAGAAGGCTCTACCCAAAAGTTTTTAGTCATCATCAAAATTCATCATGAAGTTCTTAAACTGCTCCAGATGATTGTCTTGATCCTTACTCTCATCATACTTCTCTATTTTGGAACTGTCAAACATTTTGGGTAGGTTTCCGGACAGTATTTTTGCAGACAATAGCGATTGTCTCCGATTTCTATCATGAGGGAAGATTATGTCTTCATTAGGTGTTGCAAAGATATCTTGTTTGGTCTGAAAAACAGAAGGATCGATCAACGACTGATCCACATGCTTGTGACTGTGGCTATGAGATGACCATTTGCCCGATGCCTTTTAAATATCCCATGCCTATCTCTCTTTCTTGAATATTTTTTAACTAGTTTTTGTTTCATCATGGACCTCCCTTCATCATTGCTCGATGACAAAGACTCCTCAAGCTCAGCCTCGTTCGAAGAGCTGCTGGAGGACTCAAAATCTGAACTTTCAACCAGCTTGGACCGATTAGTCTTTTTATAACTGACATGGTTCTTCTTTGAACTCGAATGAGTCTTTGTTGATGGATCATTTTCCCTAGGTTTTCCAGTATGATGGATGGCTGACGCCCTCGACTTCTCCTTTATATCCATTTATGTTTGTTTTATGGCCCTCAACGCCTCTAATTCTGCTTTAACTTGTCTTGCTCTTCGATGGTGTATTCTTTTTTCCCTAACTACCTCCACCACAGGTGGTGAATTTTCTTGCTTGTTCAGATCCATCCGAATAGGTTTTTTCTATTGGGTTTGAATGCAAGATTCAAGCACCGTCGCCTCCCAGTATGGTCTCCAATTTTGTTTGGTTTATTTTGGGCCGGGGTAATTTTGTAAAGTGTTTTGCAAAGTATTTTGAGTATTAAGTGTTTGGTGTAAAGTATTGAGATATTTGAGCAGTCTGGTTGTATTAAATGTTCATTACTTTCATTAATGAAAGTAGTTGGGGTATTTATACCCTTAATTAAGGCCCCATGCGCTTACGGGTCAAGTTATGGAATCGGGTCAAGTTTAAGGACTCATTAATCTTTTAAGCTAACTAGTACATAGCTTAGTCAAAAGGTGACTAGGTGTTTCCTTACTTTTGTCCTGTCCGGATAGTTCAGTGGTAAGTTTATGTCTGAATTGCCCTTGTCCGGATAACACAGTGAGATGTCAGTGGATAATTCAAACTCATCGCCCATAACAACATATAAGTTTTGATCTGTTATGTTAACATACTATTTGGACATATCGAGTACCACAATTATTTTTTATCTATACTCTTTCCGTGATTTTTGATACCGACTTGCTTCTCCCTTTGAAAAATTCTGATATCTCAATTTTTTAAACAAGTCACCCTTAAGGTTTGAGCTGGAAAATTCACTATCACTATATGAAATGTATCGATGCTTATCATTATTTTCCTTCCGCAAAGAATGATGTTTTTTATCAAATTGGAAGTGTGCCTTCCTACGAGCACTTCGAACCCGATAAGCTGTGTAAGACTCATCAGATTGATTTTCCAATTAATATTTCTCCTCTACTTGTCGTACTTCGAATTTCAATATACCTGATAAAATTTGTTGTTTTCTTCGAATATACTCATTATTCTGAGTAATTATCTTTTCCAACAACTGATTTATTCGATTTTCAATGTCCATATGATCACAGCGTTCTAGAACTTGACTATTACCTCGACTTTCTCCCTTATGCAAATCAGATTTGATCACCTCAATTACCCCAGTTCCAATTTATGGCTCCATTACAATCTTAATCTAGTTGTAAAGTCTCTAATTTTTTGTTGTAGATTCGCAAAATAGTTACCTTTTTTTTTCTCCCAATGTGGTCGCCAATGTTAAGTGTAAGATTTTCAATATCATAATCAAGCAATTCGTGTAATTTTAGAAAGAGAAAATGAATAGTTAAGTTTTTGAGAAAGAGTAAATTAATAACAACTACTTCTCATAAAATGAATATCTCGTCCTTTTATTTAACGAGCTCATGTTCTATTTATAGGACATGTGGGCGCTTGACAAAGTTAGTTACACAATTGGGTTAATTGCATCATGCCCCCTTACATTTATATTCAACATGAATTTCATCATGATAACTTTGTAATACTATTTACAATAAACCTTTTCTCTAATTGTTTTAGGTCCTAATAATTTATATCCTTCATGTATGATCTAATAATTGTTTGTCTTTGGTTTTGATGATTTGTACATCTTTTATGCAATAAAAATACAATTTGTAATATAAGATCTACTTGTGTACTTGTTTGAATATTTTTAGTGAATTTTCTTCTTCTTTGCAACTTAATTGTACGTATTCACGCAACCAAACGACAGTCGGTTTTCCTACCAACTTTTTATTATCTTTTTGAAGCATAAAAAACCTTTTTTGCAACCCCAATGTACTTGTTTACACACCCAACAAACATTTAGTTTCAATACAAATCTACATGTATGTTAACTAATGTAGATAACAAATATATAATAAAAAAAATAAGTATTATCCATACAATCAATTCTATATGCATTTTAGCTCATTAGAATAAATAAAATATCTTTATAAAGAATTAAACAAATAGAAGAATGAATGTAAACAGGTAACTTGAGTTTTTTTCTCAACCAAAACAATAATTACGCAACCAATTTACTCATAATTAAGCAACTACGTTACTCACAATTACACAACCATGATAAACACATTTAATAACGTATTTTCACAATAGGATTGCATGCAATTACACAACCACAGTTTGATGAACCTTTATTTCTTTTTATTTTACAGTCAGAAGATATAGATCTAGACAAAGACATCAGTATATGAACTAAAGAATTGGAAATAAAAACCAATGACCATACGAAAGAAGCAAAAGAATCAAATGTTATTCTTAAAGATCATGTTGAAAAAAAATGAAAAAATGGAAAATCAATATATTTTAACAACCATTTGCAAGGACATCTTGCGCCAAACAGAAGAATATCATGCATCAAGCAAAAAAAGTATAATATATTGGTTTATATCTTCATTATGTTTTTTTTTAAGTTGTATGTCTATAGACAAAACGTTTTTTGTTTGGAGTATTAATTTTCTTTTATTATTTATTTATATATTGTTATTTCACAAATACAACCAATTATAATGTAATTACGTAACCAACTAAACAATAATTTTGAACCCCAATTATAATTGTATTATTTCTTAATAAATGTCTATTTACGCAACCAAATACAGAACCAATTAAAATATATTTACGCAACCAAATTAAAACGTAGCTTTTTCATAATAGTTTTCCTTTATGAAACCCTCTATAACGTAATTACGCATCCAACTAGAAATGGTTACTTTTGTTGAGTTTGATTACTTGAACTGCCTTAGTTAATCAAGAGAAGTCGGATTTATGAAAGAGAAATAGATTTTAAAGAGAGAAAATTAGAGTGCTCAAATGATCGAACTCAAAAATTCTACCCTCTTATTAGATTTGCCTAAGCCTTTATATAGAGGCGCAAGGACTTAACTCATAACTGAATTTTGTTACAAAAAATAACTAATTACATGTTAGTCCTTAATCAAAATAAATAATCTTTAATTCCTCCTCTAACTTTACAATCTATCACAATAAGTTTTATTCCTTACATTTCAGTCGTCTAATTTTCATTTCCTTATCAGAAATGAATGAGAACTAACTAGCTGCGAACATAAGTGAAGATAATCTACTTATCCAAAATTCAAATCGCTTTGAATATGTTGTGATACTATGATTTATGTCAAGTGCATCAAAAAATCTTAATAGGGGATCACTTCCTTTCATCATTATTTAAATCATAAGCTAACACTCTAGATGCCAAGTTTATTGCTCAGCAAATGATGACACCCTAAGAAATAGGTGTGCCACTAGGCTCATAACATGACATGTGTTACACCCTCACCTACATAACTGATTCCAATTCTGCCCAATCATTATCCACGTTTTCTACTTCTCAAAACTTCTTTTCTGCTGTTATAAATAAACAAATCTTACTTGAAACAATCTGAAGCAACCCCTTCCTCAACCAATCTTCCAAAAACTTGTCCCCCTCGAACTCATTGAAAACAGACTTTCATAGCTATGGGAGATGATGCCGATGTTACTTCGTATCCATCAACCATTTCTCCTCCCCCGAGAGAGATTGTTGAAATAGCTATATCACATCAACAAAATCCCTCGAACGATCCTCCTTAACTGATGGACGAGGCATCTGAAGGAGAAGTCGACTCTGAAGTTACTCAGTCAAATAAGAAGTCTGATACAGAGGAAGAAGCTTCAAAAGAATCGGAGAATGTTACACAAAAAAAGCCCGTATATCGAGAGGAAAGAAAGCTTTCATCACAATATCCAAGGAAGAGTATGCATCAATAGGTGGAAATTTGAGATCTCTTGATGCGAACTATATAGTGGCTCTTAAAAACGTTTCATGTACATATTACGAAGAGACCCAAACAAGTGATCTAAAGAAATAGTGGGGAATATGAGAGAATATTACTTTTCGTCTTCCCAAAGGAGAAACACCCCTAGATTATAAAAAAGACGTACTGGTTGTCTACTCTTAGATCATCAACCGGGGTCTTTGATTTCCACTGGACCCCATGATAGTGGATAAATTCGAGCTTTTGAATCTGTGTCCAATCCAAGTGACACCAAATTAGTAGTTCACGCTGCCTTCTATAATCATGGTTTCCCACTTGTCCAAAATTCTAATCTACATCAAGGATTTCATATCCCTAACCAAATTGCCAAAGGGACTAGTGCTTCCGTTTTACTATTTCACGTTGGATGATGACTTAAAATAATCGATGATCTACTGAAACAGATAAATTTTGGAAGCATAAATTTGTCTTCATTTCAGAAGCGTAGGATAATAGTAGAGCTATATTCGAAGCCAGCCCATATAGATTGAGCCTCATTTGGATGAGTAATCATAAGTTTTTTAATATTATTTCTCTAAATTATATTTTCAACTGATGTTATCCTTATTTGGTATCAACTTCTATATTTTTAATAAAACGTTTGAGGCGTTATGCAATTTATCAAGAAAAAGCAAATGAAACCTTCATTAAGCTTGCTGCTTGGGTTAAAAAGAAGTGGAATAATGCTTTCCAGACATCCTTCGAACCTATCAACTTCCTCAACAGTTGACTTATTCCCTATCACATTTGGAGCTTTTCCTCCTCAAAATTTTATGGAGCCACCCAACCCTATACATACTGTCAGAAGATTGGTCCATCTTGACTGCAAAGTGTTCATGCCAATTTGCAGTAGCTCGGACAACCATATCCCCCAAAAGAAGAAGGTAAAAAAAATAAAAAGGCAGCTAGTACATCTGGTTGCTAGCCCTTCAACAGATCTGAAGCCAAGACGTTTGAAAATGAAAATGAAAAAAAACACTCTCTCGATTATCGCAGAAGGAATAGAAGATGAACCTTCTTCAAAAAAGAAGAAAACCACTACTCCTTCAAAAAAGAAAGACACCACTAAGACAAGTGCCCAAAAGAAAGGGAAAAAGAAGGGTGCGAAAATTATCAAAGAAATAATGTCCGATGACAATAAAGTTATAGTTGCATAGAATCAACAAAGTCATCAAAAGGAAAATAAAGTAAATATTGAAGATGCTACCAATCAGCAAAGAGAAACTATTGATGTAGAAGATAACCAAGGGGATGATCACTTCGATCCTGAAAACTTCATTAACTTCGACGAATCGTAAGAGCTTGCTGGAGAAGAAAATCTCATCATTCAAGAGATTCAAGATCATTTGCATAATCTTGGTAGAAGGTTTGCAATTACTACCTCTGAAGCCGCTTCACCTTAGGTTATTGTTCCCACAACCTCCTTAGCTCTTATTCATCGACCTAGTCCAGTGGTGTTTCCTCTCGATGAGCCTTCCGAAGAAGTCCTAGCTGCTCTTCAACCTTTTACCGATCTTGATGCTACAACAAAAAACTTACTCAAGAAATCGAAGCCTTTCAAAATCAATTAAAACATTTGGCTAAAGAGATTGTTCGCTATAAAGATGTTGTTGAAACTGAGAAAAAGATGAATGATATCTTTGGTGACCTCATAAAAGCTCAGTTTCATGGATTTCAAATGGCGAGATCTGAATTTCTTAGAGGACTCATTCAGGTAAAAATATATCTCTAAGAAAAGAATCGAATTGAGAAACAAGATCTCAACACTTCGTACCAGGAAGAAATAGATCAACTCAAGACTAAACATCTTGAAGAATTAGTTGTTGAGAAGAAAAAACTTGATGGCCTTCAAACTTCTCTTGTCAATAGTGAAGCTTGAAAATAAAAAATTAACCGGTGAGATGACCACCCTCAAAACTTAATTTGATAAAGAGAAGCAACTTTCCCTCGCTGCTGCTGAGGATAAGTGTGCAAACGATATATTGTCAGCTATCAATAATGGCAAAGAACAAAAAGTCATCACACTCATTCGAGAAATTCATGCCACGTATCCTAAAATAGATCTCTCCAGATTTTGGAGTGAAATTCCCGTCGAACGACCCTAACGAAGCTTTCGATCCTATTCCAAGTTCATCATCCGAAGAGGAAGAATCTAAAGAGAGCTCTGAGGACGAGTAATTTTACTATCTTTTGGTTTTTTGTACCTGTCATATCATCAATATAAGTTTTTGTGCCCATCAAATTAGTTTGAATGACAAAGGTCTTTGTTTATGCTTCATTTCTTATCTTAAGTTATGTTCATATTCAATTATTATTTGTATTAGTTATTCGAGATAAAAACACAATATAGTACTTTAAACAATCATTACAATATGCAACACCTCGAATATTATAGTCCGTTTAATTAACGTAACAATTCGAACATTATAGAGTGTTTAATGAACGTAACACTTTGAACATCATATAGTGTTTAATGAACGTAATGCTTCGAACATCATAGAGTGTTTAATGACCATACCACTTCGAACATGGTTGTTTCTTCAAAAAGTGTATTCAACACTTTGAAATATTCAACTCTTGGTCAACCTCAAAGATGATCAGTCTTTTATCGGTTACCAAAATATTTTAAATAAGCACTTATAAACAATCATTGGCCAAAAATGCATTTTATTGATAACTTTGAATATGTACATAACACCTCCTTAAAACCTCCCTGGGCCAACAGGATACGAAAAAGTGTGCTAATCAATAAAAAAACAATTTCAAAATACAACACAGTCATTTCCAGTACAATTTTAGATGTTGTATATTCTATGGATGTTGACGCATCCTCCTTTGACTATCATAAAGGCGATAAGTACCCGACTTTATCCTTTCAACAACCATATAAGGTCCTTCCCAATTTGCGGCCATCTTACCGAGGCTCTTTTCCTTGGTATGTAGGAATACCTTTCATAAAACTTTATCACCTATCTTAAATTCCCTCATTTTCACCCTCAAATTATATCTATTACTCATAAGAGTTTGATCATAAATTACATTTAAATGAGCTCGAACTCTTTTCTCATCAATCAAATACAAACTCGCTCTTTTAGCTTCGTCATTCAACTCTTAAAAATGTTGAGTTATTGTAAAAGATGACAAAATAGATTCCACAGGGCTAACAGCATCCATTCCATACACTAAAGCAAAATGAGTCTCTTTAGTAGCCTCCATAGGAGTCGTTCGATAAGCCCAAAGTACCTCTTGCAAATTATTAGGCCACTTTACTGTTGATCCTGTTAAAATTCTTCTTCAAACCTTCCAAAATAGACTTGTTTGTCACCTTTACTTGTCCATTTTCTTGGGGATGAAAAAGTGTAAAAAAAGTCATTGATTGACTCTCTTCAAAGCACATAACGAAGCCATTTCTTTATTATTAAATTGAGGACCATTTCTTTATTGATTAACTTTGAATAGTAATTCTTCGAGGCATTCTAAAACGACAGCAAATACCGTTTACAATGAATTTAATCACATCCTTAGCTTTTGTTCCAAATAATGGCTATGCTTCTACACACTTTGTAAAATAATCCATTGCAACAATTATCATTTGTTGTCCTCCAAAAGTCATCGGCAAAGGTCCTACTAAATCTATTCTCCATCTATCGAATGGAATGGCTTCGGTAATATACATAAGTAGAAGTGCTGGTTTATGAATAGAATTAGTAAATATTTGACGAGTATCATAGCCTTAGACAAAAAATTTGGCATTTTTCATAATCGAGGGACAATAAAACCCTGCAAGTAGAACTCAACGAGTTAACGCCTTGAACCCACAATGCGCTGATCGTTCTCTATCATGCAGCTCTAATAAAACCTCTTGTGATTCTTGTATATTCAAACATCATAGTAATGGCCTACTCAATGTTATCTTATATAACACTCCATCTAACATTATGTAGCCAAAAGCTTTCACTCGCAATTTTCTAGCCAATCTTACTCTTTAGGCAATTCTCCTATAATAAAAAAAATCAAAATATCAGTTCTCCAGTCGCCTCAGACTGTATCTAGGATGACAAATAGTTCCTCAATATGTTCACATTGGTATGACTGGATTAAAATTGCCGGACTTTCTTGTAACAATATCCATAAATATTCTTCATTGTGTGCAATAGTTGCTAAGGAATCAACCACTATGTTACTTCTTTGATTTATATGTTCCACAACAACGTGATCAAATAAAATCATCAAATTTTGAAGCTCTCGAAGATACAAAATTAAGCGATCCTTTTTTTTCTTCGGAAACTCTAGATACTTGATTTGCTACTAATTGGGAATCTGTCTTTAATCGCACTGAAGTTGCATCATATTTCTTTGCGAGTCTCAATCTAGCTAAAACAGCTTCGTATTCAGGTTTGTTATTTGATGCGTGAAAACCAAATTTAATAGATTGAAGCATTTGTTTCTCAAGATGGAGCAATAATTTGAACTTCAGTGTTGCATCTCAAAACATTAGAACCCCTATCAGTTCGAATAATCCACGTCGAATTAACTGGCAAAACATCATTGTTATCCTCTTCATCTGATCTGATTGAATGAAATTCAACAAGGAAATTTTCCAAAGTTTGCGCTTTAATTGTTGTTCGAGGAAAAAAAGTAATATCAAAATCTCTCAATTCCATTGACCACTTAGTCATTCTCCTTGAAATATCAGGACGTTGCAAAACATTTTTTAGTGAAAATGAGGTTCAAACTTTGATGGTATGACCTTCAAAATAAGGACACATTTTCCTAGCAACCACCACCAATGCCAATGCTAATTTTTCGAGCTTCAAATACTTCGTTTCGGCTGCCATCAAGCTTTTGCTGACATAGTACACCAGTTTTGGAATTCTTAAATCTTTACTTATCAATATTGCCCTTACTGCAAAATCTGATAGTGCAATGTATAAAAAGAATTGTTCTCCACTTCGAGGCTTAAATAATATTTATGGTGATGACAACCAATGCTTGATTCTTGTAAATGTTGCTTCGCGATCCCAAGTCCATTCAAATTTATTTTGTCCTCGTAACACTTGAAAGAAAGGGAACCATTTATCAAAGTATCTAGAAATAAATTTGTTAAGTGTTGCTAACCTTCCTATCAAAATTTATACTTTTTTGATAGTTTGAGGAGAATTATTTCAATTAGAACTCCTATCGCGTCCTTTGTTTTTCAAGCGAAAATATCCAGATTATGGGATACAAATTGTAAGAGTGGTTTTCGTAGAATTAGGGTCAGTAAGGTTCCTATTCGAAGTACTCTTCCCTCTAAAAAAAGTATATTCCTCTATTTTTTCACTTATTGTCGATGACCCTGGGGTTTCCCTTGGATCGTCAACCCTTTCATCAGAATCCGATTTCAGCCCCCTGATTATTATTCATTCATCATATCACCACTACTGGATCCTAGAATCTGAAGCGCATTGGCATAACATTCCCTGAGAACCTTTTGGTCGATTCAGACGACCCCTGCACGGTCTCTGATGACACACTTGAAACATTGATGGACTGTTGATACAACACCATACATTCTTGAAAACTAGGATCTTCCAAAAATGGAATTATAGCTTGTTGGAAAATCCACCACCATGAAAAGTATTTGAACCTTCTTAAAAGGTCCCTTTCGCAAATTTACCTCCCCCTCGAACTCCCCTATTACATGCGCAGTTACTCCAGTAAAACCAATGATAGTGCGCTCTGACTGAGAAATTCGATGAGGGTTGCGCATCCTATCATTAGTAGCTTTAAAAATAACATTTGCAAAACTCCCAATATCTATCAACACGCGTCGAATCTCAACGTCATCAATCTCTGCCCAATGACCACTACATCCTTATGTGGCCCCGTAGTACCCTGCAAATCATCTTCATCGAAAAGGATAAAGGGAATGTCTCTCTTACCATAAAAATTAATAGACATTTTTCCCTCTATCTCAGTAGTCAATCTCACAATATATAATTTTCTAGAGCTAAGTGTTAACAGTCATGGAATCACCCCCAAAAATTTCTAGGGATTCAAAATACTCATACAAGCCTCGAGCATGGCCCTTCTTTACCGGTTCCTCCACTGCCATCAAAATTAACCAATCTGGATCCATGTCCAACTATTTTGATGCAGCATCAAAGTCATCAACCTTCGAATCCATGATGATCAAAGTTTTAGCCAGTGCACCTGGATTGGTTGGTTGTGAAGTCGATGTTATGGGATTTTTCGATGCATTGCTACGTGACTTCACATAGGTCAATAACTTCCCATTTTCAATTAGTGTTTGAACTTCCTTCTTCAAAGCGATGTAGTCAGCAATATTATGACCAATATCATTGTGATATGTACAGAACTTGTTTTTCCGCTCCTCCCTAGGCCTGTTGATTAGAGTGGGCTTCTTGAAATTTATATATCCTTTAGTTTTATCAAAAATTGTAGCCACACTTTCAGTTATATCTACATAGTATTTAGGCCTTATCCATTTATTTAGCCTCGGCATATTGAATTGCTGTGATGGATCTTGATTTGAATACCCTCCACTTCAAGGTGGTAGGTTATTGTTCCTTGGACGTGCTTGTTGGGCATAATTTGAAGATTGCCCCTGGTTATGGGGCACCTGCCCTGAATTCTTTGGAATGTTCAATGCTGCCCCTCAAACCCTAATTGATTCTTCAACCTTAATTTGGTCTTCAACTTGAGCCATTAAAGCCCCAAGAATTAAGGCTCTTCTCTACGTTGTTTCATTAGCCATATCTCTTTACAGTAATCCTTGGTGAAAAGCTGTTATCGCCACCAGTTCTTCACAAATATCCAGACTTGTTTTTGTCAAGACAAAGCGCTTCGTATAATCTTTCAACTTTTCTCCAACTGCTTGCTTGCATTGGATGATTGTATCCCCATTTGCCCTTATTTCCTTACTTCCAACGAACTATCTTCATAAAGCGGTATAAAAGTCTTTAAAGTTCGAAATGGATCCCCTCGGAATACGGTTATACCACACACTAGCCTGTCGTCGTCCTAAAAAATCATCATATAATTTTTGAATTGTTTGATGTGATCATCTGGATCTTGCATCCTATCGAACTTTTCAACTTTTAAAATGTCAAAAAAGCTTCGAAAGTGTGATAGATCTAATCTCATTTGTCAACGGAGAATTCCTCCAATAAACACCTTGAACATACTGATCCTCGGTTCCTATTACCGCATACAAAGTCTGATCATCCCTATTGTATTGATTTCATGTATTTCCTTCATACCACTTAGACTCCATCAAACATTGAGGTAAACGATCCTTTCTAGCTTTATGTTTTTTCTTAGATTTGCAAGGTTGATCATTCTCTTCTTTCGAAGAGCCTCGATATCTTAAAATTTGATCCAGAGCTTTCAACCTCATCATCACTAGATGAAATATACCTTTGTTTTATTTCTTTTCCTTTCGAGAAGAATGTCATTCTTTTGGTGCTTCAAAGTGCTCCTTTTTCTGTTCACTTCTGACTTGACAATCAGTGCAAGATCGATCAGATTGACCACCAACATCATTTTGGTCATTCATTTTCCTTACCTTGGATTTCGGCTTTGCCATTTGAATCTCTTGCTCTATTTGATCGTATTTCTCGTTCAGAGCATTTATCTTATCCAGAAGGTTATTCATTCACAACTCAATCTCAGACTGAGTCTGGTGAATCGGAGTAGACCCATCTTGTCTGTCATATATCCTTTGTAAATATTTTTCAGCGTTTTGACACCTGATCAAACCAACAGGTCATTTTCTGGATTCATTGCAAATCTTAAAGATTGTTTTTCAAGTTCAATAAAATTTAAACTAGCAAAGTAGACACAAATTGTTGATCGGTCACCAAAAGAGTTGCCAATTTGGTGACTTTTATTACTTGAATTTCCTTAGTTAATCAAGAGAAGTCGGATTTTAGAGAGAGAAAATCGGAGTGCTCAAATGATGTAACTCAGAAAGCCAACCCACTTATTACATCTGCCTTGGCCTTTATATAAAGGAGCAAGGACATAACTCATAACTGAATTCGGTTACAAAAAAGGCTAATTACATATTAGTCCCTAATCAAAATACATAATATTTAATTCCTCATCTAACTTTACAATCTATCACAATAAGTTTTATTCCTTACATTTCAGTCCTCTAAGTTCCATTTCTTTATCAACTTTCATACTAAAATGTCTAATTTTGAATTGTTTAACATATAATCATAAAAATGGAAAAAAATAACATATCAAATTAAAGAAAAAAATACATTTTTTGTATATATTTTTAAATGTTCTTTTATTATGA
The DNA here is from genome assembly GCA_036936605.1 of Limnanthes douglasii subsp. nivea. Lineage (NCBI taxonomy): Eukaryota > Viridiplantae > Streptophyta > Magnoliopsida > Brassicales > Limnanthaceae > Limnanthes > Limnanthes douglasii. Next base: position 25,020,493 of record JAUPFV010000002.1, read on the forward strand.
CTATGTTTGTTTACAACGTTTGAACATTAATTTATGAAATAAATCTTCACCTTAAGATAGAATATATTTCTTCCTTATTTAGTAGTCATTTTCAAGATAGTGGAAGTACAGTAGGAGATGGATTTGATCAGAAAGCTTCACCAAAAATAGTTAAAGTTAGTATGCCCTGGGAATACGTTTCCTTATAAGAACTTGAAATGTAATATGAATCTTCATATATTAAAGAATTCACGTGAATACTAAATATAGAAAACATAAGCATGTGAACTATGGAAACATGCAATTTGCCAACTACCACAGGAACATTTATTGTTCAAAAGATCAACAACCATAACTGGTTTCGATTGAACTTTAAACGCTAAGTTGATAGACAATCAAACAATCCACGTACGATATTGTTCCATGTTATTTTTAATATTATTCTCAATATTAGGAAAAATTTCGTTATTCTAACGTAAACAATCAAAATGATACTTTGAAATCTGGGTCATAAGTATAATCTTAATTTTATCCAATAATTCTGAAATAGGCAGGCTACAGATTTATTTGATTTGATTATCAAAAGATTTAGTTGGACTGGAAGCCATAAAACCATAACGTTTACCTATAAAGTACGCGCAAACGTAATTTTCAAGAGGGAGGTTTTTCATGAAGGTAAGTTTTTTTTACCACCACATCGAATAAACTTTGAGTGGATACATAAGCACATTTTTTCAAAATCTTAACCAACTTCTTCCTTAGATCTTTTGGTGAATGTCGTAACACATGCTTCAGATTTCCAATATATGATAAAGACAATATGAATGGTAGCAATCATGGAAAACAATTGACACAACATATCATAATAACAAATCGGAAGTATGATCGTAATAAAACAGTCCAAATGGTTATAAATACTTTTTCAAATCCTGAATTGTTATTGGTAAATAGTTTTGATTCCCAATTATTATTATTAGTAGCTTATTCAAAAATAAATATTAAAAATAATATTTTTGTATACTTTTAGCCACCCGTACACTCTATATCAAAAAGAAAAACTATATCCTTTGATCTTTTTTATTTTCTCAAATTTCACAAGTATTTTTCACTTTGTTGTTTTCTTCATCAAGGAAAATTCAAATATATCTTTATATTTTTTTATGATTTAAATAAAAACAACACCTAAATCCAAGGACTGGTCTTCAAATTAGGTGTTTATTTATAAAAAAACACCTAATTCTAAAACCAACCTTCAGAATTACTTGTTTTTTTAAAAAACAAAATCTGTAGTTTCGTGTTTTTTTAAAGTTTTTGAAAATCAAATGTTTGAGCTTTAATGAATCTAATACTTAAACTCAAAATTAATAGGTCTTGTTAATGGTTTGGATGACATTGTTTAGGTGTTAGATTCATTGTTTTTTCTTCTATTAATTTAATATTGTTTGATTTAGGTTCTGAACTTTTTTAATTTTTTGGATTTTAATTTTAAAAATTTATAAATTTAATTTGAGTTGAAATTTTAAGAAATTAAGTGTTCGTAGAAAATAAAGATAAAATAAAAAGAACGTTAGAATGTATATTAGGTTATATATACGAAATATTATGTAGTTGTAAAAAATAAAAGTAAAATAACATAAAAATATAAATGGTAAGTTTAATTAATTAATAATAATAATCTATATACTGTAGAGATAACATTCATCCTACTTTAGCCATATCCCCTTACAAGAAATCTAAAACATGGAATCGTATCATTAGTGCTAGAGAGAAGGCTGAGGAACATATCTTTTGGTTGCCTGGTCATGGCAATATGAGTTTCTGGTATGATAGATGGTGTTCAGATAAACTTTCATCAAAATAACTGACAACAACAATAGAAGATTGTTGTGGTATAGTGGAAATGAAACTGTAAAAGACTTCTCATTATATGGTTCTTGGGATATTGACAGACTCAGCACAAGGGTTACTTCAACAGAGATTAACAAAATCAAGGAGATTAGACTTTCTGATAAGAAGGATATGCTGATTTGGTCTCTTTCAAAGGATGGTAAGTTCAGCAACAGAGACACATTGAACCATATCAGATGCAAAGGTAATGTTACAAAACTTTACGCTAAGAAATGGAATGAAGTTACTCCTAAAAAAATGTTCGTTTTTATTATGGAGAGTCATCCATAAACGGATTCCTACTGATGAAGTTATGCAGAATAAAAACTTTCATCTTGCTTCTAAGTGTGTTCACTGTAACAATATCGAAACTACTCACCATGGTATGGTGCAATGCCATCAAGTCTGGTCTGTCTAGCTTCACTTCAGTGTCATTTTCAAAATCCAGATTCATCCCTATATGACAATTGCGCACATCATCATGAAATGGTACTGGGCTTCCCAAAGGAGCTGCGACATCTTCAATATCCTTCTTGCAATCATAGCATGGTCGATCTAGTCATGGCGAAACAAAAACAAAATCAACAATGAAAACACCATCTCTGCTACTATAATCAGTCAGATTCTTTACATCTTATCCAGTCTTGATTATGCTAAGATTTTGAATAAGAAACATTGGGGAAGATCCGTGAGGGAAGCTGCTAATCTAGGATGCGTAAATCAAATGAAAAGCTCGATTAAGCCGTTGTTCCTAAAATGGAAAAATTCAAAGCAAGGCAGATACAAGATAAATATTGACGGAGCTTGTACCTTCAACTGTGAATCTGGAGGTTGAGCTCTTATCAGAGATAGCAATGGCAGCATTATCATGGGTATAGGCAGATTATATGGTAAAGGCTTTCCTCTAATAGTTGAGTGCAGAGCTCTTTTTGATGGCTTGTGTTTGTGCAATAGTCTTGGATTAAAGAAGATTGATGTGGATATCGATTCGCTGATTCTTGTTAATATTTTGTTATATGGGAATTCCACCTGGTATCTAGATCCAATAATAAGATGTTGTAGAAAGCTTATCAAGTCTGAGATGGTTATCAGTCATGTATATCGTGAGCAAAATCTTGGGGCTGATTGGATTGCTAAGGAAACTTTGAAGACTCAATCAAATATGGATTTCAATGGGATAAATACTCCTTCAAAATTGAAGGCCATTGCTCTCTTGGAAAGCTTCAATTTGGGTTATTTGCGTCTAACAAATTAGGGTTCTTCTAAATTTGGGGATTAAGGGACGACGATTGGTGAAGATGACTAACGGCTAGTTTTCAATTTTATGTAATATTGCCCAAAAGGCTTGTACTTCTCTTTTAATTTAATTCAAGCTTTTTATTAAAAAAAAAAAAAAAAAAGACAACATCCAAGTTTATTTTATATAGGACACATCTAGATGGTTCACTTGAAACTATAAAAACGGGAACCGTGACTTACAATATGATTTTCAAGAGTTTCTTTGTAAAATAAATCTAACTGGAACTGTAATTTATTATCGAATTTTTTTTAATAATAATAATAAATAATCTTATAGAAATCTACATCAAATCGTACATTATAACCAGCGCGAGCCCTTTAAGTAAAAAAATCAATTGGTTAATTAGTCAAACTCGGATTTCTTTCGAAACCTGCTCAGACACCATCTAGGAACATAAACATTAATGTAAAAATTTACTTAATATTGACCAATGACAAAAGAAACAAACAAGCCTCGTCGAAACCATCCGCTAAAAGATATTGTTCTATTGATTTTGGTAGTATTTTATTTTTTTAAAGTCATGGCACATAAAACCAATGTATTAACGAATCGGTAAATGCAAATAATAAAAGGTAAAGTATCATTTAAGATCCAATATCCAAAGTATTATCCACTTAAGAACCATATTTTCATATATGTCATATAAAAATTCGGTTTTGTGAAATATTTACTATATAAGATTTATTAATATCTTTTATACCCCTATTTACTTATATAAAAGCTTTGACATTCATATTTGAGTATTTTTCTCTCTAATTTTTTTCTACGTGACTTTAACAATTCCCTACTATCATATGAAATTCTCCATTCTTAATATTTCTTGTATTTTTATTGTTTTTTGTTGATTTTGATTTTGTTACGTTAATTTCATAGTTAGTTTTATTGTTAAATTCGAGTTTTAGTAAAATTTGTTACTGGAGTTTAGATTTCTCTCTATTAGGTTTAGTTGATCTGTTTTTTTGTGTATTTAGTATTCATCTATTATTTTACGTTGTTAATGCAGTATATTTGTGATATTAGCATTAGTTTTCGTTGATTTTGAGTCCGTGTTCTAATTTTATAATTTTTTATAAGTTTTTAGTTTGCGCGTTGATAAGGAAGAATAAAAGACAAGGAGAAAAGCGTAAAGAAGAAACTTGGCAGGAGAAAATAGCAAAGGAAAAGTGTGATAGGAGGAAAACACATAGAAATAATTATGTAAGGACTGAATTGTACAAATTATATGAAGAGATAGCCAAAATAGGAAGAAAGTAAAATGTAGGGACCAAAAGATGTAATTAGTCCAAGTTAAAGCGTGTGGGGTCCGCAATTGTACTATAAAAGGACCACACACGCTTCACAATTCCCGAGATGAATAGTACGAGTCTTTCTCTCTCTACTTAACCTAATAATCTAAACTTTCTCTCTCTAAAACTGACACTAAGGCATTTATGTATCACAAAATCATCTATCAACAATCCTCGTATCGCATAATCACCCCTGGACCATCTAAAAACTTTTCAGTGGCGCCGTCTGTGGGAAGCCAGGATCGCTCTAACGGCAATCGCTTCCTGGAAATAATCCCTGTTCCGAGGAGAACTATGGAAGGGGACGATGTGGTCAACAATTGCGAGGAGAACTTGATTGGCGATGATTACCGGAATGATATGGAGTACGAGGGAGAAGGAGGTCAGCGAGTCGAAAACGCTTTTGATGACTCAGATCTCCTGGCTCGAATGAACAAATTGCTGCTAGAAATCGAAAGATTGAAAGCAGAAAAGGAAGCCGCACAGGAGAATCTTCGATCCGAGATAAGGAGAGAGGCTGTTATTGAGAAGGAGGAACGCGAGACTGAATTTCGTCCCAGAAATAGGGACGACAGATATCGGGGGCGCGAGCGGCGATCTCCGAGGAGAAGAGAGATACGCCGTTGGGATTCGGCCGACTCAAGCGACTACTCACGATATAGCACTTCGGAATCGTCTCCTCGGAGATACCACATGAGGAAATAACGTGATCATAGGCGAACCGATTTCCGAAGAGGAAGAAGCTCGGAGAGGAAATCCTCGAGAGAAAAGAGTCACCATGACCGAGGTGGCGATCGGTCTCATGAACAGGCAAAGTGTCCTGACAAGAAAGATGATATGGGCCCTCGTAATTGAGAATGGCAGCAGCAATACACTTTACCCTCCGAGGAGGGTTTGTACTTTTCGAATAACGATAATTTGAGATCCAACATATATCGTACAGGTCACAATTGGAGAGCCTCTCCTCTGTCCTCGGAGATCTTAGTGGGAAACCTCCCGAAGCACTTTGATATTTCAAAGTTAGAAAAGTTCGATGGGACACAGGATCCTGATAATCACATCAAGCAATTTAAGAATTTTATGATCAACTTCGACGATGATGACAAGCTGCTATGTAGAGCATTCTCCCAGACTTTCAAGGGAGTAGCATCTAAGTGGTACAACAGGCTACCTCAGGGCTCGATAAAGAACTTTGATATGTTCTGGAACATCTTCAGACAACACTTCGTGAGGAGCAAGAAGTTCCGAGCCAACGGAGACACGATCATCTATTGTCGACAGAAGGTGGGGGAGAGCCTCAAGAATTACACTAATCGCTTTGTCAAGACCAAAACGGATATGGAATATTGTAAGGATTTAGTGGCGCTGGCAGCTTTCAGGATGGGTCTTCTTCCCGGGTTGTTGAAGGATACGGTGGCGGAAAGTCAGGCGATGACCTTCGGAGCATTGCTGGATCACGTTGTGAAGAGGATCTTAGTAGAAGAGACCCAAGCCGCAGAGAAAGGAGATCAGTTGGACCAGAATCAATTTCAGAGGACTGAGTCGAATGCCCAGGGCCCTCGATCGAACGTTCAGACTAAAAGTACGGGTCAATATCCTCCGAGGAAAAAATCGAACCCTCAGCACTATGGCAATCAACAAAACTACAATCAAGGAGCGAGACTCATGTCAAACAAATGGGTTCGACCCGATTATTTTGCTGAGCTGACAGAAAATGTTGCTGCGATATTTGATAAAGCTAAATCTACGGTCCCGTTCAGGAAGCCTTTTCCAATACAGACTCCGAGGGAAAGCAGAAGCGTCAAAAAATATTTCAAGTATCATGAGGATATCGGGCACGACACCAAGGATTGCATAACTTTGAAGAAAGAGGTGCAAGCCCTGATCGAGAATGGAATGTTGTTGGAGTTCGTCAAAAAACACTCCCAGAAAAATGTCGTGGTAAAAGCTGTCTCAAATAACACTGACACAGCCATGGTGATTTCCGAAGGGGTTGACGATTTTGACGTTGAGCAAGAGTATTTGGACCCCAAGGTGGGGAGGAACAATGTGAACTTGGTAGAGGAAGAAATTCTAAGGGGAAAAGTGGACAGCCTTTGTGCGTTCTTCGATTCCTTGGCGATTTTTGGGGGAGACACAATTGCGGGAAATTCCAACAGCTCCCGGAAAAGGCACATGGTCAACCTGACCACCCAAATTGAAGCAGGAGTCTCTGCGCAAATGTACCGATCGCCTACCCCTATTATTTCCTTCGATAATGATGATATGCGGAATGTAGTCGGCCCTCATGAAGACGCTGTAGTGATCGCGACAGGCATCGCTGGGGATCAAATTCAGAAAATAATCATCGACACGGGGAGCTCCGCGAATATATTGTTTATGAGCACTTACCGACGCATCTCTGACCCACCGGTCATCCGAAGGTCCGACAGGACTTTAGTAGGCTTTACTGGTACTACAGCAGTGGTGGTTGGAGAGTTCCAGTGTGTGGTCGAGTTGGGCCGTGGACCATTTAAGAAAGAGGTGGAGGTACTTTTCATTTTAGTCGACGCACCAACCTCATATAATGCTATCCTGAGTTGCTCTTGGTTCTCCCGGATGTATGGTGTTATCTCCACAGTGCATCGGTGCTTAAAGTATGTGGTCGGAAACAATGTTGGGACAATCATAAATAGCCAGAAGATGACACATGAATGTTACCAGATAGCCCTATCCTCTAAGGGGGTTCGGGGAGAGACTTCCGACCCAGCATAGCAATTAAAGGGCCCCCCCCCCTCCCGGACTCATCCCCTGTGATGATCCGAGGGAGGCCCCCGGATTTCAGGTCCCAGAAGAAGATTCTGCGACACACGAATTTTCGAGCGGCAAAGTTCTGAAGATTGGAGTCCACCTCTCTCCAGAATTTAAGGAAAGATTAATTGCTTTTTTATCTGATAAACTTGATATGTTTGCATGGTGTGCACAAGATGTCACTGGAGTGCCGTCGGAGATCATGTGTCATAAACTCGCAATACGATTAGATGTCCGACCCATAGTCCAGAAAAGAAGACCTGTCTCCCCGGAAAAAGCCTCTGCAATTCTGTTGGAGGTCGAAAGGCTACTGAGCATAGGCCATATACGCGAGTCGCATTATCCCGTATGGGCGTCCAATCCAGTGTTAGTACGGAAGAAAAATGGCAAGTGGAGAATGTGTATCGACTTCGCGGACTTAAACAGAGCTTGTCCTAAAGACCCGTTTCATGTGCCTCGCATCGATCAATTAGTGGATTCGACCTCCGGAAATCGACTGTTGTCGTTTATGGATGCCTATTCGGGGTACAACCAAATCCGACTGGCCGCTAACGATGAGGAGAGCACTTCCTTTATCACCGGGCGAGGTTTATACTACTATAAAGTCATGCCATTCGGATTAAAAAATGCGGGGGCAACCTATCAGCGCCTGGTCAATAAAACCTTCGAGGGGCAGATTGGGCGAAACATGGAAGCCTATATCGACGATATGTTAGTCAAAAGTGAGCAAGACGAAGACCACTTCGCTGGCCTGGCAGAGACATTTCGAAATCTGAGCAGAGTCAATCTCAAACTCAATCCGGAGAAGTGCATTTTTGGGGTAAGGTCAGGTAAATTTCTTGGTTACATAATCAGCGAAAAAGGAATCGAGGCTGATCCCGAGCAGCTAAAAGCTCTGATCACAATGACCCCCCCCCCCCCCCCGAAATATTAAAGAAGTACAAATTCTGACAGGAAGATTGGCCGCTTTGAATAGATTCATCTCTCGGTCTTCGGATAAATGTGCTCCATTTTTCAAAGTATTACAGAATGCGAAGAAGTTTTGTTGGACCGAAGAATGTTCGACCGCTTTTCGTCAGATCCAAGACTATTTGACATCTCCGGAAGTCTTATCCAAACCTTTGGTAGGGGAAACATTAATTGTCTATGTAGCAGTATCGGACTGCGCGGTCAGTTTCGTTCTCCTCCGCAAAGATGACTCTCTTCTGAAGCCGATTTATTATGTCAGTAAGAGTTTGCTGGATGCGGAGAAGCGATATCTCACATTGGAGAATGTAGCTTTAACTTTGGTAACGACAGATCGAAAGATGAGACCTTACTTCCAGGCTCACCCAATCGTTGTTCGGACGACTTTTCCTCTGAAGAGTTTATTACAAAGACCAGACGTCTCTGGCAGGATGACTAAATGATCAGTAGAGCTGGGAGACTTCGACATAACATTTGAGCCTCGAACGGCGATAAAAGCACAAGTTTTAGCCGATTTCTTGGTCGAGTTTCATTCAGACAGAGGGGAACGGGAGGTACACGACGTGGTTGACGAACAGGAATGGGTGGTACGGACGGATGGCGGGTCGAACATTTCAGGAAGTGGGGCAGGTGTCCAATTGATTTCCCTGAAAGGGGTAGCTATGTTCCAAGCCATTCGTTTCGGTTTTAAGGCTATTAATAATGAAGATGAGTATGAAGCTGAGTATGAAGCTGCTATAGCAGGCTTGCGTTTGGCTCAAATATGCGGGGCTCGAACGATTAAATTAATTAGTGACTCATAGTTGGTAATAAACCAAGCCTCAGGGGAGTCCGAGGCCAGAAAAGAAACGCTGATACAGTATTTGAAGCTGATGAAAAACTTGGCATCTGAATTTGAGGGAGTCACGTTCGAGCATGTTCAAAGAGAGTTAAATGTTGTCCCGGATTCTCTGACCTCCGCTTCACGGACAGAAGGTTACCCGTGGGTTTTGCTTCAGGAGTGCCCTTTGATCTCGATTGGCGAAGAGCACGCGATGACCATCTCGGAGGAAAGCAACGTGATTTCGCACGATTGGAGAACAGTTATCATTGATTTTTTGGCCAATGACATTTTACCGGTCGAAAAACACGAAGCCAGGAAAGTTAGATTCAAGTCTCACGGCTACATTCTGCTGGGAGGATTGCTATATAAAAGATCTCTGAGTCGGCCATTATTGAGGTGTCTGAGTGGGCCCGAGTCACAGATTATCCTCTCCGAACTGCACGACGGTGAAGGATCTGCCCACTATGGATACAAGGCTTTAATCCGACGGGTATTCCTGGCTGGATTTTATTGGCCCACTATTGCGGCCGACGCAAATGATTTAGTCAAACGATGCGACACGTGCCAGCGCTACGCTAATTTGATTCACAAACCTAGGGTGTTGATGGAAAGCATTTAAGAGGCAGTGTCGTTTGACAGATGGGGCATTGATCTAGTTGGGCCTCTACCAATGGCGTCTGGGGGCAGACAGACGATAATTGTGGCAGTCGACTATTTCTCTAAATGGGTGGAGGCTAAACCACTCGCATGAACAAAGGCCAAAGACGTGATCAAGTTTGTCATATCTAACATTTGTTGTCATTTTGGTGTACCATTGCAGATCACCACAGACAATGGGCCTCAATTTGATAACAAGGAGTGCCAGAGCTTTTGTGTATCGAGGGGCATTCGACAATGTTTTTCAGCACCATTTCACCCTCAGGCTAATGGCCAGGTGGAAGTGACTAATCGTACGATCCTCTATGGTCTGAAGAAGAACTCGGAAGGCAAAGCATGGAAATGGCCCGACTATCTACAGGAGGTGTTGTGGGCATACTGAACGACCCCCCGAACGGCCACTGTTGTATCCCCATTTGCCTTAGTCTATGGGATGGATGCCGTTGTCCCTCCGGAGGTCCTTTTCCCCTCACATCGAATAGCAACATATGTCTCGGATACAAATGACCAGAACAGAGCATTGGCTTTAGACTTGGTTGAGGAAAACAGACAGCAAGCACAGTTGACATCCCTTCATTATCAAACTCTCATGAGAAGTCGATACGCGTCCAAGGTAAAGCATAGAGATTTTCAGGTGGGGGACAAGGTTTTACGCAAAGTTTTCTTGCACACTAAAGACAAGAATTTGGGGAAGTTGGGACCTAATTGGGAAGGCCCCTACGAGTTCACCGAAAAGATAAAACCAGGCACATATCGGTTAAAAGATAAAGAAGGGCGATACCTCCGTCTACCTTGGAATATTGAGCATTTAAAATTGTATCTTGATTAAAAAAGCTAGCTGACTTTGTATTTCTTTTTCGTTTCTCTGTATCCCCCAAAAAACATTTGGTGAGGGCACACTCTTTCCTACCCTGTTGGGCACAGGAAGGTTTTAATGAGGTGTTTCGATGAGCCCTTTAAATACAAAGAGTTCTTTGCCTTAACTATTTTTTGGGTGAGAGTAATATGTGCCTCGAATTGTTGTCCCTTCGAACTATTTTTTGGGTCACAGTAATATGTGCCTCGAATTGTTGTCCCTTCGAATTATTTTTTGGGTCACAGTAATATGTGCCTCGGATTGTTGTCCCCCCCAAACTATTCCTTGGGTCACATTAATGTGTGCCTCAAGTTTTGGGGACCTTCGAACTATTTTTTGGGTCACACTAATGTGTGCCTGAAGCTTTATTTTTACTTTGTCAATTCTTTGGGTCACACTAATGTGTGCCTCAAGTTTTGGGGACCTTCGAACTATTCTTTGGGTCACACTAATGTGTGCCTCAAGTTTTATTTTTACTTTATCAATGTTTGAGTCACACTAAGGTTTGCCTCGAATCCAATATCACTTTAGCATTATTTGATTACAATAATGCGACTCACGATATCATCTCCTCAAAATATAACTCATGCATATAAGTAATAATTGTGTTCGAAGGACTTGTGTTCGAAGGACACAAGGTATCATCTCCTCAAAATATAACTTATGCATAGAATTAATAATTGTGTTCGAAGGACTTGTGTTCGAAGGACACAAGATATCATCTCCTCAAAATATAACTTGTGCATAGACGTAATAATTGTGTTCGAAGGACTTGTGGTCGAAGGACTTGTGTTCGAAGGACACAAGATATCATCTCCTCAAAATGTAACATATGCAAACTTAGGTATAGAAGTACTAATTGTTCATTGATCTTACAAAAGTCGACTTGTCTCATGAAATTGACACAGTACAACATGTGCCAGTCATATTACAAAAAGAGGCCCTATTGGGCCATACACAAAAAATTAACATCTGTGGCATCTTCCCTTAGTCTGAATTTTTCGAAGAGTCACTCCCCTTAGCCTCTGAATCTTCACTCTCACTTACAATTATATGGGGGGACGAAGTTCCGAGGGGACAAGCTTCCAAAAAGGCCCCAGGTTATATTCAGGATGCTCAGTATGAATTTGGGTCAGCAAACCAGCTCGAGTAGTGGCATCCCGGGCCTGCAGTTTACTTGTACATGTTGCTGCATAAGCATCCACAGCTTTGTCATTCTCTTCCTCGACTTGTACAGAAAAACTTTTGATCCGTCTCCGCGGCTGATCTCGGTCTGCTGTTACCGTTCGAAGGGCCTCAGTGCATTGTGTGAATCCATCGCAAGCCAAGCGATGTCCCTTTTTATACTCAGCTATTATCAGCTCTTGAGCATCAGTCTTCCTCTTGTATAAGTCCCTCTCCTCTTGACAACACCTCTCCAGCATTATCACATAATTCTCGGAGGAAGAGAGACGCTCGTATAAGGCATCAGCTTGGCCCTCGATCACCGCATGTTGCTTTTTGGCCTCCTCGAGCTGAGAGGCAGCCAGCAGTGATTTGAACTTGTAGTGATTTTTGCGTTTCTCAAGATGACGCATCTTCTTTCCTCTGTTCACTGAGGTGTGCAGCAATCTCCGAAGGGATAGTGAGAACACATCATCCAAAGGAACTTCGAAAGAGCTCGAGGGAGACCCTAATGCTGCAGAGTCAAATTCAGAAAACCCGCCTCTAAGAGTCTCTGGATCAATGAGTTGAGGAGGGTTGCTTCGAGGAATAGGGATAAGAGCCAATCTTGGGCTGTTTTCGAGGGGGGCTGGATGAGAAGCCTCAGTAAGAGGCGAGTGTAGGGATTGATGAGAAGTTTCTCTGGGAGACTGGCCACCTCTGTTCTCCGGATCACTTGCGCTTTCATGAACCTCTTCCTCAAGACCAGCCTCTTGGTTGTTGTCACGCGTTTCCCCTCCCTCGGATTGTTCTTCGATGGGTTTGAGGAGAATACCCTTACCCTTCGTGTCTCTTTTCTTGGCATCCTTCCTCGGAGGAATGATGGGAGCAGGGGGAGGAGGAACGGTGTCTATTGAGGCAGTAGTAATTGGTGGAGGGGGAAGACAATTCGACGTCCCAGCATCGTTCGAGGAGGGAGACCTTTGACTACTGACAAGCCCTTCGCGATTCAACTGTTGGGTCGATAACACTTCATCTTCTGGAGGTTCCCCAAGATGGCTCTGCGAACGGGAACGCTTGGGCAAGTATATTACTACATCTTTTTTACTGCACCGCTCCATCACTTCTCGCTCAGAGGGAGGAGTCATCAATCCTCTCATACTAATGCGATCGAGGGGATTGCGCCTCCATAATCGACTCCTGGCAAGGTTGTTGTCGGTAAAGCAGAGACGAAATCGGTTGTCCCAATGTTCCTTTTCCCACAAGCGAAGGTTGGTGAATACAGTTGTAGCACCCTCGATATAATCAGAGTAGGGCTTGGAGATCCCAGTCATAGCTGCAACAAGTAGCCAACATCAAAACCAATCACAAGTAAAAGTTCGAGGGAGCATAAATATTCGAGGGCGCATAAATATTCGAGGGAGCATACATATTCGAGGGAGCATAAATATTCGAGGGAATACAAAATTCGAGGAGTCACAAAAGTTGAGGGGGTACTTACACTTCATAGTCCACTTTAGAGAAAGCTTGTGAGGATTTGAAGGAGTGGCCTCTGACCCGGTCTCCCAGCAACCACAGAAAAAGAGAAATTGCTGCCTCCATTTCTTGTCAGCCTCTAGTAGATCCTTCAATACTTTCTGCCCTCGATTGAAAGTCAGTGAATAAAAGGGAAAGTAAGGATTTCTGACCTGAGAGCCTCGAGGCCATGATACAATCCATTAAATTAAACCACATGTTGGGCCCAACCTGTGAGGGGAAAAGTTCTATCTTTGACAAATACTCGATGAAGAAGGGGTCTAAGGGATATCTTAACCCCCAGTTCATGATTTCTGTGTATACCACCAACTCATTGTCCCTCACTGATAAGGGTGTCTCTCCTTCGGAAGGGAATCTGATGTTAACATAAGAGGGGATGCACCATCGAGTCCTTAGCATCGTCTCTTCCTCCTTCGAAAAATACTTGTATCTGATATTGGCAAGGGCCACCATATGTTTATTTTCGATGCCCCGAATGTTGTGACCAGCAATGCTGTCCAGCTCTAAGGGCAGCACGATGTCCCCTTTTGATTTTGGAGCGATCCGACAAGCTTGCTCTTCGGATATTGTTGGGGATGAAGACATTGCAAGGTCCGCAGGACCTAAGGAGGGGATGGTTGGCACTTTCGTTTCGAGGGGCTTTGTGGCAGGTTTCTTCCCTTTGGCATCTCGATTTTCATCTCGCATATTGAGCATGTCCTCCTGGGTAATCAGGGTTTTCGAGGGGGAAAATCGAGTTCCATGAACGGTCATGGATGGAGTGGAAGGCAGACTTGACCCATCTGCTTCATTTCTTCGGGGAGGACTGGCAGAAGTCCTTGGTGGGCTTGTGGATGTTCTTGTAGAATTGCGTGGGGGACTGATAGAAGTTCGAGGAGGTCTTGTCGACGTCCGAGGAGGGCTCGAAGACCTTTGAGGGAGGTTTTCAAGAGTTGTTGGTGAAGTAGGTTCCCGAATAACTAAGGGCGCCTCCCTGGCACGTTTTCGATCATGAGAGCCTTTCCTGTCTTTATGAGATTTCTTTCTCTTCCCGGATGAGTGTTTGTGCTGTCTGTCCTTACCCATCTCTCCGAGGGGGGTCGACTCAGTGTGCAAGCTTTGTCGAGCGATTTTGCGGGGGATAATTGCGGTCGAATCTTCCGCGGGAGGCCAGGCACCAAAGAAGGTAGTAGTCGATGGTGGGGGACGAGGCCTCACATCTTCACCGGCAGCAATCCTCTCTTCGAACCTCTTACTAATCAACAACCACTCAGGAATTCGATGGGGCTTATTCGCCAGCTTTATCTCTCTAGAAATAATTGAACAGAAGTTGAGTTACTGAAGAGAGAAGGTTGGTATTTATAGACACAGATGGGCTTTCCTGACAGATCGGGCCTGGGGACCTTTTTGTGGTGTTTTCCTAGGGACATTATGGTCCATGTAGGTGTGAATTATTCTGACACTAGCCGCAGGGGAAGATGAAGGGTTTTTGTGTCAGAAAATGTCAGGGGAAGAGGAAGAGTTTTTCTGACAAAAATGTCAGAAGAATTGGTAACGTCTCCCAAAGAGTTATGCTGACACAGGTGTGCGTTAGATGACGTCATAGCCAAGATCAATCTTGGCACCCTTTTTTTAGGCCTAAGTATGAAATCATTCGGGGGCTGATTTACCTAACATGGTGCCAGGATTGGGGGGCTACTCGGCTAACAGGAACAATTCGAAGAAGAGATTTTTCGAAGAGTTGATTTATGGCCTCGGTGATTCGAGGAGCTTTGCAGAAATTCAAAGAAGAGATTTTTCGAAGAGTTGATTTATGGCCTCGGTGGTTCGAGGAGCTTGGCAGAAATTCGAAGAAGATATTTTTCGAAGAGTTGATTTATGGCCTCGGTGGTTCGAGGAGCTTGGCAAAAATTCGAAGAGAAAATGGTTTTTTCCTATCAAGAGAATTATTTAGTCCTAGTAAAATAATTTTTACTAAGACTGGGGGGATACTGATAAGGAAGAATAAAAGACAAGGAGAAAAGCGTAAAGAAGAAACTTGGCAGGAGAAAATAGCAAAGGAAAAGTGTGATAGGAGGAAAACGCATAGAAATAATTATGTAAGGACTGAATTGTACAAATTGTATGAAGAGATAGCCAAAATAGGAAGAAAGTAAAATGTAGGGACCAAAAGATGTAATTAGTCCAAGTTAAAGCGTGTGGGGTCCGTAATTGTACTATAAAAGGACCACACACGCTTCACAATTCCCGAGATGAATAGTACGATACTTTATCTCTCTACTTAACCTAATAATCTAAACTTTCTCTCTCTAAAACTGACACTAAGGCATTTCTGTATCGCAAAATCATCTATCAACAATCCTCGTATCGCATAATCACCCCTAGACCATCTAAAAACTCTTCACGCGTAACTGTTCTGTGTTCCTACGAAAGAGATGCGAAACGTTTGTTATGAACTTAGTGATAGTTGCGAAACGCGTAGATTTTTTTTTTGGACTTGTGATGAAACATGACTTTTTAGTAGATTCGAAACGTTAATGTTTTTATTTATGAAGATGCGAAACATCAATGTTCTTGATTGAGAAGATGCGAAACATGTTTTAGAGATAGATGCGGAACCCATGTATTGTTTACTAATAATAAATATGAAACTTTTGTCTAATGCAGGTACGTGATGTCTAGTAGTAGGATGTGCATCTTTAAACTAAACGGGGAGCTTGCAATTTGTGACCTTGGTTTGTTTTCTAAAGTTTGAAGATATTGTTAAATTTGTTTTAAGTATATATGATACGTTGGTTCGGGGTAAATTAAAATTAAGATACTCTTGTGGTGATCTAGAAAACGTTATCTTAGGTTGTGATGGTGATTTAATTGCTTTGGTATCATTTGTTGATAGTTTGGGTGTTTCAAGTGTTACAATTAAAGTTGAAGGTGATGTTGTTGTTGGTGATAATATTAGAGAAACTCCTAAAAGTATAGTTGAAGTTTCAAATGAAAATTTTGTTTGTGGAGAAACTGATGAAACTTCTGATGTTAATGCTATTAGTCGCAAGCACAAAGCACTTGCTACTGTTGGTTGGGTTAATGAAATTAGTGGTGTTGGACAAGTGTTTCAAGATGGAGCAAGAGGTTTAAGATTAGCGGTTAGTCGGTTGTCTTTACAAAAATGTTTTTCTTTTAAATATTTGCATAACAATAAACAAAGAGTACCTGTTTATTGTATGAAAAAAGATTCAAACAGTTGGCCTTGGAAACTTTATGCTAAACAAGAGAGGTCTACTGGTTTTTATTATTATTAAGAAGTATGTCGAAACTCATACATGTGGGATTGATTTTAGCAAAGAAAATAAAATGCATTTATCATCTGATTTGATTGGAAATGAAATACGTGATTGTGTGAGGAGGAGAGTTGATGTTACAGCTACAAGCATGTAATCATTTTTTAAAAATGATTACATGCTAGATATTTCTTATCGTATTCATGGCTTGCTCTAGAAAAATCTGGGAGGGCTGTATATGGAGATAGTTCAACTTTTTATTAACTTCTTAAGAATTATTTTAAAACATTGAAGGTTCTTGATATCAGCAGTGATTACATATTGAAGTATTCTTTGGAAACCAATGTGTTCAAGCGATGTTTCGTAGCATTTAAGTCTTCCCTCTATGGTTTCAATTTGTGTCGTCAAGTTTTATTTGTTGATCAGACTTTTTTAACGTGAAAATATAATGGAGTTTTGCTATCTATTATAACCAAAGATGGTAACAATGGTAAGTTTTGTTTATATTGGAATAGATGTTATCTTTTAACTGTGTTATATATGAATTTGTGAAAAACAGGATTGGAAATGAATAACAAATAGATAGATGTGAAACGTTCTGAATAAATAACTTGATAGATGCGACATATGTAATTTATGATTAACGTGATAGATACGAAACACCTATAGTATATGATTAACGAGATAGATGCAAAATATATCTATATTTGTAAGCGATAGTTGCGAAACCTCTTATAATGAGTAATTTATACTATTATTTGTTCTATATATTGGTTGCATATATTTTCCCTGTTGCATTTAGTATTGTTTCGTCTGAAGATACTGAGAATAGGGTATGATTTTTGGAGATGTTGAAACCTCATTTTTTGGATCGCGAAATCATACTTATTAGTGATCGTCATTTAGGTATTGTTACTGTTGTATCTGCTATATTTCCAAATTTTCATCATTAATATTGTCTTTATCATCTTATGAATAATTTAAGGCATTGTTTAAGGGCTACACCGACAACATTTAAGGATATTATGGTAAAACTGTTTAAAAGATGTGCATATGCTTCTAATCAGAATATGTTTAATCAATATATGGATGATTTACTTTAGCAGGGAGGTGAGAAGGTTGGTAGTTTTTTCAAAAATTTATCTCCTGAGAAATATGCTTGTGCTTTTTCCAAAGACAAGAGGTATGGTTCTATGCATCTACTCCTACTGAATCTCTTAACAATAAAGTAAAACAATTTTTTGGTTCGCCTATACTGGAGTTAATTGATAGGATTAGAGTTTTAGAAATGAGTCAAATTTCGAGACATTTTGGTGATGCTGAACGTTGGACTAGTGATTTGTATCCTGATTTTGATCAAAAGTTTAAAGCTAATATGGAAGAAGGTCGTCCATAGATAGTTCATTCGTCTACTCCTCTTTTGCATGAAGTAATTTGTGATCTTGTTATGGTTGTTGATCTTAGTGTACGTCGTTTTTCTTGTGGTTTGTGGCAACATCAGTGTTTCCCTTGTTCTCATGTTGTTGCTACGATATTTTGTATAGATGCAGATCCTATGGAATATGTTGAGTCATGCTATTTTGTAAGCTCGTATAAGGCAACATGTTCATATGGTATAGCTGCATTTACTACTTTTGGTCAAGGATCTACTTCAACAACTTCTCCAGATTTACTTCCTCCAGTTTTAAAAAGGAGAGCTGGACGACCTAAGAAGAAAAGAATTCCATCTAGAGGAGAATTAAGTATTCGTAAGATAAGGTGTTCTTGTCGTCGTATATCTAGTCATAACAGACGAACATGTGTAGACATTTTGTAAGATGAATGTAATTTTTTATACTTTTAGTTTTTTTTAGTTATGTTTGTCATAATGACAATAGATTGGGAACATTTTAATGGATGGTAGATGCAAAACCTTTTGTTATATATCGACCTAATGGATGTGAAACGTGTAATAACCAACATGATGGACTGTGATAGATGCGAGGCACGTTTTACAAGATTTACTGAAGTGGATGCCAAACATTTGATACATGCGAAATAGCTTACACACAAATACACTGATCTAATAGTTACAGAACCTTGGATAATTAAATACATTATACTGTGATAGTTGTGATACGTTGGATTTAAGTACTTTTTTTGCAGTTTCTAAACTTTGGATAATTAAATAGAGTCTTCTTCGTCGTATTCAGAGTCTTCGTCTTCATATTCTCCGTCTTCTTCGTCTTCATCTTCTTCGTCTTTAGTGTGTTCATCCTCTTCCATTTGGTCCCTTTTCCTATTTTTTTTAAGAAGACAGAACTAGGATCCTCATATAGCTCATATTTATCTTAATAATAAACATCTTCAAAAAAAGAACCGAAACTTTCATGAGAAATATCGTTTGAAAATTCGTTTATCCTTGTATGTTTCAACTCTTCTCTGGCCTCTGGGAAGGAGTCGGAGAACTGATAACGTTATAACAAGGACCATCATCTGAAGAATAGTTAAAATATGGCATTTTTCAAAGCAAGTTTTTAAGAAGTGAAAAGTTTAGAAGATTTTCACTCATAATAAATTGAACTTTTGTGTTTGAAAACTCAAAGAATGAATTGATATTTTATAGAGGTAGCTAAAATGTTTTAAGAAAGTGAAAAGTTTAAAGATTAAACAGTAATAATATATTGGTTGATATTGTTTAGATTTGTAATTAATGCAATGTAATAATGGGTATATATTAGTTGTCAAGTCATGTAAGTAAATATCAAATCAAACTAAAGCTACTAGTTTGATTTTTTATTTTTGAAATTTATATGTGTGAGATTGGTAGAGTATATTAATTACAAAAACAAGTTTTTTATGAAAAATAATTATACGAGAAGATGTGAAAGAGTTTCCAATAGAAAAAACAATTTAGCATTATAATATAAAAGATAGATGCAAAACGTGTTATTTACATTTCTCTAGTAGATGCGAAATAACATGTAAAATATAAGGGATATATGATATGCTAGATGCGGGACATTGTATTTAAATTTTTGATAGGTAAAATTGTTAAGAATGTGAAAAGGCTACGAGCTTTGACAGAAATAATATCTTCGGTTGATATTCGTGAACTTTTGTATTAATGCAATGTAATGATGAGTATCTTAGACTTGTCAAATCATGTAAGAAAAGATCAAATCAAACTAAAGCTACTAGTTTGATTTTTAAATTTTGAACTATATATGTGTGAGATTGGTTGAGTTTATTAAATACAAAAACATATTTACTTCTGTAAGTGGTAATTGGATGAAAAATAATTAGTCCAGAAGATAGGAGAGAGTTTCCAAGAGAAAAAATAAATTGATAGATGCAAAACATTCATTATAATACAAAAGATAGATGTGAAACCTTATGTAAAAATTAAATAGTAGATGTGAAACGTGTTATTTACATTTCTCTAGTAGATGTGAGATACCATGTGAAATATAAGGGACATATGATATGCTAGATGTGGGACAATGTATTTAAATTTTTAATAGATAAATTTATTTAGAAGGTGAAAAGACTACAAACTTTGATAGACATAATATCTTTGGTTGATATTCGTGAGCTTTTTTAATTAATGCAATGTAATGATGAGTATCTTAGACTTGTCAAATCATGTAAGAAAATATCAAATCAAACTAAAGCTTTTTTTGTGTGTTTGTGTGTGAGATTGTTTGAGTTTATTAGCTACAAAAATATATTTACTTTATGTAACTGATAATTGAATGAAAAATAATTAGACAAGAAGATAGGAAAGAGTTTCCAAGAGAAACAATAAAGTGATAGATGCGAAACATGCATTAGAATATAAAATATAGATGCGGAACCAGTTGATAGGTTTGAGATAGATGCAAAACTCGTGTAATTACATTTTAGATAGATGCGAAACTGTAGCGGTTAGACAATTTTGTCATTGAGATATATTTTATAGTAGACAAACTGTACATGTAAAATAATATGACAAACGTCACAAAAAGAAGTAAAACAAATATTACAAATCATCGTCCTAATATTTTTTAGTGTTCATGTCATTAATAAATATGTAGAACATTTTTGCTCTTCTTAATGGTGCAATCTCATAAGTTTTGTGAAAGTTAAGTTTATCATGCAAAATATAATCTTTGATTTACTAGTCTTTCTACAGTCTTTCTTGTTGGATCTGGACGTTTTGGTATTGGGTTTAGATTTACTGTTTTTTCATGTTCAACATCTATTACCAATAATGTCCAATGGTTAACATTCTCAGTTCTAGCTTCTATTAGAAGCAGAACTAAGAATAAACTTTTTGTGATACCTCATAGCTTATCGTCAACATATAATATTACACCCATATTTTGGTTCAACAGATACTACATTGTAGGAGTAATAATTAGAAACATTTATGTTTATAAATTAACACATGTTGTAAAAGTATTTTATTCTTAGCATTACGCTTCCAGATAAATATGTTACTGACATAAATTCTTCTGGACTACTTGCAACTGGTATTTGAACGTTGTGTTGTTTAAGGTTGATATATATAACCATCAATTACATATGTTGTCAAAAGTAAAAACCATCAGTTTGTTAACATATGTATTGGGGAAGCAACGGAAACAAACTAAATTTAAATTTACCTTTTACAGTAGAGTCGATTTCATCTTAATCTACTATCTCCATCAAATTACTAACAAAAATATTAGATCCTGGTACATTTGGACATGACCATACCGTTGGATCAGAATTGTTTTCTTCTTTTTCAATCAATTCTATTTTTTAGTATTCCTTTATGTCAATTGCAGCTGTTACTTTGTTCGTAAATGGCCATTCTTTTCTGGTAATTTCCTTGTTAAGTAGTTCTTTAGAGACTTGATGTTGAGTATGATCTAAAATTAGTTCAAATGAAGGACCTTCATCCAAATATTTCTGCAAAAATGGGAAAGAGTTGAAATTGTAAGAGTAGATAGATGCGAAATGTTCAGAGATATAATGGAATGGAAAGAAGGGGAACCAAACTAGATGTTTCAGCAACACTCTTGTCCCCTTTAAATACTTTAGCTACACTGCTTGTCGCTTCAGATAATTCAGCAACTGATTCTTTAGCAAGAGGAACAACAACATTAGTATTTTTATCCTGTTCTTTCATAACAGTATTAGGATTTTGATCTTCTCTAACATTAACAAGAATTGAGGGATCATCTTTGTTTTCAAAACCAACTTCAGTAGGAATTTCAACTGTGGGATTGTCTTTTTTTATCAAACCCAACATCACTATCAATAGTGGCATCAACTTGTATTTCCACCCCAACTTCAATGGGAGTAGAATTCTCCTTTTCTACAACAACTATATCTTCAGAAGTAACAATATCAACATTAATAGGAAAATCACTATTAACAGTGGCATCAACTTGGTTTTCCATCCCAACATTCTTGTTTTCAATAGCAAAAACATCCTCAGATGTAGTAGCAACAACATGAAACTCAACATCACCAACATGGTCATCTTCAACAGTAACAACAATATTATGATTCTGTTTTTCCAAATCATCTTCACTTTTTTCTTGTTGTGGAGGTGGAACCTTGTTTTCTACAACAATATTTGGTGTTTTTCTTATTTTATTTGGTGATCGGTGGCCTTGATTATTCAATCTCTTTCTTCATGAATAAGGTTTTGGTTGTGTCAAAGCTCTGGCTAGAGACTGGGTCAGTTTGAGGTTTGGCTGCGTCTAGTGTTGGTGTTGTTGTTAGGGTTGGGTCTGGGTGTGGGGCTAGGTATATTGTGTCAACTTTCTGAAAAATAATAACCAATGTCAAAGATAGATGTGAAACCTTTCACATCAGAAGATGAATAATAGATGTGGAACCTTAACATTCATAAACCTAAATGCGAAACCTTCAAGTCAAACCAAAATCATAGATGCAAAACTAAAATATAGATGCGGAACGTAAAATAAATGATAGATGCGGAACACACACATAAACGATAAATGCGGAACACGCACATAAACAATAGATGCGAAACGTGAAACCATATGATAGACGTGGAACCTTAATAGAATGATAGATGAGAAACGTTAATTACGAGTAGATGCGAAACCTTCAGTAATCATGATAATAGACGCGATACATCTTAGGATAATATTGATGCTAGATGCGGAATGTATAGTAAATATGATAAAACAGTAGATTTTTACCTTTTTCTTGCTAGTAATTTCTTCAACAGTCTGTTTTTTATTTGGGATGATATAATTTGTCTGAAATGTTGATTTTAGATATCTTTTCTATTGTCTTTTCAGGTTTATTGATATTCCTAAGAATCTGTGATGTTGTATTCACCTTTCTTGCAATAGAGGCATCAGCTGTATGTATTGTCTTCTGTTTGTTCAGAGGATGAATTTCTACAGGTAAAGTTTTCTCTTTCACGTTCTGTACTGGTTTTCTTCGTCGTTTTGCAGTCTTTTTAGTTCTTGGATCTTTTTTGCATGGTTGAACTATGTATTGGTTGAGTGTTTTTTTGCTATTAATAGAATATGTTGCAGCTTGTTCTTGTAGCGTATCCCAATGCAAACCATCTTCATCTTCGTTGAGGTTTACTTGTTTAGAATCTATTAGTGGAACAATATCATTTTCTTGAGGAGCATCATTATTTTCTTTTTGTATTTGGAATTCTCCTCTAAGTTTTTCTTCTTCTTCTTCTTCTTCTTCTTCTTGTAGCTTCAATTCTTCTTTAAGAATCTATAAAATTGTTAAAATGTTAGAGTAAAGACATATATATATATATATATATAAAATGCGAAACAGAATAAAAAATATATCGTAAATATACCTCTTCATTTGTTATGTTTTTATGGCTTCAACCAAATCTAAATCTGGTTTGCGTTCTATACCCAGCCATTTGAAGCATCTAGGTATCTTGTCTTCAATTTCAATATCTTGTATAAAGTTATGTGTTCTATGATGAATGGCTAGATATTTAAAATACTTTAGATATCATTTATTGGCTACATATTTAATATGAAATAGAACAAAGAAAAATACTAACCAGTAAAAGGGCAACACACCCAACTACTTTTCTAGGTTTAGTTTCATGACAAGCTATTATTGAATTCATCAACTTTTCCCGGATTGCTTCAGCTCAATTGCAGTTGTTTATTTTATCAAGGTGTTCTACATAATACATCATAGTCGAAGCTAGTACATCTCCAGATGTAGAGAAAAACAAGGTAGACCAGACTAATAATATAAAGAGTATGACAACATCTTTTATTCCCTATTGTCCAGATTTTTTTACTACTATCTTTATTGCATCCTACAAACAAGCAAAACCATTTTCTAAAATTGATAGATGCGAAATCCTAGTAATTACATTTAGATAGATGCGGAGCCCGATACTGTAGATGCAGAACCTATGTTAATGGTAAAACGATAGATGCGAATCCCGTACTAATTTTAGTAGATGTGAAACATGGTTTAATTTGAAACAGGTCTAACGTGATAGATGCGAAACCAGTACTAATTTTAGTAGATGCAGAACGTGGTTTAATTTGAAACAGGCCTAACGTGATAGATGCGAAAGCTGTTTTTGGTGCCATATTACCTGTAAAAGCAATAAAAGAGAAAAATATATCAGATGTGATAGATGTGAAACGTAAGGAGATCTATGATCAAGAAATCTGTAAGATTGCAAAACCTATAGAGATCTATAATAGAAAGAATTTTCTAGATGCGAAACTTATGTTAAATGTTAAACAGTATAATCTGATAGATGTGAAACTCTATATAAAACCTGCAAATGTGGGGAAGCTGATAGTTGCGAAACCTATGTAAACATTAATGCACAAAAAAAACTGATAGATGTCAAACTTAAGAGAATCTATAACCAGAAAACACTAGTAGATGCGAAACCTATATAAAAAACCTCCAATTACCCAAATACTATATGCGAAACGTATAAAAATGTCACAAAAGCTTTAGTAACATTTAGTAAGACTTTCTGTAATTGAAATTATATATTATTAAGTAGTTTCCACAGCGTCTCGTGTCTCGTTTTAGCGAGACACGAATAAGCAGTGTTTAAGGTTTCAGTAATCGTAATCCAACTAAATAATCGTAATTGTAAAACAGTGTTAAACTCACTGCTTCACCGTTGTTTGTCGTTGTTGATACTCTAATACTCTAACCGGAGTTTTGATCGGAGTTGATACTCTTATCGGAGTCGAACGAACTATCTTTTTGAATTCGTTGGAGTCTAAGTCGGACAGTGGTTTTTGAATTCGTCAGAGTCAATCGTAGTAGTTATCGTTGTTGTTTCGCCGGAGTAGTTATCGTGTTGATTCGCCGGATTCAATCGGAGTAGTTATCGCAGTAGTAATCGGTGTCGATATCAGTTTTGGAAGAAAGAGGAAGTTAGAGAAAGTAGGGGAATTCGAAAGAGAAGGAAAGGAAAAGTTACAGGTGTTCAAAACGGGTCCTTATATCGAGGATATTTTTGAAAATAAATTTGTAAATTATTTTGGATCTTTATTGGTAATAGGGTTGTAAAATGGATCTTTATTAGCATGTCCCCAATAATAAATATAAAAATACAAAACAAAACTAAACAAAAAAAAGAAGAAGAGCGTTTGCTGGCGCTGCTTCAAATCTAAATAGGTTCCATTTTGATTTAGAGCAACAAAACTAAACTACCATCAACATTTAGTCAAAACAGCCTATAGAAATTTCTGCAGCTGCACCTTAGTGGAATAGACAGTATAGTCCAAAGTTTATCAAAAATTCTAGAGTCAACATTCAGCAGCCATAAATTTAAAAACGCTGCTCAACATTCAAAATTTAACAGACCAGCTGTGATTCTATAGAGAACTTGTGAGAAACTTTACACATTGCTCGTTCCGTTCTTCTGCCTGTATTCTACAATCTGGGAAAATCAAAAGAATATATATATTTCAGGTTTACAACTTCTTTTTCAAATCAGAGTTAGATAGAAAATCGGAGTAAGACATACATAAGAGACTTGCAACTTGTGGACTGTTATCAACAGAAAAATAACTCACCAGATAATTTTCTGGCATAAACTCGCTGTTAGGCTTAAGCTCAGCCAAAGTTTGTTGGTCTTCTAAGAATCGCAGCTGAGATACTGATGAGGTTGAAGAAGAACCTTTGTCAGCATCATGGTGTCCACTGGAAATACATAGTTCGATGGCATCCGCCGGCACATTCAAAGGGACTGCAGCATACTGTGTATAATATATAACACCGTTATTAACCAGCTGGAAATGATGTTAGACAGAGAAAACAACCGCGTCATATAAGTACAAGTCGAAGCACATAACCAATGTAGGGAAGGGAAACAAAAAAGAAAAAATTGATGAAAGACAGAATGGGATTTCAGCAAGGATTCCATCTTTGTTATATTTACATGAGATAAAGAGAAAAAAAACATAAGACCCACCAAAGTAAGGAGCTCGTGGTTAAATCCATTATTACATTAAAAGCAAAGGCTAATGGTCTCATCTAAAAAGCATTAGTCATTAGATATAAATTTTTAATAGTTTGTAGTAATTCAACAATAGATTAAATCGTATAATTGGGCCACGTCACATCGTATAATCGAGCTACATCACATGAGACTATGGTCTCATCTAACAAAATTAAAGCATATAACAGTATCATTACTCACCAATACATAGGAGGGAATAACTCTATATCATAAAGTAGGTCATTTTTCTTAGTATGAATGATGTAAGAGGTTAGACATGACTTTCAGCAGTAGATAGAGCATAGGTAAGGTCATTCGTGTGACTAAATATACATGGAGAACTTGGAATTAGCACATCACTGGACAGAAACTGGGGTGACAAGCCTGATTTTAGAAAATTGTTGAATTGTTATATGAATGTCAGCAAAAAAGAATGTCCTATTAACTTCAATTGATATTAAAAAAAATTATTTCCCTAAAACCTAAGGACTTGGCCAAAATATCTTAAAATTTCAGAAGGGGCCCTACCCTTAGGCAAGAAAAACTGAGGTCTTTCAACCTTATAAACAAGGAAGTTTTGATCAGTGGCGAAGATATAAATAACTTACCTGACGTAGTTGTTTGACTAACAAACTGGGCATGCAGCAAATGAATGGCTCGGGAAAATTCAATACACTTTGTCTATCGAATGGTTCAAGCTTGAGATGAACATCCAACTGCAAGTTACAAACAAATTTGGTATGCGTGACATGTGTATTGCTTGTAAAATACCCAATATTTTACATAAAATCCCTTATAAGTTTTATTTTTTGAATTGTCTAAAATTTTCAATATAGCCACACCTGCTTGAGATTACTGGAAGCATCGTTTCTCCGTAGACAAACTAAACATAAAACATGATATACTAATTTTGCGAATATCCATAAAATTAAGTTTTTAGCTTATTTCCCAATGCATATAGATTCTGCCACAATAACATACACCCAATTTCTATGGAAATAAGTTACATTATTTCTCGCGGTTTCACGACGGTAGATAAGTACTATATAAAGTAGATTTAACTAGACAGATTGGTTCTATGTTGTTTGTTTCATCTTTTATGTTTTGTTAGCTGTGCAGGGCTAGAGCGGAAGACCATTTTTCTCCTTCACTTGACACCCTTTTGACTATACTTGGCCCTAGATACTTAAGGTTCTTCATTTGGCTTGTTTGGGTGAAAAATGGAG
This sequence comes from Limnanthes douglasii subsp. nivea, assembly GCA_036936605.1. Taxonomy (NCBI): domain Eukaryota; kingdom Viridiplantae; phylum Streptophyta; class Magnoliopsida; order Brassicales; family Limnanthaceae; genus Limnanthes; species Limnanthes douglasii. The sequence continues at coordinate 25,047,662 of JAUPFV010000002.1, forward strand.
AGGAGATAGTCTTTACCTTAAAGATAGGCAATCTTCTTTCAAGTAACTAATTACCCGGGAAGTTTCAAAAGTAAAAAAAGCCCAACCCTTAAAGAAAAATATTGGGTTTACATTACCTCCTCCCTCTCCTTTAAGCTTCCCATATGCTTCATCAGACGGTTGAAGCGAGCACGCGAAGTTTTACTACTGGAACCACCAGAGCTTCCATGGCGTGTTTGACTCCTAGTACCACCCTTTCCCCATGCAAGTACTTCCCCGTTCCACACATGCCCAAGAGAAGTTCCTCTGCTTTCTTTGCATGCTTCTGAATCATTTTCAACGCAATTCCCATCGTTGATTGCCACTGATGAAGAAGGCAGGGAAGGACGACGTTTCGTGCGCTTATGTGGCTTGAATATTGCACCCTGCTCATCGGAGGACGTACCTCTGCTGCCATTATCATAATTATCATCCTCATGGTCTTCAGATGTTGGGTTTCTTTTTCTTTTAGAAGTATTGCCGTTATTCCGCTGTGGTCGACTTACATACGCAATGTCTTTCCCCAATGAACGTCGCTTTACAAGAGCTTCTGACTGTCGGTGAGATACTTGGGCGATAGAGGCTTGAATCTGCACAACAGCAAAACCTTAAATAAAAAACACCACAACCTCCACATATTCCCGAAACAATGAGGCCTTAAGCCTATGTTGCCTGGTGTCACGGGCGTACGATCAGAATCTTGTTTGAGAGAGTCTGTTTGCCACTTACTTAAGAGTGGAATACTATATCGAAAGTGTTTAAATTGTAATATTATACAGTAATAGCAAGAATTATGACCACCGAATATGACTAAAATGACAGAGAACCATATATGTGATTATTACTAGAATTTACACAATACGCTAAAACATAAGACCACAATAACCAAGTTTTCAATATCGTGGTCTGTCAAACCACCACCATTATTCTTAAAAAGTAATATTATGCACCAAATATCTAATGTCCCTGCTTGATAGATATTATATGGAAATTTGTTGCCATATATGCCTTAATGTAGAAAAAGTTGAGATGGACAGTCACAAAGGCCTCAGAAATTGTGTCATTTTATACGCCTTAAATGTTATAAACTCAAAACCATCCACAGCTAGAAGATAAACATAGAAATGCAGACAAGAGCAAGCACACAAGCCAGGCCGCATGAAAATACACAACTGTAATTCAGCATGGCCCTCAGGTATGAAGGGACCCTAAAATAAATACATTTACTGGATCCAAATTTAAACAGTATATATTATACCAACAAAGAAAATCACTTGCATATGAGGAACCATTTTTTTATTTTGTTATATGCCTTTTGGATATATTTTCACATAACAAACATTCATTTACTCAGGAATCCGACCTGCTGATTGCGACTTCTATCCTCTTCACACAAAGCAAGTTCCTGAACCGAGTACCAAAGAAGGAAAGGGTGACTAATTTGCAGAATTGTTGGATTTAAAAAGGGAGAGCCAAAAAATGTATACCTCCTCCTCGTACTGATCTATATTTGGATACAGATTTGCGATAAGAGCATCAAACCTTGGGTCATCTCTTAAAGACCGCCGACTTGCGCAATGTTTCCGGCAAGCAGGGCACTCATTGTTCCTGCAAATTTATAAGAAAAATAGTAAGTGTCCAATGGACAGGATCATCAGAGTTTATTGGCAATGGAAGGCTACAGATAGCAAAAGTAATTGACCCAGTAATAGTGATCATGTCAAATTATACAGTCCTTGCTAAGATCATGTATTGGTGGACCAAAATACTGAACAATATGCGCACAGAAGGATAAAGAATTTACTGGCATACCCTAATCGCATTGCTTTATCAATACAGTCCCGGCAAAAGCGGTGTAGGCATTCCATCACAGTCCTTGTTTTTCTTATGATTCCTGTAATGCCAACACCACATGGTGAAAAGGAGGTAATTAGCACAGTTTACAGGTAGCATAGTAATTTAGGCTAGTGAATGAGCCACAGTCTAGCAAGAATACATATATAAATGTAAGATACACAATCAATGTATACATTCTCAATGATAAACATATATAAATGTAAATGAAAAAAATCATACAGGCACATATATGTAAAAGTTAAAAAAAATAAGAGAAGGTTTGAACTAAAACGCACCAAGGCATATTGGACACTGTACGATTTTGCGAATCTCAGACAGGTCGATAGACAGAAATCTGCAACGAAAAATTCAGAAATGGTTTAGAAAAGCTTTCAGAACGATATATATAAGCAACATACAATACTAGAGAGACGAAAACTGAGTTATAAAAGCAGAAGCTAGAGCTCATACCCCATGCCATTTTACTTAAAAATGAAAAGCACAATGCAGGTCAAATTTGTGCAGGAATTATGTTTGTATTATATATCATAAAGCTAATCTGCCCTCCAAAAGATGAATTATCAGATTTTGGAAGAGCAGAAATAAGTTCCTCTGAATCATGTTTGGTATTATACTATCTTATAGAAAATAAAACTCCTTTCAAAAGGTATAAAGTAATAGAAGATAGCCTAAAGCTAATCTGCCCTCCAAACATGAGATAAAATGAAAGTTCATTTTATTACCAAAAGATGAATCATCAGATTAGAGGAAGAGCAGAAATAAATTCCTCTGAATCAATTCAGGCACTTATGAGATTGTACTGGGAATCTCCATCACCATAATTTTAGTAATAAGAACTCAAACAAAGTAAGACGGTGAGCTTGTAATATAAGAGAAATTAATGCTGATATAGAGGCAATTAGATGCAGATATGTATACCAAATTAAAGCAAACGATAATAAAATCATTTACTATTGTATCAAATCAGCCAAACAGAAGCAACAACGAAGCATAGCAGATCAAAGATGAGAAGTGCGAAAACTAAGAAGATAGAGATCCATGACATGCAGTAACAATTATCGCACAAATTCAAGTGAATGAACCAAATCGTAAATCAAATGCAACGCTATAGTAGAAGCAAGTTTACAAAAAAATCGCAATGAGAAAACAGCGGCACATAGTTCTCGATCACAAACAGTTAAAAAGCGAGCTCGAGAAATGAATATAAGAGAACGAAAGTGAGAGGTAAAGAGAGAAAGAGAGAAAGAACTCACTCAGAGTTCTCTTCCGACTCGGAGGACGGAGTTCCATCAGAATCTGAGAAAACAGGAGAGAAATTAGCTCCATAAACATGAAAATTTGACGATACACGTCAATGAAGCAAACACTGTCACTAGAAATACACATACACGAATAAAAGCAAATATGCATATATACATACATATATATATATATATATAGAGAGAGAGAGAGAGAGGGAGAGAGAGGAATTCACAACCGTCATCTTTTTCTTCGTTTCCAGCATCGTCATTTACACGCATCATGTCTTCTTCTTCTCTGTCACCTTGTTCATCGTCTTCGTTAGATGGTTGCTGCTTCCCAGCCTCTGTTTCTCGGTCTACTTTGCATTGGTCGCCATGGTCCTGGTGTTGCTGGTCGTCATCGCCACTCTGATTGACAATCAGCAGAGTCTGATTCGCGGGCATGGCTGGCTGATTTCGAGGTTTTCAAGAGAGAGAGAGTTGTGGCTTGTGAGTTTTCAGTGTGTACCGGCCTTCTTATAGTTTTTTGCAGCGTGCTTTTGGGTCCAGAATTTTCTAATTCTTTTGTCGCATGATGACTGTTATTTTCTAAAACAATTAATTTCGAAAATAATTGGGTTTTCTTTTTCAATTTTTTGTTTTAATATAGTTTATATTTAATATAGTCCTGATAAAAATGAAAGAAAGCTTCCTTAATTGTGTTTGAAATTAATTGTTTGAGTTAATAAGTATAAAAGAGGTTTGTTTCAGATATATGTATCAAACTTATTGACCAATTAATCTCTAACTCTTCCATCTTTTGAAGTTTTTACTTTTATTGCTACGTATTAACTATTGTTTCAGGATAGTTAGCTTTTGACTTTCATCTCTGGTAAGTTTTAGTTTTATAGTAAAATTAAGGGGTTGTTATCATAAATAAAAAATTTCAGAAGATATTTATATAAATTTTGGTCATAAATTTTATTTATTTGTAACTACCTAACATAAATAAAGTAATTTTTTTTAGTGAAAACATATTTTATTAGTTTTTAATTATCCACTAGATATTTTAAAATCATTTTATGTTTGGGTATGGCTATATATACCCAATTCCGGTTTAAGTATATCCAAAATCTTCCTTTGATTGTAGTTTGATTTTTTTTGACCAAATTACTCTCGACAATAAAATCAATCACGACAATAAAATTAATCATGAAACTGCCATTAAGTAAAAAAAACTACTAAATGTATATACCCAATTCACCAAATAACCTATTTCGCTATCTATACCCAAACAAACATTCTTCTTTAGTGAATTTATCATCCAAATAGTCTAGTTTTCTTAAAATCTTTGAAACCAAGTTCAAACTTCAAAATAAAATCAAGAACATTCAACCAAAAACACAAAATCGATCATGACTCAACTAGAACTAGGGATCAGTGTGGAGGAGTTGATGTCGCCGGAGATAAGGGATGATGAAATGTCGCCGGAAAATGAGTTGGAGTCGTCGTAGAAGCAGCCACTGTCGCCGGAGAAGCAGCCACTGTCGCCGGAGAAGCAGTCATCGCCGGAGAAGGTAAAATTTTTACCGGCGGCCTTAGCACCATCGGTTCCTGGCCATGGAACCGGTGGTGCGTAGGTCACGCACGACCGGTTCTTGGCTTTGGAACCGGCTGTGCGTGACCTACGCACCACCGGTTCCATGGCCAGGAACCGGTGGTGCTAAGGCCACTGTCCGGTCGGTACCGAGGCCTCAGTACCACCGGTTCTGAGGCCTTGAACTGGTGCTGCAGGGGCCTCAGTCCACTCGGTTCTGAGGCCCCTTCACTACCGGTTCAAGGCCAAAGAACCGGTGGTGCACCTGGTCGTGTCCAGCCGGTTCTAAGGCCTAGAACCACCGGTTCCTGGCCTCTTAACCTTCGGTTCGCGCAAATTTTCCGTACAAAATCAAGGTTTTTTTCGGTTTTAATTATACGTGATTGCTTATTATTGTGGTTTGATGTTGTGTAATAGGGGACGGATGTCGCCAATGGGACTGATGAACCTTTCACTACTGACTACAGTCATTTGTTCTTCACTATCGAGTTCTACACACACGATGTGTTGATAAAATGGGTTACAAAGACAGGAAAACTCCATGGTATGGTTATCAACATAAGTCAGCGCGACAAAGTAAACAGTAGAAAAAGTCCGAGGATGTATTTCCAGTGTGAGAGGGGGGGGAGAATAATGCCTCGTTCATTCCGTACGACCATGGAGATTCTCAAAGATGGTCTGCAAAAGCTAGTAACCGATGTTATGGAGACATAAGACGAAAGTCGTATAATACACATTTACAAGAAATGGTTTAAAATGGTTTATCTTGAAACATCCTCATTACTAGAGCCATTGGAGAAGCAGAAACACCGAGGCCGCCCGCACGTGAAAAGAAAGTTAGTTGTCGATACATCATCCACTAAACGGGACAAATGCGACTCGGAACACAAGGAAGATAAGGATGAGCCTAGTCATGACTCTGTCATAAACTCTTTAAAACCACCAAAAGTTAAAAAGGGTAAAGCAGTTGCTAGTGCAAATACGACTCGGGCAGATGTGCCTAAAGTACCTCGTACTCGTAGTTCTTCCATTGTCTCGCTCGCTAGGAACATCGTACAATCATCCATTGGTGGAGTCACAGAACTAATACACGACCCGAGAGGTTTTTTGCATTGGTTTCCGACTCACTCCAATCCTTTTATATCGGGTATAAATGATGTTAAGGCAGATGGTCATTGTGGATATAGAGCTGTTTCGTTTGGGTTGTACGGTCATGAAGAAGGATTGTGAGGTGTTGAGAAGGCAATATACGATGAACTCATGGACAACTGTAACACATACAATAAGGTTTATAACGGTAAAGAGGATTACCTGAAGGTTGCAGAAAGTATAAACTACTATGAGACACCAGCATCACCCAAATATTGGATGACAATGCCAGAAATGGGCATTGCGATTGCAACCAAGTTTGAATGCATTATTCATTTTGTGTCACTCGTGAGGTCTCACAACTGCAGTCATACTTTTTTACCTCTGCGCGGTAAGCCTAAAGACGTGAGATTGGGTTTGGATTCGTTGATACTAACCACTTTGTCAATGTAAGTCATTCGATTTATGGTTTTGTTATTACTTACAACTGTATTACTCAATTTTTTGTTCTAATTTAAGTAGTATTAAACAGCTATCAATCAAGCCCTTATGCCCTTGCGCACGCATACATCCTACGTGGCACAAGTTGAAGAGTGAAGAGGCCACGTATTCGGAGCTACCAATAGTTGGTCGCTGCAAAAAATACACGAAACTCGAAGAGAGAAAGCCAGTTTGTTCATTCCCAGAAGTAAATAATCTTGATGAATTTTAGTAGTCGATTTATATCTTTTGGTCGGATTTATGTTCTACTGCATCGTTGGATTTATGTCTTTTGGTCGCTTTATGTCTTTTGGTGGGATTCATGTTGTTTAGAACTTTGTTTACTTTATCATAACGTTTTGTACTTCAGTTATTTGACCGTAATTTATGAATTTTTCCAACTTATAACGATAAGCTACTAATCATTTCATAACTTAATATCAAACGTTACAAACAAGCAACAACAACATCGCATAAACATGAGTAGATAACTAGAGATTGAACAGATATTTAGTCAAAATCTTAGCCTCCATTGTCGTTGAGAATACGCATTGTTTCCTCCTTCATGTAAATTTGAGAATGAACGTATTCTTCCATTCCTAAAGACAAATAGTCTGTGATCATTAAACCGAATGAGTCGAATGCCTCATTCCTAACTTATGGGGGCTCGTTAAACACGAAGAACATCGGTCCACTAGTTATACATTTGTACCTAGTGGCCACCTCCTCACGAGTACGATATTTAGGCATTTGTATAGACGTAGATACGCCCTAGATCGAGGAAGACGTTGCTCCTCAACCGCGTCTGACCTACAATAATACAAAAAAAAAATTACAAAATTAATAACAGTAAGATATGATGTAACCCGCAAAATTAAAAAAAAACAACACTCTAATTCGCAATCGAACTCCCTATTGAAAGTAATTTCTTAAAAATTTCAATTTTTTTAAAAAAAATGCAAAACTAAAACTTTTAAAAGTATTTTTTTTGCAATTTTTTTAAAAAAGTTTGTGCACCATAGGTGCACAGCAGGCCGTACCGAGCGGCACATGTGTCTGTGTCGCTCGGTACCCAGCAATTGTGTCGCTCGCAATGGAGTTGTTGTGTCGAGCGGCACAACAGCTCGCATCGATGGTGCGCCTAGGGCAGTAGCGATGGTGCTGCCCTGGGCGCACCACCAGTGAGAGCGGCCGACCATTTTCCAGTCGGCAACGGGGCTGGAAAATGGCCACTAAACCCTATTTTTTGGCAAATTCAAACCCTAAATCTATACTTAAACCCTAAATTTTACCCTAAATCCAACCTAAGTCCTAAATTCATACCTAAAACTAACAAAATTAATTTACAAAATTAGATTATGGAACTTACGTAGGTGGTGGTGGTGGGTTTTTGTTCTTCACCATAATGGAGGAGGAGGAGTAGTGGTGGCTCGCCAAAAAATTTGAGAGAGAAGTGAGAGTGTTTGAGAGAAGAGAGTTTGAGAGCTAGAGAGAAGGGAGAGAAGTGAGGGAAGTGAGAGAAAGTGTAGGGGAAAATGTTGTGGATGGAAGTTAGTAAAAAAAATTGGCTTATATACCTAGAAAAGGGTATTTTTGTAAACAAATTGGGTATACTTAGATCACCTTTGGGTATACTCAAAATTGGGTATACTTAAACCCGAATTTGGTATATATAGCTTGACCCTTTATATTTAAAATCCAATCTATTTTCAGAAAAATCTTTGGGGAACTTCCTTCTCTCTCAAGAAAGCTCCAAGATAGGTTTTCAATTTCTTGATTACTAAGAAACTTCCCCTTGGACCATTCATAAGAGCATACTGGTGAAAGGTCTTGCTGTTACTGGGCTGTGCCGCATTCGCAGGCTCTGGCCTGCTAATCGTCTCAACAGATCATGATGGGAGATGAGGATTTTCCACCGTTGAAGGGATCGACTGGATTGGATAAAAACAACAAGATCGACGCTTCGAAAAGGCTCTACTCTGATGTGGTTATTAAGAAGGATAGGTTTACTGAATTTTGTCCTGATAGTGTTTCAAAGCATGATGATTTCAATATCATAAAGTTCGCTGGGAATGTGAAGTCTGATCTCACTGCTCGTTCAAGAACTACTCTTGTAGCAAAATTTAAGGATGGAATCCCAAAAAGGCAGGTGTTTCAAGATTTTCTTGAATCATTCAAGTTCAAAGGCGCCTTCACCTATGTCACAATTGACTCTAGACAGATACTGGTTGAATTTTCGGTATTAGAAGACGCAGGTAGGCTATGGGTAAAAAGTTTTTGGAAGATTGAAGGTAGGATGATGAGGGTAATAAAGTGGTGCCCTCAAAGCTCAAGATCTTATGAATGTCCTGATGCACTGCTATGGGTAAGGTTCGAGAAAGTCCCAGAGTTCATGTATAACAGCTCTGTTATACACGCTCTGGCTTCTTCTTTGGGGCTTGTTCACCATGTGGTCATCCCTGAGATAAACAGAGCTAACTGGAACGCCTGTTTCGCCTTGATAGAGATTGATATTTCAAGATTACTAAAAAGAATAGTGAAGGTCCAGTTTGGGGATGGTGAGATGGTTAACATTTCTGTTAGCTACAAAAATGCACCGGGCTACTGTAAGACTTGTAACCACATAGGTCATGAGTCTGATAAATGTAACAAGAATGCATTGATGGATGCAAAGAAAGAAACAGAAGTTAAGACTTCAGACAAGATAACTGAGGAAAACCAAGGTTCTTTACGTGAAATAAACAATTGTATTGATGGGAATAAGACTGCAAGGATCCAATCGTTTACACAAGTTTACAGGAGAAAGTTGAAGTCAATTATAACAAAGAAGCCTATTTCTAGTGTATCTTGTCCCTCCACAAGTGTGGGAAGTCCAGTAAAGGAAAGCAATACATCAAAAAATGAACCTGATATTATCAGTGCTTTGCAAAATCTGGAAGAAGAAGAAAATGGCCTGAACAACTTGCAATTATCACCCTGTGGAAGGAAAGCTGGCAGCTATAATGCTTCTCCTAAAATGAGCACAAATGAACCTGTTCAAGATTTTGAAACTGTTATTTCAAGAAGGTTAAAGTCAGCAAGTAGGAGCAGAAGCTCAAAAAGACTATCAATAAGCTCTCTAAACAAGAGAGAAAAGGGTCAAAACTATTCTTTATCAGATAATGATTAATGTCATAAGCTGGAATGCGAGGGGAATTCATAACAATCCAACGATTGCAAGGCTTAAATTTATCATTAACAGTGAAAAAATCAAATTAATAGCGATACAAGAGCCAATGGCTAGGGCTGATAAGGTGGAACTGGTTGCTAGGAGATTGGGTTTTGAAAACTACTTGGTTAACTCTTCAAATAAAGTTTGGCTTCTATGGCCAAAGGACATTAGTATTACAATGGTTATAGATCATGAACAGTTCATGCATGTGCAAATATGTTATGCTAATTCTATTTGTTTCTTTACATCAGTTTATGCAAAAAACCAGCGTGTGCAGAGGAATGTACTATGGAGCCAACTTAGTTCAATTACCTGTAACAGTCCTTGGATCTTAGCAGGTGACTTCAATACAACCAGATGTCCTGATGACCAGCTGCATTGTGTGAGTTATGATGGAGCTGGTGCAGAAGACTTCAATCAATTCATAAGAGACTGCAATCTTGAAGTGCCTGGTCATGTTGGATCTCGCTACACCTGGAGCAACAACAAAAACTGGAAGAGGTTAGATTGGGTGTTGGTAAACCAGAATTTGCTTAATGAGCTAAGCATTCAGGTTTGCCACATGGTCAGAACCTGCTCTGACCATGCACCTTTATTAATTTCTCTTTGCAATGTTACTAACAGTAATCCTATTAGAAAGAATGGTTCATTTAAGTTTATCAATGCTTGGGTCAATCATTCTGACTTCATGACCACTGTGAATCAGAACTGGACCAAGCAATGTAATGGGGAGGATTGCAATATATTTTGGTTTAAACTCAAAAGACTGAAAAAACATTTGAAAAATTGGAACATATCTACATTTGGAAATATTTTCAATAAAGTAAAGGAGGCTTCTATTGAGGTTGAGCAATGTGAATTGCAACACCAAACTCTAAAAGATAATGTTTCTAAAGCTAAGCTATCCAGGGCTAACAGTGTCCTCATCCTTGCTTTAAAGGATGAGGAAAGTTATTGGAAGCAAAAATGCTTCAACACTTGGTTAAACGAATGTGATGGAAACACAAAGCTATATCATAGCTATGTTTCAAAGAAAAGAAAGAAAAATTTCATTATAGGTATAAAAGAAAATGATACCTGGATTACTGATCAATGTATGATTGCATCCTCTGCTGTGAACCATTTTAAAAATGTTCTTTCTCATGAACCTGAGATTGATATTGAAAATGTTGTTAGTGAACAAGACTCAATTCTAAATAATATACCTAAGCTTGTGCTAGACAGGGAAAATGCTGATATATCAAAACCTGCAACTAAAGATGAAATATGGAGTACTATATGTGGCATGAAGCAGAACAGCGCACCAGGCATAGATGGGTTTAATATCTATTTTCTGAAACAATGCTGGAATATTATTAGTGATGATTTATGCAAAGCACTGAATGCATATTTAGTTGGCAAATCTATTCCTAGTGGAGTATTTTCTACTGGAATTGTGTTGGTTCCCAAAATGGCTAATCCTACTACATGGAATAACTATAGACCTTTGAGCATGTGTACTATATTAAACAGGCTGTTATCTGCTCTTATTAACAGTAGAATAGCTAGAGTACTTCCTAGAATTGTGTCAAGAGGTCAAGGTGCATTTGTAAGAGAAAGACAAATTCATGATAACATACTAATCATAAAGGAAATGCTCCATCATATAAGGAGAAAGCCTTCTAAAGGCAACATGATTATACAGCTTGACATGACAAAGGCGTTTGACAGGATGTCTCACACCTTTGTCATAAAAGCTTTAAAGTGCTTTGGTTTTTCTGAAAATATTACTTCAATAATATATAGCATGATTTCAAAGGTGATGATATCTGTACTTATAAATGGGGCTTGTGCAGGGTATTTCCCTCAGAAAACTGGATTGAGACAAGGAGATCCTTTATCTCCTTGCCTCTTCATACTTGCTGAAGAAGCATTATTGAGGGGTTTGGAAAACCTATATATTTCTAAGCCTAACGTGCAGTTTTATATAAAATTGGGTTTTACATTACCTTGTATTGCTTTTGCAGACGATATTGTTGTATTTACTAATAGCACTCCTACAGCAATAACAGAGTTGAGTATCCTGCTCAACAAATACCAAAGAGAGTCTGGTCAGATGATAAATGTGGAGAAGACAAAAGTGATCATATCATCAAGATGCTCAAATGCAAATGCTGCTAGGATTAACACTACAATGGGATTCAAAGCTGACTATGCACCTTTCACTTATTTAGGGACTACCATTGCAGCAAATAACAAAGGAATGCACTTCTCTTCTCTTTTAGCAAAAATTTACAATAAAATAAATGAATGGGACCTGAAGCACTTGTCTTTTAGTGGAAGACTTTCTCTAATTAGACATGTGCTTCACCCCATTATATATTTCAGAATGCAAAATAGTATTATCCCTAAGAACATTTTAAACAAAATTGGTCTCTGTTTTAACAAGTTTCTATGGAGGGCAAAAGTGAATGAGAGGGCTATTCACTGGTCTGAATGGAATGGCCTTTGTAAGCCCTTTGAGGAGGGGGGTTTAAATATTAAACATCTGTCAGACATTCAACTGGCATTTGCCTTTAAACTATGGTTCCATTTTAGGAAAGGGAAGACCCTCTGGACTGATCTAATATCTAAAACCTACTGTAGGGATAGCCACCCTCTCTTTGCCAAATGTGGCACTGGAGACTCAATTGTGTGGAAAGGACTTTGTTCAATTAGGGAAAGGGCTGACCAGTTCATTCACTGGAATGTGGGCTGTGGTGACATTGATTTTTGGAGGGATGCTTGGCACAGGATGCCTCCTATAGTGAATGATCAAAATTCTTGTTTCATTCCAGCAAAGATAAAAACATTTTGGAAAAATGGAACATGGGACTCAAACTCTATATCTTTCCTTTCACCAGAGAGACAGCATCACATTCTGTGTGTAAATGTATGTCCAGAAAAGGATGATATCATTGAGTGGAGTCTTACATGTGACAAAAAATTTTGTACAAAAAAAACATGGGAAAAGATCAGAGTTAAGAATAACTCTTCTTATTTTTATAAAAAAGTATGGCATAGTTTTATACCATCAAAAATATCTTTTCTTTGCTGGAGACTACTGAAGAAATTTGTTCCTACAGATGACATCCTAATGAACAAGCACCTTACATTAGTATCTAAGTGCCAATTCTGTAGTAATTGTGAGGGTCTAACTCATCTTTTCATAAATTGTAATTATGCATGGGCCCTATGGAATTACTATGGACTTCTATTTAGAGTCCCTGTTAGGAGATTTATGTCTATAAGACATATGCTTTTTGTTTGGTTTAAGACAACCTGTACTAAATTCCATGTCACCCAAATTGTCCCACAACTTATAGTTTGGACAATCTGGTCTAACAGGAATCGTATCAAGTTTGATAAACCACATGATAACTTCATAAATGCTGTAAACAGAATTGATAGGCTACTAAGGGGAATCGACTCTAAACTGAGGTCTAAACACTGGGTAAATGTTGTGGATGTAGGTGCAAAAATAGGAGCGTTGTCCATCAGTAACAGGAAAGTCACTTACAGGTCGTGGATGGCTCCAACAATGGGAAGGCTAAAAATAAACACCGATGGAGCATGTAGCTTCACCGGTGAGGCCTCTGGTGGTTATATCGTCAGAGACCACCTGGGGAACTGCATTCAATGGGCCAGCTTCTTGTTTGGAAAGCTGACTCCACTGCAAGCAGAAAGAAGAGCTCTCATTGAGGCTCTTCTAGAATGCAAAAGAAAGAAATGGAGGAACACTGACCTGGAATCAGACTGCATGACTCTGGTGAGATGTATCAACTCTGAAGCTTCATCTCTTGTTCCTGGCATTGACATCTGCAAAGCTTTGATCCTCCCCACAATGAAGATCTGCCACATTTCCAGATCGGAAAATGTGGCAGCCGATTGGGTTTCGAGGTGGGCATTATCGGAGAAGAGGAGCCATGTATTTGATGCTAGCGACATGCCAAATTCACTTCGAGCTATTGTAGTGCTTGATTGCATAGGGGTTGGCCATATTGATACTGGCTAGGGTTTTGTAAACATACTGTGAGGAGTTGAAAGAGAGAAGGAAGGGGAAAAAAGAACCTAGGGTTTCAAACGGGATCGACTGATTTAGGGTTCTTTTCCCCTTCTTCAGATTAACATAGATGGGCCGCTATTTTGTTTTAGGGCCATACCCAATTGGGCCAGCTTCTTGGTTGAATTGGGTCTTCAGTTGTAACATTTCTATAATTTCAATAATAGTATTATTTTGCCAAAAAAAAAAAAAAAAAAAAAAAAAAAAATCCAATCTATTTTAAGACAATATAACTTTTGTTTAGTTTCCCAAATATAATTGAATATTTAAAATTAAATTATTATTGTATATAAGTTTATATTATAAATATAATATTATCTAATAATAAATTAGTTTACGAGGATATGTATTAATTTCTTAAAATAAAGTAAAATTTAAGATTATTTCTTTATAACTACCAAAATAAGATACTAATCCAATCCAAAAACTAATTCCAAGTACAAACCAAATTATACTAATTATTTTTTTAATATCGATTATTTTTAATAACCCTAAAATGCCATTGTTTTTCTCCTCCCCTGTCGTTACTCTCTCACCTCTACAACTCTCCCATCCCCGATTCGCACCAGCTTCACAACACAATATCTGCATAACACGAAATTGGCGACAATCTCACTTCTCCTGTCTGGTACTCTCTCTTCACTTCTGGTTATCTTTTGTAGTTTCAATGTTCAATTCACCTGGAAATAACCAGTCCAGTCTCAATCATCAAATAGTGCAGTCTATGTCATGTGCCAGCTATGGTGTGGGTTGATGCTGGAATCGAATTGAATGGTTTGTTCGGTTCCTTCTATAAGAAATTCCATTTATTTGAATTTAGAGATTTTAGAAAACGAAAGTTCGAATATAGTGGTTTTATGTTTTTAGGGTTTGTCTTATAGGTACATTGAACTTCAATTCGAAAATGTACAGCTTTCAAGCTTATTGTACCTTGTTTGATTCCAATAATTATTTTTAGACTTTCAAGCTTGAGCTTTTGCGCGTGTTTAATTTCTTACTTCTAAGAAATTGTCTGTATCTTTTATCTTGTAGAAAGTTTTGCGTTGGATTCAAATGCAGCTAGTTCAAGATGACATTTGTTGCTTAGGTTTTCCTCGTAGAATGTGTAAGTTGGATTTAGATTATCAGCTCAGACCAGAACAACATTATTTGATGCTTCACTTATCAATCTGGATACTCATTCTGTTTTGCTAAATCTATTTAGATGCCCTAAATCCTATGGTAATTACTTAATGTTTTTATTCTTTGAGTTATAACTAAATCACTTGTTTTATTTGTTATAGTTTTTCTCTCTTTTTCGGGTGTGGAACATGACTAAAATATGGTATCAAAGCTTGTTATGGGCGTGGTGGTGATACTCATAATTTTGACCCAAACCTGTATTGTGGAAATAGCAAAGTTGAGAATGGTCTAAATGTGTCAGCAACTACTTGTAATGATCCTTACAACTATGTTAGTTAGGATAGGATTCATACAACATGAGCAATGAATAAGTTTATCAGCATGGCTTTCTTCAATCACTCCATCTTTGACCCTTCTTTTTCGCTTCACAACTATTAGTTATAACATTTTTTTTGTAGATAAAAATATTAAATTAAATTAAATAGTTCATACAAGTACCTAGAGCATACCCTAAGAAAATATAAATACTTTAGATAAGTCCAAAGTTACATAAACAACAAGTAGATAGCAACGTAAGGAAATAGATCAGGAATATAGAAGGTGTGAGCTCAAAAAAACAGGTCCGCTAAGCAGAAGACGCGGCGCACTCCACACAGTCAGCGAAAGCTCATGAGCTACATAAGACAAAAGCAAGTTAGTAAGGATATTATATGGGCCAGCTAATCTTGGTGCTGTGGAATCTAAAACGGAAATCTTCAAAAAAATCGTTTAGATATCATAGAGGCAAGGGTTGGGGGAACCAAATATTCTTGATTTCATCTCCCGCCAGACTTGGTCATGGGTTCTGGAGAAGAGGGGAGGTAAGATGAAAGTGTTTAGGCTGATAGTAAAATGATGCGACATGCTGAGAGAGTGAGGCATAGGTGAAAAGGTGGCGCCAAGAGAGGCCAGAGGAAAACAAAGAATCAAAAGGGGAAGTTGGGTGAGAGTACATGGTTAGGCAGAGGAAGGCTGCTAAGGGAAGAATGTAAGCTTTGGAATACTCAGCTGCTTCTAAGGGAGCAAGTAACAGTGAATGAATTGAAGAAGTTACCATAGTAACTAAATATAGGGAAACTAACCTTGCTCTTGACTAGAAAGTAGCTAGAATATTTGGTTTTTAAAGACACAATTGAAAGAGAGCTTCCAGATTTACTGGGATGAACAAGGCTGATGAGACGCAGGTTAAGACTAACCCTAGAAGAGGGTTGGCGTCTTAGATGTTTAGGTTCGTAAAAGTAGATAGAAGCTAGGATATAGAGGGATACTAGAGATGGGGGAATGTTTGAAAGAGATTCGGAGACTGGTTGATGGGGCTGATACTAACAGTGAGGGTGAAAACAATAGCTAGGCTTTGGGGCTTCGCATCAGGGCTGTCCGCAAGACCAAGAGAGAAGAAAAGATGGAGGATTAGGTAGACCGGTGAGCTAAAAAAGGCAGTGGTTTATATTTCTGGCTAGACTTCTTATTCACCAAGGGGATAAGGGGGTAAAGGAATTAGATGGCTTGGGTAGGGGCTTTCCAGGTACCAAAAGAAGGAAATTCATGACCATGGGAGGAGATATCTAAAGGTTAAAGAGGTCATCACCGGAGCAAAGCAATGAATAATAAGATGAGGCTTTGGAGTAGCCGTTTCAGGTTACAAAACTCTGGCTAAACAAGGCAGAGCCAGAACAGGACACTAGATCAGATGGAGCTAGAACATATTTAACAATAGTGTCATTGTTATGTTTCGAGTACTAAATACAGTTTCTTTATTTTATCGATAAATCTTGTCAAAAGTTGTCACCAGTTCTTATTTATTTGGCTTTAAACTCTTGTTGCTTCTTTGTTATCCACCTTTTGACTATTGATCATCTGAAACGTACAATGTCACTTTTTGATCTTGTCAAGATTTAATAGTTAGTCCCCAAGTTAGAACGTTTTTTATTGGTTCGTGTTTCGTGATTTTGTGAAGGTAAAAGGTATAATGTATGATTATGTTGTTTGATGAGAGCTTATGTTTTGCAGGAACTAAACTATTGGAAAGATTGTGATACACTACCTACTTTTGGATTTGGAAATTAGGGTGTATAACTTTAAATGGCTAACAAATCAAAACCAAAGCCGAGAAAAGTATCGGTGGGAGGGCTAAAAAAATATTGGTAGTAACAAGAATAAAGTTATAGAGCTCCAGTCAAATTCGTATACAAAATCTAATAAGTTAGAGCAAGAAAAAACAAGCCTTTAAGACTTTCATCCAATTCTAGTTAGTCTATCTTATTTGTTTTTATTTGTAGTTTTAAATTTTTACTTTATTATTTTTTTTCTTTTAGGTTATCAAACAGCGAGATGATCCCCATTGACTAATTAACGAGCTTGAAGTTGTAAATAAATGTTTGAACGAACTAGCATAAGGTTGATTAATATTGCTAATTAGCATTATTAAGAGAATAAATACTGCTAATTAACATATTTAATTTTTTAACAGTATTAACCTAATTTGTTAGTTGTTTTAATTGTATCATATAGACCACTTGTTTGATTTGTCTCGTAAATATAAACACGCAATGGTGGTTTTGGTTTTATTTTTGAAATTATAAATCAAAATATACGAACTTTACAAAAAAAGAAAAACACTTATTTTTTGTTAGAAGTTACTCGATAATATACAAAGAAAGTTATTATATTATTTTGGTAGATGCTTGGTACAAAATTTGGATAATCATCTTCTTTGGTATCAAATATTGATTTAGAACTAATATTAGGACCTATATGGAAGTCTCCTTTATATTTAATGTTGTTTTGATAAAAACTAAATAATTGTGTTTGAAATTAATTGTTTTAGTTAAATATATAATTGTTTAAAACACATTCCATTTATATGTTTGTATCATTGACCAGTTAATCTCAAACTCTCTTATCCTTTGAAGTTTATAGTTTTGAAAATAGTTGTTGTTATTAACAATCATATCATTTTAAAAACGAAACACTATATAAATAAATAAAAAGGACAATTAGTTTATTTTTCAATATTTCATCTTTAAAATTCATCTCTTATATATTTCACTTTTATAATAAAAATAAAGGGTTGTTATCTTAAATAAAAAATTCAAATACAATACCTAATATTGGAAGGTAAAAGGTATAATATATGATTATGTTGTTTGATGAGAGATTATGTTTTGCAGGATCTAAACTATTGGAAAGATTGTGATACATTACCTACTTTTGGAATTGGAAATTGTGGTGTATAACTTTAAATGGCTAACAATTCAAAACCAAAGCCGAGAAAAGTGTCGGTGGGAGAGCTAAAAAAATATTGGTAGTAACAAGAATAAAGTTAAAGAGATCCAAACAAATTCGTATACAAAATCTAATAAGTTAGAGCAAGAAAAAATAAGCCTTTAAGACTTTTATCCATTTCTAGTTAGTCTATTTTTTTTGTTTTTTTTTTTAGTTTTAAATTTTCATTTTATTTTTTTTCTTTTAGCTTATTAAACAGCGAGATGATGCCCATAGACTGATTAACGAGCTTGAAGTTGTAAATAAGTGTAAGAACGAACTAGTACAAGGTTGATTAATACTGCTAATTAGTAGTATTAAGAGAATAAATACTGCTAATTAGCAGATTTAAATTTTTAACAGTATTAACCAATTCTTTTAGTTGTTTTAATTTTATTTTCCAAAATATATCATATAGACCACTTGTTTGATTTGTCTCGTAAATATAAACACACAATGGTGGTTTTTGTTTTATTTTTGAAATTATAAATCAAAATATACAAACTTTACAAAAAAGAAAAAAAACTTATTTTTTTAGAAGTTACTCAAAAATATACAAAGAAATTTATTATAGTATTTTGGTAGATGCTTGGTACAAAATTTGAATACTCATCATATTTGGTATCAAATTTTGATTTAGAACTACTCCTTTATATTTAATGTAGTTTTGATGAAAACGAAATAAAAATTTTCTAATCGTGTTTGAAATTAATTGTTTTAGTTAAATATATAATTGTTTAAAATACGTTTCTTTTATATATTTGTATGATTGACTCAAACCGTCTTATCTTTTGAAGTTTATATTTTTGAAAATAGTTGTTTTTATTAACAATCAGATGATTATAAACTCGAAACACTAAATAAATAAATAAAAAGTACAATTAGTTTTTTTTCAATATTTCATATCCAAAATTCATCTCTTATATATTCTACTTTTATAATAAAAATAAGGGGTTGTTATCCTAAATTAAAGATTAAGATATATTTGTATAAATTTTGGTTATAAATTTTAATTATTTGTAACTACCTCATACAAATACAAGCATTTTTGAGTGAAAACAACTTTTTTTATTATCCACCAAATATTTTAAAACCATTTTCTATTTAAAGTCCAATCTATTTTAGGATAGGATAAATTTTATTTAGCTCCCTAAAGTATACTTGAATACTTATTCCTCAAATTTAAAATTTAACCATTATGGTATTTAATTTTATATTATAAATACAACATTATCTAATAATAAATTAGTAGACGGGGTATAATAAAAAAAGTACATATCAATATATGATTTTATGAATGAATCGTATTTTTTAATTTATTATTATTATTATTAATAATAATTGCTATTTGTTATTGAAACATCCAAATTTTTATATAAATATATTTTATTTTTTAGTTATTAATAATAACTCCAAAAATAATAATATTTATGTTTTTTCATAACTATAAATTAATATAAAATTAAATTTTTGAATTTGGTATACTTTTTTTAGTCTTATTACTGATGGAGTAAAGTTGGAAATCATTTTATTTCAAAATAAATAGATGAAATATATATTTGTATACTATCCTCTATCCATTCGTAATACAATTCTTTTGTGATAACTTTATTTAGCTTACAATGGTGTAGAAGGTAATAGAAGGAAAAAGCAAGAAAATGCTGAAATTATTATATTAATACTCTCAATACTACTTTTTTTCTATTTTTGTTTTTTTATTTATTAATTTAAAATTATTATCCTATTAAAGAATTTATTTTAAATTATTTTTTTTGATTCGATTAACGTTTTTTTATTATAATCATTTATTTTAAGTTTTATATATCTTATCTATCATACTATATAACTAGTTTTCTAAAAAAAATTCTTACTCATGTTTAGTTAAAACGAGGTATGAGACATGTTATTCAATTTTAAGTAGTTTCAAGATTATTATTACAAAATAGAGTCTCAAATCTACTTCTTAGTTTCACATCAATTTCAGGTTTTGTATTAATTTTGTACAGTCAGTCCCGTATCTACTAAAAATGTGTCAAGCATCTACTTTGTACGTAGTCTCGCATCATGTTTTGGTTTCGCATTAATTTTGTAACTAGTCTCACATCAACTTTGTACATAGCCCAACATTAGTTCTTAGCTTCATATTAAATTTGTACAGTCTCGTCTCTACTAAAAAAGAGTTTCACATCTACTATCTAAGTCTAAACTCGTAATTCTTACATAAAAAATACCATCAAATATTTTTATTCATATTAGACTTGTTTGCACTTATAAAACAGATTAAATAAACGAATATAAAATAGGAATACCTAGAAGCTGTGAAGGAAACACCATTTTATTATGTCTCGCATCATATATTACATATGTCTTGCATCTATTGTATTATACTTGTCCCACGTTTATTATATACTTATATTTTTTAAAGGTTTCATATGTTTATATAGTACAACAAAGAAAGCACTTGGAATTCCACGAGAACAAGCACTAAAAGGTATTGTAATAATTCATAATGCCCGTCTACTCCATATTATTTTTTTGTTATTCTTTTATGTCACATGACTGTTATTTTTTTAAACAATTAATTTCGAAAATACTTATTTTTTTCTGATTTTTTATTGACTTAATTATTAATAATAATAATAATAATAATAAATTATAGGGCTCGACCTAAATATATGGTTTAGTATGTTCATTCTTCTAATCTTTGTAGTGTTTCATAATAGTGAAATATTATACATATAATTTTAATCTATACATAAATATTTAATAAAAATGTCAGAAAGTTTCCTAATTGTGTTTGAAATTAATTGTTTTAGTTAAATATATAATGGTTTAAAACATGTTTGTTTTAGATATTTGTATCAAAATTATTGAGAGTTTAATCTCAAACCATCTCGAAGTTTTTACATTTATTGCTAGTTTCAGGATAACTAGCCTTTTTAATATTTCATTCTCAAAACTTTGACCTCTTATACATTTTAGTTCTATAATCAAAGTAAGGGGTTGCTATCATAAATAAAAAAAAATTCAAAAGATATTTATATAAATAATGGTCATGAGTTTTAATTATTTGTAACTACCTAATACAAATACAAATATGTTTTGAGTGAAAACAAATCTTATTAATTTATATTATCCCCTAGATATTTTAAAATTATTTTTATATTTAAAGTCCAATCTATTTTGAGGATATGATAACTTTTATTTAGTTTCCTCAAATACACTTTAATATTATTTATTTATCAGATTAAATTTTAATTATTATTGTATTTAATTTTATATTATAAATACAATATTATCTAATAATAAATTAGTCAATGAATTTAAATATTAATTTTTTAAAATAAAATAAAAATTTCACATACCAATTTAAGATTTTATAAATGAACTTAATGAAAAAATATTTATAAATCATGCATTTTTTTCAGAGGAAACCCGTAGCCGCTACTCAACGAGTGCGCACAAGGTAAAGCATCAGTCTGCCTTCAAATCGACGCAAGAAGGTAAATCACACAAGGGTGGCAGGCCCACACAAGAAAACATATGTAAAGGGAAGCATGTCTTACTCAACCAACTTAGGTTTTTATTAATATTAATATTATTATTATTATCGTCTAAACTATAGTTTCAATGAGTATATGTTATTTTGTAGTCATGGATAATTGAGTTTTATTATGATAGTTATAAATGATTCATTTGTCAAATTGTTTATATAAATATCATCTATTTTTTTATCTATTAATAATAACTTCAAAAATAATTATATTTAAGTTTTTTCGGAATTTTAAATTGATATAAAATTAAAAATTTGATTAACGTAAGTTGTTTTTCTTATTACAGCTGGATCAAAGTTGATTATTTCAAAATAAATAGATGAAATACAACCACAAACCTTATATCCGATTAGACGATCATTCACAATCTTGTAGATTGAAGATAGATGAAGAGGAACTATTTTGTAGTTTATCTTTCCTAGGTTCGCGTCATAAGGATATATATGTTGGTTTGAAGATGCATAACCTATAAAACATTTACAATATGCGTATGATCTACAATTTTTGTAAAAAACATTGTGGTGTTGATAAAAGTGGTCAATTTCAAATGGAATATTTGCTGAAGAAAATCACAAAACATAATGACTACGTGTGACATCACACAAGTGATACAATAGACGTGATCATTGATTTATTTTTACGCATCTTACAAGTATTGACTTTTTGAATACATTCTCACATGTACTTATCATGGACTATACTTACAAGACGATGATGTATATAATTAATGTGCAAGATAGATATAACGTGCAAGATAGATAAGCATATATAGGATATAATGTGGATGTGTTATTAGGAAAACACACGAGTTACCTTGCGCTTGTGAAATATCTATAGTAGAAAAAAGAGGTAGATATATTCCCTAAGGACGATTATAATATATTTTGGAAAAAAAACTAGATATCATTTCTAGAGATTCAAATACGCATGAAGGTGCTCTATAAAAACAATATCCCTCATGAATATGTCTATATATAGTTATGGACATAGACATCAAAATCATATCATTAATAGGGATATGCAGATTCTAAAATCCAAAACTAGTCATTTTGTAGAGCCTAAAGAACTGGTTGTTACTAGAGGTAAACAAAAATTTGGTCTGAACCGATCAACTAAACGGGAGTCCATTCATTAGAAACATGTCATTGAGTAAAATAAGAGTCCTACCACGCCCACCGATATGTTAGGTAGCAGAACTATCTCAAAAGTGTCTTCATTATAAGTACCAAAACCTCCCACCACCAAAATGAAAGTAGGTCTTCAAAAAAAAAAACTAACAACCGAAATGTAGATATGTACGCGAGGTGCATCTCAAAATTTTTAGATCATTTTATTACTAGCTTGATATATGTTGTTCCAGAGGGATAATGCGGTTATCGAACCGTGTCCATAGCGATATACGGTAAATAGAAAAAGTAGGAATCCATTAGACGTGACTTAATCTCAGAATTAAATAAACACTAAGATTTATGGTTGGATGTTTATGGTTCAATGAATATTTTAAATGATAGACTACATAGGTTAGATTAGTTCAAAATTCATCCAAAAAGTTGTTATTGGATGAAATTTTATGATATTAGATTAATGGTAGCCACTCGATATCAATATCTTGTATACTATATATCTCTAGCTGATTGTTTAACGTATCTAACATTACGTGTTTGTCCACCTTATTATACACCTGTTATAGAGACCGAAATTACTTTTTCATATGACATCTATTTTGTACACGTAAGTATATTAACGGTATTATTTTATTAAGTTTGTGATGTTTCTTTAATTGTTAAATTATTATTTTCAGGTTACTCAACTGGATGGACCATTACCAAACTTTTACTTATTATGAAGTGGGCACCATACTGAGGGAGAAAGTGTTTGATCACTTATGTACTACAATGAATTCAATAAATTTAACCAAATAATTTCGGCCAAAGCACCAAAACGTTACGAAGAGAAAATATAGATCGATATGACTAAGGATGACGTTTGATTATGTAACTTATTTTCCAAACCTTTTTAATGCATCGTTATATTATGTTAGTACATTCTCTAACTTAATTATGTAATATTAGATTTCACATGTTATATTTGGTGAAGATTATTTTCGATTGAGCGTAATATGGTCAGGTGTTTTGTGGTGTTTCAAGTGTATTTAATATCAAAGTGTTTAGTAGAGTGATATTTAAGCTTCCTGGTTGTATTTAATGTTCATTACCCTCAATTAATGAAAGTGGTTGGGTATTTATACCTTTAATTGCGGGCCTCATGGGTTTTCGGGTCAAACTCATGAAACCGGGTCGAATTTAAAAACCCATTAGTTTATTAAGCAGGTTAGTAATTAGCTTAGTCATAAAGTTATTAGTTTTTAATACTTTAGTCTTGTTCGTATGGTTCAGTGGGTGGTTTTTGTCCGAATCGCTCCTGTCCGGTTTCTACAGTGAGTGGTGAGAGAATCCGAACTCATTAGTAGCCCCTTTTTTGGGTTATGTTCGAAGGCCTTTGGAAAGACCTAAAAAATCGCTCATGAGCACCCGTAATAATTTTCGGACTGGCAAAACTCTCAGAAGCTCAAAGGTTTTGCCATAGATTGTGGGGCACGTGTCACTTTCTGATTTTCCTCACCAGCCGTTTTTCTTCTAGAACGGCGCTCCCACTTACTTCAAAAAGTAACCTCTTCAATTAATGCTGGTGATGTCAGCGCCGTCTTTAATCATTACTCTTAACTTTTCGTATTCTCCTAGGTTTCAAGGTATCTTTTGTTTCTTCAGTATAAATTAACTCACTTTTCACTATTTTACCATCTTCATCATCTCTTCACTTCTAATCTTGAAAGCTTTTATCTCTCTTTTCAAAAAACCCATTTCAGTTGTAAGTTTATGTTTGCAGCAAGAAACACTTTAGTAAAATGTGGGTGGCTGAATCTGTGGGAGTTAGAGAAAACACAAATGGTCGAAAGAGAAAAGCGCATTGCTGCAGGCCTCCCAGTCTCTCTTGTTGATAAATCTGAATCACCAAAATCAGAGCCTGATCGTGGTTCGTCTTCTGCTAGAAGCTCCAAACCTAGACGGTTATTTCAACGTAGTCTTTCACCGATCATCTCAGGCTCATCGGTCCATGAGCCAGAGCCTATTGTTGAGCAAGAGCAAGCAGTCACAAGTACTAGGAGACCCTCCACATTCGTAACCATGGGATCGGATGCTGATGTCTCCCCAGAAAAATTGAACCTTCGACGAAGAGGCTGCTTAGTAAAAGGCCAGGCTGTTTCTCAACAGTCTAAATCTTCAAAATCTGTGCCTTCTAAATATGAGGCCAAAGACAAAAGTTCAGGGTCAGAAGCACCCATTAAAGTTCCTAAGGATATATTGCCTGGTCCGGATGCCAGCAGTTCAAGCCTTCAAAACGAACCTTCCGGATCTGAGCCCCAACCGACTCCAGACCACAAAAAGAAAGCCATGCTCAGCCATCCGGACAGCTTACTGAGCCAACAACCAGCACTTCCCTCCCAAAAAAAACTGTCAATCCTTCCGGGGTAATGGAAGACGCGATGGAGGATAGTAATGAAGATGCACCTTTCGAGACTGATGTCTCCGGGCAGACGAGTGATGCTGTTGTTGTTAAGAAAAACAAGAGTAAGGAGAAGCTATGTTTAAAGCACCCGGACCTGATGGAGTGCCTCGAGGGAAAAGTGGGACCTTGCTTTCATAAAGTAAGTGGAAAATATTTTCTAGCCATGCAGAACATCAATTACGCTTTCATTCATACAGCTTAACTAGGTCGGATGAGGACAAAGTGGGGGATCCCCGAAAATATCAAGGTGAGGATACCGGTAGATCCGGAGACGCCAATGGATTGCAAGCTTAGTGAGATTGTTTTCTTCACACAGTTATTCAACTGGGGGCTTAGGTTCCCCTTGAACCCGGAGATAGTCAGATATTTCCACCTGATAAAGCTCTACCCCAGCGAACTGAGCCCCAATTCTTGGTACACCCTCATGGCCTCCAGGCTCTCCAGAATCCCGCTTCCGATGGAGCAATTTGCTGTTGTGGCCAGCCTTTGCAGAAATCATATCATCCCCTTCTACCATTATAACATGGGTGATAATTACAAAGTGGTGGATGACTTGCTCGAGTCGGAGAAAAACTGGAAGACTCAGTTTTTGTTTATCAGTGGTGCTTGGGAGAATGGGAGGAAGATTAAGGCTGGCGACAATCCAAGCATGCGTATCAGCAGATGGAAGAGCACATGTAAATATTTCATTTCATCTTTCTATCTTTTCTTATAATAAGTTTATTTGTTTAATTTCCCTTCTTTTGTTTTTTGGTAGTGCTGCCGAAGGAGTTCAATGACTACCTAGAGGAGGGGCAGACTACTTGTGCCAAGCTAAATGCTTGGGTTGCTGAGAAATGAGAAAATCACTTCCATAAGTGTTTCACCGGATGCAACTTGGCAAGATCTCATCTCTGGCATACAACCAGCCGGAGAGACTTATCTTGGGAGGAATTAACCACTACACCCCCTTCGGAGGTGATTCTTCAGAAGACAAAGGAAAAGGATGAAAATCTAGCCTTGCCGGGCAGAGCTAAAGCCCCAAGAAAAATGAAGGGCAAGAAAGGAAAGGCTAAGCAAAACGTGGATGAGGTCAACCCAGGAGATGTTGAGGAAGTTGTCCCAGCAAACTAGGATGGAGAGGACCAAGGAATGATTGATGCTGTTTTGCTACATGTGGTAGAAAGTGAGAGTACCAAAGTGGCAGTTGGATCTCTAAAGCCCCCGAAAACTCCCAGGAAGGATCGAAAGCGGGGAGCAGAAGGTGGAGATAAGCTGGCTAAAAAGAAGAAAACCACAAATGGAGATGAAATTACTCTCCGGCCCCTAGAGTCTCTTCCTCCGGCCGACCCAACAGATCCAACTCATGCGGAAGAAATCCCAAGTGACTTTCACACTGGAGAGAGCGCTGGAGGGGACTTTCACACTGGAGAAGGCGCCGATGGGGACATCAAGATTGATGGGGTAGACATCAGTGGCCTTCAAGGGATCAGCCTTTACTTCGAAGACCTTGAGAAGGATGATTTTGCTGGCCCTTACCTCCCCCCAAGCTCTTCGAACATAGTCACTTTCAATGGTAAATCTTTTTCTGTTTCAGGAGAGAGGGATATGGTGACCTACTCCTTGTTAAGCAATATTCAACCGGTGCTCAACTTGGAGAAGCAAGTGCGAAACCAGTCAGCCATCATCAACACTCTCAATTCTGACAAGGAGACTTTATCTAACGACCTCCTTACTGTGAATCAGAGTATTGAGGCACTAAAGAGAGAAAATGAGGAGCTGAAGAAGGAGAAGGAGGTCTTGGCAACCAAGCTGGCCACTTCGGAGGGGGTTGTGAAAGAACTTCAATCCAAGTATTCTGACTTGGAGAAGAATCTTTCTACTTCAAAAGAAGAGGTGAAGGCCAAAGCCAACATCATTCAGACCCAAACTAGCGACAAAATTTCGCTTGAGGATGTTGTGTCTAAGGCTAAGGAAGAAAAAAACTACTTGATTAAGAAGCAAGAGAAGATAATCCAAGCCAGGATTGATAGATACACCAACAAGGTGATAGAATCCTAAGAGGAAAGGTATGCCAAAGTCAACTGGGACATGGTCTTTCTCTTTCATGAGAAATTCCCGAAGAGGACATTGGGCGATTTGTGGTGATTCGTGGAATACGAAGACCTCCCTCACCATACCATGGTTGATGATGATAAGCAGGGCTACTCCAGTGTTTGGGATGAGACTTCTGATGAAGATGAAAGGACTGGAGAGAGTCCAGATGAGGAGATCAAGGATCCCAAGAAGAAAACAAGTGAGGCTAGGCCATCCAGAAAGCTCAGTCTTAAAGTTTTAAACATATTTTTCTTTAATTTTTGTATAGACTAAAGTCATTGGATGGCCAAGGCAATTTTGTAACCGTGTCCGGCCCTTGTCCGGACAAACGTTCTCTTTTCTTTAAAACTCTAAAGTCCTTGGATGGCCAAGGCATTTTACATTTCTAATATCATTCTTCGGTATCCGCCGGGCAGTTTTATCTTACACAACTCTTATTTTGTTTTATAGTTTTCCAACTTTGATGGCTCGTATTTAAATAGCCTTTGAATATTTTAAATGGCTCGTACTTTAAA
Source organism: Limnanthes douglasii subsp. nivea (assembly GCA_036936605.1). Taxonomy (NCBI): domain Eukaryota; kingdom Viridiplantae; phylum Streptophyta; class Magnoliopsida; order Brassicales; family Limnanthaceae; genus Limnanthes; species Limnanthes douglasii. The sequence continues at coordinate 25,075,352 of JAUPFV010000002.1, forward strand.
CAACCATTAGTTATTTTATAAGTATTTTAAAGTGAGAGTGTTTAAATTCTCCGATAACAAATGTTTAAATGGTCATCAGTCCACCTAATTAATCCGATCTAATAGTCAAATCACCTCAAATTTTTCAAGAAGGCATCGAATTTTATTAAAAAAGAAACCTAGACACCTCATTAAAACCTCCCCGCGCCACCATGGTAGGAAAGAGTATGCCTCCAAATATTTACATGGATTTTAAACAAGTAAATATTTACATAGTATTTATTCTAAATATAACCGAAGGTGTTCAATGTTCCAGGGGTGATTCAAAACTCTGCCATCTTTATCTTTGAGCTTGTATGTCCCAAGCTTAAGTTTTTCACTGACCTCATAGGGTCCTTCCCATGTTGGAGCTAGCTTGCCAAACTAATTTTCCTTGGTATGTAGGAAGACTTTTCTCAGCACCTTATCACCTGATTGAAAATGCCTCCTTCTGATTCTGGAAGAAATTATGCTTCTCATCAAACCCTGATTGTGTGTGGCTCTAAGGTGAGCCTTGACCCTTCTTTCTTTTATCAAGTCAAGGTGGCTTCTGATTACTTCTTCGTTATCTTGTTCGAAAAAATGGTGAACTTGAAATGAAGGGAGAGTAGCCTTTATGAGAGCTATTGCATCCATACCATATACCAAGGCAAATGGGGATTCTTGTGTTGCAGCCCCGGGAGTGGTCCGGTAAGGCCATAGTAATTATTGTAGATAACTTGTCCAATTTCCAGCAGCCCCTTCTAAATTATTTTTAAGACCAGACAGGATGGTTTTGTTAGCTACTTCAACTTGATCATTTTCATGTGGGTGGAAATGAGAAGAGAAATAGTGTTGAATTCCTCTAGAGCCACATAAATTCTTCACATCCTTGTTATCGAACTGTGGCCCATTGTCTGTGGTTATCTTTTGTGGAACCCCAAATCTGCAGCAAATATTAGATAGGATAAATTTTATCACAGCTTTCAAAGTGGTTCCTGCCAATGGGGCTGCTTCAATCCACTTTGAGAAGTAATCAATAGCAACAATTATAGTTCCGCACCCTCCAGATGCCATAGGTAGAGGTCCCACCAAATCCAACCCCCAACGAGCAAAAGGTATTGGCTCAGAAATTGACTCTAAAGGGACAGCTAGGAGATGACTTCCATTACTGTGTCTTTGGCATGGATCACACTTTTTCACCAAGTCTTTGGCATCTTGCATTATGGAGGGCCAATAGTACCCAGCTAATAAGACCCTGTTGGTAAGAGCCTTGAATCCACAGTGTGTTGATCCCTCTCCATAGTGCAACTCGGAGAGCATCATTTGTGATTCTTCAAACCCCAAACATCGTTAGAGATGCCTAGTGAAGGATTTTTATAAAGAACATCTCTTAGGATGACAAAGCCACGAGCTTTATACTTTACTTTTCTTGCCACTACTTTTTTCGGAGGCAATATGCCATCTGAGAGATACTGGATGAGAGGAAATCTCCTATCTTGAGGTTGATCTACTTGTATATTTAAACTTTCTTCTTCCCTGTTCTATCTGAGTTGAATGGATGGGAATTCTTGCACATGAATCCATGGGTATGACTCAGAATATGCTATGGTTGCCAAGGAATCTGCTAAAGTATTTTATGTCCGGGGTATGTGCTCATAGGTGATGTTTTTGAAATTAAGTGCCACTACTTTAAGGATAAATAAATATTTAACCAATTGCTTCTTTTTGGCCTCAGATTGACCTTGTGTATGATGGATTAGAAGCTGTGAATCACTCATCAACCTGACGCTTTTGGCTCCACAAATTAGAGCTAATTTCAAGCTGGCTATAGTAGCTTCATATTCAGACTCATTGTTGGAAGCCCTGAAAGCAAACCATAGAACTTGGTACATTTTGTCGCTGTATCGGGAAGTTAAACATATTCCAGCACCACAACCCATGGTACTCAATCCTTTATCAGTCCGGAAAACCCATTCTTTCTTAGTTTTTTCAACTGTTGCTTGTTTGGTGTCTCTGTCTAAGTGAAATTCAACTAAAAAATCAGCAACAGTCTGAGCTTTGACTGTTGTTCGAGGGGCAAAATCAATATTATAGTCTCCTAGCTCCACCGAACACTTGGTCATTCTGCTTGAAAGATCTGCCTTTTGAAGAATGTTTTTCAAGGGAAAAGACCTCTGGACGATAATCGAATGAGACTGGAAGTAAGGTCTCATTTTCCTAGCAGCAATTACTAGGGCCAGTGCCAATTTTTCAAGTTTCAAATATCTTTTTTTCTGCATCAATCAAGCTTTTGTTGATATCGTACATCGTATGAGGATAATTATCCACCTCCCTTACTAGTACTGCAGTCAGGGCGCAATTAGAAACTGCCAGGTATATGTAAAGTGTCTCTCCATCAATAGGTTTGAACAAAGTTCTTGGCGAGGATAAATGCTTCTTAATTTCATCAAAAGCCTGGTCACACTTGGGAGACCAATTAAACTCTTTTGCACCTTTCAAAGTTTAAAAAAACGGGGCGCACCTATCCGAAGACCTTGAAATAAAACGGTTTAGAGCAACTAATCTTCATGTTAATCTTTGTACTTCTTTAATATTCTGAGGATGCTCCATTTGTAATAAAGCACTAAGCTGGTCTGGATCTGGTTGTATGCCCTTCTCACTTATCACATACCCTAAGAATTTTCCAGACTGTACCAGGAAAAAACATGCTGATGGTTTTTCAAAAAGGCTAACATTTTACTCTTTAATTCCGATGTCATTTTGGACCCGATCTTGACATTTCTTCCTTTAGCCAGAGAGTGAGTTTCAACTTGTTCAATTGGTATTAAAACACCAGGGGTCTCTCTTGGGTCATCAATCTCATTCTCTCCCATAGAGGGCCCCTCAAATTGCTAATATTTACCGATCTGAACTGCCCCCAAGGTTTGAGAGGCGAATGCTGTTGCATAACATTCCCTTGCTACCTTCTGATTGCTTCAGACAACTCCCACTTGCCCATGCACATCGTATTTTAAACACTGATGGACTGTTGAAGCCACAACATGCATCCTAGAGAGCCACGATCTCCCCAAAATGGCATTATAACACGTAGGACAATCCACCACCACAAAAAAGTATCCTGACCATCTTCTTAAAAGGGCCCTTGCCCAACAAGACCTCTTCCTCAGACTCCCCAATTACATCTGCTGAGCTTCCAGTGAAACCCACAATTGACCTGTTCGAACGCTGAATTACCGCTGGATTCTTCATTTTCTTGTAGGAATTTAGAAAGAGGACGTTGGCTGAACTTCCGGTGTCCACCAAAATTCGTCTAATGTCATTGCCCCCAATGGATGATCCTATTACAACATCGTCTTCATGGGGACCAGCTATCGAAGACAATGAAAGGAAAAGGGATCTGTGATTGATAGAACGTCATACCTCTTTCAAGTTGGGTAGCTAGAGTATGAACATGCCTTTTTCTTCAAGAAGCGGTTGGTGCAGTCATGGTGTCTCCCCAAATATTGTAAGTGACTCAAAAAAGCTGATGGGCCCGGACTTTGTTTTGCGGTGTTGTGTGATAACACCCACCTTATTCCGGGTTGGATCAGGATCCAAATACTCTGACTCTACATCAAACCTTTCAATTATCACCATTGCCCCACCCAGAGCCGATGTCCCTGCATTGTTCGGACCAGTCCGAAGGGAATTATTAGGCCTATTTCCACTTCTTCTTTTAACATATGCCCCCAACTTCCCTGTCTTAATCAAATTTTGTACTTCTTGTTTCAACGCGATACAATCTTCAGTGTTATGGCCAGTATCACGATGTATTGGCAAAAACTATTATTTCGACTTTCCCTAGGAGACTGTAATGCAGCCGTCTTTCTGAAATGCACTTCGTCTTTCGTTTTATCATAAATGGTGGCCACATTTTATTTTAGTTCAGCAAACCACTCCGGTTGAACCTAAGGTCCTCACTTATTTCTAGATTCCTGGTTTTGAGCTGTTGCAGCTGGGTTGAATTGAGCCTTGGCTCTATTTTGACGCTGTCCGGCTTCCTTGGCCTTGTACCCGGACTGATTCTGGTTTTGATTTGGCGCAGCTGGAGCAGACCTCACCTGTCGGTGCACCCTGGTTTTCTTTGTTTCATCTATATTAATCTGTTTGGCGACCTGATTTAGTAAGCCTCCCCACGTCATAGACTTTTTCGTGGTTACTGAATCAGCCAAATTGTCAGGATTCAAACCCTGCCTCAGAGAAGCTATCGCCACCTGTTCAAAGCAGTCAGCTAACCCATTTTTGGTGTTTACAAATCAACTTATGTACTCTTTCAAAGATTCATTTGGTTCTTGGGCACAGTAGATAATAGTGTCTCCATTTCCCTTTACTTCTTTACTTCCAACGAACTGCCTTCAGAAGGCCACCCAAAAAGTATTGAAATTTCTGATGCAGCCCTGTGGCAAACTATTGTACCACTTCAAAGCACTCCCCGTAACAGACTGGGAGAACACTTGACAAATTAACTTATCATCATGGTCAAAATTCATCATGAAATTTTTGAATTGCTCCAGATAGTTATCCGGATCTTTACTCACATCGTATTTTTCCATCTTTGTGCTGTCAAACCTCTTAGGAAGGTTTCCGGACAGTATCTTGGAGGAAAATGAAGATTGTTAAATTCTGGCCACGACTAAACACGGTATCTTCATTGGGAGTTGGAAAGATACCTGGTTCATCATGAAAGACGAAAGGATCCATCAACAATCGGTCTACATGTCTCCGGCCATGCCTGTGGCTATGAGACGACCCTTTACTCAAGTGTCTCTTTATCCTTCCATGAATGTCCTTTTTCTTGATTATTTCTTGACCAACTTCTGTTTTTTTTAGAACGGCCTTCATCACTGCTGGATGACATGGATTTTCCAACTTCGTCTTCGCTCGAGGAGCTACTAGAAGACTCTGAGTCTGAATCTGAACTCTCCACTAGTTTAGACCGGTGAGACTTCTTTGAACTAGCGGCTCATGCTCTCTTGGGTTGTCAGTGTGATGAAGTGTTGACACTTTTGAATTTTTTTTCACACCCATTTCTGCCCATTTAGCAGCCCTTAAGGCTTCTATCTCTACTTTTAATCTATCCCGCTCCTCTATTGTATATTCATCATTTTCTCCCACCACTTCTGCCAAAACTGGTGGCACTTCATGCTCGTCCAGATTCATCCGAACTGGTTTTTCTTAATGGTTTCGAATGCTAGATTCAGGCACCTTCTTCTCCGACTTTGATCGCCAATTTGGTGAGGATTATTTTCGAATGAAGGTAATTTGGTCAGGTGTTTTGTGGTGTTTCAAGTGTATTTAATATCAAAGTGTTTAGTAGAGTGAGATTTAAGCTGCTTTGTTGCATTTAATGTTCATTACCCTCAATTAATGAAAGTGGTTGGGTAGTTATACCTTTAATTGTGGGCCTCATGGGTTTTCGGGTCAAACTCATGAAATCGGGTCGAATTTAAAAACCCATTAGTTTATTAAGGAGGTTAGTAATTAGCTTAGTCATAAAGTGATTAGTTTTTAATACTTTAGTCCTGTTCGGATGGTTCAGTGGGTGATTTTTATCCGAATTACCCATGTCTAGTTTCTACAGTGAGTGGTGAGAGAATCTAAACTCATAAATATTGTAACTTAATTATTCCTTCTTTTTGTATGAAATTAACGTTAATTAAAAATATTCTGCCAAATACGATCCACTTAGTAAAATTTCCCGCCGCCATAATAAGTCATTTCTCTTTATATTTTATTACTCAAGTATGACATATTTATTCATCTACCAAATAACATGTCATAGAAAAACATGAACTATCTTAGTTAAAAAATGAATGACGAAGACAACCACTTGCTTAAAACCGTCAAGTTTATTCAGAAAACAAGGTCGGATTGGACCACATAATGAACTATTGTGTATAATGTCTTGAAGAAGCGTCTTTGAACAAGCGGATATGATAGCGAATTGTACACCTATCAAATTAAACCTAGAATATAATTTTGAGTGATAAGTTATACTGATTGTTGTAGGTTGACCCTAAATTTTATTAAATATTATTGATGTCATTTCATCTTATGTTTAATTTTACCTTAATTTATGGTTCATGCACGATTGTTTGGTTTTAAATTCTATATGATATTATAAATTGTGCACTCTTTATGCTATATGGCTCACTTGTCGCATATAAATAAAATATTTTATCGCATAGTATGTGCGATATAGAGTCCAAAAACAACATAGTCTACGCGATACAATAATTTATTTTCATTTAAGACTAAAATGTTAGCCTTCGGTTGTGTACTATGTCCGACCTAAGGCAAAATTGTTGGCTCTAAATTTGATATCAAACGGTGAAGTAATATAGCTTATACGATTTATGGACTAAAATCACACACTTTATGCAATTTACTACTATTTTTCTCTACAAAATCTGAATCGAACTATGAATATCGCACTAAATAAAATTTCCCGCACATTAGACTTTCGTACCAATTTATTCTCCATAAATAGTTTCACAAACATAGAATTTTTTTCATCTACTAAATATCTTAAATAAACAAACATTTCATTTGTACGATATGGAATGAACTATTTAAAAAGATCAAAAATTGCTGAAAGCCACCAAACATGTTAAACCGGTCTAAGCCTAATACCGACAAATATTTAATGAAATTGTTTGTAGAATGTACTACAAGTATCAACATCATAGAGCTCCATATCAACGTCTAAGCAATCAGGAAAAATTCACTATCCAGTACAATTATTTATCTTCAGTTTAGACTATTTGGGATTCTGACCTCCCACAGGATGCGAGAGTTGCGATAAATATGATATTTGATGCTTGCATTTGTGATTATATTAAACAAAATATGATTGATTTTTTTATTGATTACCTTCTCTAACAATGTATGAAACATCTAAAGTTTAATGCTAGCCTCATACAAATGTAAATGAAAGGATATAACTTTTCTAATGATTAATATTTTGCTTCCAATGTTTTTCGGTTTATTTTTTTATGTATTTTTGTTCTTTATATTTTTCTTATAATATTTTCAATTCATTTTCTATGTATTTGTTGTTTATGTTCTATGCATGTTAACTTTTATTGTTTTTAATGAGATGTTTTTATCGGGTCCGTAGCAACCTATCAATGACCTCGATAGTTATACATATAAAAAAAGATCATAAATTCCATATGTCATATACAAAAAATAAGAAGATCATAATAGTCATAAAAGATCATCATAATAGACATAAAAAAATCATTAAGAGTCATACAAGTCATAAATAAAGATCATAAAAAAACGAGTAATGTATGTGGTACAAGTAATAACAAATACAAACTAAAATCTTTCAACAACCTCGACAACGGTGGACAATACAATAATACTCCTCTAATGCATGAAACTTATCTTCCTACATCATTGAATCACTACATGCCCAAGATACATATCGAGCCTTAATTTATCGAGGTTGCCCACTATGTACCACATGTTAGTCCTAACCTAAATAGGGTACAACATGTCTATACCAACCGGTCCACCCTCGTCTGTACCACATCTATCCATGATGAGATGGCGACACCAACTCTCCCAATTCAACTCATCACATACAAACCTAAACTCAACATATCTACATGTCATGAGAAATAAAAGTCATAAACGACCTGGTACCATATGAATGTGCCCCAATTGGTATGTGACATGCAATAGATAATACGAGTTTACTATATTCCATAATGTAAACGTATGATCGATTCATCTAATCTCATAAAATGAGCACAACGATCGTAAATTATGATACGATAGTTATATGAAACAAAATAAATTTTAAATTGTAAAGTGTTAATCAAAACTTACATCGGTCTCTCGAAATATAGGTATGATATATTGCATAGCAGCTCATACTCGTTGTAAAACAGAGCCAATAAGAGAAGAAAATGATCATAAATTCATGCCTTCATCATCCTAGTAAACCCGCATAAACCACGAGTAACATGAAACAAACTCTGTCAAAGGGGATTGTATAACTAGGCTAAAACCATTTAACCCAGTTACACTTACCCATCGTATGGTAATATTGAATGTACAATAAGTAATCAAAAGAAAACATATTAATAGTCAAACATAAACAAATATAAAATACTAGTAATTTTTTTTTAAAGAAACTTACATCATTTTGGAAGACACTGTAAGCATCGTACTTCTTGTATTCTGGATACAAGCGATACACGTGGGGATTAGTGCGTGCGAGAACCTTATTCGGGGTCTGCACTTTCGATGACGGTCCAACACTACTTTGACTTCATGTATGACGAGTACCCTCGCTAGAGGATAGCTCTGCATATGTATAACTGATAGTATGTCACCTACTACATGATGTACGACTAGCCCAAATATATTTTTTTATCGTGATATGGGGACGACGAGCGATCGCGTACCTTCCTTATCAACTTTGTTTTAACCATATTTACAAAAAAGAGTTAGTTTATAACAAGATACAATTTACAAAATCTTACACAAACTATATACTTTAAAGCTATATATCTAGCATATTAGCATCATTTTCTTAGTTTCGCATTAATTTTGTAACTAGACTCACATTAACTTTGTACATAGCCTCACATCACTTCTTAGCTTTGCATTAAATTTGTACATTTTCCCATCTATCAAATAAAAATCTCACATCTACTTTATAAGTCTAAACTTGCAATTCTTACAGGAAAAATACTATCGAATACCTTTTTTTATACAAGCACATATATGTAAGAGTTAAAAAAAAGGTTTGTAAAAAAATAATTATAGAACTTGACCTAAAAATATGATTTAAGTGTCGTTCATTCTTTTAATTTTGTTGGCGTTTCATATTTGTAAAATGTTGGTGGTAGTTTAAGCGACATCTAGTGAAATATTATACATGTAATTTTAATTTTATGTATTTATACTTAATATAGTTTTGATAAATATGAAAGAGAATTTTCTTTATTGTGTTTGAAATTAATTGGGACCTTTGTAACGGCTCTTTCTCTCTCTAGAAAAGAGCTTCCTAAATTCAAACACCATCCATAATTAATAGCCACCCCTCTTATGATACTTTCTAACCGGGTTCATTTGCATCGTGACTATCATCGGTCAGTGTTGGTGGTGGTGTTTATGCATCATTTTCCTGTGCCTCTTCTTCATGGTTCTTGTATTTTGGTTCAGAGTTCAGACGGTCATCTTTGTCGCTGGAGGTGGTACGAGACTGCCATCTTTCTTCCATCTTCGACGTCCTCATGTTTCAGGCTTGACTTTGGGTTATTTCTGTCCTCGTCGTACTCATGCTTCAAGCGTGACTCTCGGCTCTCTCGGGCAGTGCAAGGGTCTTGGATCTCTTATTGGAGTCTGCGTGATTTCAGTGGATCTCACCAGCTCAGATTACCCAAGATCCATGGGAAAGCGTTGCTACGAGTTGTTTTTTCTTCATGTTCTTAGCGAGTAAGTCGACGTCCCTCTGTCATCGACGTCCAGTGGCTTCTATCGTAGCTCTCGGTTTTTTCCGGCAATCCATAGGAGTGTGTCTCAGTGTTCTTTTGGTTCTCCGCCACGAATCTCTCTCCGTATCGAAACCGTTATTCGGCTCAAGATCGTTCTCCTCCTTGTTCCCTTCGATAAAGTCGGCGTCGATCTAATCACTTCGTCTCCTTGGTTTTTGTCGATCGACTCAACCATATTTTCTTCCACAAATCGGCTTTCCTTGTTCACGATCTCCTACCTTTAGTACCAGCGTTATGTGTTGGTTCATCAAAAAGCTTTTGCCCTCCTTTCTATTTCATCGTCCTCGGAAATTGGTGCATCGAGCTATCTGTATCACCTTCGAACACTTCTTGCTTATTTTCACGTATTGGGTTGTTTTACCAAATATTTAAAACCCACTGATCTAACTTATTTTCTTAAAAGAATATAGAGTAGTTACCAACGGGTATTCTGGGATTTTGGGAGATGGCGCCAAAGAGCTCCAAGAAACAGAGCTTTGTTGGAATTAAAGACCTCCGATTAATCCGTCTTCGATCTCCGATCTCCGTTCTAGTCTTTTGTCTCTTCATCTCCCTCTGAAAAGTCATTCTTTGTCCTTCAGAGATTTCTTTTCCTCAGGTAAATCTGATCTTTATCAAGCTGTTCGTGCTCTGTTTGCTTCTGCAGTTGTTCTTCGTCTTCTGCTGATCTGTGTCTCTCTCCAAATTGTGTTCCATGTCTTTTGATATTCTCAACAAATTGTGTTCCATGTCTTTTGATATTCTCAACAATGAAGAATTCCCTGCTCTTCTCCCAGCCAACTTAGATGCTACCAAGGACAAGCACAAAATCAAGAAATCTTTCTTAGAAATCTTGACCTTTCTTTCTGATCGTAATGTGCCAAAACCAGAATTCGTCAAGATTGCAGATGATTATAACGTTATTCATTTCTCAAAAGAAACTAAAGAAGCCTAATAACTCAATCTAAATAAACGTTGATTGGTAAGTTCCGCTTAGGAATACCAAAACGTGCGGCTTTCTAATCGTTTCTACACTCTTTTAAGTTTAAAAAGTCATACTCATTGATAACCTTAGACTCAAGGCAAATCCTGATTGAGTTTTGCTTAGTGGAAGACATTAGAAAGTTATGGTCGAAAACTATCTGGAACGTTGATGGGAAACTAATGAGGGTACTGAAATGGTCCCGAGACATTAACAAGAATAAAGAATGCCCCATTGCATTGCTTTGGGTCAGATTCGAAAACTTGTGTGGATATCTCTATAACAAGTCTATCATCAGTGATATTGCTGCTACTTTAGGTAAAGTACATCAAACGTTTGTTCCTAATCATAACCGGGCCAAAGCTAATGCTTCTTACGCACAAGTGGAAATTGGTGTTTCAAGATTGCTTAAAAGAAAGCTGTGGATTGGGTTTGGAGAAAATGAAGGGTGCTGGATAGGAGTTAGCTATAGAAATGTTCCTTATTATTGTTATAGTTGTTTTGATTTGGGGCACAAAGATGAAGATTGCAAAAAGAATGCTTCAAAAATTGAAGAAAAATCAAAAGAAGCCATTCCTCAAACTGATAATATATCAAAGGATGTGGTTCAATACGATTAATTACAAGAAAGTGCTGCTAAGGTTCAACCATCAAAATCTACTCAGATTCAATCATTCAACAAGGTTTACGGAAGAAAGTTGAAACCCATTATAACTGCTAAAGATAAGCCTAATGTCTCATGTCAATCTACAAATCCAAGTAGCCCTTATATAGTTGACACTGCCTCCAACAAAGAGCTTGATTTCATTAGCCCTTATATAGTTGACACTGCCAGAAAACTCAGCAGGATTCTCCCTGAGGTGACAACATAGGTAGGTACAATCCTTCACCAAAGGCCAGCTCCACTGATCAGGACTTCAATACGGTTATCAACAGGAAAATCATGTCTGCAAATAAAAACAGAAGTATCAAAAGGTTGTCTATTAACTCTCTGCTTAAAAGAGAGAAATCCTACAACAATCTCTATCTGATAATGATAAAGACTGTTAGTTGGAATGCTCGTGGAATTCATAACAATCCTACCTTGTCTAGACTCAAATTCATCATTAATAAAGACAATGTTAAGGTGATTTCTATCCAGGAGCCTATGGCCAGGTATGACACAATTGATCAGATAGCTAGAAGGACTGGGTTTCTTAATTACACTACTAACATCTCTAATAAGGTCTGGATTTTCTGGTCAGATCATATTAATATATCTGTGATTACTAATCATGATCGATTTATCCATTTGGAGATAAATTACTCTACCTTTTCATGTTATTTTACCTTTGTTTATGCCAAGAATCAAATAACTCAGCGTAAACTTCTATGCAGTCAACTGTGTCAGCTATCATGTGATGAGAAACCCTGCATTATAGCTGGAGACTTTAACACCATCTCTTGTCCTGAAGACCAGCTCTGCTGTTCCTCTTTTGATGATCACAGTATATATGACTTTAATGATTTCATCAGACACTGCAACCTGGAAGACCCTGGTTACACTGGTTCTAGGTATACCTGGAGCAATAATAAAATTTAGAAAATGTTAGACAGGGTGTTTAGTTAATCAGAAATTGATCTCTTCTTGGCACATTCAGGTTTTTCACATGGTCAGAACGTGTTCTGACCATGCCCCTCTCCTTATAAATATCTTTAACAATCAGAACATAGTTTCCTATTATAACCAAGGCAACTTTAAGTTTATAAATGCATGGACTAATAACACTGAATTTCTAAGTTGTGTCAAGCAGAATTGGATCAAGCATTGCAAGGGTGATACTAATGTGATTTTCTGGTATAAGCTCAAGAGATTAAGGAAGTTTCTCAAAGAATGGAATTCTAGTACTTTTGGAAACATTTTTTAGTAAAGTCAATCAAGCTACTAATGAGGTTAACAACTGCGAAATCATCCATCAGCAGGAAAACAACAATGTGACTAAGGCTAATATTTCTAAAGCCAATAGCATTCTCATCCTAGCTCTAAAAAACGAAGAGTGTTACTGGAGACAGAAGTGCTACAACACATGGCTCAACGACAGTGATGGTAACACTAAGCTTTATCACAATTATGTTTCCAAGAAGAGAAAAAGAACATTATAAATGGTATTAAGGATGGGGGTATTTGGCTTACTGATCATGATGATATTGGTAGATCTGCTGAGTCTTATTTCAAAAAGATCTTATCTAATGACTCTTATGTTTGCAATAATGTTAATACTCAGGAATCTATCCTAAACAATATTCCTAAGCTTATTATGGACAAGGACAATGAAGCCATTCTCAAGAATACAAATAAAGAGGAATTGTGGTCCATTGTCAAAGAGATGAAGAATGATAGTGCCCCTGGCACTGATGGTTTCAACTTATTTTTCCTCAAATCTTGTTGGGACATTATTAGTACTGACCTGTGCAATGCCTTAAACTCCTACCTTAAGGGTCACTGTATTCCTAGGGTGTTTTTGCCATTGGGATTTGTCTCATCCCTAACGGCCCTAATCCCATATCGTGGAATAACTTTAGGCCCATTAGTCTGTGTACTATTTTCAACAGATTGATATCTGGCCTAATTAACAATATAATCTCCTACATCCTCCCTAATATCATATCTAGAGGTCAAAGTGCTTTTGTTAAAGATAGAATTATTCATGATAACATCCTTATCATTAAGGAAATGCTCCATAACATCAATAGAATGCCTTCTAAAGAAAATATTATTTTGAAATTAGACATGACAAAGGCATTTGACAGAATGTCTCACGCCTTTGTCACTAACACTTCAAGATGCTTTGGTTTTTCTGATGATCTTGTGGCTCTAATTCACAACCTGATATCTAAAGTCATGGTCTCTATCTTGATTAATGGTGTTAGCATTGGCTATTTCCCTCAGAATAATTGGTTAAGACAAGGAGACCCTCTATCTCCTTGCCTTTTCATTCTTGTTGAAGAAGTTATGTTAAGAGGGCTCTCAAACCTATATAATACTACTAACATCATAAGATATTGCTTAAAATCTGTTTTTATCTTACCGTGTCTTACGTTTGCAAATGATATCATCATCTTCACTAATAGCTCTCCCTCCTCCATTGACAACCTGAGTCACCTGCTTGAAAGATACCAAAATGAGTCTGGTTAGCTGATTAACAAAGAAAAGACTAAACTTATTACCTCATCAAAGTGTCCTTATGCTACTACTACCAGGATTAAATCAGTCACTCGCTTCAATCTCTATCAAGCTCCTTTCACATACTCGGGCATCACTATAGCTGCAACCAATAAAGGGAAGTATTACTTACCTTTACTTGCTAAAATTTACAATAAAATTCAAGATTGGGATATGAAGAATCTTTCTTTTGGGGGCAGGCTGTCTCCCATTAAGAATGTTCTCTACCCTATCATCTATTTCTGGATGCAGAACAGCCTGATCCCCAAAAATATCATTAACAGAATTGAGCTTTGTTTCAATAAATTCCTATAGAGGTCCAAGTTTAATGATTGTGCTATTCACTGGTCAGCTTGGAATAATCTTTGTAAGCCGTTTGATGAAGGTGGATTGAATATCAAACAATTGTCAGATATTCAACTCACCTTCTCTTACAAATTATGGTTCCTCTTTAGAAAAAGAAAGTCTCTTTGGGCTGACCTTATTCACACAACCTATTGCAAGAACACCCACCCTTCTAATGCTGATTTTAAAGTGTCTGATTCTATTATTTGGAAAAGACTTTACTCTGTCAAAGGTCAGACTGATCAAAATGTCTATTGGAAGCTTGGCAAAGGGGACATTGATTTTTGGAGAGATTCTTGGCATAACCTGCCCTCTATTATCAGTGAGCATGACTTTAACACTTGGTATCTTCCTGTTAAAGTGAATTCATTTTGGAAAGAGGACAAATGGGATACTCCCACTCTTATTTCCTTACTAACTCATGAAAGAATCAAACACATCAATTGTGTTAAAATCTTTCATGATCATGAAGACAAAATTGAATCGAAGTTCTCTAAAGACAATGATTTCAACACTAAGTCTACTTGGGAAAACATCAGAATTAAACATACTAAGTTTTCTCTCTTTTAAAAACATTGGCACCATTTCATCCGAACAAAATTCTCATTTTTAAGCTGGAAGTTAATAAAAAAAAAATCTCTTATTGACAACATTTTATTCAAAAGACATTTTGTTATGGTCTCTAAATTCCAGTTTTGCTGCAATTGTGAAGATAAAAACCACTTCTTCATCAATTGCAGTTTTTCCTGGTCTCTATGGAACTACTTTGGTATTCAGTTCAAAATTATTGTGAGACGTTTCATGTCTCTGAGTCACATGTTCCATTGTTGGTTCTGGTCTTCTCCAAACAATTTTCATATTACCCACATTGTCCCACAAATCATTTATTGGACAGTCTGGTATAATAGAAATTGCTGCAAGTTTAATAACACTTTCGATAACTTCCCCAGTGCTATTAATAGAATAAAAAAGGTCATTCTTGATATTCACTCATAAAATATCCTTAAAGTTAAACACTGGTCTGGTGTTATTGACGTAGGTGCTGCTCTAGGATGCCTAACTATAAACAATGTCAAAACGAAGTACCTGAAATGGCATGCTCGTGCTGCTGGGAGGCTGAAAATCAACGTCGACGAAGCCAGTAGTTTTGTTGGAGAAGCCACTGGTGGTCTGATAGTCAGGAAGGATCTGGGAAACATAATTGCTGGTGCTGGTTTTATATTTGGAAAAATAGGTCCATTCGAGGCTGATAGCAAAGCGTTTCTAGAGGCTCTTATCCTTTGCAGGAAGAAAGGCTGGCGTGATGTTGATATAGAGTCAGATTTCCTAACTCTAATCAACAACATGGCCACTGGAAACGCTGCATCAATCCCAATTGCAACAATATGCCTTAGTCTGATTCACCCTTCTATGTGTCTTCGCCACATTTCTCGTACCCAGAACGCTGCTGTTGATTGGATTACGAAATGGATTTTGCTTGAACGATTAAACCAGTCCTTTACTAATGTCGATGCCCCAACCCCTCTCATTGCGATTATTACCCTCGAAAGTCTTGGTTATATAGATCCTTGTTCGAATGAAGTATCCAGGATTTTGTGAGCTACATCGCGATTTGCTGCTGGTGGCTTTGCTTTTCTTCTTCGCGAAGCTATTGTCTTCATCAAAGAGTCTGTGTTAGTTGGAAAAATTGTAATTAGGGTTCCCGATTTAGAAATCTACGGCTTTATCTTTAGGTTTCTCAATTAAGTCCTTCATTTCTATGGTTTTCTTTGAGAAGCAGCTTCATTTTTAAACATTCAAATTTAGTAATTTGATATTCTTTTACCAAAAAAAATTATTATTTTCTTAAAATTACATTAAAGGTTTTAATTATTTATATTTATGGCTATTTTTCTATTAGCATATTAATTGTTTTTCTGGTGGGCGCATGCTGTTATATTAAGTTTGCGGGGTCCTCTAATAAAATATATTTTGTTAAAAGTATTTTAATAGCTGAAAAAGTTTATTTTAATGAGTTTGTTTTGATTCATCTATTATTAAGTTGTTCACATGAGAACTTCGAATTTTAAGGGCTTCTTTTTCGGTGTGCAAAGTCCATAGTTTTTGGTCATCTTATTCACCATTGTATCAAAAACCCTAAAATGGCCCCATCCTCGAGTATTTTTATTCAGTCTTCTGAGGAGTCTGACCTTTCTGAGAGGGATCTGGAGTTATTCGTCAATCAAGAGCTTGCGCGCTTGCATGAGGATAAGGTGGATGATAGTGGAGAGAAGGTCGAATCGGCTCCTAAAAGGCTTTGTTCCGCTATTTCCAAGGACCAAGGTAAAACGGGTATGTCGTCCGACAGAACCATCTTCTGACGCACTGTAAGTCTGTTTCCTTATGAATATTGCTACTTGGAATGTGAGGGGTCTTAATGACCCCATTAGACAAAAATATGTTACCGCTTTTATAATTAGTAATAGTATCTCTCTCTTAATTTTAATCGATACTAAAGTCTAACAATTTAAAGTTGATTCAATTCTTAGACTTATGGCTCCCTTTTGACACGTTATCACCAATTATTCCTCCCACCCCATGGGTAGAATTTGGATAATATGAAACCCTAGTATTATCTCTGTCTCTAGAATTTCTCAATCTCCACAATTCATCCATTGTTTGGCCAAGTGCCACAACTTCAATGCCTCTTTCAGGTTCACCATGATTTATGCGTTCGATGAGGCTACTAACCGTACTCATCTTTGGAATGATTTAATTACCATTTCCAATCTCAATCAGGGCATTCCCTTGGTCGCCTTGGGGGATTATAATGCGATCCGTCATCTGGCGGAGCGAGTAGGCTCCTCCGACAATTGGTCCTCGGCTATTGACGATTTTAACAGTTGTTGTTATCTTAGTGAACTCAGTGATCTTATATCCACTCACTTCCATTTATCTTGGATCAATAAGCAACCATCCCATCCCATTCTCTCTAAAATTGACTGTGTCCTGATCAACCCTGATTGTGATGATCTTTTTCCTATGTCTTTCGCTCACTTTGGCTTTCTTCGTTCCTCTCACCATACAATTGTCACCCACAACCTAGGTCTCCCTAGGCTTCAGCAGAAGAAACCTTTTAAATTATTTAATATGTGGTAGTCTCTTCCTCAATTCAAAATTATTGTAACAAATAGCTGGAACCTTCCTATATCATCTTCTAGTATGAGTTGTGTTACTGACAAATGCAACCGTCTTCAACATGAACTTTCTTGCCTCAACCGAAATGAGTATAGCGATATTAGTACCAGGGTTACTAATGCTCAAAATACTATTTTTCTTGCTCAATCTAATCTTGCTAAGGATCCTCTTAATTCTATCATGGTTTCCAAAGAAGTTGAGGCTTCTTCAACCTTCATTTTCCTTAGTCGCGCCGAAGAATCCTTTTTAAAGAAAAAATCTAGAGAAAAATGGATTAAGCTTGGCGATAAAAACACCAAATTCTTTCACAACAGTATTAAAACCAGTATTTTTTCGTAATAAAATTATTTTTATAAAAAACGACCAGGGGATCTCTGTTTCTTGTCCCGTTGGTATTTCTAAGGTTTTTGTGAGTGACTTCGAAAACTCCATTGGTACTCAGCATCGAGCGGGTTATCTGGGGTTGGAGAAAGTTGCCTCTCTTATATCTACCAAAGTCAATGATTCTGACAAAGTCTCCATGGTCCGTGAGATCTCTCGCGAGGAGATAAAATCTCTTATATCTACCAAAGTCAATGATTTTGACAAAGTCTCCATGGTCCGTGAGATCGCTCGCAAGGAGATCAAATTTGCTATATTCAGCATTGATAGTAATAAGTTTTCTGGTTCGGATGGTTTTAATTCTTGTTTTTTCAAATCCTCATGGAATGTGGTTGGGGAGGATATATGTAATGGTGTTCTTCAATTTTTCCATTCCAGAATTATTAACACCTCTTGGAATTCCATTTACATTGCTCTTATTCCCAAAAAGGATTCTCCTTTGGTGGCTGCAGATTTTAGACCGATAACTCTTTGTAATGTTGTTTAAAAAAATATCTCTAAAATCTTAGCTAATAGAATTAAACATTCATTTCCTTATCTGATTGATAACTCCCGATCGACCTTCATCTCGGGAAGAAATATCTCAGACAACATCTTTCTTTCCCAAGAACTCCTAAGAGGATAACATTCTAATGTTAATGGTAAAAGGGTTACTCTTAAGATCGACCTTATGAAGGCTTTTGACAATATTCGTTGGCATCTCATATTGGACATTCTTCTGACAATGAATTTCTTGGATAAGATGATCAATTGGATTATCAACTGTATTTCCTCCCTCACCTACTCCATTATCATCAATGGTGACCCTTATGGAAACTTCAAAGGTAGAAACAGCCTCAGGCAAGGGGACCCACTTTATCCTTTCCTCTTTGTCCTTGTCATTCAAGTTCTTTCCAATACCCTTAAGGAGAAGAGTAATGGCAAAAAGTTCAAATTCTATTAGAAATGCAACAAACTTAAAATCACGAATCTCTACTTTGCAGACGACCTTATAATTTTTTGTCATGGTGATATTAATTCTCTTCTCCTTATCAAAGAGGCCCTCAAAGATTTCTATGCTCTTTCGGGTCTCAAAGTCAATCCTACTAAAATCCATATCTTCCTCTAGCGTATCAATTACAACCGAGCTTCTTTCCATTATGAGTTTCCTTGAAGGCTCCCTTTCAGTCAAATACCTAGTAGTTCCTCTCCTTACTGATCGTCTTACCCATTCGGATTGTTGTCCTCTTCTTCACAAGATTACCGTCAGGATCGACTCTTAGACTTCCAAGTATCTGTCATATGCCGATAGACTTCAGCTCATCAAATCTGTCTTATTCGCTGGGCAAGTGTACTGTTCCTCCATCTTTATCCTTCCTTCTAGGATCATTAAAGAGCTTACCCAATATCTCCGTCGTTTTCTCTGGTCGGGTTCTGCTATGAAAACCCATGGGGCTAAAGTAGCCTAGTCCAACATTACCTCTCTAACAAATGAGGGCGGCCTTGGGAGCCTAGACCTCAAAATCTGGAATCAGACGACTGTCCTTAAGCATCTTTGGTCTATTATCAGTGATAACAATCATTCAATCTGGAGTGATTGGATTAAAATTGAAAAAATAAAAAATAAAATTTTTTGGGATCTATCTATTGGATCCTCTCCTTCTTGGATTTGGAGGAAAATTCTTTGTCTTCGCCCTTTGGCGAGCAAATTGTACCAAAGTCTCGGATATCATCCTCAATGGAAATTGGAATTGGCCTTCAAATGTCAGATCTGCAAGAGCTAGAAGTAACGCAAATCTCAAGGAGATCAACAGACTCATCCTCACTCTTTCCTCTCCCAACATCTTTTCAAAAGACGTCTCTTTTTGGATAGCGAAAGCTGGATGCATCAAGTTCACAATCAAGGATACCTATAACGCCATTCGTTCGCCCGCCCCCGCTGTGGGGTGGGCCGGGTTAGTATGGAATAAATAAACATTCCCTGTCACTCCTTTATCTTATGGCTTGCTGTCCAAGAAAAACTATCCACTAAGGATAAGTTACTCAACTGGGGTTCCAATACCCCGTCTGATTGTATATTATGCAACTATTCTTCAGAAACTATTGCTCGTGTCCTCCTTGACTGTAGTTTTACTCAGAGTATTTTGACCAATGCTAGTTCTAAACTTGGATTCTCTTTCACTCCTACTAATTGGCTATCTTGGGTTAACGAGGCGTCAAATTGGTCTCATTCTCAAAACCGTCACCTTTGGCGCACTTGTTTCGGCGCAGTTATTTACCACTATGGAAGGAGAGGAACTCAAAAGTTTTTGGTTCCCCTTCGGCCAATGCTTCTCTGGTTTCTCACCGAATTTTTTCTGATCTTCGGTTCAGGTTCCATGGGACCAAGATATGTTGGCCTTTGTAACAACTTATCCTTTACTTATTCTCTTTTATATTGCAGGTTCTTCCGATTCAGCCTTGGGTACTTGGATTGCGTACTTGCTAGGGATTCCTTCGGGTTCACTTCGGGTTGGCTTGATGGCATTGCTTGCGTAACTTTCATGATTCTAGATTTATCCACTTAGTTTTGTTCTAGATTGTCTCTTATGTTGTTCCTACTATATTCTTCGGCTACCTGGTACTCCTGTTTGTCGACTTTTACTTGTCGATTGTATTTCCTCGGCGTATGCCCTGGGTACTTGTATGAACCGTTTTATTTATTTAACGTTTTTTCACAAAAAAAAACTAACAATAATTGTTTTAGTTAAATATATAATGGTTTAAAACATGTTTGTTTTAGATATTTGTATCAAAATTATTGACTAGTTAATCTCAAACCCTCTCATCTTTTTAAATTTTTTACATATATTGCTACGAATTAACTATTGTTTCAGGATAATTAGCTTTTTTTTAACATTTCATCTTCAAAACTTTCATTTCTTATCGAAGATTTAGTTTTATAGTTAAAATAAGGTTGTTATTAAAAGTAAAAAATTCAAAAAATATTGATATAAATTTAGTCATGAATTTTAAATATATGTAACTACCTAATACAAATACAAACATCTTTTTTTAGTGAAAACATATTTTATTAAGTTTTGATTATCCACTAAATATTTTAAAATCATTATATCCAATCGTTTTACTATAGCATTACTTTTATTTAGTTTCCACAAATATACTTGAATATTACTTATTTATCAAATTTCAAATTTAATTATATTTGTATTTTAATTTTATATTATAAATACAATATATCTATTAATTTTTAAAAATAAAATAAATT
This sequence comes from Limnanthes douglasii subsp. nivea, assembly GCA_036936605.1. Lineage (NCBI taxonomy): Eukaryota > Viridiplantae > Streptophyta > Magnoliopsida > Brassicales > Limnanthaceae > Limnanthes > Limnanthes douglasii. The sequence continues at coordinate 25,096,219 of JAUPFV010000002.1, forward strand.
TTTTTACATATCAATTTATGATTTTATAAATTAATCGTATTTTAATGATAAAATATTTACAAATTATTATTATTATTATCCTTCAAAAATTATATGTTATCTTCTAGTTATATATAATTGTGATTTGTTATTAAAAGTTGTTGAATTGTTTATATAAAATCATCCTGTTTTATTTATTAATAATAACTCCAAAAATAATTATATTTAATTTTTTTAAAATTTTAAATGGATAAAACATTGAAAATTTGAAATCCATATAATTTTTTATGTTATTATCCATGTATAAAAGTTGAAAAATCATTTTATTCCCTAATAAATAGATGAAATAAACATTTGTATCTTATCTTATATCCATTAATAATTCAGTTGCATAACCAAAGTCTTTTTTAATTTTATTTAGCTTATAAACGTATAGAAGGTTAAAACAATTATATTAATATTTTCAATATTATTTATTACTTTTTATTATTATTTATTTTAAATTTGATATATCTTATTTTTTCTCATATATAACTATTTTTCTATTTTTTTTGGTTATTCATGTCTCATTAAAATGAGACACCAGACGCGCTATTAATTTTACAAAATCTCAAAATTACTATTATAAAATAAAATCCAAATTCTACCTCCAAGCTTCGCAACAATTATAGGTTTCGCATTAATTTTGTAACTAATTTCACATCAAATTTGTACATAGTCTCACATCACTTCTTAGATTCGTATTAAATTAGTACAGTTTCACAGCTACCAAAAAAAAGTCTCACATCTACTTTGTATGTCTAAACTCGTAATTCTGACAGGAAAAATACCATTGAATGATGTTTTTTAGATCTAACATGTTTGCACTTACAAAACAGATAAAAGAAACAAATATAAAATGAGAACACTTAGAAGCTGCGAAGAAAACATCGTTTTATTCCTTTTTAAAAGGAACATACGATCTAAAAAAAGAAGAAACTCCTACGAATGTTTTTTGGAAGTTTAACATACAAATAATAAACACATATGATCTTGAGTAAGAAGTTTTCAAATTATGGATAAAGTTGGTACCATTTATAACCAACATTGTCAAAATTATATTTGGTTTGAAACATTAAAAAACATATATCATTAAAAAACAGAAAAAAAATTAAAACAAAATATGCGGAAACATAAGACGAATCAAGAATATTGAAGAAATAATTTTTTGATGAATCCACAAGCAAAGTAAAAACAAACCGAAAAAAATCAATTACAAATAAAATGATAAAGGTATGCAGTTCCCTGTTTTGTTACATATTCTTATAGTATTATAACATCTTGCATATTTTTTTAATATAATATTCACCGTTTATTAAGAATTACTTTGTCATGTGTCTATCATGCATTATTAGATGGAAATCTTGAATTAATGGATTTTATTTTTAAGGAAGAACATTATGCTGTTGAGTTTGAGGATTTCTTGAGAATGTTGATTTTGGATTATTTGAAGAAAGATCCAATGAGTCGACCGACGATGAATGAAATTGTTCGAGCTTTGTCTAGGATCTTGATGACTTCTTTGGAATTGGATTTGTCAAATAAAAATTTAGAAATCTTTAGCTCATAGATTTTAATGTTGGTTACTTTTTGTGTATTAGTCATTAGAAATTTATTGCTTGCACACGCTTGTATGAATTATTTCATAACAGTGTTGTGACTATATCCATTTCCTATTTTGATAAAAATAGATATGAAGAAATGATATCTTATGCTAATCTTGCACAAATTTTGATGAAAAGCTTGGTTCCATGGAAGAATACATGAAAAGGAACAATTTCTATGGAAATTAGGATTAAAACTAACTAATTGGTGGTTTGGTTAATTCAGGTTTAGGTTTGGGTTTTGAGTAATTTAATAGGTATGGGTAGTTTGATAAGTTTGTGTATTTATAGTATTGTTGGATTGTGGATTTATGGTTTAAATCTGGGTCCAGCCCATTTATATATGGTAACTGCAATAAGGTAAAAAATAGGAAGGTAAAAGATAAAAAAAACTATGGTAAATGGTAAAAATGAGGTGGCTGCTGACTAAACTGATGGATGGGTATAACCGGGTAGAATTATGAGGGACCAATAGTGACACAAAACTTGAATCTTTGGAGTGCTACATGTCATATTTTCATGGCTCACATGTGCAGGCGGACTGATCATGCAAATTTCTGAAACATGAAACATAAGTATGAGACAAAAGCGAAGATGAATGACTAGTTTGATATACATGTAAAATATGGGGGACCAATAATATTTTTTAGCTCTAAAAGTTATGTAGAATATCATTTAAAAATGAAAAAATGAAATCATGTTTAAATATATATTGAAAACTAAATTATATTGATATTTTTATATCTTTTAAAGTTATATATGAAGAAATAAAATATAACAAAATTTATGACTTTTGAATCGAATATCTAAATTGAAAATATAAATAAAGGGATTTAACTTAAAAATTTAAGACAATGATAGCTTGTTGTGTATATACATTTTTTAGTCGTAGTATATATACAAAAGACTATTAGAAATAAAAGTCAAATTGATTTTTTTAACTAATTTTTTAAAAGGTACATTGTCATTCTTCTTATGGTAATAAATGTAGATCTTCACGACAAACCTGTGGTTATTGACTGTTGATCAATTTTTACATTTATTATCGTAGAAATCATTATATTGTCAAGATGAGCACGGTTCTTACTACAGTTAAAAGTTATATTAATTTTAGTAGGATGTCAATCATGTATTTTTCCAACACATAAAATCTTTGTTGCGACAAATAATTGCAATTTTATATTCTTGGTATTTTTTTAAAGATTTCCATACGAAGCCTATTTTTTATCGTGGCGATCAGGCCTTTCGTGACCACTTTCTTTTGGATATTCACCTACTATGTTCGTAATTTGTTTATCTGATTTTATGTTTATTTTAATGATCTAAACTTATCTCGAGATCAATTTTGATATTTTTTTATTGATCATCCCTTAAATAACATCTTGTATCTACTCATTAAAACATTTTTACACATAAAATAAAATATATTTCGACTGAAATTTGATCTTAGTGTAAATATAAAAAATTTAGAGCGAATGTTTTAGTAGTCATAATGTAGCGTAATTGACATCTCACACGGACAATTGTTTTACCAATTGTTTTGTTCCCAGTCTTGATTAACACTACTTTACTTGTATGCTCTATTAATCTCAAAAAATATAACTTGAGAAGAACTATTTCTCTCATGAGAGACGACGCAATCTCTAGATTCTTATATCTACAATTTTTTAGTCTTTTCATCGTGTTTGGAAACACATATCACAAGGTAACCGATTTATATTAACAGTTCTTCGAACTTATCACTCTATGATAACAGCCTGCATATATCACACAAATCACTGATGGAACTCGATTTTATTTGTTAAAATGTTTTGCAAATAATATGTTGTTACCTATGATAAAGTCGATGTTCATGCTCTCTATAGTCGAAGTGAGTTGTCATAATTCATAAAATATCAATTAAAGAGTCTTAGTCACATCTCTCTAGATGTAGAGTTTACTAATTCTAGATCTAATGGTTTGGTAACCGAATTTGGCAGGTTCTCACTAGAACACCCGTAAGAGACACATATGATCCCACTAGAAACCAATTATCTAATGTACTCATAAATATATTGATTTAATTTACTTACCGCAAAATGAAATATTTTCCATAGTTCATAGAGTTGCAAACATAAGAATTCATATCATACTAGTTATTCCAATTAAGCCACTACATTTTATTTCAAGTTTTAGACTATGACTAAAGGTTGATCGTGCTCCTTTGAATTTCATATTTTTAATTTATCAAGTGTATTTTCAATGTAGTAGGATTATGTTATAGCAAAATCCTCACTACTTTTTAATTTTGTTATTACCGAATTACTCCTACATCATCAACATCTGTTATCTTAAATGTATAAGACATAACTATTTTTGTTTGAATAATATATTTCATCATATCGCTCAACATAAGTAAATATGATAGGTATCGACTGACAATTACCACTATGTCATATCAAACCTTAGTGTATAAATCGTTGGATTATATCTGAACTCATGAGATACAATCGCATGGTTAAACTTTTCGTGTTATTTTGTAGGTGTTTGTTTTAGACCATAAAATTACTTTACAATTCTATAAACTTTAACCTTATTTACACGAATTACAAAACCTTCGAGTTATTTTTTGGAAACCTCCTCGTTGAGATGTTCATTTATGAATTTTGTTTTGACACCCATTTGATAAATTTTTAGTTTGTATACCGATGCAATTACAAAGAGCATTATTATGTGTGTGGTTTTAACAAACAAAACATATGTGTTAAAGTAATGCATCCTCTCATTTTGTTCAAAACCATTGGCTCTTAATCTTACCTTAAACGCTCAAATGGTAACATTCGTGTGGCATTTATTCTCAATACTCACATAAATATAACCGGTGTTGAATATAAAGGTAAATCAACTAATTCTAAATTTTTATTAAAGATAATCGTATCCATTTAAGCAATAATGACCTCGTACTAAATACAAAACCTTAGGAAATATATTGCAAACTTATAAGATTTATGATCGTTTTGAATGAAAAAACGACTAGAATTTTAGTGTGATTTCTTTACACTTTCTTTATACGAAGGAGAAATAAATCTTTTCAGAATCCATGGCATCAAATCTTATACTTTTATATATTCTTAATATGAATCCTACGAGGTTCATGTGGTTTCTCTTCAACTAAATATGCTGATTGTGAAGTCATATCCTTGATTTATACAACAGTTTTATTCTACTCCCTTTGTATACTTGAAAAGAAACAAACTCCACCTCTTTAGTTCCAAACACAATATTAGAATCTAAATTATATAGTCTATAAGCTTTGTTATTAATGGCATAGTCAATAAATAAGAATCTTATATATTTAGGATCTAACTTTGTTCTTTTTAAATATGTGTTTTAAAAAAATACTAAGCACCTCCCTTACTTAAAATATTCAATATTATGTTTTGTTACATTTTCTTGTCTCTTCCTTCTAGATTTAGTATCTTATAGACATCTTATGATTAATAAGTGGGATATGAATACTCTTATTGCATATCTAGTAAATGAGGAGAATAAACACCCTCCAAGGAATATAGAATCCAATATGGTTAATGGTGGCAATAATGCTTCTCAAAACAAAAGGAATCATTACTTAGTTTCAGTTATAAAATATGCACCTTGAGGATCCGTCAAGGATGTGGGATACCCTAAGAAGTAAAAGGAAAAGTTATAGTATGCTTCCAATATAAAGCCATAGATCATTGGAAGAGGGACTATCCCAAGGCTAAGGCATGGTTGGTAAAGAAATGTAATATTTTTTGTTATAATTTTGGAAGATAATTTAATTTCATTGTCGAATGACACATGATGGGTTGATACAGAAGCCATAAGTTACGTGTTTATGTCTTTGTAGAACTCAAGCCAAAGCATGTCTCTCAATGAAGAAAACATACAGTTTTTACCATATATGGTATGACTTTTCCAGTTGAAGCCACTGCCAATTTGAATTATTCTTAAATGCAAAACATATTTTACATTTGAGAGATGTTTGTTCTGTTCCTTCCTTTAGGAGGAATAGACTTGTTTTTTTTGGGACAATTTTGTTATTTTTATTCTATTGGGAATGGAAAATTAGAATTATTTTCTGCAAATTCTTTAATTAGCTCATGTGCTCTTTGACAGTTCCAAGAATATCCAAGGTGGACACAATTTTCACATATCGTTGGTACTAGTTTTAGAGAGATAAAAATGGGAAATAGAGAGAAAGAATCCCAAAAGTGGTAATAATATAATGATTGTTCACCCTTCCCCCAAAAAGAGAATGTTGCTTTATATAGTGAAGCGGTGGGCCAAAAAACCACATGGTTGAACCATTTAAGGTTATTCTACCACACTATTCTACTAATCTTACCTATACAAATATATTATTGCATTGTATGCCCTCAATATTACACATCTATTGTAAACCAAACCAATTCAATATCCAACCGACCAGGACCCGGTCTAGATAAATCACAACCTTATTAGTACCCCCATAATCCTTACGAGAAGATTGAGTGAGGAATGTGTAGTGTTGCTTTGAATCAGATGTTATTCTTCGGATTATCCTAAACAAATGTCACCGAAGTATTAGTTAAATGTCTAAGGCCAACTAACATTGTGATGGCCGCCGCTTTTCTTACACGTGTCACCTCAGCATATGGACGAGGTTATTAAAAAATTTGGAACTTATACTCTTAGCCTTTCCATAGTATAGTAGTTTCCACTTCCATATGCACATGGCCGTTAGGGGTGAGAGATTTTTCTATAAATCTATTTTTACCTCACAACTCATCCTTAACATATTTTTATATATAGAGAGAGAGTTGTGATGCCCCATTTTCTAGAGATGGAAAGTATGTTACCTCACCACTCTTTATGAGAAGTAGGTTTAACACTCTTGATTGGTTTTCTATATGTACTACGACAAAAAAATACGAAGCTGCGACCATAATCAAAGATTTACAAAAAGCAATCACCTAAGTTTTTACCTAAGAAGATTTCAACCTAAAAAAGGCTAAAAATTTCGAACAAGTTCCTCTATACGCCTCTAAATCGATGTACTCGTTGCCCTAAACACCAAAAACAAACCCTAAAAGCATAATACATCGAACAAGGACAAGGACAAGACTCCAATAGATTCCTGACCTTTAATTCAACTATCCAAAATTATACTCGAAGTTTGCACTAAAAAAGCTCATCGGAAATCGTGTTACCTAGAAATGGGAGACTGTAGTTCTAAATCTTTAAATAAAGATTATTCATAATATGTGAAGAGAAACTCCATTATTACTGATGTTTGGGTGCCAATCCAACTACCAGAGTGATTGGTAAAATTCGAAGGTTCCAAATGAGTAAATCGAGAAATCTAGAAAGCTCAACAATTTAATACCAATGCTAATATAAACACCATTATTACTGATACCTCTAAGGGATCGGTCAAATTTGAGGGCTTAAAAGAAGGAAATCACGCAAAAGTCTGCAAAAAAAAGTTAGGAGCCACATAAAAAGAAAAACACCTGCTACCGAATAAGAGGGGTCGAAAACCAAAGCCAATGAGGCACTACAGGAAAGTACCTCTACTATACCAAGGACAAAGGTTCAGAGTTAAAGGCATGCTGAGTGATTCTAAACTCTGTCAGTCTACGTCTCCCTACCATCAGAAATATGCCCCTTTCTATCAGGAAAATGAAGATGATAATATTTCCCGACGTCCTGGACTGAGGACTTTGTTTGCTTTTGGACCCTTCGGTCGTAAGGTATTTCGAACTGGTGGAATTGTTCCTGAGTCAGTCTAGAACTAATTTGTGGTTCACTCTAATTTCTTGAATCATGGTGTCACGCCTTTCCTAGATTCTAATGCTAATGGAAGAGTTCGTAGTTATTACCACGTTATCCAAGATTTCGCGACTTCTCTTATTCTATGTCATACTTGGAAATGGCTACAAAATTGTTGATGATTTGCTCAAAGCAAATAAAATCTGGAAACAATATTTTTTGTCTATTAAGAGGGCTTGGGAAAATGGTCGATCTCACTCTACGAAAAGTAACCTAAGGCGAATCTCATGGAAATGGACATGCAAATGTAATTGTCTTGTTACGCTGTTTCTCTTATGACTTTGGCTTTAACAATAGTACTTGTTGTTGATAGTTCCAAAGCTGCAACTACAAGGATTGAGGAAGAAGCACATGAAATCTGCGGAAATGACATTCACGGTTCTAAATGCATGGGCTCGGGAGAACAAGGATAATTAATTTAAAATATTTTTTACGAATTTAAACTTAGTTCGTATGTTGGAATTAATTTAAATTGGTTTTGTATTTTACGTTTTGTATTTTGTTTTAAATAAGAGACGTTACCAGCTTGTACAAGTGGGTGATTAAGTCGTAGTGTCCGTTATTATTTCGTGGAAGTAGTGGAGAGTTAATAGGGAGCAGATGAGTCTTGAAGTGTTAATCTCTATTTATAACGTTGTAACCTTCTATTCAAGCTATCTAAGAAGTTCTAACTCTGCTCCTCTCAGTTAAACGTGTACATCTGTGTGTGTGTGTTGAATATACTAGTTTGTGTTTCTTTCATTTGGTATCAGAGCACGGCATTCAGGGTGTTCTCTTTCAGATGGACGCGGGGAAAGGCAAGGCTGGATCTTTTGGGCTAACGTATCCAATGTTGTCTAAGGGGAACTACACAGCGTGGGCGTTAAAGATGAAGGTTTTTATGCAGGCCCAGGGAGTTTGGGCAGCAGTAGAACCGAGTGATGCCGAAGCAGTGATTCATGAGAAGAATGACAAGGTCGCTTTGGCCATGATCTACCAAGGCATACCTGAAGAGATGTTGTTATCCATTTCTGAGAAGAAGACAGCAAAGGATGGCTGGGAAGCCATCAAGGTCATGTGTCAAGGGGCTGATAAGGTGAGGAAGGCCAGAATTCAGACGTTGAAGGTGGAATTTGAGTCGCTGCGTATGGATGACAGTGAACAACTCGACGCTTTCTACATGAAGCTCAACGGACTGGTGTCCACTATCCGAGCCTTAGGTGATGAAATGGAGGAGTCGTACGTTGTCAAGAAGCTACTTCGGGCCGTTCCATCTAAATTTCTACAAATTACTTCAACAATTGAGCAATTTGGAGATTTAGAATCAATGACAATCGAAGAAGCTATTGGGTCTATACAAGCTCATGAGGAAAGGTTGAAAGGTCAAAGTGTGACTACGGGAAACAAACTGTTATTGACAGAAGAGGAGTGGTCCAGGTGCGAGAAGAATGAGGACAAACTTCTTCTCACTCGAGAGGACTGGATGAAACGGAATCGAGAAGGAGGACGTGGGGGACACGGTCTCCAGGGTACTGGTCGTGATAGAAGCAATGTAAGGTGTTTTAATTGCAGTATTCTGGGTCACTATGCTATAGAGTGTAAGAGGCCACGACGAGAACGGAGTCAAAGAAGTGAAGCAAACTTGGTGCAGATCAAGGACGACGAACCTGCTCTGTTACTGTCAGAATCAGATGAAAAGCTGACTGAGTTGGCGTTGGTGAATGAAGAAAGGGCCATCCCAAAGTTGGAGAGAAATATAACAGAGAGAAAAACGTCACAACTGTGGTACTTAGACAACGGCGCTTCAAATCACATGACTGGGGACAGGTCAAAGTTCTCACAGATAAATGAAGACGTGACAGGCGAAGTAAAACTTGGAGATGGGTCAACGGTATGCATTAAAGGAAAAGGGTCGATCACGTTTGTTTGCAAAACCGGAGAAGAAAGAGTGTTTAACAATGTCCTCTACATTCCAAATCTGTGCAACAACATAATTAGCCTTGGGAAAATGTCAGAAGAAGGTAATAAAGTGGTGTTACATGGTGAGTTTCTGTGGGTGCATGACGGGGATGGGAAGCTATTGATGAAAGTTAGACGATCAGCAAATCGGCTATACAAGATCTTGCTGGAAGAATCCAAGGAATCCAAGGGTGCTTGTCTACTTGCAAAATTGGAAAGGGACTCGTGCTCTGGCACTCTCGCTTAGGCCATTTGAACTTTGATGCATTAAAACTTATGATTCGGAATAAGATGGTTTATGGGCTGCCCAAAATGATGCATCCAAAGGCACTGTATAAGGACTGTTTAATGGCAAAGCAAACAAGAACTCCCTTTCCTTCACAATCGAGTTACAGATCAACCAAGCTGCTGGAATTAGTGCATGGAGATATTTGCGGACCAATCACACCATCAACACCATCTGGCAAGAGGTATTTTCTACTTTTTGTTGATGACTTTAGTCGTGCAATGTGGGTTTATTTTCTGTCAACCAAAGATGAAGCATTAGGAGCATTTATAAGATTCAAGCGTCTTGTTGAAAAAGACTCTGAGGAAAAGATTACAGCCCTGCGTACGGACAGAGGAGGAGAATTTTTCTCACATCAGTTTACAAGTGTCTGTGAAGACGCTGGGATCATGAGACAATATACGGCCCCTTACTCTCCACAGCAAAATGGAGTGGCAGAGCGAAGGAACCGAACGGTGGTGTCAATGGCTAGGAGTTTATTAAAGGAGAAGCATGTCCCATCTAGATTTTGGGGCGAAGCAGTACGACACTCTATTTATGTGCTTAACAGACTGCCCACACGTGCTCTCTCTACTGACACTCCATACGCAGCTTGGTCAGGTAAGAAGCCAGATATTAGTCACATTAGAATTTTTGGCTGTTGTGCTTACATGAAGGTGCCTGACATTCATAGAAGGAAACTGGATGATCGGTCAAAGTCAGTAGTTTATTTTGGAAGAGAGCCTGGTACAAAAGCACATCGACTGTATGACCCAGAAGAGAACAGAGTTCATGTTAGCAGAGATGTGTATTTCGATGAGCTTAAGTCATGGAAATGGGCTAATGATGACAGTGCAGTTGAAGAGACTCACACCCATTTCGTGGTGGTTGACCCTGTAATCTCGACGGAAGCAATAGAAAACGCTAATGAGGAGTCTTTGACAGAGCTCGGTAATGAGGAGTCTTCAACAGAGCCTAACACTCCTGTACAGTCCTCTCATTCGACTGAGTCACAGGCAACACAGGCAACACCGACTTCATTAACACAGTCAAGTGAAGTCAGTTTAGCAGAAACTGGGAGTAGCAGTGTGCCAACGCGCTTCAGGTCTTTGCGCGACATTTATGCTGATACAGTCGAAATCGAGCTTGGTGAAGATGAGTTGCTGTTTCTCAGTATGGAGGAGCCAGTTACATATAAACAAGCTGTCCAAGAAAGATCATGGGGGAAGGCTATGGAGAGCGAAATAGAAGCAATAGAAAAAAATTGCACTTGGCAGCTTGTGGAATTGCTACCTGGGCACAAACCCATTGGCCTGAAATGGGTGTACAAACTAAAAAGGAACACAGAAGGTGAAATTATAAAGCATAAGGCGAGGCTCGTCGCGAAGGGTTACGTTTAGAAACAAGGGGTTGATTTTGAGGAGGCGTTCGCACCTGTCACACGATTGGAAACTGTAAGGCTATTATTGGCGTTGGCTGCAAATCGTGGTTGGGAAATTCATCATCTAGATGTCAAGTCAGCTTTCTTGAATGGCGACCTGCATGAAGATGTGTACGTACAACAACCCGAAGGTTTTGTGAAGCAAGGCAAGGAGCATTTGGTCTATAAGTTAATAAAGGCTCTTTATGGGCTTAGACAGGCGCCACGAGCCTGGTACGAGAAGTTAAACGAGTGCTTGGAAAGTTTGGGATTCACAAAATGTCCTTATGAGCATGCTGTGTACATAAAAAGGGAGAAGGAAGAGGTCTTAACCATTGGGGTATATGTTGATGATTTGCTGATCACGGGCTCGAGTATAACAACAATTCAGAGGTTCAAGGAACAAATGGGCAGGAAATTTGATATGACTGATCTAGGAAAGCTTTCTCACTATCTTGGGATTGAGGTGAAGCAAACTAAGGAGTACATCGAATTGAAGCAGTCGGCCTATGCTCGAAAGGTCCTGGAGAAGAGTGGCATGGCAGAATGTAAACCGACGAAGTACCCTATGGAGCCAGCGTTGCAACTGCACAAAGATGGAACTGGACAGGCTGTTGATTCAACTATGTTTAAAAGCATTGTGGGAGGATTAAGGTATCTAGTTTATAATAGACCAGACATAGCATTTGCAGTTGGTATAGTCAGTCGTTACATGGAACGACCAACTGAGATGCACCTCAATGCTGTTAAGCGAATTCTGAGGTATTTAAAAGGTACTTTGAGATATGGTTTGGTGTATTCAAGGGGAAGCAATAACAACATGTTGTCAGGATATTCCGACAGCGATTTGGCTGGGCAGATTGAAGATAGGAAGAGTACCGGAGGGATGGCTTTCTACCTAAATGAGAGCTTGATCACGTGGGTGTCTCAGAAACAACGTTGTGTGGCATTATCATCCTGTGAAGCGGAGTTTATGGCAGCTACAGCGGCTGCTTGTCAAGGCATATGGCTGCGTAATTTGCTTGGTAAACTTACTGATTCTGATGTTGGTCCTGTAGTGCTCTACATAGACAACAAGTCAGCGATAGACTTGGCTAAAAATCCAGTTTTTCATGGACGTTCTAAGCATATTGACATCCGGTACCATTTCATTCGAGAGTGCGTTGAAAAAGGTGAGATCATGATCAAACACATTGGAACAGAGGATCAACGTGCTGATATTTTGACGAAAGCCATGGCCACTGTGAAGTTCGAAAAGATGCGTGCACTCCTTGGCATCAGGAAGATTCAAAACCAGGTTTAAATTCAGGAGGTGCTTGTTGGAATTAATTTAAATTGGTTTTGTATTTTACGTTTTGTATTTTGTTTTAAATAAGAGACGTTACCAGCTTGTACAAGTGGGTGATTAAGTCGTAGTGTCCGTTATTATTTCGTGGAAGTAGTGGAGAGTTAATAGGGAGCAGATGAGTCTTGAAGTGTTAATCTCTATTTATAACGTTGTAACCTTCTATTCAAGCTATCTAAGAAGTTCTAACTCTGCTCCTCTCAGTTAAACGTGTACATCTGTGTGTGTGTTGAATATACTAGTTTGTGTTTCTTTCATCGTAGCCATTTATAACGTTCCTTCAAATATGATATTAATAAGGATCACTTGATGTTCCTCCTGATCATGCTACCACTATGAAGAGGATAGAGGCTCCCAACGCGCGAGTTTTACTTCCTACCCAAAAGAGAGCACCCAATCATCGAGTAAAGAAAATGTCTACAGAGGGTCCTCCTTAGAACAAAATGAAGACCGATGCTACCAATGTGGAAAATGTAGCTGCAGATGTTGACGTCCGATCCGAGGTTGGCGCTACCAAAGCGGGGGAACCCATTGAAGACAAGGCTAAATATAAAACTGAAGACTAAAGGGAAAATAGAAAGAAATACTCAAAGAGAGAGCGACACCCAAAAAGAAAAAGATGACCAAAAAGAAGAAAAAGATGCATGTAAAAAATCCTACAACCGAAAATCATGGTAAATATCAAACCATATTTCATGCCATGTTTGAGTAGTAAATCGATGTGGACCCTGATGCACCGATAAAAATATCTTGGAGGTAGGCTCAGTTCTAGTTAACAATAAGCCTAAAGAAAAACATTACCAGTCTCCCATCGTCCCCAATGAGAAATAATCGGATTTCTATGTCGAATGGTAATTGGAAGAGATGAAGTTAGGTTTTGAGGTTCAGAGTCCCCTTAGGGATCTTATTAACAATTTACTAGGGTGGTCGAATGTAATTTGAACCTTGGTACTTATCGTGATCCTAGATAACCAGCTACCTATCCTCTCGAGATGCCATGCAGAAGGTTTAGGTGATCAAGGTCTATCGATTGACTTTGTGGCCATCAGATCCTTTCAGCTCTACCTGTCAGACAAAAGTACTTGTTTTATGGAGTATTTGGTAGCTCCAATTTCCATGCTCTAGAGAAAAGCAAAGAAAATTGAAAGAGAGCTTTCCCAAGCGAAGCTTGAAATTTCCCAAGTTGGGGAAAGTAACAAAAACTTAGAATAATAGGTCGAGGAAAAAAACCAACAAATCCAACATTCTGAAGAATAGGTGCGTGCTGCTTCCAAAAAGCTTGAGGATCGAGAAAAAGATTCTCAAATGGAACTTAGCAAACACTGAAAGGTTATATGAGAGCAAGACAAGGAATACAACATGTACGTCCACCTTTTCTTTAAAGTAAAAGAAGCACTAGAAAATGTTGCGATGGTAACTAAGGAGAAGAATGTCAGGATGGTTCAATAATTAGCTGCGTTAAACTCTTATGCCAAAAGTTTCCTTAAGACCTTGTCCACTCAGGAAGGTGGGGCCAAGGTTGCGCTGATCATTGATATTCATGAGAGGTTCTTAGACTTGAAACTTGGATTGTATTGGTGGTTGGTTCCTGAGAGAGATCGTCCCTCACGTGTTTCTTGTGAAGATAATGCAAGTAATAATAGGTCATGAGTGTAGAATGGAACAAAAGATTCAAAGAAAGCGATACATATGTTGATAATAATTATGCCACTTCGGAATAGTAGCCTCAAAATATGTTTTTTGTGTGTGAAAAGTTCATGTTTAATTAGGTCATTTGGTATTCAGAGTATGCTTGTGTATTTTTGTTTTATCTTTTTTTATTTTAGACTTAGGTTTTATCTTTAATTGAAAGTGATCAGTTTTCAATGCAAATATAAATCATGTTTATTAACCAACATTGAAACCCCCTTCGGTAAAAAATATAACAATAGACATGTTAACCAATGGAAGTTGGAAGACCCCTCAAGTCCAACATCAAAACAGATAAATGTTGACTAACCAAAGTTGGAAGACCCTTTAGGTCCAAATTCAAAATAGGTAATTGTTGATCAACCAAAGTTGTAAAACCTCTCAAGACCAAAATAAAAATAGGTAGATGTTGATCCACCAAAGTTGGAAGACCCCTCGGGTCCAAAATCAAAATAGGTAGATGTTGCCAACCGCGTTAGAAGACCCTTTGGGTCCAAAATAAAAATAGGTAGATGTAAGCTTCAAATCGTGCAAGAAATGTAAGAAGGAAAAATGATTTATATTGATAAATCGACTATGTAAGCACCTCCTTAAAACCTTGACGCGCTAGAGTGTGCTACCAATAAATATATGTAAGATAAAGAAAAAACTGTACAAGACACTTATATTTACTCTAGATAAAAATTTAAATGTTTGATATTCAATGGGTGTCAACATGGTCTTTCATCTTGATCTCTTAACCGGTACATTCCAAGTTTCACCTTTTAAGTTATGGTATATGGGCCTTCCCAGTTTAGCGCCAACTTTCCAAGCCTTTCTCAAAACCTTATTTCCCAGTCTAAATTCTCGTCGTCTGACCTTTGATGTATATTTACTTCTCATTAGAGTCTGGTAGTTTAAGGAATTTAGCTATGCTCGTCTTCTCATTTCCTCAATCCGATTAAGCTTGGCTTTCCTGCCGTCGCCATTATCCTCTTCAGAATAATTATCAATATGATAGGAGGGGAGCATAACCTCGGACATGGTCATAACATCCATCTTGTAGACCATTGCATAAGATAACTATTGAGTTACGGTATAAGGAGTGTTTCAATATGCCGATAATACCTCTTGTAAATTGGTGTGGATTATTTTCGACTGAGGGTAATTTGGTTAGGTGTTTTGTGGTGTTTCAAAGATATTTAATGTTTGGGTGTTTTGTAGTGAGAGATTTAAACTGCCTGGTTGTATTAAATGTTCATTACCCTCATTAATAAAGTGGTTGGGTATTTATACCCTTAATTATGGGCCACATGGGCTTTCTGGTCAAAATTATTAAAACAGGTCGAATTCAAAAACCCATTAGTTAATTAACTAGATTAGCAATTACCTTAGTCAAAAGGTGATTAGCTTTTAGTACTTTTGT
The DNA here is from genome assembly GCA_036936605.1 of Limnanthes douglasii subsp. nivea. NCBI lineage: Eukaryota > Viridiplantae > Streptophyta > Magnoliopsida > Brassicales > Limnanthaceae > Limnanthes > Limnanthes douglasii. Next base: position 25,111,735 of record JAUPFV010000002.1, read on the forward strand.
CCAGTTCGGATGGTTCAATGGGTGGCTTTTGTCCGGATTACCCCTGTCCGGTTTCTACAGTGAGTGGTGAAGATTTCCGGACTCATCAGTAACCTCTTTTTTAGGTTTTGTTCGAAGGCCTTTGGCAAGACCTAATAAATCTTTCTTTAAGCACTAATAACGTTCTCCGAACTGAAAACTTCTTAGAAGTTGAAATGTTCTACTAAGGATCATGGGACACGTGTCATCTTTTGATTTGTCTCACCAGCCGTTTTTCTCCTAGAATGACGCTCCCACTAATCCTAAAAAGTAACCTTTTCATTCAATACCCATAACGTCAGCGCTGTATTTAATCATTACTTTTATCTTTTTGTATTCTCCTAGGTTTTTAGCAACTTTTTTATTTCATTAGTATAAATTACTTCATTTTCACTATTTTACCATCTTCATTACTCTTTCATTCCTTCATCTCAAGGCTTTCACCTCTCTTCTCAAAATTCTCTTGGTGTGAGTTTATGTTCACGGCAAGAAACGCACTGATAAAGGCGGGTGGCTTAATCTTTCGGAGTTAGAAAAAGCACAAAGAGTTGAGCGAGAAAGGCGCGTTATTGCGGGTCTTCCAGTTTCTCCAATCGATAAACCTGAAACACCAATTTCAAAGGCTGACCGAGGTTCATCTTCTGCTAGAAGCTCTAAACCCAGGAGGTTATTTCAACCAAGTCTTTCACCCATCGTATCAGGCTCCTCGGTTCAGGAGGCACAGCCCACTTTCGAACGGGAAAAATTTGTAACAAGCACAAGGAGACCCTTTCCATTCATAGCTATGGGATCAGATGATGAAAGATCCCCAGAAAAACTGACACTTCGCCAAAAAGGCCACTTAGTAAAAGGCCCTCTCCATTCAAAGTCTAAGTCTCCGAAATTAGGCCCCCCTAAATCTGGGGCCAAGGACAAAGCTACAGGGTCAGAGGCATCTATCAAAATCCCAAAGGATAAATCATCTCGTCCGGAGGCCACTAGAGTAGGCCTTCGAAATGAACCCTCCGGATTAGAGCCCCAGCCGGACACTAGATCATTAAGAGAAAGTGATTCTCAACCATTCGGACAGCTTACGCAGCCAGCCACTAGCATTTTTCCCCACCAACGGCAACTGACAAACCTTCCATGGTGATGGAAGAGGCGATGAAAGATAACATTGAAGAGCCCCCATATGAGACCGACGTCTCCGGGAAAACAAGGGAAGTTCCCACTGAAAAAAAAGGAAAGAGTAAAGAGAAATTGTGTTTGAAGCATCCGGATCTACCGAAGTCCCTGGAAGGCAAAGTGGGACCCTGCTTCCACAAGATGAGCGTAAAGTATCTGCTAGCCATGCAGAATATTAATTATGCCAACACTCACCCAGCTGAGTTAGGCCGGATCCGGACAAAGTGGGGGATCCTTGAAAATGTCAAGGTGAGAATATCGGTCACTCCGGATATACCAATGGACTGCAAGCTGAGCGAGGTAGTTATCTACACGGAGCTGTTCAATTGGAGGCCTTTGGACCTAGAGATCGTAGTATATTTTCATCTGATAAAGCTCTGTCCAAGCTAACTGAGTCCCAATGCTTGGTACACTCTCATGGCTTACATCATGGCCTCTAGGCTCTTCAGAATACCGCTTCAGATGGAGCAGTTTGATGCTGGGGCTAGCCTTTGCAAGAATCACATCATGCCCTTCTACCATTACAACATGCATAATAATTTTAACGTGGTGGATGATCTGCTCGAATCTGAGAAGAATTGGAAGACCCAATTCTTGTTCATTAGTGGTGCTTGGGAAAATAGGAGAAATATTAAAGCTGGTGTCAACCCAAGCATGCTCACCAGTAGATGGAAAAGCACAGGTAAATATTTCATCATGTTTGTTTTTCTTTCCTTATAAAATATCTATTTATTTAATTTTTCTTCTTTTTCTTTGGGTAGTGCTGCCGAATGAGTTCTCCGACTACTTGGAGGAGGGGCAGACAACCTGTGCCAAGCTGAACTCCTGGACTGCTGACAAATGGGGAAATCACTTCTACAATTGTTTTACTGTCGACAATTTGGTGAGGTCCCACCTCCGGAACACAACTGGCCGAAGAGACCTGACTTGGGAAGAATGGACCACACTACCTCCACCGGGTGTCATCCTCCAGAGGAAAGAGGATAAAGATGGTAAGTTGGCCTTGCCTGGCATAGGTAAATCCCCAAGTAAGATGAACGGCAAGAAAGTCAAGAAGAAGCAAGATGCAACTGAGGTTTCTCAAGGTGGTGCTGAGGAGATTATTCCAGCAAATCAGGAAGGGCAGGATCAAGGGGGGATCGACGTTGCTCTTCTTCAAGTGGTTGAAAATGAAAGTACCAAAAAGGAAGGTGGACTTCCAAGCCCCTCAAAGGCTCCTAAGAAGGATCGAAAACGGGGAGCAGATGGTGGAGACAGGGAAGCCAACAGGAAGAAAGTCTCCAAGGGGATGGAGTAGCTCTCCAGCCTCCGGAGTCATTTCCTCAGGTTGACGCAACATACCCCATACAGGCAGAGCAAATCCCAAGTGATCTCCACACCGGAGAGGATACCGGAGGGGATATCACCATTGATGGAGTAGATATCAGTCGCCTTCAAGGGACTGGCCTTTACTTTGGAGACCTCAAGAAAAATGACTTTGCTGGCCCTTACCTCCCTGCAAGCTCCTCGAATCTGGTCACTTTCAATGGTAAGTCTTTTTCTATTTCAGGGAGAATGACATGGTGACCCACTCCTTGTTGAGAAATATTCAACCGGTGCTCAACCTAGAAAGACAAGTGAGAAGTCAATCGACCCTCATCAACACACTCAACACAGACAAAGTGAGCTTATCCAACAATATCCTTAATGCCAACCAAAATGTTGAGGCATAAAGGAGAGAGATCGAGGAGTTGAAGAAGGGTAAAGAGAACTTGGCTACCAAGCTGGCCACTTTGGAGGGGGTTAACAAAGAACTTTAAACTAAGTGTTCTGTCTTGGAGAATGATCTTTCCACTTCACATGATGAGGTGAAGGCCAAGGACAATGTTATCCAGACCCTGACAAGTGACAAAATCTCACTCGAAGATGCTGTGTCTAGAGCCACCAAGGACAAAGAAGATTTGATAAAGGACCAGGAGAAGACAATCCAGGCCAGGATTGATGAATACACCAACAAGGTGATCAACTCCCAAGAATAGAGGTATGCCGAAGTCAAATCTGATATTTTCTTGCTTTTTCATCAAAAAATTCCGAAGAGGACACTCAAATATTTATGACGATATGTGGAATACAAAAACCTCCCTCACCACACTATGACCGATGGTGATAAGGACAACTATTCCAGTGGTTATGCTGATACCATTGAGGAAGATGAAGGGACTGGAGAGAGCCCTAGTGAGGAACCCAAAGACCCCAAGAAGAAACCAGATGAGGCTGGAACATCTAAGGAAGCCCACCTTTAAAGTTTTAACTATCTTTTATTTTTCTTTAATTCTTGTGTTAAACTAAAGTCCTTGGATGGCCAAGGCATTTTTGTAACCGTGTCCGACCCTTGTCCGGATAAACATTTCCTTTTAAAAATACAAAGTTTGGATGGCCAAGGCATTTTACATGTTTTAATATCATTCTCTGGTGTTAGCCGGACAGTTTTACCTTACACATTTCTTGCATTGTTTTATGTTTGCCCAATTTTGATGGCTAATGTTTAAATAGCCCCTAGTCATTTTACAAGTATTTTAAGGTGAAAGTGTTTAAATTCTCTGATGACAAATGTTTAAATGGTCATCATTGCACCAGACCAATCCGGTCTGACAGTGATACTTAGAACTAAAAGTTTTAAAGAAGCTATCAACCAAACCACTCCGAATTTTTAAGAAGGCATCAAATTTCATTACAAAGCATGGACACCTCATTAAAACCTCCCCGCGCCACCAGGGTAGGAAAGAGTTTGCCCCCTAATATTTACATGGACTTTAAACAAGTAAATATTTACATAACTTTCATTCTAGATACAACGGTGTTCAATGTTCCAGGGGTGATTCAAGATCCTACTATCTTTATCTTGAAGCCTATATGTCCCAGGCTTAAGCTTTTCAATGACCACATAGGGCCCTTCCCAATTTGGAGCTAGCTTTCCGAACTGCTTCTCCTGAGTATGTAGGAAGACTTTTCTCAACATTGTATCCCCTGGTTGAAAATCCCTCCTTCTGACTTTAGAAGCAAACCTGCTTCTCATCAGTCCCTGATAGTGGGTGGCTCTCAGATGAGCCTGTTTGGAAAAATTGTGGATTCTAAATGAAGGAAGAGTTTTCTCTATAGGAGCTATTGCATCCATACCATATACCAAGGAAAATGGGGATTCTTGTGTAGCAGCCCCATGAGTATTCTGGTATGCCCATAATACTTCTTGTAGATAGCTTGACCACTTTCCAGCAGCCCCTTCTAGATTCATTTTAAGACCGAATATCATGGTCATGTTTGCTAATTCAACATAACCATTCGCCTGTGGGTGGAAAGGAGAAGAGAAGCAATGTTGAATGCCTTTAGAGGCACAGAAACTCTCCATATGTTTGTTATCGAATTGGGGCCCATTGTATGTAGTTATCTTTTGTGGAACCCCAACTTTGCAGCAAATATTAGATAAGATAAATTTTATAACATGTTTTGAAGTAGTTCCTGCCGGTGGGGCTGCTTCTATCCACTTCGAGAAATTATTAATGGCAACAATGATAGTTCTGCACCCTCCGGACGCCATAGGTAAAGGTCCTACCAGATCTAGCCCCCAATGAGCAAAAGGTATTGGCTCAGAAATCGACTCCAAATGGATAGCTGGGATATGAATTGCATTACCATATCTTCGGCATGGATCACACTTCTTCACCAATTCCTTGGCATCTTTCATTATGGAGGGCCAGTAGTATCCGACCAACAAGACTCTTCGGGTTAAAGCTCTATAACCACGGTGTGCTGATTCCTCAACATCATGCAGTTCAGACAACACTATTTGGGACTCTTCAATCCCCAAACATCGCAAGAGATGTCTAGTAAGAGACTTCTTGTAAAGAACGTCTCTTAGGATTACAAATCCACGAGCTTTATACTTCACTTTTCTTGCTACCGCTTTTTCCGGAGGCAAGATGCCATCTGAAATGTATTGAAAAAGAGGATACCTCTAGTCTTGAGGTTGACTCACTTGTATATTTAAACTTTCCTCCTCCTTCTCCTTGCTCTGATTGAGTTGAATGGATGGGCACTCTTGCACGTGAATCCATGGGTAGGACTCATAATATGCTATGGTTACCAAGGAGTCTGCTAGTGTATTTTCTGTTCAGGGTTTGTGCTCATAGGTGATGTCTTTGAAGTTAAGTGCCACTTCTTTAAGAATGAATAAATATTTAATAATTTGCTCCTTTTTGGCCTCAGATTGACTTGTGCATGATGAATAAGAAGCTGAGAATCACTCATTAACTTGACCTTTTTGGCTCCACAAATCAAGGCTAACTTTAAACCAGCTATAGTAGCTTCATATTCAGACTCGTTATTAGAAGCCCTGGAAGCAAAACATATAGCCTGGTACATTTTGTCACCATACAGAGAGGTTAAACATATCCCAGCACCACAACCCATGGTACTTGATCCACCATCAGTCCGAACAACCTATACTTTCTTAGTCTTTTCACCTGATGCTTGCTTAGTGTCTCTGTCCGAATGGAATTCAACTTGGAAATCAACAACATAGTCTCCGAAGTCCACTGACCACTTGGTCATTCTGCTTGATACATCTGCCTTCTGAAGAACGTTTCTCAAGGGAAAAGACGTTTAAAAAATGATAGAATGAGACTGAAAGTATGGTTTCATTTTCCTAGCAGCAATTACTAAACCCAGTGCTAATTTTTCAAGTTTTAAATACCTCTTGTCATCATCTATCAAGCTTTTGCATATGTAGTATACCGGACGAGGATAATTATCCACCTCCCTTACTAGTAATGCACTTATGGCACAATCGGAGACTGCTAAATATATGTACAATGTCTCTCCATCAATAGGTTTAAACAAGGTTTTAGGGGAGGATAAGTGTTTTTTACTTTCATCGAAAGCCTGGTCGCACTGTGGAGACTAGTTAAATTCTTTTGCACCTTTAAAAGTTTGAAAAAATGGGGAACACCTATCCGAAGACCTTGAGATAAAACGGTTTAGAGTAGCTAACCTCCCTGTCAATCTTTGTACTTCTTTAATATTCCCAGGAGGCTCCATCTGCAATAAAGCACTAAGCTCGTCTGGATCAGGCTGTATCCCTTCCTCACTTATCACATACCTTAAAACCTTCCCGGACTGTACTCCGAAAACACACTTCTCTGGATTCAACTTTAAATTTACTTTTACCAAGTTGGCAAAAGTTTCTTGTAGATCTGCCAAGTGTAGTTCCTCTTTCACACTCTTTACCATCATGTCATCAATGTAGACTTCCATGTTTCTTCCAATCTGATTAGCGAAAGCTTTGTTCACCAACCTCTGATAAGTAGCCCCATCATTCTTTAACCCAAAAGGAATCACCTTATAACAATGAAGGCCCCTATCAGTAACAAAAGTAGTGTGTTCTTGATCCTTCAGATCCACTTGAATCTTATTATACCCGTTGAAGGCATCCATAAAACATAAAACAACTTGTTCCCAGGCGTCGAGTCCACTAACTGATTGATCCGAGGGACCAGATATAGGTCTTTTGGGGAAGCCCTATTAAAGTTTGTAAAGTCGATGCACATTCGCCACTTTCCATTTTTCGTTTTTACTAATACCGGATTGGTTATCGATAAAGGGTACTGGGATTCCTTTATGTGCCTCATCTTAGTAAGCCAATCAATCTTTTGAACTATGACATCAACTTTCTCCTTAGAAAAACCTCTCATCTTTTGTACAACAGGTGATATATATCTTCGGATGAATAGTTGGTGTGATATGATATCTATTGGTACTCCGTTTACATCAGCATTGCACCAAGAAAAAACATGCTGATCGTCTGTTAAAAACGATAACATCTTACTTTTCAGTTCTGATGTCATCTTAGATCCGATCTTGATGTTTCTTCCTTCAACTAGAGAGTGAGTTTCAACCTCTTCAATTGGTATTAAAACACCAGGGGTCTCTCTGGGGTCATCAATTTCACCCTCTCCCCTAGAGGGCCCCTCAAACTGCTAATCCTCACTGATCCGAACTGCCCCCAAAGTTTGAGGGGCCATTGTTGTTGCATAACACTCCCTTGCTATCTTCTGACTACTTCGGACAACTCCCACATGTCCTTGCACAACGTATTTCAGACATTGGTGAACTGTTGAGGCTACATCATGCATTCTGGAGAGCCAAGACCTTCCCAAAATTGCATTGTAGCATGTGGGACAATCCACCACAACGAAAAGCACTCTGACCATCTTCTTAAAAGGACCCTTGCCCAACAATACCTCCTTCTCAAACTGCCCGATCACATCCGTTGAGCTTCCAGTGAAACCCACAATTGACATGTTCGAACGTTGAATCACCGCGGGATTCTTTATTTGTTTATATGAAGTTAAAAAGAGGATATTGGCTGAACTACCGGTGTCCACCAAAATTCGTCTAATGTCATTGCCCCTAATGGATGCTCCTATCACCACAACATCTTCATGGGGACCATCTATATCCCTTAAATCATCTTCATCAAAAATAATGAAGGTAAAAGGAATTTTTGATTGATAGGTAGTCATGCCTCCTTCCAGTTGAGTAGCCATGGTATGAATATGCATCTTCCTCGAAGAAACAATCGGTGCAGTCATGGTGTCCCCCCCAAATATGGTAAGGGATTAAAAAAAGCTAATGAGCCCGAACACTGTCTTACTATGACTCCACATCGAATCTTTCAATTATCACCATAGCCCAATCCGGAGCCGATGTGCCTGCGTTGTTTGTTGGGCCGGTCCGATGAGCATTATCAGGCCTATTTCCACTTCTTCTTTTAACATAACTGATGAGTCCGGATATGGACACCGCTCTTTATAGAAACTGGACAGGGGTAATTCGGACATCATCCACTCAACCGGACAGGGACGATCCGGACAACTTTCACTTACTGGACTGTCCGAATAGAACTAAAGTATTAAAAACTTAATCACTTCATGACTAAGCTGATTACTTGTTTACTTAAAACTAATGGGTTTTTGAACTCGACCCGAATCCATTAAACACAACCGGAAAGCCCATGTGGCCCAAAGATAAAGGTATAAATACCCAACCACCAACATTAAATGAGGGTGGAAAAAAATTAAATACAACCAGGCAGCTCAATTCTCCCTCTACACTTTATCCAAACATTAAATACCTTCGAAACTCTGGTCAAAATTACCCTCATACAAAAATAAACTTCACCAAATTGGCAAGCACATTGGGAGAACGACGGTGCCTGAATCTAGCATTAAAAACCATCAGAAAAAACCAGTCCGAATGAATCCGGACGCACCAGAAGTACCACCAACTTTGCTTGAAGCGGTGGGAGAAAATGCTGAGTATACTATCGAGGATCGTGATAGGTTAAAAGTTGAAATAGAAGCTCCGAGGGCAGAGAGGGCAAAGATGGGCATAAAAGAGAAATCAAAAGCGTCAGTTGCTCACCATACTGACAAGGCTGCATCAGAAATTTCGATACTTTTTGGGTGGCCTTCCAGAGGCAGTTTGTTGGAAGTAAAGAGGTGAAGGGCAATGAAGACACAATCATTCATTGCGCCCAAGAACCGAACGAATCCCTAAAAGAATACACAATTCGCTTTGTAAACACCAAAAATGGGTTGGTTGATTGCTTTGAACAAGTAGCAATAGCTTCTTTAAGGCTGGGCTTAAACCTTGGAAACCTGGCTGATTCAGTATCCAGGAAAAATGCCATGACATGGGGAGGTCTACTGAATTACGTTGGAAAGCAAATTACCTTGGATGAAACAAAGAAAACCAGGATGCACAGGAAGGTGAGGTCTGCTCCAGCTACACCAAACCAAAACCAAAATCAGTCCCGGAACAAGGCTAGGGAGGTCGGGCAGAGTCATAACAGAGCCAAAGCTCAGTCTCAGCCAGCTGTGCCAGCACAGAGTCAACAATCTAGAAATAAGCGAGGGCCTTGGGTTCAACCGGAGTAGTTTGCTGAGTTAAAAGAAAATGTAGCCACCATTTATGACAAAACAAAAGAAGAAGTACACTATAGAAGGCCGACTGCGTTACAATCTTCTAGGGAGAGCCGTAACAATTGTTTCTGTCAGTATCATAATGATACCGGCCATACCACCGAAGATTATATTTCTTTAAAACAAGAAGTCCAGAATTTAATTAAAAAAGGAAAGTTGGGAGCATATTTTAAAAGAAGAGGAGGAAATAGGCCTAATAACGCTCATCGGGCTGGTCCAAACAATGCAGGCACATCAGCCCTGGAGGGGGCTATGGTGATAATCTAGATATTTTATATAGAGTCAGAGTACTTGGACCCTGACCCAACTCGGAATAGAGTGGGAGCCATTGAAGAGCATTGCAAGACGGTGTCCGGGCTTATTAACGTTTTTGAATCACTCACAATTTTCGGAGGAGACACCATGACAGCACCCACTGCTTCTTCGAGAAAAAGGCATGTTCATACCTTAGCTACCCAACTGGAGGGAGGCATGACTTCCTATCAATCGCAGATTCTATTTCTCTTCATTGTTTTTTATGAGGATGGCCTTAGGGATATAACTGGTCCTCATGAAGATGCTGTTGTAATAGGAGCATCCATCGGGGGCAATGACATTAGACGAATCTTGGTGGACACAGGAAGTTCATCCAATATTCTCTTTTTAACTTCCTACAGAAAGATGAAAAATCCAGCAGTACTTCAGCATTCGAACAGGTCAATTGTAGGTTTCACTGAAAGTTCAGTAGATGTGATCGGGGAGTTCGAGTAGGAGGTTTTGTTGGGCAAAGACCCTTTTAAAAAGATGGTTAGAATACTGTTCGTCCTAGTGGATTGTCCCACTTGTTATAATGCTATTCTGGGGAGGTCTTGGCTCTTTAGGATGCATGCAGTGGCCTCAAGAGTCCACCAATGTTTGAAATATGTTGTGCAAGGACAAGTGGGAGTTGTTTGGAGCAGCCAAAAGGTAGCAAGAGAGTGTTATGCGACCGCACTGGCTCCTCGGACGTTGGACCACAGTTCTACAATAAGGAAATGGAGAGTTTCTGTACCTCTAGAGGCATACAACATTGCTTATCTTCCCCTTTCCACCCACATGCAAATGGTCAGGTCGAAGTGGCCAACAGGACAATACTGTCCGATCTAAAGAAGAATTTAGAAGGGGCTGCTGGGAAATGGCCTAGTTATTTGCAATACGTTTTGTGGGCTTACCAGACCACTCCCGGGGCTGTAACACAAGAGTCTCCTTTTGCCTTAGTGTATGGAATGGATGCCATAGCTCCTATAGAAGCTACTCTCCCTTCGTTTCGAGTTCATAAATTTTCCGAACACACTAACGAGGTGGCTATCAGAGGCCAACTTGACTTGATAGAGGAAAGAAGAACTATGCAAGAGTTGTGCAAAATAAAGCTACCTATTAAAACATGCGAAGTTCTTTGGCCATCCAAGGACTTTAAATTGTCGAAACAAAAAGATCTATCCGGTCAAGGACCGGACACAGTTACAAAAATTCCTTGGCCATCCAAGTACTTTGGTTCAATCAAAACAAAAGTGAAAAGATAATTAATACTCTAAGACTGAGCCTTTGAAGATGGCTCAACTTCACTAGCTTTCTTCCTCTTGAGGTCATCATTTTCCTCTTCTGGACTCTCCCTGTTTTTCTCTTCTTCATCGGATGAATCATCACTAGAGTAATCATGCTTGTCGCCATCAGCCATCATATGGAAGGGAAGGTCTTCGTACTCTACAAAAGTCCATAAATCTCCCAGATTCCTCTTCAGAAATTTCTTGTGAAAGAACAAGACCATGTCTGACTTCACCTTGGCATACATTTCTTCCTGAGTGTCTATCACTTGGTTGGTATAAGCATCAATCCTAGCTTGGATTTTTGCCTCTTGCTCCCTTAGCAAATCAGCTTTTTCTTGTGCATCCTTGGACACCGAATCCTCAAGCAAGATCTTGTCATTGGTCAAAGTATGAATGACCCTTTCCCTAGCCTTCATCTCGTCATTCGAAGAAGAGAGATCTTTCTCCAACTCAGTTTGCTTTGTTCAGGATTATTTGATAGTCTCTTCTAAGGTAGCTACCTTTGTGGCCCAATCTTCATGGATCTTATTTAACTCCTCATTTTCCCTCTTCAAAACATCAGCATTTTGATTGGCAATAAGGAGGTCACCACTCAATTTCTCTTTGTTAGAATTAAGGGCATTGATAATAGCTGACTGACCTCGCACTTGCTTTTCCAAACTAAGCACTGGATGAATATTACTTTATAAAGAGTGAGTTATAACATCTCTTTCACTTGAGACAGAGAAAGACTTACCATTAAAGGTAACGATGTTTGAAGAGCTCGGGGGGAGGTAAGGTCCAGCAAAATCATCCTTAGGGAGATTTTCGAAGTAAAGACCAATTTCTTCAAGACCACTAATATAAACACCATCAATGCTTATATCCCCTCCTGTACCCCCTCCGGTTTGGAAGTCACTAGGGATGCCTTCTGCCTGAGTTGGGTCAGTAGGGTCAACAGGAGGAAGGGGCCCCGGAGGCCGGAGGGAAATCTCATCACCTTTGGAGGTTTTTTTCTTCTTGGCCTCCCTGTCCTTGCCCTCTGCTCCCCATTTCCTATCTCTCTTAGGAACCCTTGGAGGTTTTGGAGATCCTGCCACTTCCTTAGTACTTTCATGATCCACTACTTCTAGAAGAGCAGCATCAATTTTTCCTTGATCTGGCCCCTCTTGGTTTGTTGGAGCAGTTTCCTCTACTTCGCTGGGATTGGTTTCGACCACAGTCTGTTTGCCTTTACCTTTCTTTCCCTTCCTCTTACTCGGGGCTTTGGCTTTACCGGGCAGATACAATGCCCCATCCGGTGCGTGTGTTCTCTTAAGGACTACTTCCAGAGGGGGTGGGGTGGTAAGTTCCTCCCAAGATAAGTCCCTCCGGTCAGTAGTATTCCAGAGGTAAGACCTTGTTAAATTTCCTCCGGTAAAGGCATTGTGGAAGCGATTTCCCCATTTCTCAGTACACTAAGCATTTAGCTTGTTGGAAGTGGTCTGCCCAGCCTTCAAGTGGTCACTGAAGTCCCTAGGCAGCACTGCCAAGAAACAAAAAAAAAAAAAAGAAAGATAAGTCAGATAAACGAGTTTGTGAAAAATAAAGATGGGAATGTGAGATGGGATTCTCACCATCGCTTCGCCATCTGCTGGTAAGGAGGCTCGGGTTGACACCGGCTTTAATCTTCCTCCTATTTTCCCAGGCGCCACTTACAAACAAGAATCGAGTCCTCCAATTTCTCTCCGACTCGAGCAGATCATCCACTGCTTGGTAATTATCACCCATGTTGAAGTGATCGAAGGGAATATGGTGGTTTCTGTAAAGGCCGGCCACAACTGCAAACTGCTCCATTGGAAGAGGAATTCCAGAGAGCCTGAAGGCCATAATACAGGCCATGAGAGTGTACCATGCGTTGGGGCTCAGTTGGTTTGTGCAAAGTTTGATGAGATGAAAGTATTTGACTATCTCCGGTTCTAAGGGAAACCTTAGTCTCCAGTTGAAGACCTCAGTGAAGAAAACTATTTCACTGAGCCTGCAGTCCATCGGTGTCTCTGGATCCACCGGAATCCTTATTTTGACATTCTCCGGGATCTCCCACTTTGTTCGCATCCGACCCAGTTCGGCTGTGTGGATAAAAGTATAATTAATGTTTTGCAAAGCTATCAAAAATTTAACGTTTAACTTGTGGAAACAAGGTCCCACTTTTCCCACAAGGCATTCCGGCAAACCGGATGCCTGAAGCATAGTTTCTCCTTGCCTTTGTCCTTCTTGACAGCAACAGCCTCACTTGTTTGCCCGGAGACTTCAGACTCAAAGGGAGCTTCTTCAATAACCTCCACCACTTCTTCCATTACCATGGAGGGGTTTTCAGTTGTTTTGGGTGATGTGAGCTAGAGGTTGGCTCAGCGTGCCCTCCTGGGGCTTAGATGCAGTAGTTTCTTTCCGGAGACTTGAGCTAGATGCCTCCGGGCCGGACAATTTGTCCTTAGGAATCCTGATGGGTGCCTCTGACCCCGTATTGCTATTATTGCCCCCTGATTTGGAAGGTGTACCTTTTAGAGCCTGCCCTTTTACCAAGCAACCTCTTCTCCGATCTACTAACTTCTCTGGAGAGGTATCAGCATCCGATCCCATAGCGATAAATAGGGAAGCTTTCTTAAAATTGGTGACTACCTGTCCTGGTTCAACAGTAGGTTCTGATTCTTGAACCGATGAGCCCGAAACAATCGGTGAAAGGGTGGATTGGAACAACCTCATAGGTTTAACGCTTTTGGTTGAAGAAGAGCTTTGGTCAGGCTCTGTGCTTAGTGTTTCTGGTTTATCAACAGGGGAAACAGAGAGGCCGGATGCAATGCGCCTTTCTCGTTCAACCTTTTGAGCTTTTTCTAACTCTGACAAATTAAGCCACCCACCTTTGATTAAAGCGTTCCTAGCTATGAACATAAACTCACACCGAAAGAAAGTGTTTATTTTTTAGAGAGAAAGATGTGAAGTTTAGTAGAGCAAGGATGATGAAGATGGTAAAACAGTAGAAAAGTGAACTAATTTGTAGTGAATATGCAAAAGATGCTTTGATACCTAGGAAGATTCGAAAGGTTTGCAATGATTAAGGACGACGCTGATGTCATCCTCATTAAATAAAGAGGTTACTTTTTTAAGAAAGTAGGACCGCCGTTCTAGGGAAAAAAGAGGCTGATGTGGTGAACCAGAGAGAGACACGTGTCCCACGATTTCTGGCAAAAACCGTTTTAGTTTCTGAGAACTTTTTCAGTTCGGATAAACACTATTACACAGTTCGAAAAATCTGTCCGGATATGGCTATGACAGGCTACAGACTATTTTTTAGGTCTTGCCAAAGGCCTTTGAACACCACCTAAAAAAGGGGGCTACAGATGAGTCCGGATATGGACACCGTTCTTTATAGAAACCGGACAGGGGTAATTTGGACATCATCCACCCAACTGGACAGGGACGATCCGGACAACTTTCACTTACTAGACTGTCCGAACAGAACGAAAGTATTAAAAAATTAATCACTTCATGACTAAGCTGATTACTTGTTTACTTAAAACTAATGGGTTTTTGACATCATCCCATGTGGCCCAAAGATAAATGTATAAATACCCAACCACCAACATTAAATGAGGGTGGAAAAGAATTAAATACAACGATGCAGCTCAATTCTCCCTCTACACTCTATCCAAACATTAAATACCTTCAAAACTCTGGACAAAATTACCCTCAAACAAAAATAAACTTCACCAATAAGCATCCAACTTTCCTTTTTCAACCAAATTCCGCATATCTTGCTTCAAAGTGATGCAATCTTCTGTATTATGATCAATATCATGATGATATTGGGAGAAACAATTATTTCGACTTTCCTTGGGAGATTGAAGCGCAACTAGCTTCCTAAAATGTACTTCGTCTTTTGTTTTATCATAGATGGTTGCCACATTCTCTTTTAACTCGGCAAACCACTCCGGTTGAACCCAAGGCCCTCGTTTATTTCTAGATTGCTGGCTCTGAGCTGGTGCTGGGTGCGATTGAGCCTTAGCCCTGCTGGGACCCTGTCCGGCTTCCTTAGGCTTGTACCCGGACTGATTCTGATTCTGGTTTGGTGCAGCTGGGGCCGATCTAACCTGCCTATACACCCTCGTTTTCTTCATTTCATCCACATTTATTTGTTTTTCCACTTGATTCAGTAAACCGCCCCATGTCATGGCTTTCTTCTTGGTCACCAAGTCGGCCAAATTGCCACGGTTCAGACCTTGCCTTAAAGAAGCTATTGCTAATTGTTCAAAGCAATCAGCTAATCCATTTTTGGTGTTTACAAAGAGACTTATATATTATTTCAAGGATTCATTTGATTGTTGGGAACAATGGATAATAGTGTCTCAATTTCCCTTCACCTCTTTACTTCCAACAAACTACCTCCGGAAGGCCACCTAAAAATTATCAAAAATTTTGATGCAGCCTTGTGGCAGACTATTATACCACTTTAAAGCACTCCGCGTAAAATACTGGTAGAACGCTCTACAAAGCAACTTATCATCATCGTTAAAATTCATCATAAATTTTTGAATTGCTCCAGATGATTATTTGGATCTTTACTCCCATCGTATGTTTCCATATTTGTACTGTCAAACCTCTTAGGAAGGTTTTCAGACAGTATCTTGGAGGACAATGGAGATTGTCTCTAATTTCGGCCATGACTAAACACAGTATCTTCATTGGGAGTTGCAAAGATACTTGGTTCATCATGAAAAGCAAAAGGATCCATCAACAATTGGTCTATATGCCTCCGGCCATGGTTGTGGTCATGAGATGCCTCTTCATCCTTCCATGCCTGTCCCTCTTTCTTGAATACTTTTTAACCAACTTTTGATTCTTTTTAGAACGGCCTTCATCACTGCTGGATGACAGGGACTCCTCACTGCTAGAAGATTCTGAATCTGAATCTGAGCTCTCCACTAGTTTAGACCGGTGAGACGTCTTTGAGCTAGCATGAGTCTTTTTAGTACTTACATGGGTCTTTGCTGGACAGTCATGCTCCCTTGGATTGTCAGTGTGGTGAACGGCTGACACTTTTGATTTTTATTTTAAGCCCATCTTACCTTTTTAGCAGCCCTCAAGGCTTCTATCTCAGCTTTCAATCTATCTCGCTCTTCAATCGTATATTCATCATTTTCTCCCACCATTTCTGCCAAAGCTGGTGGCACTGCCAGCTCGTCCGGATTCATCCGATATGGTTTTTCTTGATGGTTTTGAATGCTAGATTCAGACACCTTCTTCTCCCACTGTGGTCGCCAATTTGGTGTGGATTATTTTCAACTGAAGGTAATTTGGTCAGGTGTTTTGTGGTGTTTCAAAGGTATTTAATGTTTGGGTGTTTTGTAGTGAGAGATTTAAGCTGCCTCGTTGTATTAAATGTTCATTACCCTCGTTAATAAAAGTGGTCGGGTATTTATAACCTTAATTATGGGCCACATGGGCTTTCATGTCAAAATTATGAAAACGGGTCGAATTCAAAAACCCATTAGTTTATTAATTAGATTAGCAATTAGCTTAGTCAAAAGGTGATTAGCTTTTAGTACTTTTGTCCAGTTCAGATGGTTTAGTGGGTGGCTTTTATCCGAATTTCCCATGTCTGGTTTCTACAGTGAGTGGTGAAGATTTTCGGACTCATCAGGAGTAGTTTAGCGAATTCCCATCTTTTCATTCCAAGATTTTTTTAGGCCGTCAAGTATTATTTTATTTGTCACTTCGACCTGCTTGTTAGCATATGGATGAAAAAGGTTTTGAGAAGAATTGTTATGTTTATTGGGAAGAACAAAAGGTTCTCATATATTTTTATCAAATTGTTGGCTATTGTCCACGGTAAATCTCATTTGGTTACCAAAACGACATCATATATTTGATAAGAGAAACTTTATCACATCCTTTGCCCTTGTTCCGGACAACGACTCTGCTTCGACCCACTTGGAGAAATAATCCACGAGGACTATTATTGTTTGTCTTCCTCCCAAGTCCATTAGAAAATGACCAACTAAATCTATGCCTCATCGGTCGAAAGGAAGCGTATCGTAAACAAATTCAAGTGTTGCAAATTCTCACTAATGTTTTGGAATTAGTCATAATCGTGGGCCAATAATATCCTGCTAAAAGAAGTAATCTTTCCAAATCCCTGAACCCACAATACATCCACACTCCCCATCATGAAGTTCAGAATAATATAATTTGCAATTCATTTTCTCCTAGGCAATGCAACAACTGTCTACTTAAATATTTATTGTAATATTCATCCCATGATTGCAAACTCGTGCATTTTAAATCGTACCTTCTTAGCTATTATCCTGTCAATGGGTAGAACATTATTAATTAAGAACTCTCTAATATCATACCTCAAATATTTGTCATTGCTCATTGAGATTTGAACATATTTATCTGAGTTTATGACTTATTCCAGAATTCTCCTTATGTATGGGTTATCTTGCGTGAATATCTATGGTTAACCATTTGAATACGTTGTAGTTGCTAAAGAGTCAGTCGCTGCATTTTCAGCCCTATGGACGTGCTCTTATTTAACGCATAGTTGACTAGAAGCTCCTAATCACTTATCAACCGAACCCTTTTGGTGCCACAAATGTGTGCAAGTCGTAGCCCCACGAGAGCATCCTCGTATTCTGCTTCATTATTCGATGCTGGAAATCTAAAGTGTTTGTCATGATACATTTCATATTTCCCTATATATACCCTTGTTTGTATTAACGAGACTTAAGGAAACTTTTTCTACCCAACTACCCTACCAGACCCTATTTTATTAAATTTGTACCTAACTTTTCAATTACCTCTCTACAACTTATCCAAAGTTCAATTATTTCATCCTTTATCACAAAAATACCCTCAAAAAATCTTTGATACTATCAATGACGACTATAATAGAAGCCTAGATAGGTAGCAGAATAACAATATTTAAAACCTTAGGTGTATTTAATGTTATCTTCGAAATATACCGAAGGATGGATTTTGAGATGCATATGAATCCAACCAAGATGAATGAGGGAGTCAAGATCGGTGAGGCCTGGTCAAGTACGACATATAAATGACGAGAAACATAAATGATTACTCATGCACGAAGAGCATGACTTGATATCCTAAGATAATAATAATAACCTAATTGGGTTATGTCCACTTAGAAGTCCAAAAAACATGAAGGATAAGATGACACAAATGAAAAATCTCCAAACTCGGATGCTTATCAAAATAAAAAAAATATTGAGTCTGAGGAATATTCATTTTTCTTTACATAAGAATCACTTTCATAAAAAGAGAAGAAATCATAAAAATAAGCACTACTTAAAGAGACATTCCTATTGCGATCGAAACTGACAGCGGGAGCAAAGCTCAAGCAAACAACATGCATCGTCGGATTAGCAAGAACCTGAAAAGCGTAAAAGATGAATAGAAATTGAGGGAACGATAGAAGGTTCGGGGAACCACAATATTTACTATTAAGCAAATAATTAATTTTCCATTGAGTCCGAACAAGGTATTTATGCAATAGTTACAGACCCAATTGGAGAGAACCTTCCCATTTTGTGGAAACTCTCTCTGGAAATTTACCAAAACGGTTTGATATATCCAAGATAGAAAAAGTCGATAGGATTAAAGATCCGAATAAACACCTAGACGAGTTCAAGAAATTTATGATGAATTACGATGACGGTGATAAGTTATTGTGTCGAGCTTTCTCCTAAAATTTCAAAGATAACGCTTTTAAAATAGTATAATTGGATTCCATATAGGTCTATCAAGAACTTCATATGTTTTTGAATACTTTCCAAAGGAATATTGTCCCGAGGAAAAGATATGAGAGTAAACTAATACATGATAGTTTAATGCCGCAAGTTTATTGGGGAAAGTTTAAAATATTACACAAAACACTTCATACAAACTAAGAATAGTTTGGATCCTTACTATGAGTTTACAACTTCTTTCAGGTAAGGTATTATTCCCGGATAATTAGCCGATAACGTGACTAGGAAAAAACCTTTGTCCTTTTCAACACATGTTAAGAAGAAAATCAAGGTGGAAGAGTTGAAGAGAAAAGTTGATACATTTGTATAGACAAGTTCACAATCTTCTACCTCGGGCCATCAATTGTAACATGCCCAGACATGCACCAATTTTTGTTTGAATTACGCAAATTAGAATTCATCTCGACCTCGGGTAAGTCAACACCCACAAGGTCAATACAAGTCTAGAGTGAATTAACATGACCACTTTGCACAGCTAAGAGATAGTATTTCTACTATCTTTGAGAGGGCAGTTTTCCAGTTTAGTAAGTATCACAATTGGTTTGGTTAATTTTTGGCTCAGGGTACTCTGGTAAAATGTTTAGAGAGTGTTTGATAATTTTGTGATGTTTTGTGTTTAGTGTGTAGAGTAGAGAGATAATTAAGCTCCCTACTAGTATTAAATTATGATCACCCTCACTAATGAGAGTTGTTGGGGTATTTATACCTTAATTACTGACCCCTGGGCTTACTAGGTCGGGTTATGAAATCGGGTCGAATTTAAAGCCCCTTAGTCATATGGTTTTAAGTTTATTAGCAACTAGCTTAGTCAAAAGTTAATAGATTTGTCCTGTTTGGATATTTAGTGGTGTAATATAGTATGAATTTCCCCTATTCAGATATTCATCAGTAGCCCATTTTTAGGTCTTGCAAAAGATCTTTGGAAGGGATAAAATTCACAAAACTAATACCAACCTTGTCCGATCTTCCTATGTTGTTTGAATTGGAAACATTTCTCTTCACAACTGACATTGTTCAAATTTTATCAAAACTCATTTCTCTTCTCATAATTCTAAGAGTTTTCTTGAATCGTGGGACACAAGTCAAGATCTAGTTCGACCTCCCAACCGTTTTTTCTCCTAGATTGTCGCACCCACTAGGTCTAGAAAGTTACCTAGGTTTCAATTTTTCACATGTTGCGCAGTCTTTAATCATTGCCAAAATTCTATTTATCTTCTCCTTGGTAACTGCTACTTTTACTGTTATATAAAAACCTTTCTACTATGTCATTGTCTTCCACACTCAAATCTTCTTAGAGAAAAAACTTGGTTCACTTTTAAATTGTTCTTGAGACATATATGTTCACAGCGATAAACGCCTAAGTGAACGGAGGTTGGTTGAACTTGTCTAAATTAGAGATAGCACAGAAAGTAGCAAGAGATAAACGTATTGCTTCCGGTCTTCCCGCTTCTCCGAGCAAGAAAGGTAACCACTCAAATCAGAATGCTGATCAAGGGTTGCCTTCTTCAAAAACCCTAGAATTAGAAAACTTCCATTCCTAACAGACCTTTCACCTCTCCTAACCGGTTCTTCAGTCCAAGAATCTCAAAACCCTATTCACAAAGAAAAATCTGTTTCTAGTGTTAGGAAACCCTCAACGTTTATCACAGTGGGCTTGGACACAGAAAAATCACAAGAGAAGCTAACTTCTCGCCAAATTACACGTCAATCAAAAACCAAATCTGCACCCACATCTTGAAAACCCTCCGGTTCAGAGGTAACAAATGCTATTCCACAAGCTAAATCCTCCGGACAGCAGCCTCTAATAGATACCAGAATCTCAGAAGAGTCATATGCACAACCTTCTCAACGACCAACTGTAAAACCACCATAAATGAGACAAAGCAGTCTCCCTCAAAAACAGCTGAACAGTCTTCCACAATGATGAAAGAGAGCATGGAGGACAACTTACATGAAGCCCCTTTCCAGACTGAGGCGTCTGGTCAAACAGGGGATACAACCTCAAATCCGAATGGTAAAACCAATGTGGGCATGACTCATTTGGACGCTCTTCCGGAGAGTTTAGAGGGAAAGGTAGGTCCATGTTTTAAAAAGTTTAGCGTCAAATACCTTATGGCTCTTCAGAACATCAAATATGTGTACACCCAGACAGCTCAGTTGGGTCAGATTTGAACTAAATGAGGGATCCTAGAGTCTGTAAAGGTGAGGATCCCAGTTACTCTGGAGACCCTTATGGACTGTGAGTTGAATGAGATGATAGTCTACACCAAAGTACTGAACTGTGGACTTCGGTTCCCCTTAGACCCAGAGATTGTCAGATATTTTCATCTGATCAAGTTATGCCCAAACCAGCTGAGCCCCAACGCTTCGTATAGTCTCCTAGCCTGCATTATGGTGTACATGATGTAAACCATTCCACTCTCAATGGAACAGGTTTCTGCTATAGCAAGCTTATGCAAGAATCATCAATTTCCCTTCTATCATTACAACATGGGGAATGATTTGAAAGTGGTGGATGACCTGCTGGATTCCAAAAATCCTTGGAGGATGCAGTTCCTCTTTATTAGTGAGACTTGGGAGAATGTCAGAAAAATTAAAGTTGATACGAACTCCAGCCTTCTCACCAGTAGAAGGAAGAGGACTGGTAACCTCTTCTCTCTTGTTTTCATCTTTTAAGTTACAATTCCCATTTTGACTAACTGAGATCTCTCCCCAGTTCTACCGAAGTATTTCTTGGGCTTCAGAGAAGTGGGGGAACATCTTTCATAATCGCTTCAAGATAGGCAATTTCGTAAGGTCTCGTCTAGTGGAACATCACAGGTAGAAGGGACCTTTCATGGGAAGAGTTAACCACCCCTCCCCCTGCTGATGTGATCCTGAAGAGGATAGAAGCTAAAGATGCTAAGTTGTATCTACCTTCCAGGGTCAAAGCCCCTATCAAAATGAAAAACAAGAAACGAAAGGCCACAATAGACCAAAATCAAACAGCTACGGAGGGGACTAGTTCGGAGAATCAAGGTGGCATCGATGTTGGTGAGGATTATTTTTTACTGAGGGTACTTTGGTCAGGTGTTTTGTGGTATTTCAAAGGTATTTAATGTTTGGGTGTTTAGTAGTGAGAGATTTGAGCTGCCTGGTTGTATTAAATGTTCATTACCCTCATTAATGAAAGTGGTTGGGTATTTATACCTTTAATTATGGGCCACATGGGCATTCAGGTCGTACTTATGAAATCTGGTCGAGTTCAAAAATCCATTAGTTTATTAAGCAAATTAGAAATTAGCTTTGTCAAAAAGTGATTAGCTTTTAATACTTTAGTTCAGTTTGGATGGTTCAGTAGGTGGTTTTTGTCCGAATTGCCCCTGTCCGGTTTCTACAATGAGTGGCGAATTTATCCGGACTCATCAGTATCCCTTTTTTTAGGTTTTGTTCGAAGGCCTTTGGCAAGACCTAAAAAATTCCCTTTGAGTACTTGTGACATTTTCCGGACAGATTTCGGATTGAGTGAAAGACTTATTAGGACTGAAAAAAATCTTCAGAAGTTCAAAGGTTTTGCCATGGATCGTGGGACACGTGTCTCCTTCTGATTCGCCGCACCAGCTGTTTTGTCTCCTAGAACGGTGCTCCCACTAATCCCAAAAAGTAACCTCTTCAATTAATGTTGGTGACGTCAGCGCCGCCTTTAATCACTACTCCCATCTTTTCGTATTCTCCTAGGTTTCTGGGTATCTTTTTGTCTCTTTGGTATAACTTGCCTCATTTTTTACTGTATCATCTTGTTCACTCTTTCACTCCTTTCCTTCAAAGCTTTCATCTCCCTTTTCAAAACCGTTTTTTGGGGTAAGTTTATGTTTACAGCAAGAAAAGCACTTGTTAAAGGTGGGTGGCTTAATCTTTCTGAGTTAGAGAAAGCACAAAGAGTCGAACGAGAAAGGTGCATTGCTACAGGCCTTCTAGTTTCCCCAATAGACAAATCTGAAACACCAAGCTTAGAGCCTGATCGAGGTTCGTGTTCCGCTAAAAGTTCTAAACCCCGAAGGTTATTTCAACCTAGTCTTTCACCAATCGTCTCTGGCTCATCAGTTATAGAGTCACAGCCTACTGTCGAACGGGAAAAGGTTGTGACAAGCACAAATAGACCCTCTTCATTCATAGCTATGAGATCAGATGCTGATAGCTCCCCTGAAAAGTTGACACTTAAACGAAGAGGTCGCTTAGTAAAAGGCCAGACTGTTGCCCCACAGTCTAAATCTCTGAATTCAGGGCCATCTAAGTCTGGGGCCAAGGACAAAGCTGCAGGGTTAGAGGCACCCATCAAGGTTCCTAAGGACAAGTCGTCTGGTCCGGAGGCCAACGAAACAAGCCTTCGAAAAGAAAACTCTGGATCTGAGCCCCAGCCAGACACCAGACCACAAAGGGAAAGCGAATCTCAACCATCAGGACAACTCACTGAGCCAACTACTGCCACTTCTCCCCCAAAGACAACTGACAACCCTTCCATGGTCATAGAAGATGTTATGGAAGACAATATTGAGGAAGCCCCATTTGAGACTGATGTCTCCGGGCAGATAGGGAAGGCTTCCATTGTTAAGAAAAGCAAGGGTAAAGAGAAGCTGTGTTTAAAACATCTGGACCTGCCGGAGTGCCTTGTAGGAAGAGTAGGACCTTGCTTCCACAAAATGAGTGTAACGTATCTTCTAGCCATGTAGAATATCAATTATGCTTTCATTCACACTGTTGAACTAGGCCGGATCCGGACGAAGTGGGGGATCCTAGAATCTGTTAAAGTGAGGATATCGGTCGATACGGAGACGCTAGTGGATTGCAAGCTAAGCGAGATAGTTTTCTACACGGAGTTATTCAACTGGGGGCTTAGGTTTCCTTTGGACCCAGAGATCATCAAATATTTCCATTTGATAAAGCTTTGTCCAAGCCAACTGAGCCCCAACGCTTGGTACACACTCATGTCCTGCATCATGGCCTCCAGGCTCTCCGGAATCCCGCTTCCGATGAAGCAGTTTGCTGTTGTGGCCAGCCTTTGCAAGAACCACATCATCCCCTTCTACCATTTTAACATGGGTGACAATTACAAAGTGGTGGATGACCTGCTTGAATCGAAGAAAAATTGGAAAACCCAGTTCTTGTTCATCAGTGGTGCTTGGGAGAATGGGATGAAGATTAAGGGTGGTGACAACCCAAGCATACTTACCAGCAGATGAAAAAGCATAGGTTAATTTTTCATCATGTTTGTTTTTCTTTCCTTAAAAAGTTTGTTTACTTACACATTCTTCTTCTTCTTTTGGTAGTATTACCGAAGGAGTTCACTGACTACTTAGAGGAGGGGTAGACTACTTGTGCCAAGCTGAATTCTTAGGCTGCTGAAAAATAGGGAAATCGCTTCCACAATTGTTTACTGGTGGAAACTTGGTGAGATCCCATCTCTGGAACACAACCGGCCGGAGAGACTTGTCTTGAGAGGAATTAACCACACCGCCCCCTCCAGAAGTTATTCTACAGAAGACAGATGCAAAGGATGGGAAGCTAGCCTTGCCGGGCAGAGCTAAAGCCCCAAGTAAAATGAAGGACAAGAAAGGCAAGAAAAAGCCAGATGTAGTTGAGGTCCACCAAGGTGGTGTTGAGGAGACTATCCCAGTAAATTAGGAGGTGCAGGACTAGGGAGGGATTAATGCTGCTCTGCTTCAAGTGGTGGAAAATGAGAGTACCAAAGAGGCATTTGGACTTCCAAACCCCCCCAAAGCTCCCAAGAAAGACCAAAAAACAGGGAGCAGAAGGTGGAGATAGGGAAGCCAAGAAAAAGAAAACCTTCAAGGAAAATGAAGTTGCTCTCCGGCCTCTGGAGTCTCTTTCTCCGGTCGACCCAACTCAAGAAGAGAAAATCCCAAGTGACTTTCATACCGGAGAGGGCGCCGGAGGGGACATCAACATTTGTGGTGTAGACATCTGTGGCCTTCAGGGGATTGGCCTGTACTTTGGAGATCTTGAGAAGGACTACTTTTCTGGTCCTTACCTCCCGCAAGCTCTTCGAATATTGTCACTTTCAGTGGTAAATCTTTTTATGTTTCAGGAGAGAAGGACATGGTAACCCACTCCTTGTTGAGCAATATTCAACTGGTGCTCAACTTAGAGAAGCAAGTGCGAAACCAATCAGCCATCATCAACACACTCAAATCAGATAAGGAGAGTTTGTCTAATGACCTTCTTACTGCCAACTGGAATGTTGAGGCACTAAAGAGAGAGAATGAGGAGTTGAAGATGGGGAAAGAGGATTTGGCCACCAAGTTGGCCACTTCGGAGGGGATTATCAAATAAATCCAATCCAAGTATTCTGACTTGGAGAATAATATTTCTACCTCAAAAGAGGAGGTGAAGGCCAAAGACAATGTTATCCAGACCCTAACCAGTGACAAAATTTCGCTCGAAGACGCTGTGTCTAAGGCTAAGCAAGATAAAGATGACTTGTTAAAGGAGCAGGAGAAGAAAATCCAAGCCAGGATTGATGCATACACAAAAAAGGTGATAGACTCTCAAGAGCAAAAGGTATTTTGGAGTCAAATCAGATATGTTCTTGCTCTTTCATGAAAAATTTCCGAAGAGGACATTAGGAGATCTATAGCGATTTGTGGAATACGAAGACCTTCTTCATCATACTACGGCCGATGGTGATAAGCACTGCTATTCCAGTGGTTGGGATGCCACTACTGATGAAGACGAAAAGACTGGAGACAGTCTAGATGAGGAGACCAAAGATACCAAGAAAAAACCAAGTGAGGTTGGGCCATCTAACGAAGCTCAGCCTTAAAATTTCAACTATGTTTCTATTTTTCTTTAATTTTTGTGTCAAAACTAAAGTTCTTGGACGGCCAAGGAAATTTTTGTAACCGTATCTGGCCCTTGCCCGGATAAACCTTCTATTTTTAAAACTTCAAAGTCCTTGGATGGCCAAGGCATTTTACATATTTTAATATCATTCTCCGGTATCAGCCGGGAAATTTTATCTTACACAACTCTTACATTGTTTTGTAGTTCCCCAATTTTGATGGCTTGTATTTAAATGGCCTTTAGTTATTTTACAAGTATTTTAAAATGATAGTGTTTAAATTCTCCGATGACAAATTTTTAAATGGTCATCACTCCACCGAATCAATTTGATCTGTTAGTCAAATCAATCCGAATTTTTCAAGAAGGCATCGAATTTTATTTAAAAAACCTAGACACCTCATTAAAACCTCCCCGCACCACCAGGATAGGAAAGAGTATGCCCCCTAATATTTACATGGACTTTAAACAAGTAAATATTTACATAGTTTTCATTCTAGATACAACCGGAGGTGTTCAATGTTCCAGGGGTGATTCAAAATACTTCCATCTTTATCTTGAAGCCTGTATGTCCCAGGCTTAAGCTTTTCACTGACCACATAGGGTCCTTCCCAAGTTGGAGCTAGCTTACCGAACTGCTTCTCTTTAGTATGTAGGAAGACTTTTCTCAACACTTTATCCCCTGGTTGAAAATCCCTCATTTTGATTCTGGAAGCAAACCTTCTTCTCATCAAACCCTGATATTGTGTGGCTCTGAGGTGAGCCATAAATCTTCTTTCTTCTATCAAGTCAAGTTGGCTTCTGATTGCCACTTCGTTAGCTTGTTTGGAAAAATTGTGGACCCGGAATGAAGGGAGAGTGGCCTCTATGGGAGCTATTGAATCCATACCATATACCAAGGCAAATGGGGACTCTTGTGTTGCACCGCCAAGAGTAGTCTGGTACGCCCATAATACTTCTTGTAAATAGCTTGGCCACTTTCTAGCAGCCCCTTCTAGATTCTTTTTAAGACTGGAGAGGATGGTCCTGTTAGCTACTTCAACTTGACCATTTTTCTGTGGGTGTAAAGGAGAAGATAAGCAGTGTTGAATGCCTCTAGAGGCACATAAATTATCCACTTCCATCTTATCGAATTGTGGCCTATTGTCTGTAGTTATCTTTTGGGGAACCCCAAACCTGCAGCAAATATTAGATAGGATGAATTTTATAACAGCTGTCAAAGTAGTTCATGCCAATGGGGCTGCTTCTACCGACTTTGAGAAGTAATCAATAGCAACAATTATAGTTCTGCACCCTTCGGATGCCATGAATAGAGGTCCCACCAAATCCAGCCCTCAACGAGCAAAAGGTACTGGCTCAGACATTGACTCTAAAGGGACATCTGGGATATGAATTTCATTACTGTATCTTTGGCATGGATCACACTTCTTCACCCATTCCTTGGCATCTTGCATTATAATGGGCCAGTAGTATCTAGCTAACAAGACTCTTCTGGTTAGAGCCCTAAACCCACAGTGTGATGATCCCTCGCCATCGTGTAATTCAGAGAGCACTATTTGGGATACTTCGATCCCCAAACATCGTAAGAGAGGTCTACTAAAAGACTTTTTGTAAATAACGTCTCTTAGGATGACAAATCCACGAGCCTTATACTTAATTTTCTTTGCCACTACTTTTTCCGGAGGCAAGATGCCATCTGAGAGGTATTGGAAAAGAGGAAATCTCCAATCTTGAGGTTGTTTTACTTGTATATTTGAACTTTCTTCTTCCTTGTTGTGATTGAGTTGAATGGATGGGAACTCTTGCACATGAATCCATGGGTAGGACTCAGAATAGGCTATAGTCGCCAAGGAGTCTGCTAAACCATTTTCTGTTCGGGGCATGCGCTCATAAGCAATATCTTTGAAGTTAAGTGCCACTTCTTTAAGAACGAACAAATACTTAATTAGTTTCTCTTTCTTAGTCTCATATTGACCTCACGCATGATCGATAAGAAGCTGAGAATCGCTGATTACCTGACCATTTTGGCTCCACATATTAGAGCTAATTTCAAGCCACCTATAGCAGCTTCATATTTAGACTCATTATTGGAAGCCTTGAAAGCAAAACATATAGCCTGAAACATTTTGTCGCCGTACGGAGAGGTTAAACATATCCCAGCACCACAACCCATGGTACTTCATCCACCATCAGTACGGACAACCCATACCTTTTTAGTTTTTTCACCTGTTGCTTGCTTGGTGTCTCTGTCAGAATGAAATTCAACTAGGAAGTCAGCAACAGACTGAGCTTTGACTGCAGCTTGAGGGGAAAAATCAATATCAAAGTCTCCCAACTCTACTGACCACTTGGTCATTCTGCTTGAAATGCCTACCTTTTGAAGAACGTTTTTCAAAGGTAAAGACGTTCGGACAATGATCGAATGAGACTGAAAGTAGGGCCTCATTTTCCTAGCAGCAATTACTAAGGCCAGTGCTAATTTTTCAAGTTTTAAATACTTTTTTTTATCTATCAGGCTCTTGCTGATATAGTACACCAGACGAGGATAGTTATCCACCTCCATTACTTGAACTGCACTTATGGCACAATCAGAAACTGCCAAGTATATGTAGAGTGTCTCTCCATCAACAGGTTTAAACAAAGTTTTAGGGAAGGATAAGTTCTTTTTAATTTCATCGAAAGCATGGTCGCACTGTGGAGACCAATTAAATTCTTTTGCACATTTCAAAGTTTGAAAAAACGGGGCACACCTATCCGTAAACCTTGAGATAAAATGGTTTAGAGCAGCTAACCTCCGTGTCAATCTTTGTACTTCTTTAATATTTTGAGGAGGTTCCATCTGTAATAAAGCACTAAGCTGGTCTGGATCAGGTTGTATCCCTTTCTCACTTATCACATACCCCAAGAAATTTCCGGACCGCACTCCGAAAACACACTTCTCTGGATTCAACTTTAAATTTACTTTCACCAAGTTGGCAAATGTTTCTTGCAGATCTACCAAGTGTAGTTCTTCTACCACACTCTTTACCATCATGTCATCAATATAGACTTCCATATTTCTTCCAGTCTGATTAGCGAAAACTTTATTCACCAACCTCTGATAAGTTTCCCCAGCATTCTTTAACCCAAAAGGCATCACCTTTGTTCCCAGATGTGGAGTCCACTAACTGATCGATCCGAGGGACCGAATATAGGTATTTTGGGCAAGCCCTATTAAGGTCTGTAAAGTCAATGCACATTCGCCACTTCCTATTATTCTTTTTTACTAATACCGGATTGGATATCCATAAAGGGTACTGAGATTCCTTTATGTGCCCCATATTAGTAAGTCGGTCAACCTCTTGAACTATAACATCGGCTTTCTCCTTAGAAAAAGCTCTCCTCTTTTGTACAACAGGTGCTACATCTCTTCGAATGCATAACTGGTGCAAAATGATACTTGGAGGCACTCCGGTCACATCAGCATTGCACCAAGCAAAAACATACTGATGGTTTTTCAAAAAAGCTAACACTTTACTCTTTAATTCCGATGTCATTTTGGACCCGATCTTGACATTTCTTCCTTCAGTCAGAGAGTCAGTTTCAACTTCTTCAATTGGTATTAAAACACTAGGGGTCTCTCTGGGGTCATCAATTTTACCCTCTCCCCCAGAGGGCCCCTCAAATTTCTATTCCTCACTGATCCGAACTGCCCCCAAAGTTCGAGGGGCCAATGTTGTTGCATAACACTCCCTTACTACCTTTTGACTACTTCGGACAACTCCCACTTGTCCTTGCACAGCGTATTTTAAACATTGGTGGACCGTTGAAGCCACAGCTTGCATCTTGGATAGCCAAGATCTCCCCAAAATAGCGTTGTAACATGTGGGATAATCCACCACGATGAAAGGTATTCTAACCATTTTCTTAAAAGGGCCCTTTCCCAACAAAACCTCCTCCTCAAACTCCCATATCACATCTGCTGAGCTTCCAGTGAAACCCACAATTGACATGTTCGAACGCTGAATCACTATTGGATTCTTCATATGTTAGTAGGAATTCAAAAAGAGGATATTGGGTGAACTACCAGTGTCCACCAAAATTTGTCTAATATCCTTGCCCCCAATGGATGCTCCTATCACAACAACATCTTCATGGGGACCAGCTATGTCCCTCAAGTCATCCTCATAAAAAACAATGAAGGGAAAAGGAATTTGCGATTGATAGGAAGTTATGCCTCCTTCGAGTTGGGTAGTTAGAGTATGAACATGCCTCTTTCTCGATGAAGCAGTTGGTGCAGTCATGGTGTATCCCCCAAATATTGTAAGTGACTCAAAAAAGTTGATGAGTATGAACACCGTCTTGTAGTGTTCTGTGATAACGCCCACCTTATTCTGGGTTGGATTAGGATCCAAATACTCTGATTCCACATCAAACATTTCAATTATCACCATAGCCCCATCCGGAGCCGATGTCCCTGCATTGTTTGGCCCAGTCCGATGAGCATTATCAGACCTATTTCCACTTCTTCTTTTAACAGAAGCCCCCAACTTCCCTCTCTCAATCAAATTCTACACTTCTTGTTTCAACGCGATGCAATCTTCAGTGTTATGGCCAGTATCATGATGATATTGACAGAAACAATTATTACGACTTTCCCTGTGAGATTCTAATGCAGCCGGCTTTCTGAAATGCACTTCGTCTTTTGTTTTGTCATAACTGGTGGCTACATTTTCTTTCAACTCAGCAAACCACTCCGGTTGAACCCAAGGTCCTCGCTTATTTCTAGATTGCTGGATCTGAGCTGGTGCAGCTGGGTGGGATTGAGCCTTGGCCCTATTATGACCCTGTCTGGATTCCTTGGCCTTGTACCCGGACTGATTCTGGTTTTGATTTGGTGCAGCTGGGGCAGACCTCACTTGCCGGTGCACCCTGGTTTTCTTTGTTTCATCCACATTAATCTGTTTTTCGACCTGATTCATTAAACCACCCCACATCATGGCCTTTTTCCTGGTTACAGAATAAACCAAATTGTGAGGGTTCAAACCCTGTCTTAGAGAAGCTATTGCTACTTGTTCAAAGAAATTAGCTAAAACATTTTTGGTGTTCACAAAGGGACTTATATATTCTTTCAAGGATTCGTTTGGCTCTTGGGCACAATGGATAATAGTGTCTCTATTTCCCTTCACTTCCTTACTTCCAACGAACTGCCTCCAGATGGCCACCCAAAAAGTAACAAAATTTATGATGCATCCCTGTGGCAGACTATTGTACCACTTCCGAGAACTCCTCGTAAAAGACTGGGAGAATGCTCGACAAAGTAACTTATCATCATCGTCAAAATTCATCATAAATTTTTTAAATTCCTCCAGATGATTATCCAGATCTTTACTCCCATCATATTTTTCCATCTTTGTGTTGTCAAACCTCTTAGGAAGGTTTCCGGACAATATCTTGGAGGACAATGGAGATTGTCTCCAATTCCGGCCACGACTAAACACAGTATCTTCGTTGGGAGTTGCAAAGATACCTGGTTCGTCATGAAAAGCGAAATGATCCATCAATAATCGGTCTACATTTCTCTGGTCGTGGCTGTGGCTATGAGACGACGCTCTACTCAGGTGCCTCTTCAACTTTCCATGCCTGTCCCTCTTTTTTGAATATTTTTCTACCAACTTCTGCTTCTTCTTAGAACGGCCTTCACCACTACTCGAGGAGCTACTAGAAGATTCTGAGTCTGAATCTGAGCTCTCCACTGGTTTAGACCGGTGAGACTTCTTTGAGCTAGCATGAGTCTTCTTAGCACTCATATGGGTCTTTGATGGCTCATGCTCTCTTGGATTGTCAGTGTGATGAACTGCTGACACTTTTGACTTTTTTTTCAAGCCTATTTCTGACCTTTTAGCAGCCCTCAAGGCTTCTATCTCAACTTTTAACCTGTCTCTCTCCTCGATCGTATATTCATCGTTTTCTCCCACCACTTCTGCCAAAGCTGGTGGCACCTCCTACTCGTTCGGATTCATCTGAACTGACTTTTCTTGATTGTTTTGAATGCTATATTAACGAACCTTCTTCTCCGAATGTGGTCGCCAATCTGGTGAGGATTATTTTTAATTGAGGATACTTTGGTCAGGTGTTTTGTGGTATTTAAAAGGTATTTAATGTTTGGGTGTTTAGGTGTGAGAGATTTGAACTGACTGGTTGTATTAAATGTTCATTACCCTCATTAATGAAAATGGTTGGGTATTTATACCCTTAATTATGGGCCACATGGGCTTTCTGGTCATACTTATGAAATCGGGTTGAGTTCAAAAACCCATTAGTTTATTAAGAAGATTAGCAATTAGCTTAGTCAGAAAGTGATTAGCTTTTAATACTTTAGTTCAGTTCGGATGGTTTAGTGGGTAGTTTTTGTCCGAATATCCCCTGTTCGATTTCTACAGTGAGTGGTGAAAATATCCAGACTCATCAAACGTGGCCTTGCTAAAAGTAGTGGAGGTTACCGTAAAGGAAGTCAGAGGGTCAAAGAACCCACCAAGGCCTCCTAAGAAAGATAAGAAGCTCAAAGCCAACAACGATAAAAAGGCTGCCAAGAAAAAGAATATCACTACGGGAGCAGAGATAATCCTTCGCCTAACAAAAATTCCACCCCCATCTCTTGTCGACCCCACCTTGCAAGAGGAAATTCTAACAGACCTCCATTTTGGACATATTGTTGGTGGAGGAAATGACGAAGTGGACCTTGAAGCCTTTCAAGACATTAATATTTACTTTAATGATCAGGATAAATATGATTTTGCAGGTCCTTACCGTCCTTCTAGCTCCTCTAACATGGTCACTTACAATAGGAAGTCCTACTCTATATCC
Source organism: Limnanthes douglasii subsp. nivea (assembly GCA_036936605.1). NCBI lineage: Eukaryota > Viridiplantae > Streptophyta > Magnoliopsida > Brassicales > Limnanthaceae > Limnanthes > Limnanthes douglasii. Next base: position 25,143,967 of record JAUPFV010000002.1, read on the forward strand.
GGGGAGCAAGACACCTTAAGCCATGCCCTCCTCGATTACATTCAACCAATACTTGATCCGGAGAGGCAGGTAAAAACTCAAACGGGCACCATCAATTCTCTAACCACTGACAAGAAAACCTTGTTAGCTAATCTTCTGAGTGCTCAGCAAAGCATATAGGTGTTGAAGAAGGAAAATGAAGATTTGGCAGCCAAGCTGATCGTATCGGAGGCGGCCAATATTGAGCTCCAAACCAAATACTCCACCCTGGAGATATTTTCTTCAGAGAATCTCACAAATTTGAAGGAGCAATTAAAAACTAAGGATGGTGCTATCCAAACTTTATCCGATGAGAAGACCAAATTGGAGAGCATTGTTCAAAATAAAATTAAAGAGAAAGAGGCCTTGGAATTCCAACATAAACAAGCTATTGTCGTCGGTATAGAGAAGTATGCCAACGGGATAGTGGATTCCTAGAGAAAAGAGATAATGAGATTAAATCAGACATGGTGTTGCTGTTCCATGAGACCTTTCCTAAGAGAAATCTTGGTCCCTTATGAAAATATATAGTGTATGATGATATCTCATTCCATACTCTAGCAGATGGTGACAAGAGTAATTACTCTATTAGAATAGATTCCATAACTAATCATGAAGAAGGAACATGTGGGAGTTCAAGTGCCGAACTCAAGAGTCCTAAGAAGGATTCCGGTGAAGAAAATATGAAGGGAATAATCCCTAAGGTTTATTATGTAACTTTTACTTTTGAAAAACTAAAGTCATTGGATGGCCAAGATATGTTTTGTACTACTAGTCGGTTTGAGTCCGATAAGGTTTAATTTATTTAATTTCCATTTTGTTTAATTCTTGGTTTTAAATATTTCATGGCTAATATTTAAGCAGCCCCTAGAATTTCAAAAGTGTTGAATCGAGAGTATTCAATATCTTCGATCACATGTATTCAATAGCTGTGACCAAAAATTAAACATATCCGATCAACTCAAGAAAACTTGAGAGTCGGGTTGTTTAATAAATAATTTATATTCGAATTAAATTGAAGCAAAATCACACCAAAGGTTTAAATAAAGGATCATGTATTATTGAAAAAAGACGGACACCTCATCAAAACCTTCCCGCGTCACCAGGGTAGGAAAGGGTTTGCCCCCTAATATTTACATTGGTATTTAACAAGTAAATATTTACAGAAAAACTTTACTCTAGATATAACCTGAGATTCTCAATGTTCCATGGATGCTTTAAAGCTCTTCATTCTTTGTCTTGAAGCATATATGTTCCTGATTTGACCTTCTCACAAACCACATAAGGGCCTTCCCAATTCGGAGCCAATTTACCAAACTGCTTTTCTTTAGTATGCAAAAAGACTTTCCTTAAAATTGTCTCCGATTTCAAAATCTCTTCTTTTGACTTTGGAAGTAAACGTGCTCCTCATCAAGCCTTGGTAGTGTGTTGTTCTCAAATGTGCTTTAACCTTTTTTCCTCTATCAGGTCCAACTGACTCTTAACTGGTATATCATTAGCCTATTCGGAATATTTTTGGACCATATGTGATGGTAAAGTAGCTTATATGGGAGTAATTGCATCCATCCCATATACCAAAGAGAAAGGAGATTCTTGTTTGACAACTTGAGGAGTAGTTCGGTAGGCCCATAATACCTCTTGTAAATAAGTTGGATATTTTCCTGCACCTCCTTCCAAATTCTTCTTTAAACCAAACAAGATGGTTCTATTAGAAACCTCAACTTGGCAATTTTTAAGAGGGTGGAAAGGAGAGGAAAAGCAATATTGAATGACTCTAGAGGTACATAAGGCTTTCATGTCTTTGTTATCAAACTATGGCCCGTTGTCTGTAGTAATATTCTGGGGAACTCCAAACCTACAACATATATTGGATATGATAAACTAAATAACAACTTTTGATGTGGTCCCAGCCAAAGGAGCTGCTTTTATCAATTTAGAAAACTAGTCAATGGTGACTATAATAGTTTGGTATGTACAGGAAGCCATGGGAAGAGGTCCAACTAAATCCATCCCCCATCTAGAAAAAGATATTGACCCAAAAATAGACTCCATGGGTACTGCTGGCATATGAATTGCATTCCCAAACCTTTTACATGGATCACATTTCTTGACCATTTCTTTAGCATCTTCCATTATGGTTGGCCAATAGTATCCGGCTAACAAGACTCTTTAGGTCAGTACCCTGTATCCACAATGTGATGAGCCTTCCCCATCGTGTAATTCGGATAAGACAACCTAGGATTCTTCAAACCCCAAATAGCGTAGCAGAAGCCTACTGGAAGCTTTTTTGTAGAGAACTTATCTTATTATCTAAAAACCATGAGCCTTGTATTTAATATATTTTTTTATACAGCTTTATCCGAAGCAATGTCCAGTCGGAAATGTATTGAAGGAGTGTGTGTCTCCAATATTTAGGTTGGATAACAAGCATGCTCAAATTCTCTTCATCTTCTTCCTTTTGATCTAACTATATGAATAGACATTCTTGTACAAGAATCCATGGGTAGGATTCATAATAGGCTATAGTTGCTAGAGAGGTTGCCAACGCAGCCTCCGATCTAAGAATATCCTCATAGCAAATATTTTTAAAATTGACTGCCACTTCTTTCAATATGAGCAAGTACTTGACCAGCTGTTCCTTCTTGGCCTCAAATTGTCCTTGACCATGGTGAATGAGCAATTGAGAGTCACTTATTAACCGGACTCTCTTAGCTTAATACCAGCTATATATGCCTCATACTCAGACTCATTGTTAGAGGCCTTGAATCCAAAGCATATAGCTTGATAAATTTTATCACCATATGAGGAGGTTAAGTAAATCCCAGCTCCACAGCCCATAGTGCTTGATCCACCATTAGTTCGGACCACCCATTCCTTTTTGAAATTTGCTTTCTCAATCTTGTCGAGAAGATCTATCAGCATGAAACTCTACGAAGAAGTCACCCATCGATTGAGCTTTAGTTGCCATTCGAGGGGAAAAATCAATGTCGTAGTCACCCAATTCCACTGACCACTTGGTCATTCTACTTGATATATCAGCCTTTTGGAGAACATGTTTTAACGGGAATGACGTTCGAACAACAATAGAATGAGTTTGAAAATACGGCCTCATTTTTCTTGCTACATTTACTGAACCAATGCTAACTTATCCAACCTCAAATATCTTCTTTTAGCATCCTAGTAAACTCTTACTGATGTAGTACACCGGACGAGGGTAATTGTCCACTTCCCTTACTAGCACAGCACTTATAGCACATTCTTATACATCTAGGTATACATAAAGCTTTTCTCCCCGAACAGGTTTGAAAAGAGTTTTTGGTGAAGATAAGTGTTTCTTTATTTCAATAAACGGCTTGGTCACATTGTGGGGACCAATTAAAGTCTTTAGCATGTCTGAATATTTGGAAAAACATAGGGAACTTGTCCGATAACCTTGAAATAAATCTATTCAAAGCAGCCAACCTACCGCTGAGCCTTTGCACTTCTTTAATATTTTGAGGAGGATCCATTGCTAATAAGGAATTAAGCTGATCCGGATCAGGTTGGATTCCTTTCTAACTTATTATGTAGCACAGAAATTTCCCAGATCGGACCCCAAACACACATTTCTCTGGATTTAACTTTAACTTCACAGTCTCTAAGATGAAGAAAGTCTCTCGAAGATCAGATATGTGTAAATCCTCCTCCAAGGTTTTAACCATCATGTCATTTATATATACTTCCATGTTTCTACGAATCTGATTGGCAAAAGTTTTGTTCACCAGCCTCTGATAAGTAGCTCTAGCATTTTTCAATCTGAAGGGCATCACCTTGTAACAGTAGAGACCTCTATCAGTGATAAAATAGTATGATGTTGATCCTTCAGATCTACTTGTATCTGATTATACCATGAAAAAGCATCAATAAAGAACAACAATTTATCTCCAGATGTATAATCCACCAACTCATCTATTCGAGTAAACATGATAAAGATCCATAGGGTGAGTCCTATTGAGGTCAGTGAAATCAATACACATACGCCATTTTCCGTTCTTTTTCTTGACTAACACCGGATTGGCAGTCCATTAAGGACACTGGGACTCTTTAATATATCTCATCTTGGTCCGCCTGTCAACTTCTTGAACAATTACATTTTCTTTTTCCTTCAAAAAATCTCTTCTTTTTTGTACAACAGGTGCAGCATCAGATCGGATAGACAACTTGTGTGAAATAACATTTGCTGGTACTCCGGTTATATTACTATTGCACCATGCAAACAAATGTTGATAATCTAGCAAAAAAGATAATAATTTGTTCTTTAATTCGGGTGCCAATTAAGAACCAATCTTGACATTCTTGCAATCTGCAAGGGAATGAGTTTCAACTTCTTCTATATGTATTATGACACTAGGAGCCTCTCTGGGATCATGAATCTCACCCTCCTCACTAAAAGGCTCCAGTAGCTGCTAATCTTTAATAATCCGGACATCCCCAATGTTTTAGGAGCAAAAGTTGTTGCATATCATTATATGGCTATCTTTTGACTATTTTGGACAATGCCTACTTGTCCCTGAACTGCATACTTTAAGAATTGATGGACTGTAGAGGCCACAACATGCATTCTGGAAAGCCAAGACCTCTCGAAAATTGCGTTACATGATATGGGGCAATCTACAACAACAAATAGTACTCTTGCCATATTTTTAAAGGGCACTTTTCCCAACAACACTTCTTCTTCGAATTCCCCGATTACATATGCAAAACTCCCCGTGAAGCCCACAATGGTTTTGTTCGAACGTTGAATAACTCTCGGATTCCTCATTTTCTTGTAGGAGCTTAGAAATAGGATGTTTTCCGAACTTCCCGTATCAATCAGAATTCGGTGTATATCATTTCCCTATATAGGCTCTTATAACCACCGCATCTTCGTGAGGTCCTGCAATATCCCTCAATTAGTCTTCATAAAATACTATGAATGGGAATGGGGAATGGCACTAATGGGAAGAAATTCCACCTTCTAACTGGGTAGTCAAATTATGGACATGCCTCTGGTTTGATGAAGGGGTAGGTGCAGTCACAATATCTCCTCCAAAATAGTTAATAATTTGAAGAAGCTGATTAGTCCGGAAACCGTCTTAGTTTTTTTTGTTATCACCCCCATCTTATTTCGAGTTGGATATGGATCCAGATACTCAAATTCTACATCAAATCTTTCAAGGATCACCATTGCACTCTCTTGAGCAGATGTTCTAGGATTGTTCGAAGGTCTTGTCCGAGGAGCGCTATTTTGTGCATTGTTCGGTCTATTTCCACTACGCCTTTTGACATATGCTCCCTACTTGTCTCCCTCAATAAGGTTTTAGACCTCTTGTTGCAATACTATGCAACTTTCGAATGTGTACTTTATCCTTGGTTTTATCATAGATTGTGGATAAATTTTCCCTCAATTCAGGAAACCATTCAGGATGGACCCAAGGACCCCTCTTACTTCTGGTTTGTTGGCTCTGTGTCTTGTTGGATTGACTTTGCTTGGACCGGTTAGAAACTTGTCCGGTCTCTTTTGCCGTGTAAACGGATTGGTTAGTGGATGGAGGAGGTGTTGTAGTGGTGGACCTCACCTGACACTGCACCCTCGTTTTCTTTGTTTCTTCAACATTAATATGTTTTCCAATTGGTTTAATAAAACACACCAGGTCACAAACTTCTTCCGGTTCACATAATCAGATATGTTTCGAGGATTCAATCCTTGTCTAAGCGAACCAATTGTCACTTGCACAAAGAAACCTGCTAGCCCATTCTTTGTATTCACAAAACAACTTATGTAATCTTTTAAGGACTCATTCATTTCATTCGCACAATGGATAATGGTGTCCCTATTACCCTTAAATTCCTTACTCCTAATAAATTGCCTCCGGAAGGCAACCCAAAATGTATCAAAGTTTCTAATACATCCTTGGGGGAAACTGTTATACCATTTAAGAGCACTTCCCGTACGAAGTTTAGGAGAAATCTCTGCACAAAATCTTATCATCGCCATCAAAATTCATCATGAAGTTTTTGAATTGCTCTAGGTGGTTGTTCGGATCCCGACTTCCATCGTATTTTTCCATCTTGGAGCTATCCAACCTTTTAGGAAGATGTCCGGATAGAATTTTTGCAGACAAAGACGAAGGCCTCCTGTTTTTATTACGAATGAAAATAGTATCTTCATTAGGAGTGGCAAAAATACTTGGTTCGGACCGAAATGCAAAAGGATCAATCAACAATTGATCAACATGCTTGTGGGATGATCCTTTAACCATGTGCCTTTTAAGCCTACCATGTTTGTCCCTCTTCCTTAAGTGTTCTTTGGTTAACCTCATCTTTTTTCAGGATCTCCCCTCATCACTTCTTAAGGAGAAAAATTCTTCAAGCCCTGCTTCATTTGAGGAGCTGCTAGAGGATTCAGATCCCACACTTTCAACAGTCTCAGTCCGGTGTGTTTTCTTTGAACTGAGGTGAGTCTTTTGTGATGGTTCATTCTCCCAAGGGTTATCCATATCATGAAGTACCGGCGGTCCGAATTTCTCCTTGATACCTTTCTCTGCTTGTTTTATTGCTTTTAGCGCGTCTATTTTAGCCCTAAGCTAGTCTCGGTCCTCGGTGGTGTACTACTTACTTTCCTTTGTACCTTCTACCTCAGGAGGTGAAGTATTTTTCCCATTCGGATCCATCCAAACTGTTTTCCTTACTGGTTCTGAATGTAAAATTCAGGCACCGTCGCTTCCTATTGGGGTCACCAATTTGGTTTGGTTTATTTTTTGCTGAGGGTAGTGTGGTAAAATGTTTAGAGAGTGTTTTGATAATTTTGTGATGTTTTGTGTTTAGTGTGTAGAGTAGAGAGATAATTAAGGTGCCTCCTAGTATTAAATTCTGATCACCCTCATTAATGAGAGTGGTTTGGGGTATTTATACCTTAATTACTGACCAATGGGCATACTTGGTCGGGTTATGAAACCAGGTCGAATTTATAGACTCATTAGTCATATAGTTTTAAGTGGATTAGAAACTAGCTTAGTAAAAAGTTAATACATTTGTCATGTTTGGATATTTAGTGGTGTAATATAGTCTGAATTGCCACTGTGGGAGAAGTGTCAAAATTGGAACTAAATTTCGATCGAAATTGAAAGAAAAACTGTTATTCTTTGTATACAAGAATTTTCATGCGTTTGCCTGATGTAATGAAGATTTAGCAGGCATACCATCTAGCATGATTTCCCATAAGTTATCTCTGCGATTTGACACAGGCTCAATGATACAAAGAAGAATGGAGGTTTCTAAAAAGAAATTTGAAGCTATTATTAAAGAGGTAGACAAGATAACAAATGTGGGACATACTTCGGAATCTCAGTATCTATTATGGGCAACAAATCCAGTGCTCGTGAAAAATAAAAATGGCGAATGGCGAATGTGTATTTATTTCACTAACCTTAACATGACATGTTACTCGTTATCTTTTATGGATGCATTTGTTGGGTGCAATCAGATACAAATGTATCAGAAGAACCATAATCATACTATATTTATCTCTGACAAAGGGCTATATTGTTATAAGGTAATGCCTTTCGGTTTCAATAATGTTGGGGTTACCTACTAACGTTTAGTTAACAAAGTGTTTTCTAGTCCGATTGAAAGAAATGTAGAAATATATATTGATGACATGATGGTAAGAATCTACGAGAATATGACAACTTATTCGATCTCAAATAAACTTTCTCCAACTTGTAATCCATCAATTTGAAGCTAAATTTAGACAAGTGCACCTTTGATGTGCGATCCAGAATTTTTTTAGGATATGTCGTTAATGCGAAAGGGATTCAAGCTGACTTAACACAATTAGATTCATTCTGGCTATGAACCCTCCCAGATCCATAAAAGAGGTTCACGTGTTAACTAGTAGACTGGCAGCATTAAACAGGTTCATTTGAAGATCATCGGATAAGTATGCATAATTTTTTAAAGTGTTCAGAAATGCTAAAGAATTTAATTGGTCCCCGAATTGTGACAAGGTATTCCTCCAAATCAAGAAGCATCTATCTTCACCCAAAACCATGTTTAAATTGGTAACATGAGAAAGACTCTATGTATACTTTGTAGTACCCGCCCATGCTATGAGCACGATGTTAGTCTGGGAAGTTGACATTTCCCTCATCTAGTTTCTTATATTAGTAAGAGTTTGTTGAATGATGAGAAAATATATCTGAAGTTGGAATAGATACCTTTTAATTTATGTCTTGTGTAATAGTTGTGTGTGCCTTCGAATGGGTTATATATTGAATTTGTGTACCTTCGAATGGTTAAGTGGATTATTTTCTTAAATACTGGATCAAGGCATGCAAATAAAAAGTTGTAATGAGATAAGACAGAATTCGAACTTAAAATTACAAAAATGTCTTGGCTACGCCAATGACTTAAACAATAGTTTTTTATCACTAAAAAATTCTTTCGCATTGCCAAAGACTTGCACAAAAACATGCGAACAAAATAATAAAATGCCTTGTATATGATAATAACTTGAATGATAAAACAAGATATAAATCTATTTGCCTTTGGACATGTTCCCATAGGCATTTCTTCCTTCTTATATTTCTTCTTCCAAACTCCCACTCTTGGAGTCCCTTTCATCACTATCATCGGATTCGTCATCGAGTGACTCCATAGATATTTCTAATTGATTTGCTATAACCACTTCGTTGGGCCATAAGTTTTCTGGAACCAACTCCTACAAAGACCGGAGGGCTAGTTTGGGAAACGCCTTGTGAAATTCCAAAACTATGTTAGATATTTTTTAGGCATCCCTTTTATCTAAGCAATTTAGGATCCCATAAGAGTATGCGTCTAGTGCATCATTTCCCTCTTGTGTGGACTTTGTTTTTAGTGAAGCCAATTCTTCTTCGTATCTCTTTATAAGCACCTTTTGATCATTATTTTCCGTTAATAGGTCTTCGATTGTGCGTTTATCAGTATTTTGTTGATATTTCAACAAGGTGATATTTACATAACTAGAGGACTATAGCCCTTCAAAATCCTCATTTACCTTGGCAAGTTTTTTTAAGAGAATTGACCTATACGGATAAGGACCAACCTTAGCTTTGCTTCTTTAAGAGAATCATTTTCATTCTGGTTCTCCTCCTGAAGACAAGTGATTGTGTCATTGTAGGAGCTCATTTCTTCCTCCAACTTGTCAATAGGCCTCACATAACTCAGCATCAAATATCCCACTACTACATTTTCTTTTGACAACTCCAAGAGTACACCTTCAAACACCACACTAAGTATTGCTTGTAGATTGTGGGAAGTCTTCTTAAATGCGTCAAAGTCAAATCCCCCAATAACTTCCATTGGGTTAACATTGCGGAATATCTTCCTCTTAAGTGAAGGGATAAACAGAGACGAAGGATTAGATACATAAATTGGAGGAGGATTGACAGAAAGAGTTGTAAAAGGGATAATATTGGAACGCAACATTATCTCCAAACGTGTTGAGGTTTTTTGAAATATTTTTTCTCTTTTGTCACTGCCATGTTTTATTATTTTGTATGTCTTATTTTTGTTTAACACATAAAGCTTTGTGGGCGTCTTGCCTCCTTTAATAGTGGTATCAATAACAACTAACAAGACTTCATCGATTTCATCTAGTTGCTCTTTGGTTTCAACTTCAACAACACTCTATGATAGGCTTTCCTTGACTTCGAGTGAAGTTAGCAAGAGTGAAGCATTGATGGAAGCCAGTGAACCACTTTTCCTCCACCCACATATTTAGCTTCTTAAAAATGACCTTCACATCTTACAGTTGGTGTAGAAAAGGCTTCAAAATGACGTATAAAGGTAAGAAGTTAGAGATAAGTAATAATATATAAAAAATATATAAGTTTGAAGAGGTTTAAAGAGGCCTACCTGTATTCTTCCAGAATCTGGTAAGCCGATTCAGATTAGCTTGGGAGGTGATTTTGTTACCATTCTCCCACCAACCAACCTGGTAAGCCGATTCAAATTACCTTGTATTTATTCCTCATGTTAAAATAATATAATGGATTTGGGGAGTTACGAGACAGATCTATAATAGCAACAAGTTGTTCCATTGGAATTAGGATTTTTGGTAGCCTAGATGCAATGATGCATGCCATTAATATGAACCAAGCGTTTGGAGTAGCCTGACTCAGACACAATCCTAATAGACTGAAGTATTTTACGATCTCAGCATCCAAAGGAACCCAGAGGCCCCATTTGAGGTAATCCTTATAAACCACTAGCTCCCTACAATTGCAGCTCATCGGAGTCACTTTGGGTTTAGGCAAAATAACTTTAAAAACTATGGGGAACCTCCACTTATCACGAATGACATCTAGTTTTTTTTCTTCATGAAAATAAATGTAAGATATTATATATAGGGCCATAAGATATTTAACCTTGACCTTTGTAAAGTTGGGTCTGACGCGTCTGACTAAAGATAGTGGAAGTGCTTCAGATTCTATTTTAAGGGTTTTACCTTTTCTCTTGCCACCTTTACTATCTTTCTTTTTTGAAGATTTATTTATTGCTAGCCTTAAAGTCTCCCCGATTTGACTAGATGTCTCAAGGGGAGAATCTTCAATGATATCTTTTATATTCTCTTCCATGACCTTCAGACCGGATCCTGAAGGTTCAATAGGCTGACTACTAATATTCTCCTCTTCATTTGGTTATTGAATAAGAGATTGGTTAGATGGAGAAGGTTCAGTTGGTTGAGATGTAGGGTTTTCTTCCTTGTTCGTATTTTATGGAGAAGGATTGTTGGAATGTTTCATCTGATGCGCTAATATTATCTCTCCAAAAGGATTAGCTTTGTCTTTAGTATTTTTGGTCACTCTACAAGGATTTTTTTTCTTCAGAATTGGAACCCATGACTTTGAATGTTGAAGGAATCAAATGACTAGTGGCTCTTTGAGATTGGGATGGCTTCGATGAATGACAGGGCAGTTGAAGAGGGTTTAGAAAGAATATTACGTTTGTTATAAGGGTAGACTCATGTGTAGTCAATTGATTGATTTACCCTAACTATTCATGTGAGGCAGGTAACCCAACATCAGTCCTAGATTTTTTATTCAATTCATCTAATTTGGATAAATTTAACCAACCATCTTCGGTTAATGAATTTCAGGCGGTGAATATACAAATGTCGTAATGTTACCGGAGAAAATATTTGTGGTGGTTGAAACGGTGGAAAAGAATAAAATATCATTGGTGGATAACTAGATATCAATGGTGAATAGTAGTTTATCTCTCTATGATGTAAAGTTTCTCTCTCTAACAATATCTAAAATAGGAAAATGAGAAGAAATTTTAAAGAATTGTAAAAACTCTTCAGTACCCTACTAGGGAAATGGAAACTCTACTATAAGATATGATTCTTAGAGGAGTATAGATGTTTTCAATTGATCGGCTCGCCTTACCTAAGGTAAAACAAATTTATGGCTCTAATCATCGAATGATACATGTCATGAAGTAAAACTAGTTGAATACCATGACTTTTGAGCAATAGCCATCTTTGAATTATGCCATCGAATGCAGTTCAAATTTGTTGGTCACCGGATCTAAGGAATACTGGAAAATCAAATTTGGAAAAAAAGCCAATGTGATTCAGATATATTTTAGTTATCCCTCTAAATGTACCTTTGAGAGTACTAAGAAGTTTAGTTGATAGGATTAGAAATCTTCAAGGTTGGAATCTTTGGGAGGGTCAGATATTTTTGAATGCCAGTCGTGACAAAAGAAATTTTTTTTTTTTGCTTTTGACTTAGTTACTTTAACATAAATGTATTTGCAACTTTTTACTATCTTAAATTAAATATGTTAATGGGTAATGGTCAATGGGCTTCCTAGTTTTTTGGCTTAGCAATAACCATGACCTGAACCATTTGGCCCATTAACCCAAAGTCAGCCTATCAAGGCTTTGGAGAACAACATTTAAGAGGATGGACTTTGTCTCTCTAAACATTAAATATAATATCTATTTAATCTATCTTCTAATCATCTCATATTTATTATACCTCAACTATATTAAGTAAATAGCCTCCAAACCAATTTAATTTGTATCATATATCATCGAGGAGGATGCTTGGAGGAGAAAAAAAGAGAATTATGTTGCGGATTTCCAAAAGATTATTTCTGTTTCTACAACTTGCAGATCTCCTATTAGAAGGGTAGATCTAACACCCATTGGAGATAAATTCAGAGACATTAAGGTTCTTACACAACCTCAAGTGATAGATTATAGTCTTCCCGCAGTTAGATGTAAGGGAAGTAGTAAACAACCAGTATCAAACCAGAATGAGGTATTCTTACCATTACGAATCACCACCTGAAAATATTACTAGCCAGAAGCCTAAAGGATAAAATTTTCCTCCAAGTCTAAGAGGGGGAGGAGTCAGGGTTGATGCTTAAAGAGTAATTGTCTTTAATATTTTAATTTTTAATCCAATCATAGCACATATAGTTTGAATTATGATTAATAATGGACTAAAGATGTTTAAGGACGACCGCCTGATTCTAGGTTTTTATATCTAGAATCCAAGACCGCTCTCCAATGTGGGCAAAGTAACAGAACACTAGGCCACTTTAGTACCATAGATTTTCAGCTCGTTGCTTTACCAGAGTAAACGATAAAGGTTTTAAGAGAGTTCTTTGAGAATCCTCGACTGGAGGGTAACAATGGAAGACCTGTAAACTTGTCCGGCGAAGAAGACAAACTTAATATGCTAGAGACGACCAACATAAGAAAGATATTTGGAGGTCCAAAATCCAATACGAGCGGTAATTTTATGAAGAATGAGTCGACAATTAGTATGTGATAGTCGACTTGTGAGCAAAGGAACCTCCATATATTTTGTTGGGAGAGACCCAACCTAAACTATAAGAAGTTGATGAGATAAAGCTTGTTAGCAGGATTGATCCCATACAGGAAAATGTGACTCTTATCAAGAGTAACTTGGAGCCCCAAGAGCATAAATAATTTGGTGAAGCCTTCTTTGATAAGAAGGATGGAGTTGATATCGCCATTGCAGAAGATTATTAAATAATCTACGAATTAAATATTAATAATTCTGAGTTTATGAGACTTCGAATGGAATTTAAATTTATGTTCGTTGTTATTTTCCTTAAAAATATTAGAAATAACTTGCATAACGAGAATCAACATAAATTGAGAAATGGGTCTCGTTGTTTGAGCCCTTTTCTCGCCTGAGAAAAGTAAAAAAGATCACCATTAACATTGATGCTATAAGAGAGAGTGGTAATAAATTAATTGATCCAAGTGATAATATGTTCCATGAAATCTATTAAGACAAGAATGTCAATGATGAGGTGTCATCTAACGTCGTCAAAATATTTCATCAAATTAATTTTTAAACTAACCATCTTGCCTTTGGAGTTAATATGATACCCCTTAAACAGCTCTTAGAAGAGGATAATGTTATTAGAGATGTTCCTGTCGGGCAAGAAAGCCGATTAGGAATTGACAATCAGGTATGGGAATGAGTCTTTGATTCTGTTGGCAATAATCTTAGAGATGGTTTTGTAAACAACATTGCATAAAGTAATTGGACGGAAATCAGAGGTCTAAGAGGGAGTTAGAGGTGAAATTCCAAGAAGGGTCCATTTTGTTTGAGTTAAAGAAATCGAGAACACCATTGTAGATATCGTTACCCACAATGGTCTAATAAATTTTAAGGAAACTAGAGCTGAAACCATCGAGATCAATGTATTTGCTACTATATATTCTAAAGAGATCATCTTTAATTTAGTCACAGGTAATTGGGCGAGTCATAGAGAATTGGTCCAAGGAGTTGACCCTGGTAGAGATAAGGGAGGAGACTCTGGATAGACCAGGATAAACAGGAGGGTATCTACTTCCAAACAAAGTTTTGAAGTAGCTAAGTAATATATTTGAAATACCATAAGGAATTATTATCAAACCACCATAGTTATTCATGATTGAGGCATATTGTTGCGCAACCGTCAGTTTTTATGTTGTTGTGAAAGAATTTAGTGTTCATATCCCCAAGATTGAGCCAATTTTCTATGAATTTTTGCTTAAAGAAGAAATCTTTAGCTTCGCTGAGAAAGATAAATGATGAGATGCCTTGAATCTCTTGAGTAATAAGAGAATGGTTAAAAGGGTTTAAACCAAAGAGGAATTGGGCAATGAAGAGTTCCTTCTGAATTTTAGAAAATCTGGAGCTAATATCATTATAAGCTATGGGGTTGAGGTCTCTAAGTGTTAACTAGATTCAGTTGAGTTTGAGATAAACGATCTTCTTCCTTTAAGCGATTCATGAAGTGTTTCATCTAGAAGAGACAATATCTTTGAATATCAGGTGAGATTGATAGTTTACCGGAAACCTACAACATAAAAATCTATCTACAGTACCTCTTAGATATTAAAAAAAATCAAAGAATTTAATTTTCTTTCGGCTCGTGAACGGCCCCCTCTCTTTCTCTTTCTCTTTTTTTCAAAAATCAAAACTTACAAGTTTTTGTAAATTTCAGTGAAATCTCAAGCACTTCAACATAAATCAAAAACTAAACCACGTTTTCATAAGGATATTACTATATTTCATCATTAATTTTTAAATTAGTCTATTTATAGTTATATGTATTGTTAAATGTAAGATTTTCAATATCGTAATTAAAAAATTTGTGTAATTCCAGAAAGAGAAAATAATTTTCTAAGTTTTAGAGGGAGAAGTAATTGACAACAACGAGTTCTCATAAAATGAATATCTTGTCCTTTTATTCCGTGAGACCCTGTTCTATTTATAGGACAAGTAGGTAGTTGACAAAGTTAGTTACACAATTGGGTTAATTGTATTCTAACCTCTTACATTTATATTCAATATAAATTTTATCCTTATAATTTGGCAATACTATTTGCAATAACATTTTTCTCTAATTGTTTTAGGTCTCTAATAATTTATATCCTTATTAGTAGCCCCCTAGTTCTTATGAAGAATATTGTATAATGACTAAAATTTGGGTTTCTCCAAACTGAAATCGTCAATCTTCAGACTTTAAGTTTCCTCGAATAAAAGATGCCCATCAGTATACTTCTGACTGCATCAAACCTAAAACTATCCATCATTTTAATTTAGATCGCTTCAAATATAATCTTCCCATCATTATACTTCAGATCTCCACGTATTTTTATGCAATCCTTCCAAATTTGTTTCGAATTTCAGTTGACTTTTCAATCATTTCTCTAACGACGGGTAGAAACGCAGGTAGTACTCTAGTACGCGTGCACCATACTATTTACTCTGAAAACATTACATGTGTCACTCTACTTTAGAGTAGGCAATCGTTTGCGATTTAACTTTTCAACCTATAACAATCGTCACCCTTTCACCTTCTCTTCTCACTCTCTTGTCACTCATTCTTTAATAAATATTCGTTCTTTATTCTTCCTTCTTCACACGTGAATCCTAGTGAGAGAAAGAGAAAGCAGCCTGAAAATTTCATTTCATCGCCACCTTAATCTGAAACTTCATCTTCTCCGGTTCATCTTTATATTTCTATACCTTAATTTGAAGATTCTTGTTTAATTTAGTGTATGAAAAGACCAAAACCTAATAAAAACCCATTTTTGGTCTTTATAATTACTTTAATATCAATGAAAGGACTGTTGAGTTTCGAGCAGCAAGCGTAATAGATATTTCACCAAAGCTCTCAACTCATATTATTATGTACAAAACCTTCAATCCTGGCCAAAGTTCTTAGGGGAATCAAAATCCTCCAAAATTAATTCCTAAATATTGCCAACAATCCTCTCAATAATAAAAAAAAAACCAAATCACCTCGAAATCATTCTCAAACACCACCTGCCAATGCTTCGACTCATCAAATCAATCGCAAAGAGATATAAGGAAAATCTTTCAAAGAATTACAGAAATAACCTCTTCTAACAATACAACCCTTCCTCGAATTAACCACAAAGAGACACCTCAAGTCCAATGAAAAACTTACTCCCACCATAACCAAACTCGTCGAAGAAGCGCATTTGGACCCATGAGAGACTCTGAGGACATCAATACTTCAAAGGATCTTGCATCTTCTTCTCCCTCAAAAGAGATGATTTTGACCAACACAGAGTCACAAAAGACTCATTCAGAGACGAACAAACAAACTGAAATGACTACACCAACTAATTCAGAAGATACTACTGGCAACGGTACCCAACCTCAGCTTCGAGATAAAGTTTCTAAGGAAGATGCTGAATTAGATTCGAGGACAAAAACTGATTCTAATATCGAAAACACAAAAAGTGATGGTCTCTTAGTATCCGAGGAGAACGTTTCAAAGAAAGTTTCTCCAAATAAAAAAGAAAGAAAGAAAAAAGAGCCCGTTGAGTTACCCGAGGAGATTGTCCAAGCCTGAGCGTTAACTTAAAGCAAATCCTCCCTGAATATCTTATTGCACTCAATAACGTACTATGTGAGTATTATAGCCAATCTGATGCGGAGCCTGTTAAAGACACTAGGTTCATCTAGATAATGTCACGCTTCGTCTACGATTAATTGGGGGCTTCGATTCCTATTAGACTTAATGATAGTTGACTAACTTGAAATCCTTTATCCATTTCCAACGTAAGCAAGCCCAAATTATTGGTTCACTCTTATGTCTAGCATAATGGATTCAAGACTTGGCCAAATTCCCTTATCAATCAAGTAATTTATCTCGCTCATCAGTCTTTCTAAAAATCTAATGTTGTCGTTCTACTACTTGACCCTCAGAGATTCTTTCAAGCTGATTAATGATCTTCTCGAGGCTAACAAATTCTGGAAATAATGATTTTTATTTATCTCTAGAGCGTGGTAAGGCGACAAGGAGATATCTGAGGAGAACTCAGCATGGCTTAATTTCAAATGAAAAATTATCAGTAAGTGATTCAACCTCTCTTGTTTTTTCTTTGATTATATTTCAAGTTTTTGTGTTTTTTTATCTCTTATTGTTGTATGTAGAACTTCCAAGGCGGTATAAATTCCATCAGAAAAATGCCCAAAATAATTTTTCCAAGTTGTCTGAGTGGGCAGAAAAAATGTGGGATAACGAGTTCCACAACGCCTTCCTTCTTATGAATTTCTTCAAAAACCATCTATGGAGGATCTCTATGGATTCTACCATTTCAGAAGATGAATTAATGAAGCCCCTTGATCCAGGAGATATGGTAAAAAGGTTAACAACTCCTGATGCACGAGTCATCTTACCGGTGCGAAACAGGTCGCAAATCCACTTGTCGCTGAAAAAGAAGGGAAAAAAAATCAAAACCCAACTCTACCGCCAACCCAAATTCGAAGAAGATGTTGAGAGAGCCCAAGAGGAAAGACAATGAAACTAATCCTTCAAATATTAAAGAAGGTACTAAGGTTTAACCTTCAAAGAAAAATAAAAGGAGTGATGTCTCGAAGAAGAAGAAAAATTCTTCGAAAACCCTTCCGACAACTAGGGCAGAGAACAACGTTGATATACATCCCCTGAATCCCCCACCAGATGTTGAGGAGACATATGAAAGGCCAGAAGTTTTTGAAACAAAGAACCAAAGAGATGATAAGTTGATAAACGAGGATGTGATCGACGAAGATGACTTTCAAGACCTTTATAGGGACTTAGACCCTGAAGTCCAACAAATCCAAGACCAAATTGTAAAAATTGGCAATCAAATTCTAGCAGCCAATTTGCCTCAGATTGTAAGTTCAAATCCTCCTGAAACTTCCTCATCATATGTTCTTGATCTTTATGAAAACTTCCCTCCTCATTATGTCGGAGAGCCCTATAAGAAAGTACTACACACACTTCGACCGCTTTTAACCTTGAAGATACAACAAAACATTTATTTAAGGAAGTTGAATCTGCTCGAGGAAAGTTGGAGAATATAGCAAAAGATGTCATCTAGTGGAAGAAATAAGCTGATTGTACAAAGAGGTTGAGAGATATTTATGGTCAAAACCTTTTCGAACAATTCCATTCCTTCTATGGTGATAGATATGAATTCTTCAGAAGAGTCATCCAAATAAAACGACACTTGAATCCCATCAATGATAAAAAAAAAAGAACTTGAAATCTACGCATAAAACTAAGATGGATGCGCTCAAGGAAAAATATGAAGCGGAGATGACCGAGGAGCACGCTAAGTACTTATCTCTAAAAGAGTCGCTCGCAAAAGTGAAAGGGAAAAAGGCGGTTGAAGAGTTAGGGTTACTCTAGGGAAAAAATTCGATGAAGAAAAAATTATTGCGGTGAAAGTCGTAAAGTACCAAAGCAGACTGGATGGATAGCCTTTCTACTATCAATAAAACTGAAGAGAAAACAAAGATCACTTTGCTTCGCGAATTAAATGGGGAATTTCCAAAGGAAAATTTATTAGATTTATGGAAGTCAATTCCAGTAGAACGACATCCTAGTGAAGCTTTCGTAACTATCCTAACTGAATTATATAAATAAATTGAAGCAGAGGAAGATGAAGATGCCTTAGATCAAGAAGGAATCTCTTTAGAATGAAGCTCAGACAATGTTCCTGATGAAGACAAAGTTGATTGAATAATGGTGTTTTTTGTGTTCTTGAATCGCCAGTAATGATTGTTATTATGCCATAATTTTTTTGTTGTTGTTTGTATTTTTTCATTCAAAAGTACTTAAACACTTGAATTAAATTTTGTTTGGCTGAAATATGCCTCATTCTGTCTACCAAATATTTGTCTCCTTATATTTCTTATATTTCTTACTTGAAGACTTAAACCAGCTAAATCAGCCTTGTACGCAGCCTTGTTATTAGCTGCATGAAATCCAAATCGAATAGCCTGATACATGGCTTCTCTAGAAGGAGCACTTAATTGTACACTTGCGCTTGATCCCAAAATGCTAGAGCCACCATGTTTCAAACCACCAATCTTGAAGTTACTAGCAATAATTCTGTAACTGCTTCCTCATCCGATTCACTTGAGTGAAATCCAACCAAAAAATCTTCTAAAAATTGAGCCTTAATAGTTGTTCGAAGAATAAAATTTATATCAAAATTCCCCAAATCTACCGACCACTTAGTCATTCTGCCAGAAATATCTGGTCGTTACAATATATTTTTAAAGGAAAACAGGTTCGAACAATAAGTGTATGAGCTTGAGAATAAGGGCAAAACATTTTTACCAGCCACCACCAAAGCCAAGGCCAACTTCTCAAGCCTTAAATATATTTTATTGGAGGCCAACAAACTTTTGCTCACATAATAAATTGGCTTAAACGTTCCACTATCCTATTTTATCACACAGCATTACAGCAAAATCCGTAACCGCTATATAGAAGAATAACTCCTCTTCTATTTGAGGCTAATATAAAATTCAAGTGACAACAAATGTTCTTAATCCTCAAAAACTTCATTTATTATTCAGGTGTCTAAATAAAATCCTTTGGTCGATGCAAGACTTGAAAAAATGAGAACATTAGTAAGAAAATCTGGAGATAAATCGATAAAGAGCAGCCAACCTCCCTGCCAAAATTGACACCTCTTTGATTGTACAAGGTGAAGCCGTTGGTACCAAGTCTTTTAATTGATCACGATCAGCTTCTAATCTTTTTTCACTTATAATATATCCAAAAAAAATTACTTGACCTTACACCAAAAGTACATTTCTCGTGATTTAACTTTAATTGAATAGCTCTTAAATCAAAGATGTTTCCTCCAAATCTTTGAATTCTTCACCATCTGTTGGACTTTTGACTAGTATATCATCAATAGAAACTTCCATGTTTCTCCTAATTTGAGAAGGAAATTCCTTATACACTAATCTATGATATGTCTCCCCGACACTTTTAAGTCCAAATGCAATAACTTTATAACAATGTAATTCTAGATCAGTAATAAACGTTGTATTTTCTTGATCTTTTGTAACTATTTGAATATGATTATATCTTTTATATGCATCAATAAAAGAGAGAATTTTAAATCAACTAGTTGATCTGATGAAATGGATATTTAGGACATGAACTATTCAAATCTGTAAAATTAACCCACATCCTCCATTTTATGTTTTTCTTTTTAATTAGCACTGAATTAGTACTCCATAATGGATATTGTCCCTGCCATATATGTCTGACCCTGGATAAACGATCCACCTATGGTAAAATTTTCTCAGATGTTTCTATAGAGAAATCTTGTTTCTTCTAAATAATAGGATTGACCTTTGGATTTAAAGCCAATCTGTGACATATCACTTCAGATAGGACCATGATTGCGTCCTCGTTTCCCCAAGCGAAGATATCCAAATAATCAAATAAAAACTGCAACAATTGATACCGCAAAGTAGGTGTCCATAATGTTCCCATTCGTAAGGATGTTCCAATTGGAAACATACACTCAATATTTTCTCCCATTTCTAAAGAACCCAGGGTTTCCCTCGAATCATGCACTCCATCCTCATCTAAGGTCAACCCCCCGCAAAGTAGGGTGTCCATTTGGTCATATTAGAAATAGCCCTTTGAGAACTTATAGTTGTTGTATAATATTATCTTGCCACTTGTGGATCACTTTGAACCACTCTGATACAATCTTTAATTACATATTTCAGACACCGATGAAAATTCGAAACAACAACATACATTCTTGACAACCAAGATCTTTCAAAAATAGCGTTATAACTAGTGGGATATTCAAATACCATAAACAAAACTTGAATTTCATTCTTAAAAGGACATATCCCAGATACACTTCACCCTCAAATTCCCCAATAACTTCTGTTATCACTCATGTGAATCCAATTATAGTACATTCAGGTTGAATAATTTTAGGTGGATTATGAATTCTATCATAAGTAAATTTGAACAATACATTCGCTGAACTCCCAGTATCTATCAAAATACGTTGAATTTCAGTTTCAATAATATTTTCCCCTATTAGCACTGCATCCTTATGGGGTCCTGTTATTCCGCTTAAATCATCTTCATCGAACAATATGAAGGGTGTGTCCATCTTTCTATATTAATAAATAGAGATTCGACATTCTAATTGGACTGCCAAACTCACTACATGTTTTTTTCTTGAGTTGTTGTATTACCAGCCATAGTATCTCTCCCATATATTTCTAGATATTCAAAATACTCGCATAAGTTTCGAACTCGTCCTTAAACAACTGGTTTATTCACAGCTAACAAAATTAAATGATCTGGGTCTCAATCCAAATAGTATGATGTTGCCTCAAACTTGTCATATTTAGAATCCATAGTCATCAATGTATTTTCTTGCTTCGAATGTGTGTTTAAAATCTGTTGTGATGGTCTGCTTAGATGTTTTTGTATAATGTTTTATCCCTTAACAAAAGTTGTTACCTTTCCACTTTTATATAAAAATTTGTATTTATTCTTTAACGTTATACGCTTTGCAGTATCATGCTCAATATCATTATACTATTTGAGAAACTTGATATTACGTTCTTGCTTTAATCTGTTTATCAGAGCAAACTTTCTAAAATTCACCTATCATTTAGATTTCTCAAAGATGGTAGCCATATTTTCAATTAACTCAACAAAATATTTTGGTCTTACACATTGGTTAGGCCTCACACGATGAGGTTGATAACTAGTTGGTTGGATAGAGCACCTCTTGTTTGAAGAGGTGTATTATTGTTTATCCCCAAACGAGGTGGTGCGTGGAAACTCGAGGTGTTTCCCTGATATCCTTGGCCAATAAATGCATGCCTCAAATTTCTTTGAGTAGAGCTTGTACTACATCGAACTCTTGTGGATTCATATACTTATTATGTTCCCCAACCTGAGCCATCAAAGCTCCAGAAGCCAATGTCCTTCTCCTTGTAGTCTCATTAGCTAAATCCCCTGGAAGCAATCATTGTCTAAACGCTGCCATAACAATGAGCTCTTCACAACCTTCCAACCCTATTTTTGTTAACACAAAATGTCTTGTATAATATTTTAACTTTTCACATACCGCTTGTTTACATTGTATTATTGTATCACCATTGGCTAGCATTTCTTTGCTTCCTACAAATTGTCTACAAAAAATAGTATAAAAAATCTAAAATTGGTTATAGCTCCCCTCAGAATTCTATTATACCACTTCAGAGTTCTACCCTTAAAAGTTTGAAAAATGGCTTTATACAAAATTTCTAAAGAGAAATTCCAGAGAGAGAAAATTTTAAGAGTTTTTAGAGAGAGAGAGAACGTAAGTACAAAATGAGTTTCAAGTGAAAAGAGTTCAACCCCTTTATTAAAATTGTCTGGTCCTTTATATAGAGGAGCCAAGTCTTAGTCAAATAACTGAATTTGTTACAAAAACATGTTAATTGCTATTTAGCCCTTACAGATTATGTAAAGTCAGAATAGCTCCCTAAAACTTACATCATTTACAAATTAAAGACAAAACTTATACTAATTACAATCAAGTCCCTAAATTTACATTGTTTACAAATTAATAACTAAAAACCCATTTCCATATCAGAAGCCCCCCTAGTTCTCATGTCACTAAATGAATGAGAACTACAAAGTCTTCAAAACCGTTTATCTTCAAATCATCAACATGTCATAAATAAAAACAAGCAATAAATTCAAAGTCATTATCTTCGAATAACCAATTAGTCATCATAAAAATAACTATTCGAAGCTGTTAGCTTAAACTATTATTCAAAGTGTATATATGATATCAAAATCATAAACTCTTAAAACCATATTCTTAAAACCAAATTCGAACTGATCTTGATAATATATTCGGAGCCATGAACATAACATTTGACTAGTAACCAAAGGAATCTATGTTATCACTTCGCATACTTTTCGAATAAAAATTGCCTTTACCATGTTATTTAAGTGTTCCTTCCTCGAATGTAACGGTTACATGCATAACGGTTACATTCAATCGGTGATATAGACTTGACAAGTGTCGAATATCTAGTCCACCCAACGATTTGTATTCTAACCCATCACCAAATGGGTTTGTCCATCTTCACACGTCCTCACCTAATTCAGTATAAATACCATTCCTTTCTCATTTCAACTCTCTTTACACACTGTTATTCTAGAGAGAAGTCAGAGATTTTTTGGCTACCTTCAACTGCTCCTCTCCTATTCCCAAAATTCTTACCACAAAATTCAAATCCTAAGATCAATCTTCATCTTCTCCGATCAACCCATTCCTAGTTTATGCGAAAGAAACCGGTAACCAAAAAGTCGAAGGTCATTTTACCCAAAACACCAGAATCTTTCGATACTGATAGCAACCTGGTGTTCGGTTTTTACGACTATTTTTGCATAACACAAAGAGGCGAAGAATATCAAAGAGCAGGGTTAATTTTCGGGGGCCCAATTGGAACTACAACTAAGACATTTTATTACCGTAACTTTGATCCTACAAAAGTTCCAGAGCTTTCTCCTACTCCCAATATCGAAGAAAAACATCATCTAGAATTCTTTTGCCCTAAAACCCCTCGAACGTCTTCAACTCAAAGAAACGTTTTTTCTCTAAAACTGAAAACAATTAAACTTTACTCAAAGAAAACTTCTTCATCCAAACCTAAAAAAGACCTTCATCGCAACGAGAGATGAATCAACAATAGTTCGAACTCCATCTCCTTCGAAAACCACCACTAATGATCCTCCTCAAAGAGAAATGACAGAAGAAGAAATTCAAACTGTAATTCCTCTATCAGAAGCAAACATTTCCACTTCTCAAGATCCTCGAGAAGATACCTCTAAAACCAATGAAGCTGATTCGGAGGCTACCAAATTCGACGCTAAAGCTGAATCACAAGAAGAAGTTGACGTTTGTTTTATTTCCGAGGAGGAAATAGCACAGATTGGGAGGAATCTGAGAAACCTCGAAAGCAAATATAGTATCGCCTTGAAAAAGGTTCGATACATATATTACAAAGAGAGTCAAGCCTCTTTCCTCAAAAAGAAATGGGGAATAGGAGAGAACATCACCCTTCGACTACCAAAGGAAGGAGAAACTCCCCTTGAGTGCAAGGATGATGAATTCGTGGTTTACCCAGAAATCATCAACTAGGGTCTTCGATTTCCACTAGATCCGATGATCATGGAGTACTTCGAAGTTCTCAGCTTGTGCCCTACCCAAGTAACTCCAAACCAGTGGTTCACCCTAATGTCAGTGATCACGGCATCTCGCCTATCCAAAATACGGATCAGTATCTAGGACTTCATTTCACTAACTCAGCTTTCAAAAGGTCTGAAATTTCCATTCTATTACCTTACATTGATGGAGGATCTTAAAATCATCGACAATCTTTTGGAGGATGATAAGTTCTGGAAACAAAGATTTGTTTTTATCTCTGGAGCTTGGGAGAATGGCAACCCGATTTCCGAAGACAACCCTTCGAAGTTAACCAAAGAGAAAAAGGCAAAAAGCCAGTTAGCACATTTGGTGCTAACCCTTCCACACCCTCAAAATCGAAGCGTCAAAAACGTAAAGTTACTAAACAGTCTCTCTCTCCTATCGATGAGGGAGAAAATCATGAAAACTCATCGAAGAAGAAGAAAATATATTCTGATTTCGTCGGAAATAAGAAGAAACAAAGAAAAATCACTTCGTATAAATTGATTGACGAGGGAGAAGATGATGCTACTGAAAACTAACAACAACAACATCTCTGAAATCCTACAACCGAAGATCATTCCACACAAGACAATCATGTAATTATCATCGATGACTTTTCTCCTATCGTCTATCATCGACCCACCAGTTTCGACCCAGATACGTTCGTCATATTTGAAAACACAAAGGCACTTGCTGGCGAAGAGGATCATATCCTTTAAGTCATTCAGAATTACATGCTTGATTTTGCGAGGCCTACTCCAGAGAAATATTTTCCAAAATCGAATCGTTCGTTCGAACCTGTTACATCTCTAGATATGATTGACAAACCTAGTACCTCGAAATATCGCAGCCCACCTCCAAATCCTGCAATTGCTATTGCTCTTCAACCAATTTTTGGTCTTGATGTTGTTGCCAAATCTCTTGCCTCCCAAATTGAAGCCTCTCAAGACCATTTCAAACAGCTGGCCAAGGATATGGTTTATTATAAGGAAGCTTATGAGTCTGAAAAGAAACTCAGAGAGACCTTGCATAACACAGTATCGGAGCAGTTTTATGCTTATGAAATAGCTAGATCTGAGTTAATAAAAGGCGCTTTTTGTACAAAATATCATCTTCGAATGAAGCATATGGTCGACACAGAACTTCTGAAAAAGTATCATGAAGACAAAATAAAGAAACTCAAAACCGAGCAGGTCGCTGAATTGAACATTGAAAGGTCTAACTCTACCGCACTTCAAAATTCTATAACTCTTTGTGAAGGAAAAAATAAAGAGTTGTTCGATGAGATAGAGAAATTGAAGAAGAATTTCGAATTAGAAAAAGTTGTTGCTGTAACCACTACCGAGGCTGAACTTTCAAAAAATGTGCACACAGATATTCAGGTCAGAAAAGAAGATGCAACTATCATTCTCCTTCGAGAACTCCATGCTGCATATCCAAAAATCACCTCACAAAATTTTGGAACGACATTCTCGAAGAAAAACGTCCAAGTGAGGCATCCGACCCTGTTCCTAGCTCATCATCTTCAGAGGACGAATCGTCCAACCAAGAAGGATATTCTGACTAGTTACTGTTTTACTTTAGTTTATATGTCCTTGTCTAATCAGAATATCTCTTTTTGTATTGTAGCAACTCGATCTGAATGACAAAGTGTTCTTCGTTTTTATGTTGTTGTTGTTTTCTATATTATTCGAAGTATTGTCTTCTTCGAAAAGATATAAGTGTTTTGTTAAGCTTGGTTAGCTCTGGTGCGGTTATTTATCGTTTGGGGGTAAATTGGTAATTTGTTTGGTTTTTTATGGAAGTATATGGGTGTTTAATTTTTAGAGTAGAGAGTAGAGGGAGAATTAAGCAGCCTGGTTGTACTTAATGTTCATTACCCATAGTTAATGCAGGTGGTTGGGTATTTATACCCTTACATTTGGGCTTTATGGGTCATGTTTAATGGACCCGGGTCATATTTAAAGACACATGAGCTCTAAGTAGGAGAGCAAGTAGCTTAGTTAACAAGTGTTTAGGTTTTTTAGTACTTTTGTCATAGTTTGAACAGTCTCATTAGCTAAGTGTTCGAAGTGGTTTGTCCGGTCCAGAGGGCTAGGTCCGATCTTTCCCTGAAATATCAGGAGCCCCTTTTTTAGGTGTTTGTTCAAATACCTTTGTCAAAAACCTGAAAAACAGTCCGATGTCAGGGGTGGTTTTAATCCGGACAGGTCCGTTTGTCTTATGGTTTTATCCGGACTGATAAAGCTTCATGAATCCAAACGATTTTGTGCCAAAGAACATGGGACACGTGTCGCTTTCTGGTTGGTTGCCTCAGCCATTTTTTCACCTTGAATTTCGAACCCACCTTCTTCGAAAAGTAACCTCTTAATTAAAGGTGGTGACATCAGCGCTGTTTTAATCATTACCAATCTTTTCGAATTCTTCTAGGAATCAAAACTCTTTTTTCAGATTTTACTATAAATTAAAACACTTTCTACTGTTTTACCATCTCTCTCATATTTACTCTGCAACTTCTTAAAGCTTTTTCTCTCCAAAGAAAAACTTTGCCCATGTTGTTTATGTTTACAGCGAGGAACGCTCTGATCAAAGGTGGGTGGCTCAACCTTTCTGAATTAGAAAAGGCGCAAAAGGTCGAAATGGAAAGACGCATCGCAGCAGGAGTACCCATTTCGCCCATCGACAAACCAGTAACTTCAGCCACAGAGTCAGATCAAGGCTCTTCTTCCTCTAAAGGCATCAAGCCGAAAAGGTTATTTCAAACCAATCTCTCCCCCATTATCTCAGGTTCCTCAGTTCAAGAATCGGAACCTGTGGTTGAGCCAGGTGTTACTGTAACCAGTTTCAAAAAAACCTCCCCCTTCATAGCTATGGGGTTAGACACTGAAAATTCCTCTCAAAAACTAGTTGACCTGAGAAGAGGCCGGTTAGTTAAAGGCCAAGCTTCCAAGGGCACCCCCTCAAAATCGGGTGCCAAAGACAGTGGTACAGGGTCAGAAGTACCCATTAAGTTCCCAAGGACAGGCTGCCTGGTCCGGAGGGCATCAGCTCAAGTCCCCGGAGGGACACATCTGCATCAGAGCCCCAATCGGAGGCAAGGAACCAAGAAGACACTGGAACTCAGCAGTCCAGAAGCCAAGCTGAGCCAATTCTGAACTTGCCCCTTACCACAGCTGCTGAAAACCCCTCAATAATAATGGAGGAAGTAATAGAGGACTCCATTGAAGAGGCCCCATTCGAGTCTGAGCCCTCCGGACAGACTAGTAGTGCCATTGCTGCCAAAAAAGACAAAGGCAAAGAAAAGTTGTGCTTAAGGCATCCGGATCTTCCGGAGAGTCTCAAAGGAAGGGTGGGGCCTTGTTTTCACAAGGTCAGTGTCAATTACCTCCTCGCCCTGCAAAAGATTAACTACGCATTCATCCACACAGCTGAACTAGGCCGGATGCGTACGAATTGGGGTATACCGGAGAACGTGAAGATCAGGATCCCCATACACCCAGAGACTCCCATGGACTGCAAATTAAGTGAAATTGTCATCTTCACGGAGCTGTTCAATTGGGGACTTAGATTTCCTCTAGACCCAGAAATTGTCAGATATTTCCATCTGATAAAGCTCTGTCCGAGCCAACTGAGTCCCAATGCCTGGTACACCCTCATGTCCTGCATCATGGCTTCGAGGCTCTCCGGGATTCCTCTGACAATGGAGGAGTTTGCTGATGTGGCCAGTCTTTGCAGAAACCACCACATCCCCTTTTACCATTTCAACATGAGGGATAATTTCAAAGCTGTAGATGATTTGTTAGAGGCGGAGAGGAATTGGAGGACCCAGTTCCTGTTTGTTAGTGGTGCTTGGGAGAATGGAAAGAAGATCAAGTCCGGAGTGAACTCAATTCTTCTCAGAAGCAGGTGGAGGAGTGACCGTAAGTCTCCTGCTTTATATTTTTGTCTCTCTCCCTTTTTTTTAGAGTTAGTTTAAACTAATTGGTCTTACTTTTTCCTTAGCGGAACTGCCCAAGGAATTTAGTGATTATTTGAAAACCGGGCAGACCACTTGCACCAAGATCAACGCTTGGGCCGCTGAGAAGTGGGGGAATCGGTTCCATGCTGCCTTCACAGGGGGTAACTTAGCAAGGTCTCACCTTTGGAACACCACAGGTCGGAGAGACCTAACTTGGGAAGAGCTCACCACCTAGCCTCCTCTGGACGTAGTGCTCAAAAGAACGCATGACCCAGATGGGGAGATCTAAACATTGATGGGGTAGACATCACCGATCTTGGTGGACTTGGTGAGTACTTCATCAATCTTCCCAGAGACGATTTTGCTGGGCCTTACCTCCCTCCGAGCATCTCAAACACAGTCACTTTCAATGGTAAGACCTTTATTGTTTCAAGTGAAAGGGATGTCATAGCCCACTCTTTATTAAGAAACGTTCAGCCTGTACTTGCGTTGGAGAAACAAGTTCGAAATCAGGCAGACATTATTAAAGATCTAAAGTCTGACAAAGAGAGGCTGTCCGATGACCTTCGCACTGCCACTTCAAATGCTGCCATTCTAAAGGAAGAAAACGAGGAGTTAAAGAGAAACCAAGAGGCGAGCACCACAAAAGTCACCACATTAGAGAACACTATCACAGAGCTCCGGGAGAAGCTGTCCGGACTGGAGAAAGATTTTGCCACCTCAAAGGGGGAATCCAAGGCCAAAGACCAAATCATCACCAACTTAACCAATGACAAAATTGCTGTTGAGAATACAGTGTCCAAAGCTGCCTAGGAGACAGCTAGTTTGCTAAGGGAGCAGGAGCCCAAAATCCAAGCCAAGATCGATGCCTATGCCAACAACATGATCAATACTCAAGAGCAAATGTATGCCACGGTAAGATCAGACATGGTCTTGCTCTTCCATGAGAAATTTCCGAAGAGGAACCTAGGGGATTTATGGCTTCATGTAGTGGTTGAAGACCTCCCATATCACACAATGGCCGAAGGCGACCGGATTGGATTCTCTAGTGCATCTTCATCCGATGCTGAAGAAAACACCGGGGAGAGCCCAGATGAAGAGAAAGATGATCCCAAGGGGAAGAAGAAAATAGATGAAGCTGAGCCATCTTCAAAGGCTCAGCCTTAATTTATGAATTACGTTTTTCTTGTCATGTTATCTAAACTAAAGTCCTTGGAAGGCCAAGGCACTCTTTTTTGTTAATGTGTCCGGTATTTGACCGGATAGGTCCTTCACTCTGATTTGAAAGTCCTTGGAAGGCCAAGGCACTTAAGTTGTTTTAATGAATATCCTTGTTTTGCTCAATTCTCACATTTTTTCATAGTCTGTTCCAATTTTGATGGCTAGAGTTTAAATAGCCCTTGGTTATTTCATAGTGAGAGTGTTTAAATTCTCCGATGACGAATGTTTAAGTGGTCATCTTTCTTTTATTTCAATCCGGATGGTGTGACAAAAGACAAAACTAAAACACTTTAGAAAAAGTTTTAAGAAGGCATCAAATTTCATTTAAAAAGCCGGACACCTCATCCAAACCTCCCCGTGCCACCAGGGAGGAAAGAGTATGCCCCCAAATATTTACATGGATGTTTAAACAAGTAAATATTTACACAAATGCTACTCCAAGTACATCCGTAGATGTTCGATATTCCAAGGGTGGGTCAGGATTCTTCCATCCTTGTATTCTAACCAATATGTTCCAGGTTTAAGCCTTTCAACAACCACATAAGGTCCTTCCCAAGTTGGGGCCAATTTTCCGAGTAGCTTTTCTTTGGTGTGCAAGAAGACTTTCCTCAATACTTTGTCCCCCGGCTGGAAATCTCTTCTTTTAACTTTAGAAGCAAATCTGCTCCTCATCAAACCTTGATAGTGTGCAACTCTAAGGTGGGCTTTAACTCGTCTTTCTTCCACTAGATCGAGCTGACCTCTGATTGCCACTTCGTTAGCACATTCTGAGAAGTGGTGAACACGAAATGATAGAAGAGTTGCTTCTATGGGAGCTACTGCATCCATCACCTAGACCAAAGCAAAGGGTGACTCCTGAGTTGCAGCCCCAGGTGTTGTCCGGTAGGCCCACAAGACCTCTTGTAAATAACTAGGCCACTTTCCAGCAGCCCCTTCCAAATTCTTCTTTAAACCGGACATAATAGTTCTGTTAGCCACTTCAACTTGGCCATTTGCTTGTGGGTGGAAAGGTGAAGAGAAACAATGATGTATACCCCTTGAGGCACAGAAACTCTCCATTTCCCTATTGTCGAACTGTGGCCCATTGTCTGTTGTTATCTTTCGTGGGACACCAAATCTGCAACAGATGTTGGATAGAATGAATTTTATGACAGCTTTTGATGTTGTTCCTGCTAGAGGGGTTGCTGCAATCCACTTCGAAAAGTAGTCTATAGCAACAATCATAGTTTTGCGCCCTCCGGATGCCATAGGGAGAGGTCCCACTAAATCCAATCCCCATCGAGCAAAAGGTATAGGCTCAGAAATTTACTCTAAAGGAATAGCTGGGACATGAATTTCATTGATGTACCTTTGGCATGGGTCACATCTTCTTACCAGCTCCTTAGCGTCTTTCATGATAGACGGCCAATAGTAGCCGGCCAGTAAAACTCTCCTCGTTAATGCCTCGAATCCACAATGAGCTGATCCCTCACCATCATGCAATTCGGAGAGGACCACCTGAGACTCATCACCCCCCAAACAGCGCAGAAGAGGTTTACTATAAGACTTTTTATATAGAATGTCTCTTAGTATGATAAAACCACGAGCCTTGTGTTTCAATTTTCTTGCTAGTGATTTATCCGGAGGCACGACACCGTCGGAGAGGTATTGCAGGAGAGGAAATCTCCAAATCTGAGGTTGTTTCATTTGTAATTCAAAAATTTCTTCTTCTTTACCCATACCAAGTTGAATGGAGGGGCTCTCCAGCACATGGATCCATGGATACGACTCTGTATATGGTATGGTTGTCAATGAATCTGCTAACTCATTTTCTGTCCGGGGTATATGTTCGTAAACAACGCTTTTAAACTTGAGTGCTTCATTTTTAAGAAGAAGTAAATATTTCACTAGCTGCTCCTTTTTAGCTTCAGATTGACCTTGGGCATGGTGAATAAGAAGCTGGGAGTCACTCAATAGCTTGACCCTCTTAGCCCCACAAATATATGCTAACTTTAAACCAGCTATAGCTGCTTTGTACTCAGACTCATTATTGGAAGCCCTAAAAGCAAAACATATAGCTTAGTACATTTTGTCACCATACGGAGAAGTCAAACATACCCCTGCACCACAGCCCATAGTGCTGGATCCACCATCTGTCCGGACGACCCAGACCTTTTTCTTTTCATGTTAGTAGCCTGCTCCGAATCTCTGTCGGAGTGAAATTCAACCAAGAAATCAGCCACAGCTTGGGCCTTGACTGCCGTTCGAGGAGAAAAATCTATGTCGAAATCCCGCAATTCTACTGACCACTTTGTCATCCTACTTGAAACGTCTTCCTTTTGGAGGACATTCTTCAAGGGAAAAGATGTCTGGACGATGATAGGATGAGCCTGGAAATAAGGCCTCATTTTTCTTGCAGCTATTACCAGGGCTAATGCTAACTTCTCAAGTTTCAGATAACGTCTTTATGCATCTATCAAACTCTTGCTGATGTAGTATACTGGATGGGGGTAATTATCCACTTCTATCACCAACACAGCACTGATGGCACAACTCGAAACTGCCAGATATACGAAGAGTGTCTCCCCATCAATTGGTTTAAACAAGATTTTAGGGGAGGACAGATGCTTCTTGATCTCATCGAAGGCCTCATCACACTGTGAGGTCCAATTAAATCCCTTTGCACCCTTCAAGGTTTGAAAAAATGGGGCGCACCTGTCCGAAGACCTTGAGATGAATCTATTTAGAGCAGCTAACCTCCCCGTTAGCTGTTGTACTTCTCTAATATTTTGAGGAGGCTCCATGTGAAATAGAGCATTAAGTTGGTCCGGATCGGGCTGTATCCCATGCTCACTTATAATATAGCCTAGAAACTTCCTGGATTGAACTCCGAACAAACATTTTTCTGGATTTAACTTTAAATTCACTTACACTAAGTTGGTAAAAGTTTCTTGGAGATCAGCCAAGTGCAATTGCTCATCCACACTCTTTACCATCATATCATCGATGTATACTTCCATATTCATTCCAATCTGATCAGCAAAAGCTTTGTTTACTAATCTCTGATAAGTAGCCCCAGCATTTGTCAATCCAAATGGCATTACCTTTTAGCAATGAAGACCTCTGTCAGTGACAAATGTCGTATGCTCTTGATCCTTCGGATCTACTTGGATTTGATTGTATCCGGAGAAAGCATCCATAAAAGATAGTAGCTTGTTCCCAGAGGTGGAGTCTACTAGTTGGTCAATCCGGGGAACTGGATACAAATATTTTGGGCAAGCTATATTGAGATCTGTGAAGTCAATGCACATGCGCCACTTGCCATTTTTCTTTTTCACCAGAACCGGATTGGCAGTGCACAAAGGATATTGAGACTCCTTTATATACCCATCCTTGTGAGCCTGTCAACCTCTTGTATAATTACATCAGCCTTTTCCTTGGAAAAAGCCCTTCTCTTTTGAACCACTGGTGTTACGTCTTTCCGGACGGATAGGTGATGTGATATCACATATGCTGGAACCCCCAGTAACATCAGCATTGCACCAAGCAAAAACGTGCTGATGGTTCTTCAAAAATTTTAACATTTCGCTTTTCAGACCGGGTGGCATTTTGGACCCTATCTTGACACTTTTTCCTTCTTCTAAACAATGTGTCTCTACCTCTTCAACCGATATTAACACTCCAGGGGTCTCTCTGGGGTCATCAATTTCACCCTCACCCCCAGGAAGCCCCTCAAATTGCTATTGCTCGTTGATACGAACTGCCCCCAACGTCCGAGGAGCCAGGGCTGTAGCATAACATTCTCTTGCAACCTTTTGACTGCTCCGGACAACTCCCACCTGTCCATGAACAGCATATTTCAAGCACTAGTGGACTGTTGAAGCCACTGCATACATCCTAGAGAGCCAAGACCTCCCTAGAATAGCATTATAGCAAGTGGGACAATCCACCACGATAAAAAGTATCCTGACCATTTTCTTGAAAGGGCCCTTGCCCAATAGAACTTCTTCTTCGAAATCTCCGATCACATCTACTGAGCTGCCACTAAAACCCACAATTGATCTGTCCGAACTCTGAATTACAGCTGGATTTTTCATTCTCTTGTATGTGGTTAAGAAAAGGATATTGGCTGAGCTTCCAGTATCCACCAGAATTCGTCTTATGTCGTTGCCTCCAATAGATGCTCCTATGACAACAGCATCTTCATGGGGGCCAGCTATATCTCTTAAATCATCTTCATAAAAAACAATGAAGGGTAATGGATTTTGTGATTGATAGGAAGTCATGCCTCCTTCTAGCTGGGTGGCTAAAGTATGTACATGCCTCTTCCTCGAAGAAGCAGTAGGAGCTGTCATAGTATCCCCTCCGAAAATTGTAAGTGACTTAAAAAACTTTATGAGCCCGGAGACCGTCCTAGAACATTCCTCAATTGCACCCACTCTGTTTCGAGTTGGATCAAGATACAAGTACTCAGATTCCACATCAAACCTCTCAATTATAACCATGACTCCCTCTGGAGCAGCATTACTTGGACCAACCCGGTGAGTATTGTCAGGCCTGTTACCTCCTCTTCTTTTGACATAAGCCCCCAGCTTTCCCCTTTCGATTAAGTTCTGAACCTCTTGCTTCAAAGCTATACAATCATCGGTGGTATGACCAATATCATTGGGATATTGGCAAAAAGAGTTATTGCGATTCTCTCTGGGAGATTGCAGTGTGGCTGGTCTTCTATAGTGCACCTCTTCATTTGTTTATCATAAATTGTGGCCACACTTTCTTTCAATTCTGCGAACCACTCCGGTTAGACCCATGGCCCTCTCTTGTTTCTGGATTGTTGACTCTGAGCAGGAGCAGCTGGCTGAGACTGAGCTTTGGCCCTACCATGCCCCTGTCTGGTCTCCTTTGCCTTGTTTCGGGACTGATTCTGATTGGGGTTTGGTGCCACCGGGGTAGACCTCACCTGCCTATGCACCCTGGTTTTCTTCGTTTCATCAACGTTAGTGTTCACAAAAACGACTTATATATTCCTTTAAGGATTCATTAGGTTCCTGGGCACAATGGATTATTGTGTCTCAATTGCCCTTTAACTCTTTACTCCCTACGAACTGCCTTCGAAAGGCCACCCAAAAAGTATCAAAATTCTTGATACAACCCTGTGGTAGGAATAGAACGTTGACAGAAAGAGCTAGAAGCATTCGAATACAGTCTGGTTTACCGAAGCAGTTCTGGGCAGAAGCAATCAACACATCGGCTTACCTGGTTAACCGAGGCCCGTCGGTTCCCTTAGAACATCGAATACCCGAGGAGGTATGGAGTGGTAAGGATATAAAATTATCACATCTAAGAGTTTTTGGTTGTACAACATATGTTCATATAGGTGACCAAGGCAGGAACAAGCTTGATCCGAAATCGAAAAAATGTTTCCTGATCGGCTATGGCGAAGATGAGTTCGGTTATCGTGTTTGGGATGAGGAGAACAAGAAGATGATACGAAGCAGAGATGTGATCTTCAATGAAACGGTGATGTACAAGGACAGACATAAAACTGAAGCAAATGACTCAAAGCCGTATGAATCAGTATTTGCAGATATCGAGGGAGTCCCAGATAGTCAAGAAATAGAGTCGATCAGATTAACCCCTCAAGAAGGAGAGTCTGTTGGACATACCGATCGACAGCAATCCAATACCCTACAGCCGACCGAGGCAGTTCCTGTTTTGCGAAGATCTTCCCGACCCCATGTACCCAATAGGAGATACTTGAACTATATGTTACTTACCGATGGAGGAGAACCTGAATGCTATGATGAAGCTTGCCAGACCAGTGATGCTAGTAAGTGGGAGTTTGCTATGAAAAATGAGATGAAGTCTTTAATCTCAAATGATACATGGGACCTAACTGAGTTACCAATGGGTAAGAAGGCACTTCATAACAAATGGGTGTATCGGGTGAAAGATGAGCATGATGGCTCTAAGAGATACAAAGCACGACTAGTTGTCAAAGGGTTCGAGCAAAAGGAAGGAATTGATTACACCGATATTTTTGCTCCAGTTAGGAAGCTCAATACTATTAGATCAGTGTTGAGTATTGTTGCCATTGAAGACCTTTATCTTGAACAGTTAGATGTGAAGACTGCATTTCTTCACGGGGATTTGGATGAGGAGATATACATGTATCAACCAGAAGGTTTCTTAAAAGAAGGGAAAGAAAACATGGTATGCAGACTTAAGAAAAGTTTGTACGGTTTAAAACAAGCTCCAAGACAGTGGTACAAGAAATTTGACGGTTTTATGCACAAAGAGAGTTTTCAGAAGTGTAATGCGGACCACTGTTGCTATTTTAAAAAATGTAAGTCCAGTTATATCATTTTGCTACTCTATGTTGATGATATGTTAGTAGCAGGTTCAGATATGGATGATATTAGAAGATTGAAGCTACAATTGTCAAAAGAATTTGACATGAAGGACTTGGGTCCGGCGAAGAAGATTCTTGGAATGCAAATCATAAGAGATAAGCATAGAAAAGTGTTGCAGTTATCTCACTCAGAGTACATCGATCGCGTTTTGTAAGAGATTTAACATGTGTGATGCAAAGCCAGTTAGTACACCATTGGCAGGTCACTTTCGTTTATCCAAGGATCAATCCCCTAAGACGGATGAAGAAAAAGACTTCATGGCTAAGGTTCCTTACGCCTCAGCTATTGTAAGTTTGATGTATGCAATGGTCTGTACGAGACCAGACATTAGTTATGCAGTGGGAGTTGTGAGTAGGTTTATGTCAAACCCAGATAAAATTCATTGGGAAGCTGTCAAATGGATTTTGAGGTACCTGCTAGGTACCATAGAAAAGTGTTTGTACTTTGGTAAGGGTGAGTTAAAGGTACAAGGCTACGTAGATGCAGATTTTGGAGGTGAAGTTGATCACCGGAAAAGCACTACCGGTTATATATTTACTGTTGGAACTACAGCTGTTAGTTGGATGTCAAAATTACAGAAAATTGTCACTTTATCAACTACAGAGGCTGAGTATGTAGCAGTGACCGAAGCCAGTAAAGAGATGATATGGCTTCAAGGTTTGTTAACCGAGTTGGGATTCAAACAGAAGAACAACGTTCTGCATAGTGATAGTCAAAGTGCAATTCAATTGGCGAAGAATTCAACATTTCATTCAAGAACCAAGCACATCAGTCTTCGTTATCATTTCATTAGATCTTTATTGGAAGATGAGGTGCTAATACTGGAAAAGATCCAAGGAAGCAAGAATCCAGCTGATATGTTGACAAAGACAGTAGCCATTGAAAAACTGAAGTTGTGTTCAGGTTCAGTTGGTCTACAAGAGTAATAAGACCAGAAAGATCTGCTGCATAGATCAAGGTGTGAAGACAGGTTGAAACCAGTCTTCAAGTGGGAGATTGTTAAGTTTTTATGAACTTATCTGCATTTCCAATGAAGCCAGTTTGCCATCACTTGAGTAAAATGTATCATAACCTTCAAGTAGAATGTGAAGACATTGGAGATGAGGCAAGTGCTAAGCACATTAAAGAGAACTGGAGTGAATTGAAAAGACAGTGTAATTTTAAGGGGGTTATAAATTACACATTAAGGACTGTAATATTTTTTTCCCTTTTTTAAGTGTTACAGTATCTATAAAACCTTGTGTTAGTGTTAGGGTTTTGTGTATTCACCAGAAACGGAAGTCACTGTGTTCTTCCTAATAAAATCGATCTGCAGCAGGTCCGGAGACGTAGGCATAATTTGCTGAACTCCGTTAACAATTGTGTCTTTGATTTCACTTTTCTTTTTGTGCTTTCCTTTTCTTTTTTTTCTTTTGATCTGATTTGACAGGAAATTAGCATATTTCCCTTAGAACTGGTATCAGAGCCAAGTTGGTAGCGATCCAAAGGAAATCAGATTTGAGTGGGAGCAATGGCTACAGACGAAGGAAAGGTGAGACTCAAAAAATTCGATGGTGTAGATTTTGGGTTTTGGAAGATGCAGATTGAAGATTATCTGTACCAGAAAAAACTTTATCAACCCCTCTCAGAAAAGAAACCAGAAGGTATGAAAGATGAAGAATGGACACTTCTTGATAGACAAGCTCTTGGAGTCATCCGATTGACGATATCCCGTAACGTTGCTTTTAACATCATAAAGGAAACAACCACGGTAGGTCTTATGAAGGCTCTCTCCAGTATGTATGAGAAGCCATCAGCGTCTAACAAAGTTCACTTGATGAGGCGTTTATTCAATTTGCGAATGATGGAAGGTGCTTCGGTAGCTCAACACCTCAATGAACTTAATACAATCACAAGCCAGTTGAGTTCAGTTTAAATTGATTTTGATGAAGAAATACGAGCTTGATACTGTTGTCTTCACTACCAGATAGATGGAATGCTACTGTCACTGCGGTGAGTAGCTCATCAGGAAGCAATAAGTTGAAATTTGATGATGTTCGTGACCTAGTTCTCAGTGAAGAGATTCGAAGGAGAGAATCAGGTGAGTCATCAATCTCCTCAGTCTTGAGAGGAAGAAATTCAACCAGAGTATATGGACGTGGTAAGTCGAACTACCAAGGCAAATCAAGAGACTGGAGGTCCAAGTCTAGGAATCCTAAAAATTCCCAGGGGTTGAGAAACATGGAGTGTTGGAATTGTGGGAAGCCCGGGCACTTAAAATATCAGTGCAAGAGAGAACCAAAGGAACAAGAGAAGAAGACAGAGGCAAATATCACTTCAGAAGGAGATGATGTGTTAATATGCTCCTTAGAAAGCAGGGAAGAGTCTTGGATATTAGACTCCGGAGCATCGTTTCACGCGACTTCGAAGAAAGAATTCTTCGAGAGGTATGTCCCTGGTAACCTTGGAAAAGTATATCTTGGTGATGATCAACCTTGTGATATTATTGGTAAAAGTACTGTGAAGATTAAGTTGAATGGGTCTGTATGGGAACTGAAAGATGTCAGACATATCCCCAGTCTGAGAAAGAACTTAATCTCAGTAGGTCAGTTGGCTAGCGAATGCTATAGTACGATCTTCTATGGCGACAATTGGAAAATTTCAAAGGGAGCAATGACGATTGCTCGCGGAAAGAAGAGTGGTACTCTTTACAAGACAGCAGAGACGAGTTGTTCAATTGCAATAGCAGCAGGAAACGAAAATCCAAATGTTTGGCACCAGAGGCTTGGCCATATGAGTGTGAAGGGTATGAAAATTATGTACTCGAATGGGAAGCTTCCAGGTCTAAAGTCAATCGATATAGACATGTGTGAAGATTGCATACTTGGAAAACAGAAAAGGGTCAGTTTTCAGACGAGTGGTAGAACCCCAAAGAAAGAAAGGCTGGAGCTTGTTCACTCTGACGTTTGGGGGCCACCAACTGTTTCATCTATAGGAGGGAAACACTATTTCGTGACCTTTATCGATGATCATTCTCGAAAGGTATGGGTTTATTTTCTGAAGCATAAATCTGAAGTGTTTGATGTTTTCAGGAGATGGAAATCTATGGTTGAGAATGAGACAGGTCTGAATATTAAAAAGCTGAGAACTGATAATGGTGGTGAATATGATGACACTAAATTCAAGAACTTTTGTTATGAGCATGGTATCAGGATGGAGAGAACCGTTCCAGGTACGCCTCAACACAATGATATTGCCGAACGTATGAATAGAACGTTGACAGAAAGAGCTAGAAGCATTCAAATACAGTCTGGTTTACCGAAGCAGTTCTGGGCAGAAGCAATCAACACATCGGCTTACCTGGTTAACCGAGGCCCATCGGTTCCCTTAGAACATCGAATACCCGAGGAGTTATGGAGTGGTAAGGATATAAAATTATCACATCTAAGAGTTTTTGGTTGTACAACATATGTTCATATAGGTGACCAAGGCAGGAACAAGCTTGATCCGAAATCGAAAAAATGTTTCATGATCGGCTATGGCGAAGATGAGTTCGGTTATCGTGTTTGGGATGAGGAGAACAAGAAGATGATACGAAGCAGATATGTGATCTTCAATGAAACGGTGATGTACAAGGACAGACATAAAACTGAAACAAATGACTCAAAGCCGTATGAATCAGTATTTGCAGATATCGAGGGAGTCCCAGATAGTCAAGAAATAGAGTCGATCAGATTAACCCCTCGAGAAGGAGAGTCTGTTGGACATACCGATCGACAGCAATCCAATACCCTACAGCCGACCGAGGTAGTTCCTGTTTTGCGAAGATCTTCCCGACCCCATGTACCCAATAGGAGATACTTGAACTATCTGTTACTTACCGATGGAGGAGAACCTGAATGCTATGATGAAGCTTGCCAGACCAGTGATGCTAGTAAGTGGGAGTTTGCTATGAAAAATGAGATGAAGTCTTTAATCTCAAATGATACATGAGACCTAACTGAGTTACCAATGGGTAAGAAGGCACTTCATAACAAATGGGTGTATCGGGTGAAAGATGAGCATGATGGCTCTAAGAGATACAAAGCACGACTAGTTGTCAAAGGGTTCGAGCAAAAGGAAGGAATTGATTACACCGATATTTTTGCTCCAGTTAGGAAGCTCAATACTATTAGATCAGTGTTGAGTATTGTTGCCATTGAAGACCTTTATCTTGAACAGTTAGATGTGAAGACTGCATTTCTTCACGGGGATTTGGATGAGGAGATATACATGTATCAACCAGAAGGTTTCTTAAAAGAAGGGAAAGAAAACATGGTATGCAGACTTAAGAAAAGTTTGTACGGTTTAAAACAAGCTCCAAGACAGTGGTACAAGAAATTTGACGGTTTTATGCACAAAGAGAGTTTTCAGAAGTGTAATGCGGACCACTGTTGCTATTTTAAAAAATGTAAGTCCAGTTATATCATTTTGCTACTCTATGTTGATGATATGTTAGTAGCAGGTTCAGATATGGATGATATTAGAAGATTGAAGCTACAATTGTCAAAAGAATTTGACATGAAGGACTTGGGTCCGGCGAAGAAGATTCTTGGAATGCAAATCATAAGAGATAAGCATAGAAAAGTGTTGCAGTTATCTCACTCAGAGTACATCGATCGCGTTTTGTAAGAGATTTAACATGTGTGATGCAAAGCCAGTTAGTACACCATTGGCAGGTCACTTTCGTTTATCCAAGGATCAATCCCCTAAGACGGATGAAGAAAAAGACTTCATGGCTAAGGTTCCTTACGCCTCAGCTATTGTAAGTTTGATGTATGCAATGGTCTGTACGAGACCAGACATTAGTTATGCAGTGGGAGTTGTGAGTAGGTTTATGTCAAACCCAGATAAAATTCATTGGGAAGCTGTCAAATGGATTTTGAGGTACCTGCTAGGTACCATAGAAAAGTGTTTGTACTTTGGTAAGGGTGAGTTAAAGGTACAAGGCTACGTAGATGCAGATTTTGGAGGTGAAGTTGATCACCGGAAAAGCACTACCGGTTATATATTTACTGTTGGAACTACAGCTGTTAGTTGGATGTCAAAATTACAGAAAATTGTCACTTTATCAACTACAGAGGCTGAGTATGTAGCAGTGACCGAAGCCAGTAAAGAGATGATATGGCTTCAAGGTTTGTTAACCGAGTTGGGATTCAAACAGAAGAACAACGTTCTGCATAGTGATAGTCAAAGTGCAATTCAATTGGCGAAGAATTCAACATTTCATTCAAGAACCAAGCACATCAGTCTTCGTTATCATTTCATTAGATCTTTATTGGAAGATGAGGTGCTAATACTGGAAAAGATCCAAGGAAGCAAGAATCCAGCTGATATGTTGACAAAGACAGTAGCCATTGAAAAACTGAAGTTGTGTTCAGGTTCAGTTGGTCTACAAGAGTAATAAGACCAGAAAGATCTGCTGCATAGATCAAGGTGTGAAGACAGGTTGAAACCAGTCTTCAAGTGGGAGATTGTTAAGTTTTTATGAACTTATCTGCATTTCCAATGAAGCCAGTTTGCCATCACTTGAGTAAAATGTATCATAACCTTCAAGTAGAATGTGAAGACATTGGAGATGAGGCAAGTGCTAAGCACATTAAAGAGAACTGGAGTGAATTGAAAAGACAGTGTAATTTTAAGGGGGTTATAAATTACACATTAAGGACTGTAATATTTTTTTCCCTTTTTTAAGTGTTACAGTATCTATAAAACCTTGTGTTAGTGTTAGGGTTTTGTGTATTCACCAGAAACGGAAGTCACTGTGTTCTTCCTAATAAAATCGATCTGCAGCAGGTCCGGAGACGTAGGCATAATTTGCTGAACTCCGTTAACAATTGTGTCTTTGATTTCACTTTTCTTTTTGTGCTTTCCTTTTCTTTTTTTTCTTTTGATCTGATTTGACAGGAAATTAGCATATTTCCCTTAGAACTGGTATCAGAGCCAAGTTGGTAGCGATCCAAAGGAAATCAGATTTGAGTGGGAGCAATGGCTACAGACGAAGGAAAGGTGAGACTCAAAAAATTCGATGGTGTAGATTTTGGGTTTTGGAAGATGCAGATTGAAGATTATCTGTACCAGAAAAAACTTTATCAACCCCTCTCAGAAAAGAAACCAGAAGGTATGAAAGATGAAGAATGGACACTTCTTGATAGACAAGCTCTTGGAGTCATCCGATTGACGATATCCCGCAACGTTGCTTTTAACATCATAAAGGAAACAACCACGGTAGGTCTTATGAAGGCTCTCTCCAGTATGTATGAGAAGCCATCAGCGTCTAACAAAGTTCACTTGATGAGGCGTTTATTCAATTTGCGAATGATGGAAGGTGCTTCGGTAGCTCAACACCTCAATGAACTTAATACAATCACAAGCCAGTTGAGTTCAGTTTAAATTGATTTTGATGAAGAAATACGAGCTTGATACTGTTGTCTTCACTACCAGATAGATGGAATGCTACTGTCACTGCGGTGAGTAGCTCATCAGGAAGCAATAAGTTGAAATTTGATGATGTTCGTGACCTAGTTCTCAGTGAAGAGATTCGAAGGAGAGAATCAGGTGAGTCATCAATCTCCTCAGTCTTGAGAGGAAGAAATTCAACCAGAGTATATGGACGTGGTAAGTCGAACTACCAAGGCAAATCAAGAGACTGGAGGTCCAAGTCTAGGAATCCTAAAAATTCCCAGGGGTTGAGAAACATGGAGTGTTGGAATTGTGGGAAGCCCGGGCACTTAAAATATCAGTGCAAGAGAGAACCAAAGGAACAAGAGAAGAAGACAGAGGCAAATATCACTTCAGAAGGAGATGATGTGTTAATATGCTCCTTAGAAAGCAGGGAAGAGTCTTGGATATTAGACTCCGGAGCATCGTTTCACGCGACTTCGAAGAAAGAATTCTTCGAGAGGTATGTCCCTGGTAA
This sequence comes from Limnanthes douglasii subsp. nivea, assembly GCA_036936605.1. Lineage (NCBI taxonomy): Eukaryota > Viridiplantae > Streptophyta > Magnoliopsida > Brassicales > Limnanthaceae > Limnanthes > Limnanthes douglasii. The sequence continues at coordinate 25,186,593 of JAUPFV010000002.1, forward strand.
CCTTGGAAAAGTATATCTTGGTGATGATCAACCTTGTGATATTATTGGTAAAGGTACTGTGAAGATTAAGTTGAATGGGTCTGTATGGGAACTGAAAGATGTCAGACATATCCCCAGTCTGAGAAAGAACTTAATCTCAGTAGGTCAGTTGGCTAGCGAATGCTATAGTACGATCTTCTATGGCGACAATTGGAAAATTTCAAAGGGAGCAATGACGATTGCTCGCGGAAAGAAGAGTGGTACTCTTTACAAGACAGCAGAGACGAGTTGTTCAATTGCAATAGCAGCAGGAAACGAAAATCCAAATGTTTGGCACCAGAGGCTTGGCCATATGAGTGTGAAGGGTATGAAAATTATGTACTCGAATGGGAAGCTTCCAGGTCTAAAGTCAATCGATATAGACATGTGTGAAGATTGCATACTTGGAAAACAGAAAAGGGTCAGTTTTCAGACGAGTGGTAGAACCCCAAAGAAAGAAAGGCTGGAGCTTGTTCACTCTGACGTTTGGGGGCCACCAACTGTTTCATCTATAGGAGGGAAACACTATTTCGTGACCTTTATCGATGATCATTCTCGAAAGGTATGGGTTTATTTTCTGAAGCATAAATCTGAAGTGTTTGATGTTTTCAGGAGATGGAAATCTATGGTTGAGAATGAGACAGGTCTGAATATTAAAAAGCTGAGAACTGATAATGGTGGTGAATATGATGACACTAAATTCAAGAACTTTTGTTATGAGCATGGTATCAGGATGGAGAGAACCGTTCCAGGTACGCCTCAACACAATGATATTGCCGAACGTATGAATAGAACGTTGACAGAAAGAGCTAGAAGCATTCAAATACAGTCTGGTTTACCGAAGCAGTTCTGGGCAGAAGCAATCAACACATCGGCTTACCTGGTTAACCGAGGCCCATCGGTTCCCTTAGAACATCGAATACCCGAGGAGTTATGGAGTGGTAAGGATATAAAATTATCACATCTAAGAGTTTTTGGTTGTACAACATATGTTCATATAGGTGACCAAGGCAGGAACAAGCTTGATCCGAAATCGAAAAAATGTTTCATGATCGGCTATGGCGAAGATGAGTTCGGTTATCGTGTTTGGGATGAGGAGAACAAGAAGATGATACGAAGCAGATATGTGATCTTCAATGAAACGGTGATGTACAAGGACAGACATAAAACTGAAACAAATGACTCAAAGCCGTATGAATCAGTATTTGCAGATATCGAGGGAGTCCCAGATAGTCAAGAAATAGAGTCGATCAGATTAACCCCTCGAGAAGGAGAGTCTGTTGGACATACCGATCGACAGCAATCCAATACCCTACAGCCGACCGAGGTAGTTCCTGTTTTGCGAAGATCTTCCCGACCCCATGTACCCAATAGGAGATACTTGAACTATCTGTTACTTACCGATGGAGGAGAACCTGAATGCTATGATGAAGCTTGCCAGACCAGTGATGCTAGTAAGTGGGAGTTTGCTATGAAAAATGAGATGAAGTCTTTAATCTCAAATGATACATGAGACCTAACTGAGTTACCAATGGGTAAGAAGGCACTTCATAACAAATGGGTGTATCGGGTGAAAGATGAGCATGATGGATCTAAGAGATACAAAGCATGACTAGTTGTCAAAGGGTTCGAGCAAAAGGAAGGAATTGATTACACCGATATTTTTGCTCCAGTTGGGAAGCTCAATACTATTAGATCAGTGTTGAGTATTGTTGCCATTGAAGACCTTTATCTTGAACAGTTAGATGTGAAGACTGCATTTCTTCACGGGGATTTGGATGAGGAGATATACATGTATCAACCAGAAGGTTTCTTAAAAAAAGGGAAAGAAAACATGGTATGCAGACTTAAGAAAAGTTTGTACGGTTTAAAACAAGCTCCAAGACAGTGGTACAAGAAATTTGACGGTTTTATGCACAAAGAGAGTTTTCAGAAGTGTAATGCGGACCACTGTTGCTATTTTAAAAAATGTAAGTCCAGTTATATCATTTTGCTACTCTATGTTGATGATATGTTAGTAGCAGGTTCAGATATGGATGATATTAGAAGATTGAAGCTACAATTGTCAAAAGAATTTGACATAAAGGACTTGGGTCCGGCGAAGAAGATTCTTGGAATGCAAATCATAAGAGATAAGCATAGAAAAGTGTTGCAGTTATCTCACTCAGAGTACATCGATCGCGTTTTGTAAGAGATTTAACATGTGTGATGCAAAGCCAGTTAGTACACCATTGGCAGGTCACTTTCGTTTATCCAAGGATCAATCCCCTAAGACGGATGAAGAAAAAGACTTCATGGCTAAGGTTCCTTACGCCTCAGCTATTGGAAGTTTGATGTATGCAATGGTCTGTACGAGACCAGACATTAGTTATGCAGTGGGAGTTGTGAGTAGGTTTATGTCAAACCCAGAGAAAATTCATTGGGAAGCTGTCAAATGGATTTTGAGGTACCTGCTAGGTACCATAGAAAAGTGTTTGTACTTTGGTAAGGGTGAGTTAAAGGTACAAGGCTACGTAGATGCAGATTTTGGAGGTGAAGTTGATCACCGGAAAAGCACTACCGGTTATATATTTACTGTTGGAACTACAGCTGTTAGTTGGATGTCAAAATTACAGAAAATTGTCACTTTATCAACTACAGAGGCTGAGTATGTAGCAGTGACCGAAGCCAGTAAAGAGATGATATGGCTTCAAGGTTTGTTAACCGATTTGGGATTCAAACAGAACAACAACGTTCTGCATAGTGATAGTCAAAGTGCAATTCAACTGGCGAAGAATTCAACATTTCATTCAAGAACCAAGCACATCAGTCTTTGTTATCATTTCATTAGATCTTTATTGGAAGATGAGGTGCTAATACTGGAAAAGATCCAAGGAAGCAAGAATACAGCTGATATGTTGACAAAGACAGTAGCCATTGAAAAAATGAAGTTGTGTTCAGCTTCAGTTGGTCTACAAGAGTAATAAGACCAGAAAGATCTGCTGCATAGATCAAGGTGTGAAGACAGGTTGAAACCAGTCTTCAAGTGGGAGATTGTTAAGTTTTTATGAACTTATCTGCATTTCCAATGAAGCCAGTTTGCCATCACTTGAGTAAAATGTATCATAACCTTCAAGTAGAATGTGAAGACAGTGGAGATGAGGCAAGTGCTAAGCACATTAAAGAGAACTGGAGTGAATTGAAAAAGACAGTGTAATTTTAGGGGGTTATAAATTACACATTAAGGACTGTAATATTTTTTTTCCCTTTTTTAAGTGTTACAGTATCTATAAAACCTTGTGTTAGTGTTAGGGTTTTGTGTATTCACCAGAAACGGCAGTCACTGTGTTTTTCCTAATAAAATCGATCTGCAGCAGGTCCGGAGACGTAGGCATAATTTGCTGAACTCCGTTAACAATTGTGTCTTTGATTTCACTTTTGTTTTTGTGCTTTCCTTTTCTTTCTTTTTTTCTTTTGATCTGATTTGATAGGAAATTAGCATATTTCCCTCAGAGTAAAGATACCTGGTTCATCGTGGAAGGCAAAAGGATCCATCAGCATCCGGTCTATATGCCTCCGGCTGTGTGATGTCCCTTTGCCAATATTCGTCTTCATCCTTCCATGTCTATCCCTTTTTCTCGAATATTTTTTGATCTGATTTTACTTCTTTTTAGTTCGACCCTCATCACTGCTAGAGGACAAGGACTCTTCAACTCGCTCATCATCCGAAGAGCTGTCAAAAGATTCTAAGCCTGAGTCAGAACTCTCTACTGGCTTGGACCGGTGAGACTTTTTAGAGCTGGCATGAGTCTTTTTGGTACTCACATGAGTCTTTGAAGGCTCATGCTCTCTGGGGTTGTCGGTGTGATGAGCAACTGATGCTTTTGACTTTTCTTTCATGCCCATCTTAGCCTTTTCTGCCCTCAGAGCTTCTATTTCACCCTCTAACCTATCGCGCTCTTCGATAGTGTACTCATCGTTTTCACCCACCACTTCGAGCAAAGCTGGTGGTACTTCCGGGACGTCCGGATTCATTCAGAGTGACTTTTCTTGCTGGTTTCGAATGCTTGATTCAGGAACCTTCTCCTCCCACTGTGGTAGCCAATTTGGTGTGGTTATTTATCGTCTGGGGTTAAATTGGTAATTTGTTTGGTGTTTTATGGAAGTATATGGGTGTTTAATGTTTAGAGTAGAGAGTAGAGGGAGAATTAAGCACCCTGGTTGTACTTAATGTTCATTATCTATAGTTAATGCAGGTGGTTGGGTATTTATACCCTTACATTTGGGCTTTATGGGTCATGTTTAATGGACCCGGGTCATATTTAAAGACCCATGAGCTCTAAGTAGGAGAGCAAGTAGCTTAGTTAAGAAGTGTTTAGGTTTTTTAGTACTTTTGTCATAGTTTGAACAGTCCCATTAGGTAAGTGTTCGAAGTGGTCTGTCCGGTCCGGAGGGCTAGGTCCGATCTGTCCCTGTCCGGTGAGTAGTCAGAATTCGGACTCATCAAGCTCATCGAAGTTCTCAGTGAGTTTAAAATATTCACTTCGAAATTCCAAATGTAAAATGGTTGGAAACATGGTTATATCTTCGAAAAGTGTTATCAACACTTCGGAATATACTTCCCTTAACTAATCTCAAAGGTGATCAATCTTTGGTGATATGTTAAGATAGTATCAAAATAAATGTAAAATAAGCATTGGCCAAAAAACAAACTTTATTGATAAAGTTGAATATGTACAAGTACATGACGCCTCATTAAAACCTTCATGGGCCAACAGGGTAGGAAATAATGCACCCTTAAAAACAAAAATTCCAAAATATAAACACATGTCTACTCCCAATAAAGCTTCAAATTTTAAATATTCCATGGATGTTGTAGTATCCTCCCCTTGACATTACAAAGACGATAATACCATGGCTTAACTCTTTTAACAACTGTATAAGGCCCTTCCCAATTCGGAGCTATTTTGCCGAGGCTCTTGTCCTTTGTGTGTAGAAAAACGTTTCGCAACACTTTATCGCCTTCTTTAAATTTTCTTTTTTTCAACTTCGAATCATATCTACTTCTCATGAGAGTTTGACAATGTATGGTATTCAAATAATCTCGAACCCTTTTTTCTTCAATCAAATCCACATTCGCCCTTCGAATTTCATCATTAAATCTTTCAAAATATTGAGATGCTTGAAAATATGACATCGTAGATTCAATAGGGCTAACTTCATCCATACCATATGCCAAAGCAAAAGGAGTCTCTTTTGTAGCGTCTCTTGGTGCTGTTCGATAAGCCCAAAGCACCTCTTGTAAATAATTTGGCCATTTTCCTGCTGCCCCCGACAGATTCTTCTTCAAGCCATCTAAAATCGTTATATTTGTCACTTCCACTTTTCCATTAGCTTGAGGATGAAAGGGTGTCGAAAAACATTGTTGAATCCCTTTAGAAGTACATAATGCATCCATTTCCTTATTATTAAATTGAGGGCCATTGTCTGTTGTAATTTTCTGAGGAACCCCAAAACAACAACAGATATTATTCACAATAAATTTGATAATAATCTTTGCTATTGTGCCTGATAGCGGTTCTGCTTCAGCCTACTTCGTAAAACAAATCACCACCATAATTATCATCTGCCTTCCCCTAGAGGTCATCGGAAAAGGTCCTACCAAATCAATTCCTCATCTAGCAAATGATATCGCCTCAGATATAGACATGAGTGGTACTACTGGTCTGTGAATAGCATTAGCAAATCTTTGACAAGTATCACAACCTCAGACTAGATTCTTAGCGTCGTTCATGATTGTAGGCCAATAAAACCCTACGAGTATAAATCTTCGTGATAGAGCTTTAAACGCACAATGAGCTGACCATTCTCCATCATGAAACTCTGATAATACTTCTTGTGATTCTTGTTTGCCTAAACATCATAGCAGTGGTTTGCTTAATGCTTTTTTATATAAAATTCCATCCAGAAATATATATCCAAAGTTGTACCCCTTAACTTTTTAACCAAATGAGAATCATCTGGGAGTAATCCTTGGGTCAAAAAATTAAGAATATCTGATCGCCAATCGCGTTGGCTTTCAACAGTGGTAAAATATTCTTCTATAATTTCATATTGGCCAGTTGAGCAACAATCGAAGAATTCTCTTGTAGCAAAATCCAAGGATATTCTTATTTATAAGCAATATTTGCTAAAGAATCAGCCACCATGTTACTTCTTCGCCCGATATATTCCACAACCACATTTTCAAATAAAAGCATTAAATTCTGAAGCTCCCGAAGATATAAAATCAAACGATCCTTCATTGCTTTGGAAAACCCAGATCCTTTGCTAAACGTACTGAAGTCGCCCCACAAAGTTTTGCCAATCTCAAACCTGCCAAAGCAGCTTCGTATTCAGCTTCATTGTTTGAAGCATGAAAACCAAATTTAATTGATTGGACCATTGTTTCCCCCGTCGGAGCTATCAATTGAACGCCTGCACTACACCCTGAAATACATGACCCTCCATCTGTTCGAACAATCCACCTCGAATCTACAGGTAAAGCTTTTGTGCTTTCTTCCTCATTCGATCTACTTGAGTGGAACTCAACAAAAAAAATCAACCAATGCATGTGCCTTGATTGTTGTAGGTGTAAATAAAATATCATAATCTCCCAAATCCACTGACCATTTGGTCATCCTCCCCGAAATATCAAGTCGTTGCAATACATATTTTAAAGGGAATGAAGTTCGGACTTTTATAGTATGAGCTTGAAAATATGGACGCATCTTTCTAGCAGCAATCACCAATGTTAAAGCCAACTTCTCCAACTGCATATACCTTTTTTCAGCTGCCATCAGACTTTTACTAACGTAATATACCGGCTTCGGAATTCCTGAATCTTCACTAATCAACACTGCGCTGAGTACAAAATTCGATACGGCGATGTACAAGAATAATTTCTCCCCATTTTGAGGCTTCATTAATAATTCTGGTGATGACAACAAATTTTTAATACTTGTGAAAGCTGCTTCGCATTCTGACGTCCATTCGAACCTGCTAGGTCATCGTAACACTTGAAAGAAAGGAAATGATTCATCAGAAAATTGTGAAATAAATCGATTAAGTGCTGCTAACCTTCCTGTCAATGTTTGCATTTCTTTAACTGACTATATAGAAGGTCTAATTAGAAGGACCACTAGTGCAAAATAGGGGCCCACCAGTATGACTATATAAAGAAAACCCACCTTTTTTAGAAATGGACGAATTCAATATTACTTTCTCTCACTACTTTCGGTCTCTACGCTTTACTTATTTACTATTCTCACACGTCAATTAATCAGACCTGAATCCGAACTATTTTTAGAACGATCAGATAGACAACCAAACAATCCACGTAGGATATTTTTCCAAGTTATTTTTAATCGTATTCTCAATATTTAGACAAAGTCTGTTATTCCAACGTAAACAATCAAAATGATACTTTGAAATCTGGGTCGTAAGTATAATCCTAATTTTATTCAATAATTCTGAAATAGACAGGCTACAGAATTATTTAATTTGATTATCAAAAGACTCAGTTGGACTGGAAGCCATAAAACCATAATATTTACCTATAAAGTACGCATAAATTTAATTTTCAGGAGAAATGTTGTTCATGAAGGTAACTGTTTTTTTTACCACCCTATCGAATAAACTTTCAGTGGATGCATAAGCACATTGTTTCAAAATATTAAGCAACTTCTTTGATATATAGTATAACCTTGGGTAGTATAAATGACACACGAATTAGTCACGTTACCATCCTTATAGCACTTAACAAAAAATATCTCCCGCAACCATGATAGAAGAATAAAATTTCCACCCTTAGTAATAGTTTATTGTAGATCGAGAGGTCTAACACCAAGTATAGTCACATAAACCCGGGCTTTCTCATCCTCACCAGCATAATGGACAATATCGAATTACATACCTTATTTGGAAAGACCAGTAATAACATGGACGTTGTCGAGAGTCACAATCATCTCGTTGAAATAGAAATTGAATGATAATTTCTCTACATGTCAACGCTTAAGAAAGATCTTAATTATGAGGATGTTGGTATACCAACGAACGAGACAATCTATAAAAGGTCTAATCGTCGTACACATAACCTGATAGTGTACTCTAGTCTGATGGATCAAATCCCATCGCTAAACATTCTCGTACATAGAGACACATCGTAACAATGATCGAGGGTACCCAACACAAAAAAATAATCTAATAAAAAACATGGAATATTAATAGTCAAACATAAAAAAATATGAAATATTAGTAGAAACAATTTTAAAGAGACTTAAATCATCTTGGAAGACACTATAAGCCTCGTGCTTCTTGTATTCCAGATACAAGCGATGCACGTGGGGATTAGTGCGTGCAAACACCTCATTCGGGGTCTTCACTGTCGATGATGGTCCAACACTACTCTCACCTCATGTATAATGAGTACTCTCTCTAGATGATGGCTCGGCATATGTGTCATAGAGAGGATATTTCCTGCTACAAAATGTAGGATGGGCCCGAATTAATTTTTGTGATGGTGATACGGGGACGAAAAGTGATCGCATACCTTTCTCGTCGACTTTGTTTTAACCACATCTACAGAAAAAGAGTAAGTTTATGAATAAAATAAACAAAAAATAAATTTATAAAATGTTATGCAAACTATATACTTTAAAAGTATATGTCTAGTATATCAGCGTCGCACGATGTAGAAACTGAGTCAACAATATATACATCCAAGCATGATAAAAATCGCATAGACATAACAAAGACGGTGCACACAATTGTATGAAATATATGTATATTGTCATGAACATCGTGTATATTGTGCGATAAATATCTCAATACAATCTGCATCGTGTTCGCGTAACGTATGGGACTAATAGAAATGTGATCCTGCGATGTACGCGACGAACATTAAAACCTATATTCCAAACCCCAAAACTCTGACTAATTCAAATATGAATCATTTTATACAAATAAATATCTTAAACGTAGCTCTATAAGTTTCACACAATGATATATCATCAAATTATCAAACAAACAACTAAGATAGAAAATCGAATTTTCTAAACCTCGATAACTAGATAACTAAAAAAAATCGATATTTTTAAATTTGTACTTGGTTCCTTAATCTTAATCTTAAGGCGAAATTAGATTTGAAAAATAAAAAAAATTGTTAAAAAAATCTAACCCATCCGAAAAGAAAAATATGATCAGATCTACATGTGCCCATCAAATATTATAAACCCCCACATAATCCACCAGCGCGACCTTTTAAATATAAACCATGTGTTAAAAGGTCAAATTTGGATTTCTTTCGAAACCTGCCTATGCACACTCCTAGCTTACACCAGCTTTTAACATAAACTATAATGTAAAAATTTACTTAATATAGACCGATGAGAAAAAAACATACAAGGTAGTAGTTCCTCTGTTTTCTCCAGAAGCCACGGTATAAAATACTAATATATTAACGAATAAATAAATATAAAAATACAAAACAAAACAAAAAAAGACGCTACGCAACATTCAAAATTTAACGGACCAGCAAAAGTTACAGTTAAAGGAACTCTGATAAAGAGTTTTGAAGAATTTATAGTTTAGCTATTCAGCTATGATTCTATAGAGAGGTTGTCAGAAACTTTACACATTGCTCTTTCCGTTCTTCTACCTGTATTTTACCATCTGGGAAAACCAAAAATATATATATATATATATATATATATATATATATATATATATTTCAGGTTTACAAGTTTTTTCATCAAATCGGAGTTGAATAGAAAATCGGGGTAGCACATACATAAGAGACTTGCAAATTATGGACTATTATCCACAGAAAAATGACTCACCATATAATTTTCTGGCATAAACTTGCAGTTGGACTTAAGCGCAGCCAAAGTCTGTTCGTCTTCTAGGAATTGCAGCTCAGATTCTGATGAGGTTGAAGAAGAACCTTTATCAGCATCATGGTGTACACTGGAAATACATAATTCGATGGCATCCACAGGCAGATTCAAACGGGCTGCAACATTCAAACGGGCTGCAACGTACTGTGTATAATATATCACACCGTTATTAACCAACCGGAAATGATAGAACTACAAGTCAAAGCACATAACCAATGTAGGGAACGGAAACAAAAAAGAAAAAATTGATCAAAGACATGAGAAAAAAAAACATGAGCCCATCAAAGTAAGGAGATCGTGGTTAAATCCATATGATGCATTAGTAATTAAATGTTAATATTTAATAGTTATTAGTAATTCAACAGTAGATTAAATCGTGTAACAGTGCGGCATCACATGAGACTATGGTCTCATCTGACAATTACTAGGGCTGTCAATCTGTCAATGAACCGAGAACCGGACCGGGACCGAATCGATAAGGATCGGATTGAGAACCGGACCGAATCTTAACGGTCTGGTTCGCGGTTCCATTTTGAAAACCGAAAATCGATAAGGAATCGAAACAAAAAAATCGGTTAGGAACCGAACCGATAGAATCGATAAACCGATAGAACCGATAAGGAATCGAACCGATAAAACCGATAGAACTGAAGGAACCGATACGGAATCGAACCAATGAAATTGATAAACCGGTAGAACCGATAAGAAATTGGACCAATTAAAACTGATTATTTATTATTATTATTATATATTCTTTTATAAATTATAGTACCAAAATTAATAGTTAATTATCAATTTTTTAAGAAAATGAAAGATCAACTTATAAACTTTTAGTTTTTATATAATTTATTTTAATAAAAAATTAATAAAAATCAATTTTTAATTGATTTTACTTTTTTAAGTCGACCGAACTGGACCGAAACCGGACCGAAACGGCACCGGACCAAACTCGGACCGAACCGAATTCGGACCGAACCGAAACCGGAATGGAACCGAACCGGACTGGACCGAACCGAACCTGAAGCTTAGCGGTTCGGTCCGGTTCCAAAAATTAGAACCGAAAGCTTAGCGGTCCGGTCCGGTCCAACCGATAAGTTTAGCGGTCCGGTCCGGTTCCTTCAAAACCCGGACCGAACCGGACCGATAACGGTTCTCCGGAACCGAGAACCGAACCGAGACCGAACCGATAAGGACCGGACCGAGAACCGGACCGAACCTTAACGGTCCGGTTCGCGGTTCCATTTTAAAAACCGAAAACCGATAAGGAACGAAACAAAAAAATCGGTTAGGAACCGAACCGATAGAACCGATAAACCGATAAAGAACCGAACCGATAAAACCGATAGTACGGAAGGAACCGATACATAATCGAACCGATGAAACCGATAAACCAGTAGAACTGATAAGAAAGCGGACCAATAAAACCGTTAAAACCGATTATTTATTATTATTATATATTCTTTTATAAATTATAATACTAAAATTAATAGTTAATTACCAAAATTTTTAAGAAAATGAAAGATCAACTTATAATTTTTAGTTTTTACATAATTTATTTTAATAAAAAAATAATTAAAAATCAATTTTTAATTGATTTTATTTATTTTAAGTGGACCGAACCGGACCGAAATCGGACCGAAACGGGACCGGACCGAACTTGGACCGAACCGAAACCGGAACGGAATCAAACCGGACCGGACCGAACCGAACCGAAAACTTAACGGTTCGGTCCGATTCCAAAAATTAGAACCGAAAGCTTAGCGGTCCGGTCCGGTCCGAACGATAAACTTAGCTGTCCGGTCCGGTTCCTTCAAAACCCGGACCGAACCGGACCGATAACCGCCCCAGAATTACATAAAAGAGAATAACTGTATATAACATAAAGTAGGGCATAGGTCATTTTTTTTAGTATGAATAATGTAAGAGATTAGAAATGACGTAGAAAGCATAAAAAAGGTCATTCGTGTGACTAAATATACATGGGACCGTGAAATTAGCTCATCACTGGACAAAAACTGGGTTGACAATCCTGATTTTAGAAAACTGTTGAATTGTATTGGAACATCGAATATTTAAGAATGTCAGCAAAAAGAGTGTTATATTAACTTCATTACATACTAAAAACAAATTACTTCCCCTAAAACACTAAGGACTTGGCCAAAATATCTAAAATTATCCTGGAGGAGCACCTGGCCCTTAGGCAAGAAAATTCAGGTCTTTCAACCTTATGAACAAGGAAGTTTTGATTAATATTATTTTAATTTTTTATATTTATATTTTAATATAGTTTTGATAAAAATGAAAGAAAATTTCTCTAATGGTGTTTTTCTTTTAGTTAAATATATAATACTTTAAAACAGGTTAGTTTTAGATATTTGTATCAAAATCATTCGCCACTTAATCTCAAACCCTTTATTGATACATATTAACTATAATTTCAAGATAATTAGCTTTTTAAAATATTTCATCTTCAAAACTTTCATCTCTTATAGATTTTTGTTTTATAGTAAAAATGAGGGGTTGTTATCATAAATAAAAAAATAAAAAAGTGTCTATATAAATTTTGATCATAAATTTTAATTATTTATAATTACCTAATACAAATACAAGCATTCTTTTGAGTGAAAACAGATTTTATTAAATTTTGATTATCCGCTAAGCGTTTTAAAATCAATCTATTTTTGAAGTCCACTCTATTTTAGGATGAGACAACCTTTATTTAGTTTCCTTAAACATATTGAATATTACTTATCAAATTTAAATTTTAATTATTATTTTATTTAGTTTTATGGTTTTATAGAAGGTTAAGTTCCATTTAAGACCAAAATTTTAACTATTATCCATTTAAGGTTCATATTTTCATGTTTATCTAAGAAAGATCTATTTTAGTCAAATATTTATCATTTAAGACCCACTAATTTCCTAATACCCATGCTTATTTATATTAATTTGTAAAAATTATTATATGCTTGTATAAAGCATTTGGCCCCTTCTGCGCCGCGAAAATCATATTTATCTATGTATAAAGCATTTGGCCCCTTCTGCGCCGCGAAAATCACATGAGAGCATATAATACAATATTGTTGTTAGGAACCACAAGAACATGTAGGTACACTTATATCAACAAGCATAATAGGGTCATAAAAAACTTCATATAAAAAAGATTAGACAAATGAACTATTCATAGACAACATTCTTTCACATTGGCTTTAAACTTCTTATAAAATTTAGGATATAAAGCATTAGTCCAAAATTTAGTCTCACTATAACATATTGAAATTTGACTTATAAGTAATACTCTAATTAAGTCAACTAACTCATGTATAAGAAAACGACAATACTATTTTTATAGAACCATACATATTGTCCTAGAAAAAATCACAAACATATTGTTTTCAAGGTAAATTCTCATAAAAATAAACAAATTTATAACCTCATTCTTTAAGAAATTTTTACTTATATTTAATGTATATGTTATGAGTCGCGACACAAACATATTATCTAAACATGTAAATAATATTTTTCTTAAATTGTGTAGATCTACGAGTCAAAGAATACTTCAAATCATTTATAAGATGATAAATACGATATGTATGATAGTAATCTCGAAAAAAAAATGGAAACAACACTAACAATAACACTGATTATCACTAATAAATATGATTTGATGATTCAGCAAATGAGGTTTTAATATCTCAAAAAATCATAACCAATATTCAGAATCTGCAGCCCCAACAATACCAAATGCAACAGGAAAGAGACCTTAAAACATTTATAGAAAATATAATATAAATCACATTGATATTTTGATTATATATGGTGATGTGAAACCATATATCAGAGGTGTGATAATGGTTGGTGGAATATGGCATGATGGTGATCAAAGGTTATGAGTTCGAGCCCCTTTAAAAACGTTATCTTGGCCGAGCTTTACAAACGTTTTCTTGGTCGAGCCTCTCACTTTGTGTGGTTTATCTTTTGGCGTTGATTTTCACGCTATTGCGTTAGAGTGAAGGTTTACCCTGTGCGCACTCGTTATGTAGCGGCTGCGGGTTCATTCCAAAAAAAAGAAAAAAAATCCTATTATATTTCACAGCTATCAAATTGAAGAATATAAAAAATTATAATGGCATATAATGGAGTTAAAACTGAATGACCATTATATATCCTACCCTATCATATAGAATAAAATTATCCTCATAGATAAGATATATTATTGTGAGAAAGTATTCTTAAATATTTTAAAGAAAATAAAATGTATTGTGATAAACTTTTCAGTCTAATTTAAATATTTTTTATTTATTTGTTGGGAGACTTATCATTTAAGACATATCCAACAAACCTAGATAAATACCAAACAAATTGAAGAGATTTTATACCTAAAATATTATTTTATACAAATTTCAGCAAACAACTTGAACTATTCTATATTTTTTTAATTTAAAATTTTTAAAAATTCATATCTTATAAACCGTAATTCGAAAAATAAAATCGAAAAATACCATTGTTTTTGTTTTTTGAAGATGAAAAAAACTAATATCACTCATGATATGTTTTGAATATTTTAAAAAACAATTACAGGTTTCTCATCTAGCATAGTTGGCTGGTTTTGTTTATCTATCATAGTGGGTTGGTTTCGCATCTACTAGTACAAAATTTAGACACGTCTTGCATCTAGTAAAACAAAGAAGGTTTCGCCTCTTGTTCGTTCACTTTATAAATTTAGGAAAATTAAAAATCTCTATCTTTTAAACCGTAACTCGAAAAAGAATCCGAAAATACCATTGGTTTTATATTTTTAAGACGAACAAAACTAGTTCCACTCATGATATGCTTTAAATATTATTTTTTTAAACTTTACACAAGTTCTCATCTTTCATAGTGGGCTATTTCGCATCTAGCAGTACAAAATTTAAACAGGTTTCACTTTTATCATAGTTGGTTGGTTTCGCATCTAGCATTTATCATAGTAGCCTGAATTCGTATATAACAGTACAAAATTTAAACAGGTTTTACGTATAGAAAAACAAAGAAGGTTTTGCGTCTAGCAAAACAAAAAAAAATTGTATCTTCTTTGTTTACACTATAATTTTAAAAAAAATTAAAAGTTTGTATCTTTTAAATCCTAACTCAAAAAAAAAAGCTGAAAACACCATTGGTTTTTTTAAACGAACAAAACTAGTACCACTGATGATATGTTTTGAATTCTTATAAAAAATATATTTTACACATGTTTCTCATCTAATGGTAAATATTTGAGTGAATGACTCTTTGTCCGAAATACATGAAAATATGGGTCTTAAGTGGATAATAGGATTGTTTTTGGGTCTTATATGGTACTTAACCCTTATTTATTTATGTATATATTATGAGTGATCAATAGAAAGATTAATTGTATATCTAAAAGTCTAAATATTAAGCGAATAAATGATGAAAAATATTAAAAATTTAAACTAATAAAAATAAATGTTGAATGAATTTTTTAAAAGTAGTATAATTGAAAGAATGACTTCTACGAAAAAACTTAAGAGTCCAAAAATTAGGTTAAAATTTATCATTGGTTCCTCATGTTTTATCCGTGTATCAAACTATTTTTTTATCTTTATTTTTGTCTCCACTCATTCTCCATATTTCAAAAATTCGCAAGATTAGTCATCCGCACATGTGATTCATAAAAATCTAACACATATCATCCCAAAGATCCAAATTTTGTGTCGCTATTGGTCCCCCCATAATTCTACCCGAGTATACCCTTCCCTCAGCCTAGTGAGCATTCACCTCATTTTTACCATTTACCATAATTTTTTTACCATTTACCATTTTACCCTCCGTTTTTACCTAATTTCATTTACCATATATAAATGTGTTGAAGCCGGATTTAAACCATAAACCCACAACCCAACAATACCCAAACTCATCAAACTATCCAAACCATAATTAACCAAACCCCCAATTAATTAGTTTCAACCCTAATTTACACAGAACTTCTTCTTCTTGTTGTATTCTACCATGTAACCTCCATGGTAGAATACAAGAAGAAGAAGAATAAAAAGTAATGGATTTTTTTGGACGAACATTATGTTGTTGTTAGAGTGAAATCGTGAATTAATGGATTTTTTTCCGGAAGAACATTATGCGATTAAGTTTGGGGATTTTTTTAGAATGTTGATTTTGGATTATATGAAGAAAGATCCAATGAGTCGACCGACGATGAATGAAATTGTTCGACCTTTGTCTAGGATCTTGATGGCTTCTTTGGAACTCGATTTGTCAAAGAAAAATTTAGAAATCTTTAGATCATAGATTTTAATGTTGGTTACTTCTTTTTTGTATTAGTCATTAGAATTTTTTTGCTTGCACGAGTTTATATGAATTATTTTATATCAGTGTTATGACTATATCAATTTCATATTTTATAAAATAGTTAGAGATAAATCATATCTTATGCTAATCTTGCATAAAGTTTGATCAATAAAATGCTTGGTTCTATGGTAGAATACATGAAAAAGAACAATTTCTATGGAAACTAGGGTTAAAACTAATTAATTGAAGGTTTGGTTAATTCGGGTTTGGATTTGGGTAATTAGATTGTTTTGGGGAATTTAATAAGTATGGGTAGTTTGATAGGTTTGGGTAGTTTATGGTATTGTTGGATGGTGGGTTTATGGTATAAATACGGGTCTAGACCATTTATATATGGTAAATGAAATAAGGTAAAATAAAAATATAAATGAGGTGGTTGTTGACTAGACTAAGGGAGGGGTATAATCTGATAGAATTATGCGGGACCACTCACATGTGGGGGAGTGGAGGAGACTGATCTTGCAAATTTCTGAAACATGAAGGATGACTAAGAGAGAAAAGTGAAGATGAATATTTGATATACAGATAAAATATGGGGGACCAATAGTATATTTTAGCCTCAAAAGTTATGTAGAAAATCGTTGAAATGTGAAAAAAATGAATCATATTTAAATATATATATATATATATATATATATATATATATATATATTTCAAAATAAATTATATTGATTTTTTCATATCTTTTAAAGTTCTATATAAAAGAATAAATATAACAAATTTTATGACTTTTGAATCGAATATCTAAAAACTGAATATATAAATGAAGAGATTTAACTTAGAAATTTGAAACAATGATAGTTTGTGTATTTACACTTTCTTAGTCGTAGTATTTATACAAAAGACTTATAGAAAAAAAAGTATGGTCAAAAAATAATTTTTTAAAAACAAAGATCGTGGAAATAAACATAGATCGTTGTGGTAATAAACATGGACCGTCGCAACAAACCTGTGGTTATTGAGTGTTGCTCAATCTTTACATTTTTTATCGTGGAAATCATTATATTGTCAAGATGAGCACTACTACGGTTAGAAAGTTAGAATAATTTTAGTAGGATGTCAATCATGTATTTTCCCAACACACAAAAACTTTGTTGCGAGAAATAGCTGCAATTTTATATTCGTGGTAATGTTTTTTATACATTGCTATGTCGAGCCTATTTTTTTGTCGTAACAATCTAGGCCTTTGTAACCATTTTATTTTGAATATTCACCTACTATGCTTCATAGTTTGTTCATCTGATTTTATGTTTATTTTGATTATCTAAAGTCATCTCCAGATCAATTCCGATAGTATTTTTTTATTGATCAACCCTTAAATAACATCTTTTGTCTACTTATTAAAAACATTTGTACACATAAAATAAAATATATTTCGATTGAAATTTTATCTTAGTGTAAATATAAAAAATTTAGACCGAATGTTTTAGTAGTCATAATGTGGCATAAATGACATCTCACACGGACAATTGTTTTACCAATTTATTTGTTTCCAGTTTTGATAAACACTACTTTTCTCATATGCTCTATCAATCTCAAAAAATATAACTTGACAAGAACTCATTCTCTCATGTGAGATGATGCGATATCTAGATTCTTATATGTATGATTTTTTAGTCTTTTCATCATGTTTGGAAGCACATGTCACAAGGTAACCAATTTATATTAAAATTTCTTTGAACTTATCACTCCATGATAACGACTCGCATATATCACACACATCTCTGATGGAACTCAATTTTATTTGTTAAAACGTTTCGCAAATAATATGTTGTTTCCCATGATAAAATCAATGTTCATGCTCTATATTGTCGAAGTGAGTTGTCATAATTCATAAAATATCAATTAAAGAGTCTTCGTCACATCTCTCTAGATGTAGAGTTTACTAATTCTAGATCTAATGGTTTGGTAACTGAATTTGGTAGGTTCTCACTAAAGCGCACGCAAGAGACAGATATGATCCCATTATAAACCAATTATCAAATGTACCTATATTTTAAACTTATATATGAATTTAACATTGTAGATGATATTGTATTCTACACCCATATTTTCCTTACTATCATAATATATTTAAATTGACATGCTTCTCTTAGAGGTGAATGGTATTTTAACCGATTGGTCTTTTAACCATTCAACATCATTTCTCGACTCGACCATCCTTAAAAACAACACCTTCTACAAAACTAAACACCCAACACGTAGTGGACTGTTATCAGCTAGATTTTTTATCCAATTTAGGTATTTGTATCCCTCAAGTACCCCAAGAAAATTAGAATACTGAAGTTACATATCTTTTGTATTCTTTATGTACTCATTAACCCTTCCAACTACATTCAAGTGTTATCTACTTGGATTACTAATAAACTGATTTAATTTACTTACTGAAAATAAAATATTTCCCCTAGTCCATAAAGTTACAAACATAAGAATTCATATCGCACTCATTATTCCAATTGAGCCACTACATCTCTCATTCTTTTCAAGTTTTAGACTATGACTAAACATTGATCGTGCTCATTTGAATTTCATATTTTTAATATATCAAGTATATTTTCAATTTAGTAGGATTAACTTATAGCAAAATACTCACTATTTTTTAATATTATTATTATTGAATTAGATTTACATCTTCAACGTCTTCATCTTAAATGTATAAGACATAAAAAAAATCCAAAATATATTTCATCACATCACTCAACATAAGTAAATAATATATGTATCGACTCACAATTACCACTATGTCATATCGAACCTTAGTGTATAAATCGTTGGATTATATCTGAACTTATGAGATATAAACGCATGGTTAAATTTTTCATGCTATTTTAGGTGTTTGTTTTAGACCATAAAATTATTTTAAAATTTTACAAAATTTAACCTTATTTAAAGGAATTACAAAACCTTCGAGTTATTTTTTGGAAACCTCCTTGTCGAGATGTCTATTTAATAATTTTATTTTGACATTCATTTGATGAATTTTTAGTTTGTATATCGATGCAATTACAAAGAGCATTATTATGTGTGTTGTTTTAACAATAAAAAAATATGTGTTAAAGTAATTATCCTCTCATTTTGTTCAAAACCATTGGCTACCATTCTTACCTTAAACGCTTAAATGCTAACATTCGTGTGGCATTTATTCCCAAATATTCACTTAAATACAATTGGTGTTAAACATAAAGGTAAATCAACCGATTCTAAAGTTTGATTAAATATAATTGTATCCATTTAACCATTAATGGTCTCGTACTAAATACAAAATCTTAGGAAATATATTTCTTCTTTATAAGATTTATGGTCGTTTTTAATGAAAAAAGACTAGAATTTTAGTGTGATTTCTTCACACTTTCTTTATACGAAGGAGAAATAAATCCTTTAAGATCCATGGTATTGAATCTTATACTTCTGGAGATTCTTATTATGAATCCTACGAGGTTCACGTGGTTTCTCTTCAACTAAATGTGCTTATTGTGAAGTCATATCCTTTATTTATACAGCGGTTTGATTCCTATTACCTTTATATACTTGAAAGAAAACAAACTCCACATCTTTAGATTCAAGCACAATATTAGACTCCAAATTATATAGTCTATAAGCTTTGTTATTAACGACATATCTAATAAATATGAATCTTATAGATTTAGGATCTAACTTTGTTCTTTTTTAATATTTGTTTTTAAAAAATACTAAGCACATCCACACTTAAAATATCCAATATTATGTTTTCTTACATTTTCTTTTCTCTTTTCTTCTAGAATTAGTATCTTAGAGACAACTTATGATTGCATAGAGAATAAGTGGGATATTGAATACCCTTATTTCATATCTAGTAAATGAGGAGAAGAAACACACTACATGGAATATATATATATATAGGCCAATATGGTTTATGGTGGAAATAATGCTTCTAAAAACAAAAGGAATCACTAATTAGTTGCATGTGCACAATATACACCTTCAGAATCTCTCAAGGATGGGGGATACCCTAGGAAATAAAAGGAGAAGGAAAATTTATAGTATGCTTCCAGTGTAAATGCATAGATGATTGGAAGAGGGACTGTCCCAAGGCTAAGGCGTGGTTGGTCAAGAAATATAATTTTTTTTTTATAACTTTGGAAGATAATTTAATTTCAGTGTCGAATGACACATGATGGGTTGATACAGAAGCCATAAGTTACGTGTTTATTTCTTTGTAGAGCTCAAGCCAAAACAGGTCTCTCAATGAAGAAGCCATATATGGTATGACTTTCCCAGTTGAAGCCATTGTCAATTTGAATTATTCTTAAATGCAAAACATATTTGACATTTGAAAGATGTTTGTTATATTCCCTCCTTTAAAGGTATTAGACTTGTTTTTTTGGACAATTTGTTATTTTTGTTCTATTGGGAATGGAAAATTAAAAAAAATATGCAAATTATTTAATTACCTCAGGTGCTCTTTGACAATTCCAGAAATATCCGAGGTAGACACAGTTTTCAAATATCTTTGGTACCAGTTTTAGAGTGATAAACATAGGAAATAGAGAAAGAAAATCCCAAAAGTAGTAATAATATAATGATTGTTCACCCTTCCCCGAAAAAGGAAGGTTGCTTTACATAGTGAAGGTGGTAAGACAAAAAACCAGATGGTTGAACCATTTAAGGTTATTACACCACAATATTCTACTAATCTTACATATACACATATATTATTGTATCACATGCCCTAAATATGACACGTTTTTGGATTTTATATTAGAATATTTATATTAAACCAAACCAATTCAATATTTAACCGACCAGGACTCGGTTCGGATAAATCAAAACCTTATTAGTAGCTCCCCATAGTCCTTACGAGAAGATTGAGTGAGGTCTATGCAGTATTGCTTTGCATCAGATGTGCCTCTTCGGATTATCCCGAACATATATACCGGCCAATGGTTAAGGCCCGAAGTATTAGTTAAATGTATCAGGCCAACTAACATTGTGATGGCCGCTGCTTTTCTTACATGTGTCACCTCAACATATGGATGAGGTTATTCAAAAATTTAGAACTCATACTCTTAGTCATCCCATAGTATATTAGTTTCCGCTTCCATATGCAGATGACCGTTAGGGGTGAGAGATTTCGCTATAAATATTTTTTTACCTCACAGCTGATCTGTAACATAATTCTATAAAAAGAGAGAGAGAGAGAGAGAGAGAGAGAGAGAGAGAGAGAGAGAGAGAGAGAGAGATTGAGAGAGAGAGAGAGCGCTCTCTGATGCCCCATTTTCTAGAGATGGAAAGTATGTTCCTTACCTAAATGTCTTGAAATTACCACTCTTTATGAGAAGTAGGTTTAACGCTCTTGATTGGTTTTCTATATGTACTACGGCCAACAAATACCAAGCTGCGAGCATAATCAAATATTCACCAAAAGCAATCACCCAAGTTTTTACCTTAGAAGATTTCAACTTAAAAAAGGCTAACAATTTCAAAGCAGTTCCTCTATACGCCTCCTAATCAATGCAATCATTGCCTTAAAAACCGAAAACCAACCCAAAATCATAATACATCGAACAAGGACAAGACTCCAATAGATTCCCGACCTTTAATTCCAGCGTCCAAAATTGTACCCGAAGTTCGCACTAAAAAGGCTCGTCGGAAGTCGTGTTATATAGTAATGGGAGACTCTGGTATTAAAATTTTAAATAAAGATTATTCATAATATGTGAAGATAAAATTTATTATTATTGATTTCTGGGTGCCAATACAACTACGAGTCCTAAGTGATTAGTGAAATTCGAAAGTTCCAAATGAGTAAATCGAGCAATGTAGAAAGCTCCACAATCTAAGACCAATGCTAATATAAACACCATTAATGTTGCCACCTCTTAGGGATCAGTCAAATCTGAGGGCTCAAAAGCAAGACGTCGCGAAAAAATCTGCAAAACAATTTGAGAGCCACATGGAAGGGAAAAAACCTGTTTCCGAATAAAAGGGGCCGAAAACCGAAGCCAACGAGGCACTACAAGAAAGTACCTTTATTATACAAAGGACGAAGGTTCATAGTAAAAAGCACGCTGATGGATTCTGAAATCTGTCACTCTATGTCTCCCTACCATCATAAATATGCCCATTTCCATCAAGAAAATTGAGATGATAATATTTCTAAACGTCCTGGACTGAGGACTTTGTTTGCTCTTGGACACTTGGTCGTAAGGTATTTCGAACTGGTGGAATTGTGTCTGAGTCATGCTAGAACTAATGCATGGTTCACTCTAATTTTTTGCATCATGGTATCACGCGTTTCTTATATTCTGATGTCAATGGAAGAGTTTGTAGTTATTACCACGTTATCCACGGTTTTGCGTATTCTCTTACGGCACCCTTAGGAATGACTAAAAGATTGTTGATGATTTTCTCAAAGCAAATAAAATCAGGAAACAACGTTTTCTGTTTATTAGTGGTGCTTGGGAAAATGGTCGGTCTCACTCCAAGAAAAACAACCTGAGGCGAACCCAAGGAAATGGACATCCAAATATAATTGTCTTGTTACGCTATTTCTCTTATGACTTTGGATTTAACAATAGTACTTGTTGTTAACAATTCCAAATGTGCAACTACAAGCTTTGAGGAAGAAGCACGTGAAAGCTGCGGAAAATACTTTCACGGTTCTAAATGCATGGGCTTAGAAGAACATGGTAATGAATTTAATAGATGTTTTACGACTTTAAACTTGGTTTGTAGCCATTTATGGAGTTCTTCCAAAGGTGATATTAATGAGGATCAATTGATGATTCCTCATGATCCTGCTACCACTATGAAGAGGCTAGAGGCCCCCGACGCGTAATTTTTACTTCCTATCTGAAGAGTCAGGGAATTGCTAGGGGGGTAATTTTGTGATACAAGAATCTTTTAGTGTCGAAATAGTATTAAGTTCTTTGTTAAAGAGCCTTTTTAGAGAGAGAAAGTGAGAACAAGATTAAATAGAGAGAGAAAGTAATATTCTATGCAAATCTTGGAATCTGTGAAGCGTGCGTGGTCCTTTTATAGTACAATTGCGGGCCCTACACGCTTTAATTCCCACTTATTACATCTGTGGTCCCTATATCCTTTCACTTTTGCATAATGGCTGCTTCTATTGTAATCTATACAATTTTCCCCTAATCCAACTTCTTCTTTACAATTCTCTCCCAATAAAACTATTTTTTTACAATTCTCTCCTAATAAAACTATTTCCTTACAATTTTCTCTCATCTCTTTTATTCTCCCTCATCAGTAGCCCCCCAGTCCTAGGAAAAATATTTTTGCTAGGACTGTAGGAATATTTCCAAATTTCGTCTTATGCCTTCGACTCTCTTTAAAGATGTGTCTCCTCGAATAGTTTTCCTCTTCAAAAATCCTTTATACTTTAACCCGTCTCTTCGAATAAGTTTCCCCTTCGAAAATCTTTTACACTCTAACGCGCCTCCTCGAATAGCTTTCCTCTTCGAAAATCCTTTATACTTTAACACGTTTCTTCGAATAACTTTCCCCTTCGAAAATCTTTTACACTCTAACGCGCCTCCTCGAATGGCTTTCCTCTTCGAAAACCATTTTTCTCATGCTACTACCAGTAGCCCTCCAATCCTTGCAATGTGTTAACCTAGTTTTCGAAGCAAGTCTCTCTTAGAACAACTCATCGGATTTGTCTGTCCCAATAATACCGAAATGCCCCAATTAAACTAAGACATTGCAAGGATTTAATTGCTTCGAACTTATCAATACCAAATAATTCACCGTTATCGTGACGTCAGAAGTCGGAGATCTTTGTCACCAAATCTTACTGGAGATCTTTATTCCTCTTCCCAATGTTGTTCATCATTGGCTTGTCCTTTCATCTTCACCTATGTTTTTCAAGCCAGCAAAAACGTACCTACGGTACCCATAATTCCCCTAGGAAAACATAAGAAAAAAGTCCCCAAGCCCTATTGACCCTATCTCTCTATAAATACTGACCCCTTTCTTTAACATTCTAAACTTTGATTCTAAAAATTTCTAGAGAGAGAAAGCTGGCTTATAAACCTCGTCGGATTCCAGAGTGGCTTTTGATTAGCAAAAAATTTCAAGAGAAAGTTGTTGTTGGTAATTACTTGGTTCCTCAACCCCAACCTACTGTTACAACATTTTACGCCTCGTGGCCTCCACCGGAGAATTATTCTGCTATCATCCCCTTCGAAGTTTCACGACAGAGTTTATTATTTGATCCCAGCATTCTCGAAGAGATGGGTAAAGACAAACAGCATAAACATTCGTCTGGGAAGAGGAAGAGGCATCATAAGAGAAAGTCCGAGGAGCGCAAACGGGCTAAAGGGACTCCCCTATGAACTCTGGTTTCTCCCTAGTGATAACAACTGAAAACCCCCCTCTAAAGAATGACAACTCGGGGTCAATCCTTCCAGCCACTCCTTCAATAACAGCAACAGGAAGCCCTCAGTTTTCCCCAGGAAGGAACACATTAACCGAAGAGGAGCTGCAAGAAATGCGGAGCAAAGCCTTGGCCGCTAAAGGGAAGAGAACCGCCTCGGATAAACCTGATCCAGAACACCAGTCCACCACTAGTACCGAGCCCAACAGGACCAGTATTTCCATCGCAGAATCGTCTGGTCAAGCAGTCTCTACTCAGCCGTCCATATCCGAGGAGCAAGCGCGTCGGATCGCCCCAAAGATGAAGGGAGACATTACCCTTCCCTTAGAGTTTGACGCCATAGCAGGAAATAATATTCGAGGGATCGAGAACAAACACATGGCGGCTCTACAAAATATCAAGTACAAGTATTTTTCTCCCTCCGAAGAATCTATGCTGAGGATCCGATGGTGTATTCCATCGTACATCGACATTAGGTTCCCCTCAGAAGGTGAAACGCCTTTATCGGTGAGAGACAATGAACTAGTCATTTACACCGAGATTATTAATTGGGGGTTAAGGTTTCCTTTAGACCCATTTTTTATTGAGTTATTCGCAAAGATTGACCTCTGCCCTTCACAAGTTGGTCCCAATATGTGGTTTACACTGATGGCATGCATCATGACTTCGAGGATCTCAGGCCAAGCATTTTCCTTAGAGCAACTCATCGCATTGTCTGGTCTAGCCAGAAATCCATTCTTCCCTTTTTACTCATTAACATTTGGTCGAAGGTAGAAAGTGCTAAAAGACTTGCTAGAGGCTGACAAAAAATGGAGACAACAATTCATCTACTTCTTTGTCCATTGGGAGACTGGCTCAGAATTAACCCCTTCGAATCCTCACAAACTATCCCTCATGTGGACCCTCAAATGTAAGTCATCCAACAACCTTTTTTATGGTTATTGCGTGAATAATTGTGTTCTAACCTAATTTCTTTGTAGCTATGACTGGTGTCTCAAAGCCATACGCAGACTATGTGGAGAGCGCCACTATCGTCTTCACCAAACTAAGCGAATGGGCCAAAGAGCATTGGGAAAACAGATTTCGCTTGTGCTTTATGAGCGATAATTTGGCCTTGAGCAGACTCTGGAGGCTAAACCCCCTTGACCGGCTGACCTTGTTAGAGCTGATGACCCCCCCCCCCCCCCTTCTCAAGAAGATATTCTAGAGCGAGTGACTAAAAAGGACATAGTCATATACCTCCCAAAACGCTCATGTGCGAAGAGTCATCGTGGTGAATCCGATGAGGAAGTTTCCACCAAAGATCGCCAGTCAGACAATGAAGGGATGGTTAGTAATCAAGAACCACCTCCATCGGCCATCGTTGTGACACTCAATTCTAATTATCCGCCCAAGAACTCCACTCATCCTTCGAAGAAGAGGGATAATAAAGCAAAGAGAAGAAAAATAAGGCTGTCTTGGAACCCATCCAAAAATTATCCGAAGATGGAAAAACACCAGATGATGTTCAAGAAACTGTTTAGGGCTACGAGCTCCACAAAATATCCAGTGAGCCTGAAAGAGTTAGTGGCTCTTCACCCAAGGAACTTTCAAATCAGACACCGAGCTCTCCTCTTACTCAGGAATCAAGCCATGCTCCTCTTGAAAATACTTCAACGCTGGCCCTGCTCCCTATTCCTCGGAGCAATCCTCCTCAACATGTTGACCTGGATAGTCTTACAGGTTAATCTTTGCATTTTGACTCCGCAGCCTTAGGGTCCCCAACCAGCTCCTTCGAAGTTCCTCTGCACGATGAATTTTCGCTAAACCTTCGAAGGTTGATGGACACTTCTGTTAACAAGGGAAAGAAGATGCAGCATCTAGAGGATCGAAAAAATCATTATAAGTTCAAAGCGTCTCTGATCGCCTCACAACTTGAAGAGGCAAAGAAACAATACGCTATTATGGAGAGCCAAGCAGATGCGCTTTATGAGAAACTATCTGCCTTTGAGAATTATGTGATCATGCTCGAGAGATGCTGCCAGGAGGAGAGAGACCTCTATCAGAAGAAGAAGAGGGCCCAAGAAGAACTGATAGCATATCTTAACAAGGCTTATGAGTTGGCATGCAGGGGATTTAAGGGTTGTTGTGATGACTATGAGAAAACGAAAAAAGATAGAGAAATACTGGTGAAGTGAGTCGAAGATTTTCCTCGGCAAGTTTAGGAGGAAAAGGGGAAGGTCGTGAATGCCTATGCAGCTAAGTGCACAAGCAGCCTTAGTGCTCGAGATGCTACGATCCGAGCAGGTCTGATTACCTAGATTCATGCAGAGCAGCCGGGTATGACTTAGGCAGCTTTTGGAAACTTGTCTCCCCGGACCTTCGTCCTCCTCACATTGTGGTGAGTGATAGTGAGTCATCCGACTCAGAAGAAACTAACTCCTCGGATAACTCTGACTGATTAGGAGAAATGATGGCACCGTTAGCAGTTTGTTTTTTGTGTGTAAGTCCTTGTAAGGCGATTTTTACAATCCCTTTGATATTCTTCGAGAGGTGTTTTATAATTTGTAATTCCTTGAATTTTTTGCGTATGCCACTTTGTGTGAATGATAGATTTATGAGTTGTGATTCTCCATATTTCTCTTAGGAAAAAATGAGTATGCCAACTTGCGTTGAATGGTTGTTGATATATCGATTTACATCGTAATATTCAGTATATGCTGCACTAAGGCTAGCTAAAAATAGTTCGAGGCACAAAAAGGTCACCTTTCAGAATAGTTCGAAGCATAAAATAGCACTTCTCGTAGAATAGTCTAAGGAAATACTGCGTCATACAGAATAGTTCGAGGAGTGAAATATTGCCTCATAATGAATAGTTCGAGGAGTTAAATACTACCTCATAATGAATAGTTCGAGGAGTTAAATACTGCCTCATAATGAATAGTTCGAGGAGTTAAATACTACCTCATAAAGAATAGTTCGAGGCACCAGATGTACCTTTCAAAAGAATAGTGTAAGGAAAAAAATGTAGTTGTATTGATTAGCTCATAGGGACACCTCATTAAAACCTTCACGTGCCTAACAGGGTAGGAAAGAGCATGCCCTCACTGTTTTTCGTAAACCTGGAAAGATAAAAAAGACACATAATACATGCTAACTTGTTCCTCATTCGAGGTACAACTTCAAGTGTTCGATGTTCTATGGAAGCCTCAGACATCGCCCTTCCTTGTCTTTTAATCTGTAGGTTCCCTGTTTTACCTTCTCCGTTACTTCGTAGGGGCCCTCCCAATTTGGTCCCAAATTTCCAAAACTCTTTTTTTTAGTGTGTAGGAAGACTTTACGTAATACTTTGTCCCCTACCTTAAAACCTATGTGCTTTACTTTAGACGCATATCGACTTCTCATTAGGGTTTGATAATGCAAAGACTTCAACTGTGCGCGTTGTCTTTTCTCTTCAACCAAATCTAACTCCAGGGCTTTATTCTGATCGTTCAAATCTCCTTGTGTAAGTTTCCACTCGATATGATGGGAAGATCATCTCCGAAGGGACAATCACATCCATACCGTATACTAATGCAAATGGAGATGCAGCAGTGGCTGTTCGAGGCATTGTTCTATAAGCCCACAACACTTCCTGTAAATAATCAGGCCATTTTCCTGCTTTTCCTTCCAAAGTCTTTTTCAACCCATCCAGAACTGTTCGATTGGTCACTTCCACCTGTCCGTTGGCTTGGGGGTGAAACGAAGCAGAAAAACATTGTCGTATGCCCCTTGAGAAGCAAAAGCTTTTAAATTCCGTGTTGTCGAACTGAGGTCCATTATCTGTTCTGATCTGTAGTGGTACCCCAAAGCGACAGCAAATATTTGAAACGACAAATTTGATAACATATTTAGCTTTTGTCCCTTCTAGGGGTTCTACTTCTACCCACTTAGAGAAATAATACACCGCTACGGTTATAGTCTCTCTGCCTCCGGAAGCCATCGGGAGGGGTCCAACCAAGTCAATGCCCCACCTGTCAAAAGGGATTTCCTCTGAAATAGTTTCCAGGAACACCCCAGACTTGTGAATTACATTTGCATAGTGCTGGCACGTATCACATCGTTTCACCAAATCTTTCGCATCCGAAGAGATAGTCGGCCAATAAAAACCAGCCAAAAACACTCGTTGAATTAATGTCTTATACCCACAATGGGCCGAACCTTCCCCATCATGTAATTCAAACATGACAGATTGTGACTCATCTTTTCCCAGACATCGTAGTAATAGTCGGCTCAACGAATTCTTATACAAAGTGCCTCCCAACATGACATACCCATGAAACTTGAGCCTAATCTTCCTAGCCTCGTACTTTTGAGCAGGTAAAGTATCTTTTTCCAAGAAGTCAATAATATCTGACCTCCAATCATTTGTGATCACATTGCTCACCTCTCGAATGTTCATTGAGTGTTGTGCATCGATCATTATCGAAGGATGCTCCTGTACTAAGACCCATTGGTATCCCTCTGCTCGCGAAGCTGCAGCCAATGAATCCGGGATGATATTTGCCTCTCTTTGAACATGTTCGTACTGAACCCCCTCGAATTTAGCAACCAAATATTTTAATACTTTCAGGTATTGGATCAGCTTTTCTTTTCTGGCCTCCGACTCACCCAAAGCTTGATTTATCACCAACTGTGAATCACTAATCAGTTTAATCTTTTTGGCCCCACATATTCGAGCTAAACGCAAACCTGCCAATGCTGCCTCATACTCCGCCACATTATTAGTTGTCTTGAATAGCTTGGAACATAGCTATCCCTTCTAGCGATATTAATTGGACACCCGTTCTACTTCGAGAGTTATTCGTCCCTCCATCCGTTCGAACCAACCATTCTGTGCCATTAAAAGGGTCAATGATTTCCATGTCCTCTCTGTCTGAGTGGAATTCAACCAAAAAGTCAGGCAAAACCTAGGCTTTTATCGCCCTCCGAGGCTCAAATGCTATGTCAAAATCTCCCAATTCCACTGATCATTTAGTCATCCTCCCAGAGATATAATGCCTTTGTAACAAACCTTTTAGGAGGAATATCGTTCGAACAACTATAGGATGTGCCTGGAAGTAAGGTCTCATATTTCGAGCAGCTGTTACCAAAGCCAAAGCTACCTTCTCCAACTTGAGATATCGTTTTTCGGCATCCAACAAACTCTTACAAACATAGTAGATAGGTTTCAAAATAGCGTCCTCTTCTCGGAGTAAGACAGCACTAACAGCACAATCTGAAACTGGTACATAAACAATCAATCTTTCCCCCACCAATGGTTTAGACAGTACATCAGGGGATGTCAAGTATTCCTAAATTTGGCGAAAAGCCAGTAAGCACTCATCAGTCCAATTAAATCGTTTCGCGTTTTGTAATACCTTAAAGAAAGGTGCACATTTGTCCGAGGACCGAGAAATGAATCTATTCAGTGCTGCAAACCTCCCTATCAAGACCTGTACTTCCTTGATATTCCGTGGTGGAGTCATGTTGATTAAAGCTTTTATCTGTTCTGGGTCAGCCTCGATGCCTTTTTCACTTATCATATAGCCAAGGAACTTGCCCGATCGTACTCCGAAAACACACTTTTCCGAGTTCAGTTTCAAATTGACCCTACTCAGATTACTAAAAGTCTCCTCCAAGTTAACAAAATGATCTTCATCTTGCAAACTCTTGACAAGTATATCATCGATGTATGCTTCAATATTTCGACAAATTTGACTTTCAAAGGTTTTGTTGACCAAGCGCTGATAAGTTGCTCCTGCATTCTTTAGACCAAATGACATAACCTTGTGCATCCAACCTGATTTGATTATACCCTTAATACGCGTCCATGAAGGATAAAAATCGATTACTCGAGGTCGAATCCACTAACTGATCAATGCGGGGCACCAGAAAAGGATCCTTAGGAGAAGCTCTGTTTAGGTCCGTGAAGTCCACACACATTCTCCACGTGCCACTCTTCTTCCTGACGAAGACCGGATTCGAGGCCCATACGCGATAATGCGACTCACGAATGTAGCCTATGCTTAGTAGCCTTTCCACTTTCAAAAGAATAGCTGCAGCCTTCTCTTAAGAAACTGGTCTCCTTTTCTGGATTATGGGTCGAACATCAAGCCGTACCGCAAGTTTATGACATATTATCTCTGATGGTACCCCCGTAACATCCTGTGCACACCACGCAAACATATCGAGTTTGTTAGACAAAAACATAATTAATCTTTCTCTGAACTCAAAAGAAAGGTTTACTCCGATCTTCAGAAATTTTCCATCTCCAAACTTGTATTCCTCAGAATCCTCTTCTGGGACTAGAAATCTAAGGGTCTCCCTCGGATCATCACACGGAATGATTTTCGAGGAAGTCCCCTTTAATTGCTATGCTTTGTCTACTGTTTCTCCCCGAACTCCCTTCGAGGATAAAGCGATCTAGTAACATTCGCGGGCCATCTTCTGGCTGCTCATTATTGTTCCGATGTCGTTTCCTACCATATATTTCAGAAACTGATGCACTGTTAAAATCACGCCATGTATCCGGGACAGCCAAGAGCGACCCAGAATTGCGTTATATGAAGTTGGTGCGTCGACCACAATAAACAACACTTCCACTTCCTTTTTAAAAGGCCCACGACCTAACTCGGCCACACACTGAAACTCTCCAACAACCACGACTGTGGCGCCGGTAAATCCTACTATAGTTCTGTCTGATCGTCGTATAACCGGTGGGTCAGAAATTCTCCTGTAAGTGCTCATAAACAAAATGTTCGCTGAACTTCCTCTATCAACAAGTATCTTCTGAACTAGATCGCCAGCAATGCCCGCGGCGATCGCCACCGCATCTTCGTGTGGGCCCGCGCTATTCCGCATATCATCATCATCAAAACATATGATGGGGGAGGGTAATTGGTGCATTTGTGCTGATACCCCTGCTTCAATTTGAGTAGTCACATTGACCATATGCCTTTTCTACGAGCTATTTGAATTCCCTGTGATGGTATCTCCTCCAAAAATTGCCAGTGACTCAAAGAAGGCACAGAGGTCATTTACTTTCCCCCTTGGAATAACTTCTTCCACCATATTCACGTTGTTCCTCCCTTCCTTGGGATCCAGATACTCTTGCTCAATATCAAAAATGTCAACTTCCTCTGAAATTATCATAGTTGTGTCAGCGATTTTTTGAACAGCCTTTACTACCGTATTTTTCATAGAATGTTTTTTCACAAACTCTAGCAACATTCCATTCTCAATCAAATCCTGCACTTCTTTTTTCAAAGCAATGCAGTCCTTCGTATCGTGCCCGATGTCCTCGTGATACTTACAATACTTGCTAACACTTCTACTTTCCCTCAGAGTTTGAATAGGGAAAGTTCTCCTGAACGGTACGTTGATCTTGCCTTGTCATAGATCGTGGCAACATTTTCGGTTAGCTCCGCAAAATAGTCCGGACAAACCCACTTGTTCGAAATTGGTCTAGCCCCTTGATTGTAATTTTGCTGGCTGCCACAATACTGTGGGTTTGTTTTCGGTCTCGGCGGATACTGTCCCGTGCTTTTAGCTTGAACGTTGGCACGAGGGCCTTGGTTACTAAACTCGGATCTCTGAAACTGGTTTTGGTCCAATTGATCACCGGATCCTTTCTCAGATGCCTGGGTCTCCTCCACCGGAATTCTCTTCTCAACCTGATCCAACAATGCTCTAAAGGTCATGGCTTGACTCTCTGCCACTGTGTCCTTTAATAGTTCGGGGAGCAGGCCCATCCTGAAAGCTGCAAGTGCCACTGAGTCTTTAAAATACTCCATATCTGTCTTCGTTTTGACGAACCAATTGGTATAATTCTTCAAGCTTTCCCCAACGTTTTTTCTACAATAGATTATCGTATCCCCATTAGCTCTGAATTTTTTGCTCCCCACAAAGTGTTGTCTGAAGATATTCCAGAACATGTCCAAATTCTTTACCGATCCCTACGGAAACCTATTATACCACTTGGAGGCTACTCCCTTGAAGGTCTGAGAAAACGCTCTGCACAATAATTTATCATCGTCATCAAAATTAATCATGAAGTTTTTTAATTGCTCGATATGTTTATCAGGGTCTTGTGTCCCATCGAACTTTTTTAAATTCGAGATATAAAAATACTTCGGGAGATTGCCCACCACAATTTCTGGGGCCAAAGGAGAAGCTCTCTAATTATGACTCGCCCGATAAGCATCGGACCTCAAGTTTTCATTGCTTGGGAAGTACAACCCCTCCTCGAACGGTAGAGTATATTGATGCTGCCGCTCTGAATGTCGCGGGCCAACGTTACGGTTTCTAGTGGGAAAATTTGTTTGGCCATAACCCCGCTCATTAACTCGAGTATGATAACTCTTCTCCCTTGGAGATTTCCTCTCCGAGCTCCTTCCCCTCCGGTGATCTATGTGTCTTCGACCATGTCTTTTCTTTTTGTGATTTTTCCAAGGGGATGAATCTGACGAGCCGTAATGAGAATAATTGCTCGAGTCAGATGATTCCAAACGTCGTTTTCCTTTCCTCCTAGAGGATCGTCGTTCATGTCCTCTATACCTATCATCCCTGGCTTTAGGACGAAAATCGGTTTCGCGCTCCTCTTTTCCACTATCTGGCTACCTTCTCACCTCGGAGCGAAGATTTTCTTGAACAGTTTCCTTTTCTGCCTTCAACCTTTCAATCTCCAGCAATAATTCGTTCCTACGAGCCAACAGATCCGAATCGTCAAAAGTGTCTCCGACCTGCTGGCCCCATGCGCCTCGTACTCCATGTCATTCCGATAATCGTCCCCCGCCAGATTTTCCTCGCAATTGTTAATAAAATTGTCCCCTTGCTATTCTATAATTCCATTCGGATTTGGAACTATTTCCAGGAAGCGATTGTCGTTAGACCAATCTTCGTTTCCCACAGACGGCGCCACTAAAGAGTCAGGGAATTGCTAGGGGGGTAATTTTGTGATACGAGAATCTTTTAGTGTCGAAATAGTATTAAGTTCTTTGTTAAAGAGTCTTTTTAGAGAGAGAAAGTGAGAACAAGATTAAGTAGAGAGAGAAATTAATATTCTATTCAAATGGTTGCTTCTATTATAATCTATACAATTTTCCCCTAATCCAACTTCTTCTTTATAATTCTCTCCGAATAAAACTATTTCCTTACAATTCTCTACCAATAAAACTATTTCCTTACCATTTTCTCCCATGTCTTTTATTCTCCCTCATCACTATCCAAAAGAGAGCTCCCAATCATCGAGTAAATAAAATGTCTACAGAGGCTCCTCCTTATAAGAAAATGAAGACCGATGCTACGAGTGTGGAAAAGTTAGCTTCAGATGTTGATTTCTGATCCAAGGTTGGCGCTATCAAAGCAAATGAACCCATTGAATTCGAGGTTAAAAATAAAACTGAAACCCGAAAGACAAAGATAAATAAAAATGTGCTCGAAGAGAGCGGTGCCCAAAGAGAAAACGGTTACCAAAAAGAAGAAAACGATGCGCGTAGAAAATCCCACAACCAAAACTTATGCTAAATATCAAGCCATAACTCATGCCATGTTTGAGTAGTAAATCGATGTGGACCCTGATTCACGGATAATGATATATTCGGAGGTAGGCTCAGTTCTGGTTACCAATGGGACTGAAGAGAAAAATGATCATGTTTCCAACGTCCCTAATGAGACTGAAAATAAATATTTCCCAAGCGAAGCTTCAGATTTCCCAACTTGAGGAAAGTAACAAAAAGTTAGAACAAAAAGTTGAGGAAAAATCCGATAAATCCAACTTGCTGAAGAATGGGTGTGTGCTGCTTCCAGAGAGCTTTAAGACCGAGAAAACAATTCTCAAATGGAACTTATCCAACACTAAAAGGTTATATGGGAGCAACAAAAAGGAATACAACATGCACGTCGACCTTTTCTTTAAAGCAAAAGAAGCACTAGAAAATGTTGTGAAGGCAACTAAGGAGAAGAATAACAAGGCGGTTCAAGAACTAGCTGTATTAAACTCTTATGCCAAAGGCTACCTTAAAACCTTGTCTACTCAGGAAGCTTGGGTCACGTTTGCACTGATTCTTGACATTAATGAGAGGTTCCTGGACTTGAAACTTGGATCGTATTGGTGGTTAGTTCTTTAGAGGGATCGTCCCTCGGGTGTTTCCTGTGAAGATAATCCAAGTAATGATGGATCATCGGGTGCGGAATGGAATGCAATATTCAAAGAAATCAATACCTATGTTGATAATAATTATGCCACTTTAGAATAGTGGCCTCAACATGTCTTTTTTGTATGAAAAGTTCATGTTTAATCAGTTCATTTGGTATTCAGAGTATACTTGTGTATCTTTGTTTTATATTTTTTATTTTAGACTTAGGGTTTATCTTTAATTGAAAGTGATCAGTTTTCAATGCAAAGATAAGTCATGTTAATTAATCGACATCGGAAGATCCCTTCGTTCAAAAACATAACAATAGACATGTTGACCAATGGAAGGTGGAAGACTCCTCAGGTCCAACATCAAAATAGAAAAATGTTAACTAGCGAAAGTTGGAAGACCCTTTAGGTCCAAAATCAAAATAGGTAATTGTTGATCAACCAAAGTTGGAAAACCCCTCAAGTCCAAAATCAAAATAGGTAGATGTTTACAAACCAAAGTTTTAAGATCCATCAGATCCAAAATCAAAATAGGTAAATATTGACCAGCCGAGTTGGAAGACCTTTTAGGTCCAAAATCAAAATAGGTAGATGTAAGCTTCAAATCCTGCAATAAATGTATGAAAAAAAAACTTATATTGATAAATCGACTATGTAAGCACCTCGTTAAAACCTTCATGTGCTAGAGTATGCTACCAATCAATATATGTAAAATAAATAAATAAAAATGTACAACACACTTATATTTACTCTAGATACAACTTTAAATGTTCGATTCTCTATGGGTGTCAATGTTGTCTTTCATCTTGATCTCTTAATCGGTACATTCCAGGTTTCACCCTTTCAGTTATGGTACATGGGCCTTCCAGTTTAGCGCCAACTTTCCAAGCCTTTCTCGGAACCTTATCTCCCACTCTAAACTATCGTCGTCTGATCTTTGATGTATATTTACTTCTCATTAGAGTCTCATAGTGTTAGGAATTTAGCTATGCTCGTCTTCTCCTTTCTTCAATCCAATTTATCTTGGCTTTCCTGCCCTCGTCATTATCCTCTTCAGAATAATTGTCAATACGATACGAGGGGAGCATAACCTTAGACATGGTCACAATATCCATCATGTAGACCAGTGCATAAGATGACTATAAAGTTACGGTACAAGGAGTGGTTCAATATGCCCATAATACTTTTTGTAAGTAGTTTGGAAAATTCCCATATTTTCCTTTGAGTATTTTTTAGGCCGTCAAGAATCGTTCTACTTTGTCACTTTGTCCTACTTGTTAGCACGTGGATGAAAAATGTGTCGAGAAGCATTGTTGTATCCATTGGGAAGAACAAAAGGTTCTCATATATTTGTTATCAAATTATGGGCTATTGTCCATGGTAAATCTCCTTACGATACCAAAACGACATCATATATTTGACATGATAAACTTTATCACATTCTTTGCAATTGTTACGGATAACGGCTCTGCTTCGACCCACTTGGAGAAATAATCCATGAGGACTATTATTGTCCGTCTTCCTCCTAAGGCCATCAGAAAAATCTCAACTAAATCTATGCCCCATCGGTCGAAAGGAAGCGTATCAGTACACGTATTCAAGTGTCATGCATTCTCACTAATGTTTTGGCATCAGTCCTAATCATGGGCCAATAATAGCTTGTTAAACAAACTTTGCTTTCCAAATACTTCAATGTACCATGCATCGACTACTCCCCATGATGAAGTTCGGATAATATCATTTGCGATTCATTTTCTCCGAAGAAATGCAACAACCATTTGCTTAACTAT
This sequence comes from Limnanthes douglasii subsp. nivea, assembly GCA_036936605.1. Classification (NCBI taxonomy): domain Eukaryota; kingdom Viridiplantae; phylum Streptophyta; class Magnoliopsida; order Brassicales; family Limnanthaceae; genus Limnanthes; species Limnanthes douglasii. The sequence continues at coordinate 25,223,196 of JAUPFV010000002.1, forward strand.
TTATTGTAGTATTTATCCGATGATTGCAAACTTGTGCTTTTTAAATCTTACCTTCTTAGCCATTATCATATCAACGGGTTAAACATTATTAATTAAGAACTCTTTAATATCATACCTCCAATATTTGTCGTTGCTCATTGAGATTTGAACAGATTTATCTGACTTTATGCCTTGTTCCAGACTTTTCGTTATTAATGGGTTCTCTTGCGTGAATATCCATAGGTAACCATTAGAACAAATTGTAGTTGCTAAGGAGTCGGCCGCTGAATTTCAGCCATATGGACGTGATGCTTTCAAATATTATTGCCACTGCTTTTAGAGCTTTCAAATATTTTTTTTAAAATGGTCTTTTTTGCCCTGCAGATTGTCCTGACGCGCGGTTGACTAGAAGCTTCAAGTCACTTATCAACCGAACCCTTTTGGCGCCACAAATGTGTGAAAGTCATAGCCCCACCGGAGAAACCTTGTATTCTACCTCATTATTCGATACTTGGAATCCAACTACCCTACCAGACCCTCTTTTTCTACCCAACTTTTACTACCCAACTACCCTACCAGGCCCTCTTTTTCTAAATTTATGCTCAATTATCTCTCTACTACTTATCCAAAGTTCAATTATTTTATAATTTATCATGAAAATACCCTTAAAAAAATTTTGACACTATCAGTGATGACTATAGTGGAAGTCTAGATAGATACCAGAATAATAACGTCTAAAACCTTATGTGTTTTTAAGTTTATCTTCCGAATATACCGAAGAATTGATTTTGAGATACATATGGATCTAATCAAGATGACCGAGGGATACCTTTCTCAACACTTTATCACCTATCTTAAACTCCCTCATTTTCACCCTAAAATTTTATATATCCATCATAATAGTTTGATAATGAATTACATTTAAATGAGCTCGAACTCTTTTCTCATCAATCAAATCCAAACTTGCTATTTTAGCTTTGTCATTCAACTCTTTGAAATATTGAGTTATTCTAAAAGATAACAAAGTAAATTCTTTAGGGAAAACAACATTCATTCCATACGCTAAAGTAAAAAAGAGTCCCTTTAGTAGCCTCCCTATGAGTCGGTCGATAAGCCCAAAGTACCTCTTGCAAATTATTAGGCCACTTTACTGATTATCATGTTATATTATTCTTCAAACCTTCCAAAATAAACTTGTTTTGTCACCTCCACTTGTCTATTTTCTTGGGGATGAAAAGGTGTATAAAAACATTGCTTGATTTCCTTCGAAGCACATAACAAAGACATTTCTTTATCATTAAATTGAGGACCATTATCTGTAGTAATTCTTCGAGGCACTCCAAAACGACAGCAAGTACTCTTTACAATGAATTTAATCACATCATTAGCTTTTGTTCCAGATAATGGCTCTTCTTCTGCCCACTTTGTAAAATAATCCACTGCAACATTTATCATTTGTCGTCTTCCAAAACCCATCGGAAAAGGTCCTACTAAATCTATTCCCCATCTATCAAATGGAATGGCTTTGGTAACAGACATAAGTGGAACTGATGGTTTATGAATAGAATTAGCAAATCTTGTACAAGTATCACAGCCTCGGACCAAATTTTTGGCATCATTCATAATCGAGGGCCAATAAAACCCTGCAAGTAGAACTCGACGATTTAATTCCTTAAACCCACAATGCGTTGATCTTTCTCCGTCATGCAGCTCTGATAAAACCTCCTGTGATTCTTGTATATTCAAACATCATAGTAATGGACTACTTAATGCTTTCTTATATAACACTCCATCTAATACTATGTAGCCAAAAGCTTTACCTCGCAATTTTTTGGCCAATCTTGCTCTTCGTGAAATTCTCCTCTAATAAAAAAAATTCAAAATATCAGTTCTCTAGTCGCCTCGGATTGTATCTGGGGTGACAAACAGTTCCTCAATATGTTCATACTCGTTTGACTGAATTAAAATTGACAGACTTTCTTGTAACAAGATCCACAAATATTCTTCCATGTATGCAATAGTTGCTAATGAATAAACCATTATGTTAATTTCTCAATTTATATGTTCCACAACAACTTGATGAAATAAAATCATCAAATTTTGAAGCTCTCAAAGATACAAAATAAATGCGATAACGTTTTTCTTCGGAAACTTTAAATATTTGATTTGCTACTAATTGGGAATTTGTTTCTAATTGCACTGAAATTGTACCACATATCTTTGCGAGTCTCAATCCAGCTAAAGCAGCTTGATATGCAGGTTCGTTATTTAGTGCGCGAAAACCAAATTTAATATATTGAAGCATTGTTTCTTAAGATAGAGCAATCATTTGAACTCCAGTGCTGCATCTCAAAACACTAGAACCTCTATCTGTTCGAATAATCCACGTCGAATTAACTGGCAAAACATCATTGCTATCCTCTTTATTTGAGTTTGCTTTTATGAAATTCAACAAGGAAATTCGCCAAAGCTTGCACTTTAACTGTTGTACGAGGAAAAATGTTATATCAAAATCCCCCAATTCCACTGACCACTTAGTCATTCTCCTTGATATATCAAGATGTTGCAAAACATTTTTTAGTGTAAATGAGGTTCGAACTTCGATGGTATGACCTTCAAAATAAGGACGTATTTTCCTAGCAGCCACCACCAATGCAAATGTTAATTTTTCGAGCTTCGATCATTGATTCGTGTAAATGTTTCTTCGCAATCCAAAATCCATTCTAATTTATGTTGGCCTTATAACACTTGCAATAAAGGGAAACATTTATTAGAGAATCTAGAAATAGATATGTTAAGTGTTGTTAACCTTCATGTCAAAATTATTACTTTTTTTTATAGTTCGAGGCGATTTCATAGATACGATAGATTTTAACTGTTTTGGGTCATCTTCTATCCTTTTTTCACTCACAACATAACCTAGAAATTTCTCTGATCGAACTTTAAAAGTACATTTCTCTATATTCAATTTTAGACTTATTGCCCTTAAATTCATAAATATCTCCTCTAAATCCTCCAAGTGGGCATCGTCTGCTAAAAGTTTTACCACCATATCATCAATGTATACCTCCATATTTCTTCCGATCTGGGTAGCAAATGTTTTATTCATCAATCTTTGGTATGTGGCCCCAACATTTTTTAATCCAAAATGCATAACTCTATAATAATGCAGGCCTTTGTCTGTGATGAAGGTGGTAGATTTTTTTTCTTTTGGATCCATCTGAATCTGATTATATCCTGCAAAAGCATCTATAAAAGTCAATATCTTGTTTTCCAAAGTAGAATCCATCAGCTGGTATATTCGACGGATATGAAATAAGTCTTTGGGACACGCTCGATTTAAGTCTGTAAAATCAACACACGGCCTCCACTTCCCATTTTTCTTCTTAACCACTACTGGATTCTTCGTCCGTAAAGGATATTGTTGAAGAGTTTTAAGAACAACTCTAGGGTAATTTTGTGTTACAAGAATCTTTTAGCGTCAAAATAGAATTAAGTTCTTTGTTTAGGGCTTTAACTCCTACTTATTACATCTTTGGTCCTTATATCTTTCTACCTCTTTATAATAACTATTTATATTGTATTCTTTACAATTCTCCCCTAATACAACTTCTTCTTTATAATTCTCTCCTAATAAAACTACTTCTTTACAATTTTGTCATACGTCTTTTATTTTCCCTCATCAGTAGCCCCCCAGTCCTAGTAAAAATATTTTTACTGGGACTGTGAAGACGCCTCCGCTGTTCATTTCAATCCTCCTCGGAAATTTGCTTCCTCGAATATCTTCTCCTCGGAGAATTCTTCTTCAAACGCAAGATTCCTCCTCGAAAATGCACTTTCTTAGATGTTTTCTTTTCGAATAATTCTTCTTCAAATGCAAAATTTCTCCTCGAAAAAGCCTTTCTTGAACAAAGTTTTAAATACCACGTCTTTTCGATAAAATGTCTTTCCAACATCTTAAATACCACGTCTCTTCGACAAAATGTCTTTCCAACAAATGTATCCTTCGAATACAGAATACCTTTTACGCCATACTAATCAGTAGCCCCCCAATCCTTGCAATATTTTAGCAAGACTTGAACCAGGCCTCGTCAATATCGTTCATCTGAATTAACTGTATCAGCACACCATAGCCTCCAATACTAGGCTAATAGATTGCAAGTATTTGATCGAAAAACCTATGACGTCAGCAGTCGTAAATCTTTGTCAACAAATCGTTTTAGAGATCTTTTCCTATTCCCAAGACTTCTCCCTTGTTTTTCGAACCAACAAAATCACGCCTATGTTGCCCATAATGCCCCCAGGCAAACAATAGAAAAAGTCCTCAGGCTTTGTTTACCCTAAAAGCCCATCTACCTCTATAAATATTGACCCCCTTCCTTAGCATTATAAACTTTTTACTCTAAAAAATTTTAGAGAGAGAAAGCTGGCTTATAAACCGCGTCGGATTCCAAAGTGGCTTCTAATTAGTAAAAAATTCCAAGAGAGAGTTGTTGCTGGTGAATACATGAAGCCTCAACCCTAACCCCATGTCACTATATTCTACGGCTCATGGCCTTCACCATAGAATTCTGCTGCTATCATACCCCACGAAGTTGCACAACGGAGTCTAATATTCGATCTCCACACTGCCAAACGCATGGATAAAGATAGATATCACAAACACTCATCCGGGAAGAGGAAAAGGCACCACCAGGATAAAAGAAGTTTGCAGGAGCGGAAGCATGCCAGGGAAACACCCAGAGAAACACAGACAGCCACCCCGGAGCCCCTCGTATCTTTAGCAGTCGAGAACCCTCCTCGTAAGAAGGATTCCACTGAATCTAGTCTTCTATCTACCCCTTCAATAGCTGGGCATGGGAATCCTCGGTTTTCCCTTTCAAGAACTGTTATTAACGAGGAAGATGTCCAGGAAATGCGTAACAAAATCGTAGCTACTAAAGAAAAAGCAGTTGCCTCAGACGCCCCAGAACCAAAAGCGCAATTGATCCTTTCATTGGACTCTTCTTGTCGGATGACTTCCTCTCCATCAGAAATTTCCAAAGAACAAGCTCGTCGGATCGCCCCAAAATCGAAGGGAAACATTACTCTTCCCCTAGAGCTTGATGTTATTGTTGGCCGCAACATCTGAGGCATCGAGAACAAGCACATGGTTGCTTTGCAGAACATACCGTACAAGTACTTTTCACCATCTGAGGAGCAGATGTTGAGGACTCGTTGGTGCCTTCCTTCATATATCACTATCAGATTCCCATCGAAAGGTGAGACACCCTTATCGGTTAGGGATAACGAATTGATTGTCTACACCGAAATTATGAACTGGGGGCTAAGGTACCCCTTAGACCCCTTTTTCATTGAATATTTCACGAAGATATGCCTCTGTCCATCCTAAGTCGGCCCAAATATGTGGTTTACTCTCGTGGCCTATATCATGGCCTCGAGGATTTCAGGCCACGAATTTTTGCTGGAGCAGCTCATCGGGCTAGCGGGGTTAGCAAAGAATATGTTTTCCCTTTTTATTTGCTAACGCTCAACCGAGGACAAAAGATTTTGAAAGATCTATTAGAAGCTGACAAAAAATGGAGGCAGCAATTTGTATTCTTCTCTGGTCACTGGGAGACGGGGTCTGAAGAAACTCCTTCAAATCCTCACAAGCTCTCTCTTCTGTGGACCAATAAATGTAAGTGCCTTAAACGTTTCGCTTCTCTTGAAGCTATGACTGGGGTGACTAAACCCTATGCTGATTACGTAGAGAGCGCCACCATTGTCTTTACCAGACTCAGCTTATGGGCCAAAGATCACTGAGAAAACCTATTCCGCATATGCTTCATGAGCAACAATTTGGCTAGGAGTCGACTGTGGAGGCTGAATCCCCTTAATCGGGTGAGCTTGAGAGGACTGATGACCCTTCCATCCGAACAAGAAGTTATGGAGTGTGTGACCAAAAAGGACATAGTCATTTATCTCCCAAAACACTCTCATGCTCAAATCCACCTTGATGAGCCCGACGAGGAGGTATCCACCAAAGTCCTTCAATCGGACACCGAGGGGTTGATTACCAATCAAGAGCCGTCCTCTTCAGCAAATATCGAGACAGCTGCGGTAACTTCCCCTTCGAAGAAACCTCTCCATACGAGAAAGAAGAAAGATATTAAGGCAAAAGAAAGTTGAAAACAAGTCGTCCTGGAGCCCATACAAGAATTACCCTATGAGACGAAAACCCAAAATGATGCTCCTGAAATTGCTCAAGGCACCGATGTCCAGGATGTGTCAAGCGAGCCAGAAAAAGAGATGAGTGAGAACTCAAGTCAGACCCTCAGCTCTCCCCTTACTCAAGCTTCAAATCCTGCTCTGATTGAAGGCGTCCCCGTACTTTCACCGCTCCCTCTCCGCCGGAGTGATCCTCCGCAGAGTGTCGACATCAATATCCTTACTGGAGAGTCCTCGGATTTTGACCCCACAGCTCTTAGGTCATCTTCAAGCTCCTTCGAAATTCATTCACATAACGAATTTTCCCTAAGCTTTCGCAACCTGATTCATGGTTCAGTCAACATGGGGAGAAGGATGCGGCATCTCGAGGGCCGAAATAATTACTATAAATTCAAAGCATCTCTTACTACGTCTCAACTCGAAGAGGCAAAGAAACAGCATTCCATTATAGAGCGTCAAGCAGATGCACTCTATGAGAGGTTTTCTGCCTCCGAAAGTTATGTGGTGATGCTCGAAAGGTGCTGCCATGAAGAGAGAGACCTCTACAAAAAGAAGACGGAGGCCCAAGAAACAATGTTGGCTGAATATCGGAAAGCTCACCATATCGCATGCAAAGGATTTAATGACTGTGTTGCTGATTTCCAGAAAGTGAAAGAAGAACGAGATAAGTTGACAAAGCGGATTGAAGATTTTCCTAGGAAATTTGAGGAAGAGAAGGACAAAGTTATGAATTCTTATGCAGCAAAATGCGCGGCTAATCTCAACAATCGAGATGCTACGGTCCAAGCTGGGCTTATTACACAGATTCATACGGAGTACACTGAGTATAACTTAGGCAGCTTTTGGAAGCTCGTCTCTCCAGACCTTCGACCTCCTAACATTGTGCTGAGCAACAGCGAACCATCAGATTTTGAGGATAAGGAGGCCTCGGAAACTTCCAAGTAGGTAAATGGTGTATGACAAAGTATGATGTTGTTTGTCTAGTTAATTTTTGTGTAAGATGTGTAAGGTTTAAGTTATGTGTAAGACATATTTGCATCTAACTAATTTTTTTTGTTAAAGTGTATCTTCTTCGAAGGCTTGTATGTGCCAATAGATTATGATAACTATGAAATTTTTTAATCATAACATACACGTTTATTCGAAGAGAAAATAAATGTGGCAACTTGCTTTAAATGGTTGTTTTATGCCGATTTTCATCGTAATAAGTGCGCCAATTTGCGTTGAACTCTGCTCAAAGGAATTCTTAGAGAAAATAGTTAGAGACAAAGACTGTTGTCTTAGTCATAATAGTTTGAAGTAAAGAAAGAAAATTTGTCAGACGCAATAGTTCGAGGCAAAAAATACGGTTGCATTAATTAGCTCATAGTGGCACCTCGTTAAAACCTTCATGTGCCTATCAAGGTAGGAAAGAGTATGCCCTCGCTGTTTTTGGTAAGCCCGAAAATAAACAAAAATAAATATTACATGCTAACTTTTCATTACTCCAAATACAATTTCAAATGTTCGATGTTCCATGGAAGCCTCAGACATTGCCCTTCCTTGTCTTTTAATCTATATGTTCCCTACTTTACTTTCTATATTACTTCATAGGGGCCTTCCCAATTTGGTCCTAACTTTCCAAGAGTCTTCTCTTTAGTATGCAGAAAAACTTTGCGTAATACTTTGTCCCCCACCTTGAAATCTCTATGCTTTACTTTAGAAGCATATATACTCCTCATTAATGTTTGATAATGCAAGGAATTCAACTGTGCACGTTGTCTTTTCTCTTCAACCAAATCCAATTCCAAGGCTCTGCTTTGGTCATTCAAATCTTCTGTATAAGCTGCTACTCGATATGATGGGAAGAAAATCTCTGAAGGGACGACTGCATCCATACCATATACTAAGGAAAACGGAGATGCGGCAGTGGCAGTTTGAGGCGTTGTCCTATAAGCCTACAATACTTCTTGCAAATAATCAGGCCATCTTCCTGCCTTTCCTTCCAAATTCTTCTTCAATCTATCCAAAATTGTTCGATTGGTCACTTCCACCTAACCGTTAGCTTGTGGATGAAATGGGGCGGAAAAGCATTGTTGTATGCCCCTTGAAAGGAAAAAACTTTTAAATTCTTTGTTGTCGAACTGAGGTCCGTTGTCTGTTTTGATTTGTATGGGCACCCCAAAACGACAACAAATATTTGACACCACAAATTTGATAACATCTTTTGCTTTTGTCCCTGCCAGGGGTTCCGCTTCCATCCACTTAGAAAAATAATCCACTGCTACAATGATGGTAGACGTCATTGGTAAGGGCCCAACCAGGTCAATGCCCCACCTATCAAATGGAACTGCTTCTGAAATACGCTCCAAAAACATCACAGGCTTGTGGATTATGTTTGCATAGCGCTGACATGTATCACATCGTTGTACTAAATCTTTCGCATCAGAAGAGATAGTCGGCCAATAATAACAAGCCAAAAATACCCGTCGAATAAACGCCTTATACTCACAATGGGCCGAACCTTCCCCATCGTGCAACTCTGATAGGACAAACTGCGACTCGTCCTTGGTCAGACATCTCAGTAACAGTCGGCTCAAATATTTCTTATATAGAACTCCTCCCAACATGACATAATCATAAGACTTGAACTTGATCCTCATAGCCTCATACGTTTTAGCGCGTAAACTATCTTTTTCCAAGAAGTCAATAATTTCTGACCTCCAATCATTTGCGATCACGTTGCTTACCTCTTTGAAGTTCATCTAATGCTTTGTATCGATCATGACCGATGGGTGCTCCTGAATCAAGACCTATGGGTAACCCTCCGATCGCGAAGTTGTAGCCAAAGAATCTGAGATGACATTTGCCTCTCTTCGAACAGGCTCATACTGAACCCCATCGAATTCGGCCACTAAATCTTTTAATACTTTTAGGTACTGTATCAATTTATCTTTTCTGGCCTCAAACTCGCCCAAAGCTTGATTTATCACCAACTGTGAATCATTCATCAGTTTAATCCTTTTGGCCCCACATATTCGAGCCAATCGCAAATCCGCTAATGTTGCTTCGTATTCTGATTCATTATTGGTTGCCTTAAAACCGAATCGAATAGCTTGGAACATGGTTATCCCTTCTGGAGAAATTAACTGCACACCCGCACCACTTCCACAATTATTCGAACCCCCATCTGTTCGAACCAACCATTCTGTGTGATCGAAGTGGTCAATAGTCTCCCTGTCATCCCTATCCGAGTGGAACTCGACCAAAAAATCAGCCAAAACCTGAGCTTTTATTGTCGTCTGAGGCTCAAATGTTATATCAAAGTCTCCCAGTTTGACTGACCATTTAGTCATTCTCCCAGATATATCCGGCTTCTGTAACAAACCTTTCAGGGGAATGTCGTTCGAACAACAATAGGGTGTGCCTGGAAGTAAGGTCTCATTTTTCGGGCAGTTTTGACCAGATCCAAAGCAACCTTTTCCAACTTAAGATATCGTTTCTCAGCATCCAACAAACTTTTGTTGATATAGTAAATGGGTTTCAAAAGACTGGCCTCTTCTCGGAGTAAAACGGCACTGACTGCATAATCTGATACCGCCACGTAGATAATCAATCTCTCACCCACTAATGGTTTAGACAGCACATCAGGGGAAGTCAAATATTCTTGAATTTGGCGAAAAGCTGCTGAACACTCCTCAGTCCAATTGAATTGTTTCGCATTCCGCAACACCTTGAAGAAAGGTGCGCATTTATTCGAAGATCGAGAAATGAACCTATTTAGCGATGCCAATCTCCTTGTCACGATCTGGACTTCCTTGATATTCTGAGGTGGGTCATGGTTGTTAAAGCTTTTATATGGTCCGGGTCAGCTTCTATACCCTTTTCACTTATCATATAGCAAAGAACTTACCTGATCGTACCCCGAAAATGCACTTTTCCGGATTCAATTTCAAATTGACTTTATTTAAATTGTTAAAAGTTTCTTCCAAGTCAGCAAAATGATTTTCGTCCAACAAATTTTTGACAAGCATATCATCGATGTAAGCTTCGACATTTCTACCAATTTGTCCCTCAAACGTTTTGTTGACGTACCGCTGATAAGTTGCCCCTGCATTCTTCAGGCCAAATATCATAACCTTGTAGTAATATAATCCTCTCCTGGTGATAAATGATGTGCTCTCTTCATCTTTGGCATCTAACCAGATTTGATTATATCCTGAGTAAGCATCCATAAAAGACAATAACCGATTGCCTGCAGTCGAGTCTACTAACTGATCAATTTGGGGCACCGGAAAAGGATTCTTGGGGCAAGCTCTATTCAGGTCCGTGAAATCCACGCACATCCTCCACTTGCCATTCTTTTTCCTGACCAAGACTGGGTTCGAGGCCCATACGGGATATTGTGACTCTCGAATGTGAACTATACTTAATAACCTTTCCACTTCTAAAAGAATTGCTGCAGACTTCTCCTGCGAAACTGGTCTTCTTTTCTGGACAATGGGTCGAACATCAAGCCGTAGTGCAAGTTTATGACATATTATCTCTGGCGGTACTCCTGTCACATCCTGTGCGCACCAAAAAAACATATCTATCTTGTTAGATAAAAACGTAATCAATCTTTCCCTGAACTCAAAAGGAACTTTTACTCCGATCTTCAAAAAATTTCCATCTGCAAACTTATGCTCCTCAGAATCCTCTTCTGGGACCAGAAATCCGGGGGTCTCCCTCGGATCATCACATGGAATGATTTTCGGGGAAGGCCCCTTTAAATGCTATGCCTTTTCTAATACGCCTCCCCGAACTCCTTTCGAAGATAAAGCTACTTGGTAACATTCTCGGGCCATCTTCTGGCTGCTCCTTATTGTCCCTATATTATTTCCAACCACATATTTCAGACACTGGTGTACCGTCGAAATCACACCATGCATTCGGGACAGCCAAGAGGGAGCTAAAATCGCATTATATGATGTTGGTACGTCAACAACAATAAACAGTACTTCCACTTCCTTTTTAAACGGCCCACGACCTAATTCGACCATGCACTGAAACTCTCCAGCAACCACTGTTGCGGCCCTGGTAAATCCCACTATGGTTCTGTCGGATCGTCGTATAACAGGTGGTCAGAAATTCTCCTGTAGGTGGTCATAAATAAGATGTTCGCAGAGCTCCCTGTATCAATGAGGATCTTCTAAACTTGGTCTCCAGCGTGCCCGCAACGATGACTACCGCATCCTCATGTGGGTCCGCAATATTCATCATGTCATCATCATCAAAACACATGATGGGTTATGGCAGGAGATGCATTTATACCCCTGCCTCAATCTGTGTGGTCAAGTTTACCATATGTCTCTTCCGCGAACTATTAAAGTTCCCCGTGATGGTATCTCCTCCAAAGATAGCATGCGACTCAAAAAAACCACAAAGGTCATTTACTTTCCCCATTGGAATAATTTCCTCTACCATGTTCACGTTGTTCCTCCCCGGCTGGGGATCTAGATACTCTTGTTCAATATCGAAATATATCAATCTATTCAGAAATCACCATTGTTGTACCAGCGATTTTGGGGACAGCCTTTGTCATCGGATTCTTCTGGGAATTTTTTTTCACAAACTCTAACAACATTCCGTTCTCGGTCAAAGTTTGCACTTCTTTCTTCAGAGCAATGCAGTCCTTAGTATCGTGCCCAATATCCTCGTGATACTTACAGTACTTGCTAACACTTCTGGTCTCCCTTGGAGTCTGAATAGGAAAAGGTTTTCTGAACTGCAACGTTGACCTTTCCTTATCAAATATCGTGACGATATTTTTCGTTAACTCCGCGAAATAGTCTGGTCGAACCCATTTGTTCGAAATTGGCCTTTCTCTTTGGTTATAATTTTACTGATTGCCATAGTGCTGTGGATTCGTTCTCTACCTCGGCGGATACTGACTCGTACTTTTAGCTTGAACATTGGCACGGGGCCCTTGGTTACTGAAGGTGGTTCGTTGAAATTGGTTATGATCCAACTGATCGCCTGATCATTTCTCAGATGCTTGAGTCTCCTCTACCAAAATTATTTTCTCAACTTGATCTAACAATACCCTAAAGGTCATGGCTTGACTCTCCGCCACCGTGTCCTTTAAGAGTTCAGGGAGTAGTCTCATCCTGAAAGCTGCAAGTGCCATTGAGTCTTTGCAATACTCCATGTCCGTTTTTGTTTTGACGAATCGATTGGTGTAATCCTTCAAGCTTTCCCCGACTTTTTTCCTGCAGTATATTATCGTATCTCCATTAGCTTGAAACCTTTTTCTCCCACAAAGTGTTGTCTAAAGATATTCCAAAACATGTCAAAATTCTTTATCGAGCCCTGTGGAAGCCGATTGTACCACTTGGAAGCCACCCCCTTGAAAGTCTGAGAAAACGCCCTACATAACAACTTATCATCGTCGTCGAAATTAATCATGAAGTTCTTGAATTGCTCGATATGGTTATCGGGGTCTTACGTCCCATCGAACTTTTCTAACTTCGAGATATCAAAATGTTTTGGGAGGTTGCCAACTAAACTTTCTGAAGACAAGGGAGAAGCTCTCCAATTGTGACCCGTCCGATAAACGTTAGCTCTCAAGTTTTCATGGCTTGGAAAATATAATCCCTCCTCGGATGGCAAAGTGTATTGATGCTCCCACTCCGAATTTTGCGGGTCTACGTTTTGGCAACCTCGCTCATCAACTCGGGTATGATCACTCTTTCCCCTCGGAGATTTCATCTCCAAGCTTCTTCCCCTGCGTTGCTCCACACGTCTTCGACCGTGTCTTTTCTTTCTGTGAGTTTTCCTAAGAGATGAATTCGATGAGCTGTAACGAGAATAACCGCTTGAGTCAGAAGATTCTATATGGCGCTTTTCTTTCCTCCTCGAAGAACGGCGCTCATAACCTTTATATCTATCGTCTCTTGTTTTAGGACGAAAATCGGTTTCACGCTCCTCTTTTCCACTGTCTGGCTCCTCTCTCACCTCAGAACGAAGATTTGCCTGTACGGTTTCTTTTTCCGCCCTTAATCTTTCAATTTCCAGCAATAACTCGTTTCTTCGAGCCAGGAGATCTGAGTCATCAAAGTTGCCTCCGCCGTGCTGGCCACCATGCGCCTCAAACTCCATATCATTTTGATATGCATCACCCACCAGGTTCTCCTCGCAATCATTAACAAACCCGTCCCCTTGCTCTTCCATGATTCTACTCGGATTAGGAATAATTTCCAAGAAGCGATTGTCGTTAGAGCAGTCGTCGTTTCCCACAGACGGCACCACTGAAGAGTTTTAAGAACATCTCTAGGGTAATTTTGTGTTACGAAAATCTTTTAACGTCAAAATAGAATTAAGATCTTTATTTAGGAGCCTTTCTAGAGAGAGAAAGTCAGAGCAAGACTAAGTAGGGAGAGAAAGCAATATTATATTCATCCTAGAATCTATAAAGCGCGTGTGGTCCTTTTATAGTACAATTATGGGTCCCACATGCTTTAACTCCTACTTATTACATCTTTGGTCCCTATATCTTTCTACCTCTTTATAATAACTATTTCTATTGTATTCTTTACAATTCTCCCCTAATACAACTTCTTCTTTATAATTCTCTCCTAATAAAACTACTTCTTTACAATTTTTCCATACGTCTTTTATTCTCCCTCATCAATTGTGACTAGTTTATATGTCTGACCTTGGATAATCGGTCTACTTTGGAAACAACAGCTTCTGCCTTTTCTGATGAAAATGCCCGCATTTTTTGAATAACTGGTTTCACCTTCAGATTAATACTTAGGCTATGGTAAATTTCTTCAATTGGAGTTCCTATCACGTCTTCTGTTTTCCAAGCGAAAACATCCAGATATATGATACAAATTGTAAGAGTTGTTGTCGTAGAATTGGGGTTAATAAGGTTCCTATTCGAAGTTCTCTTCCCTCTAAAAAAGTATATTCCTCTATTTCTTCACTTACTGTTAATGACCTTGGGGTTTCCCTCAGATTGTCAACCCTTTCCTCAGAATCTGAGTTCAACTCCCCTGATTGTTATTCATTCATCATATCACCACTACTGGATCCTCGAATCCAAAGAGCAATGGTGTAGCATTCCCTGGAAACCTTTTGGTATGATGACATACTTGAAACATTGATGGACTGTTGATACAATGTCATACATCCTTGAAAACCAGGATCTTCTAAAAATGGCATTATCGCTTGTTGGACAATCCACCACCATGAAAAGTACTTGAACCTTCTTCCCTATTACACATGCAGTCACTCTAGTGAAACCAATGATAGTACGCTCTGACTGAGAAATCCAATGAGGGTTGCACATCCTATCATTAGTAGCTTTAAAAAGGACATTCGCAGAACTCCCAGTATCTATCAATATGCGTCGAATCTCAACGCCATCGATCTCTGCCGCAATGACCACTGCATCCTCATGTGGCCTCGCAGTTTCCCGCAAATCATCTTCATCAAAAATGGTAAAAGGAATGTTTCTCTTACCATACAAATTAGTAGACATTTTTCCCTCCATCTGAGTAGCCAATCTCACAATATGTTTTTATTCTAAAGCTAAGTGTTCTCGGTCATGGAATCACCCTAAAAATGGCTAAGGATTCAAAATACTCATACAAGCCTTACACATGGCCCTTATTTACCAGTTTTTCCACTGCCATCAAAATAAACCTGATGGGATCCGTGTCCAAGTATTCTGATACAGCATCAAAGTCATCAACCTTCGAATCCAGGATCATCAAATTTTCAGCCTGTGCACCTGGATTGGTTGGTCGCGAAGTTAATATTATGGGATTTTTTTATGCATTGTTATGTGACTTCACATAGATCAATAACTTCCCATTTTCAATTAATGTTTGAACTTCCTTCTTCAAAGCGATGTAGTCAGTAGTATCATGATTAATATCATTGTCATACCTACAGAAATTTTTATTTCACTCCTCCATAGGCTTGTTGATTGGAGCGGGTTTCTTAAAATTTACATATCCTTTAGTTTTATCAAAAATTACAGCCACTTTTAGTCAGATCTGCATAGTATTTAGGCCTTATCCATTTATTTGGACTCGGCCAATTGAATTGGTATGATGGAGCTTGATTCGAATACCCTCACGTTCGAAGTGGTAGGTTATTGTTCATCGGACGTGCTTGTTGAGCAGAATTTGAAGATTACCCTTGGTTATGGGGCACCTATCCTGAATTCTTCGGAATATTCATTGATGCCTCTCGAAACCTGGTTAATTCTTCAACCTTAATTTGGTTTTAAACTTGAGCCATTAAAGCCCAAAAAACTAAGGCTCTTCTTATTATTGTTTCATTATCCAGGTCTCCTGGCAATAATTCTTGGCGAAAAGCTGTCATAGCCACCAATTCTTCATAATTATCCAGATTTACTTCTGTCAAGACAAAGCACTTCGTATAATCCTTCAACTTTTCTCCAACTGCTTTCTTGCATTGGATGATTGTATCCCTATTTTCCCTTATTTCCTTACTTCCAATGAAAAACGGTATAAAAGTCTCTGAAGTTCAAAATGGATCCCCTCAGAATTCGGTTATACCATTTCAAATATCTTCCCTTTAAAGTCTGGGAAAAATCCCGACACACTAGCTTGAGGTCATCGTCAAAATAATTTTTGAACTGTTTGATCTGATCATATGGATGTTGCATCCCATCAAACTTTTCAACTTTTGAAATGTCAAAACGCTTCGGACACGTGATACATCTATTCTCATTTATCAACGGAGAATTCCTCCAATCAACACCTAGAACATACTGATCTTCGGTTCCTATTACCACATATAAATTCTGATCATCCCCATTGTACTGATTTGATGTATTTCCTTTACACCAGTTAGAATCCCTCAAACTTTGAGGTACAATATCCCTTCTAGCTTTATGTTTTTTCTTAGATTTACGAGGTTGATCCTTCTCTTCTTTCGAAGAGCCTCGATATCTTTTAAAACCTGATCCAGAGCTTTCAACCTCCTCATCATTATATATAATATACCTTTGTTTATCTTTCTTTTCCTTTCGAGAAGAATGATGTTCTTTTGGCGCTTCGAAGAGCGCCTTTTTATGTTCACTTATGAATTAACAATCAATGCAAGATCAACAAATTGATCACCGGTATCATTTTGGTCATTCATTTGCCTTACCTCGGATTTCATCCTTGTCGACTGAATCTCCTCCTCTCTTTGATCGTATTTCTCGTTCAGAGCATTTATCTTATCCAGAAGTTTATTCATTCGCAACTCTATCTCAGACTGAGTCGTGTGAATCGGAGTAGACCCTTCTTGTCTGTCATCTCTCCTTTGTAAATATTTTTTCTGCATTTTGACAAATGATAGAACCAACGGGTCATTTTCTGAATTCATTGCAAATCTTTAAGATTATTTTTCATGATTAATAAAATTCAAACTAGCAAAGTAGACACCAATTATTGATTGGCAGCGGAGTTGCCAATTTGGTGAGTTTTATTACTTGAACTGTCGTAGTTAATCAAGAGAAGTCAGATTTTAGAAAGATAAATAGATTTTAGAGCGAGAAAATTAGAATGCTCAAATGATCTAACTCAGAAAGCCAACCCCCTTATTAGATCTGTATTGGCCTTTATATAGAGGCGCAAGGACTTAGCTCATAACTGAATTCGGTTACAAAAAAAGGCTAATTACATGTTAGTCCATAATCAAAATACATAATCTTTAATTCCTCATCTAACTTTACAATCTATCACAAAAAGTTTTATTCCTTACATTTCAATCCTCTAAGTTTCATTTCCTTGTCAACTTTCATACTAAAATATCTAATTCTAAATTGTTTAACAGATAATCATAGAAATGGAAAAAAAATAACATATCAAATTAAAGAAAACAAATATACATTGTTTTATATATATATTTTTAAATGTTCTTTTATTATGGCTATGTTTTTTACAACGTTCGAACATTAATTTATGAAATAACTCTTTACATTAGCATAGAATATATTTCTTCTTAGGTCTTTCAGTACTCATTTTCAAGATAGGTGAAAGAACAGTAGGAGATGGATTTGATCAAAAAGCTTCACCAAGCATGCCCCGAGAATAAGTTTCCTTATAAAAACTTGAACTGTAACATGACTCCTCATATACTAGATATAGCAACACAAGCATGTGAATAAGGGAAACGCTTAATTTTCCAACTACCACAAGAACATTTATTGTTCAAAAGATCAACAACCATAACCGATTTCAATTGAACTTTAAATGCTACGTTGGTAGACAACTGTTAGGGTGGCGACCAAAGTCTCACATCCCACATCGGTTAAACATGGGAAGGATCAGCAGTATATAAGTAAGAACATACCTCAACTACCATGAGGCTTTTCGGTAGTGGACCAAATGCAAAACCGTGAGGGCCTTCGGGTGCCAAAGCGGACAATAGCATACTAGTGTTGAGATCGGTTGTGTTCTTACTTATATACGGAGGTGGAATATGCGGATCGGACCCCTAATTCACAACACCCATATTCCCAACACGTGGTATCAGAGCGTCAGGCCCAGACGGAACGCGATGATGGTGGTAATATTCTCAGAGGTCGAACATGATGAACCAGTAGTCATGCTCAAGGTGAATGATCTACTCTATACATCCTAGTTCGGAGTGTCCATGACTCATCAAGCGGTAGTACTTGATTGGAGTGGATAGTGGAGCTAGAGCGTCAATGACTCATCAAGCGGTGGTACTTGATTGGAGTGGATAGTGGAGCTAGAGCGTCCATGACTCATCAAGCGGTGGTACTTGATTGGAGTGGATAGTGGAGCTAAGGAACAAGCGCAGGATGGTCGAGTGAGTAGATAGATCCGCTGTAAAAAGTTGTATTGCTCAGATGGAGCAATCTCTGATTAGAGTGAGCGGATGAAAATCAATTGAGAGGAGACTAAGTGGTACTTTGTTCGAGAGGAGGATTTGTTAGGGTGGCGACCAAAGTCCCACATCCCACATCGGTTAAACATGGGAAGGATCAGCAGTATATAAGTAAGAACATACGTCAACTACCATGAGGCCTTTTGGTAGTGGACCAGATGCAAAACCGTGAGGGCCTTCGGGTGCCAAAGCTGACAATATCATACTAGTGTTGAGATCGGTTGTGTTCTTACTTATATACGGAGGCATAATCCACGTACCGGACCCCCATATTCCCAACAACAACCGAACAATCCACGTACGATATTATTCCACGTTATTTTTAATCTTATTCTCAATATTAGGATAAAGTTCGTTATTCCAACGTAAATAATCAAAATGATACTTTGAAATCTCGGCCATAAGTATAATCTTAATTTTATTCAATAATTCTGAAATAGGCAGGCTACAGATTTATTTAATTTGATTATCAAAAGACTCAGTTGGACTGGAAGCTATAAAACCATAACGTTTACCTATAAAGTATGCGCAAACGCAATTTTCAAGAGGAAGGTTTTTATGAAGGTAAGTGTTTTTTTACCACCATATCGAACAAACTTGCAGTGGATGCATAAGCAGATTGTTTCAAAATCTTAACCAACTTATTCTTTAGATCTTTTGGTGAATGTCTCAATACACGCTTTAGATTTTCAATAATATGATAAAGACAATATGAATGGTCGCAATCAGAGAAAATAATTGACACAACATATCGTAATAAAAAATTGGAAGTATGATCGTATTGAAACAGTCCAAATGGTTATAAATATTTTTTCAAATCCTAAATTGTTATCGGTAAATAAATTTGATTCTCAATGATTATTAGTACTTTATTCAAAAATAAATATTAAAAATAATATTTTTGTATAATTTTAGCCGACTCGTACACCATATATTAAAAAGAACAACTATATCCTTGTGATCTTTTTTATTTTCTCAAATTTCACAAGTGTTTTTCACTTTGTTACTTTCTTCATCAAGGAATATCCAAACATATCTTTATAATTCTTGTTATGATTTACATAAAAACAATACCTAAATCCAAAACATACATCTAATTCTAAAACCAGCCTTCAGAATTAGGTGTTTATTTATAAAAAATACATCTAATTCTAAAACCAACCATCAGAATTAATAGTTTAAAAAAAATGTAGTTTCATGTTTTTTAAAAGTTTTTGAAAATCAAATGCTTGAGATTTAATGAATCTAATACTTAAATTTAAAATTAGTAACTCCTCTTAATAGTTTGGATGACATTTTTAGGGGTTAGATTCATTGTTTTTTTTTCTATTAATTTAATATTGTTTGATTTAAGTTTTGAACTTTTTTTTATTTTTTTAATTTTAATTTTTTAAAAATTTATAAACATAATTTGAGTTGAATATTAGGAAATTAAATCTTCGTAGAAAATAAAGAGAAAGTTAGAGTATATATTAGGTTGTATATGGAATTATTATGTAGTTGTAAGAAAAAATCAATGGTTAATCAGTCAAACTAGGATTTCTTTCGAAACCTGCTCATACACCATCTGTGAACATAAACATTAATGTAAAAATTTACTTAATATTGACCAATGACAAAAGAAACAAACAAGCCTCGACGAAACCATCGCTAAAAGATACTGTTCTATTGATTTTGGTAGTATTTCGTTTATTTCAAAAGCCATGGCACAGAAAACCAATATATTAACGAATTAATAAATGTAAAGTAAATGAATATAAAAATACAAAACAAAACTAAACAAAAAGAGAAGAAGAGCGTTTTCTGGCGCTGCTTCAAATCTAAATAGGTTCCATTTTGATTTAGAGCAACAAAACTAAACTACCATCAACATTTAGTCAAAACAGCCTATAGAAATTTCTGCAGCTGCACCTTAGTAGAATAGACAGTATAGTCCAAAGTTTATCAAAAATTCTAGAGTCAACATTCAGCAGCCATAAATTTAAAAACGCTGCTCAACATTCAAAATTTAACAGACCAGCTGTGATTCTATAGAGAACTTGTGAGAAACTTTACACATTGCTCGTTCCGTTCTTCTGCCTGTATTCTACAATCTGGGAAAATCAAAAGAATATATATTTCAGGTTTACAACTTCTTTTTCAAATCAGAGTTAGATAGAAAATCGGAGTAAGACATACATAAGAGACTTGCAACTTGTGGACTATTATCAACAGAAAACTAACTCACCAGATAATTTTCTGGCATAAACTCGCTGTTAGGCTTAAGCTCAGCCAAAGTTTGTTGGTCTTCTAAGAATCGCAGCTGAGATATTGATGAGGTTGAAGAAGAACCTTTGTCAGCATCATGGTGTCCACTGGAAATACATAGTTCGATGGCATCCGCCGGCACATTCAAAGGGACTGCAGCATACTGTGTATAATATATAACACCGTTATTAACCAGCTGGAAATGATGTTAGACAGAGAAAAGAACCGCGTGATAGAACTACAAGTCGAAGCACATAACCAATGTAGGGAAGGGAAACAAAAAAGAAAAAATTGTTGAAAGACAGAATGGTATCCGGCAAGGATTCCATCTTTGTTATATCCGTTATTACGTTAAAAGTCAAAACTAATGATTCATTTATCATTGAATTTTATAGTTATTAGTAATTCAAGAGTAGATTAAATTGTATATAGTGCCACATCACATGAGACTATGGTCTCATCTAAAAACAATTAAAGCATATTAGAGTACCATTACTAACCAATACATAGGAGGGAATAACTCTATATCATAAAGTAGGTCATTTTTCTTAGTATGAATGATGTAAGAGATTAGACATAACTTCCAGCAGTAGAGAGAGCATAAAAAAAGGTCATTAGTGTGACTAAATATACATGGAGAACGTGGAAGTAGCACATCACTGGACCGAAACTGGGGTGACAAGCCTGATTTTAGAAAATTGTTGAATTGTTATATGAATGTCAGCAAAAAAAAAGTGTCCTATTAATCATTGGATATTCAAAAAAATTACTTTCCCTAAAACCTAAGGACTTGGCCAAAATATCTCAAAATTCCAGAAAGGGCCCAGCCCTTAGGCAAGAAAAACTCAGGTCTTTCAACCTTACAAACAAGGAAGTTTTGATCAGTGGCGAAGATATAAATAACTTACCTGACGTAGTTCTTTGACTAACAAACTGGGCATGCAGCAAATGAATGGCTCAGGAAAATTCAATACACTTTGTCTATCGAATGGTTCAAGCTTGAGATGAACATCCAACTGCAAGTTACAAACAAATTTGGTATGCGTGACATGTGTATTGCTTGTGAAATACCCAATATTTTACATAAAAACCCTTATAAGTTTTATTTTTTTAATTTTCTAAAATTTTCAATATAGCCACATCTGCCTGAGATTACTGGAAGCACCGTTTCTCTATAGACAAACTAAACATAAAACATGATATACTAATTTTGTGAATATCCATAAAATTAAGTTTTTAGCTTATTGCCCAATGCATATAGATTCTGCCACAATAACATACACCCAATCTCTATGGAAATAAGTTACCCAAGTAACTAATTACCTGGGAAAATTCAAAAGTGAAAAAAACCCACCTTTTAAAGAAAAATATTGGGTTTACATACCTCCTCCCTCTCCTTTAAGCTTCCCATATGTTTCATGAGACGGTTGAAGCGAGCACGCGAAGTTTTACTACTGGAACCACCAGAGCTTCCATGGCGTGTGTGGCTCCTAGTACCACCCTTTCCCCATGCAAGTACTTCCCCGTTCCACACATGCCCAAGAGAAGTTCCTCTGCTTTCCTTGCGTGCTTCTGAATCCTTTTCGACGCAATTCCCATCGTTAATTACCACTGATGAAGAAGGCAGGGAAGGACGGCCTTTCTTGCGCTTATATGGCCTGAATATTGCACCCTGCTCATCGGATGACGTACCTCTGCTACCATTATCATAATCATCCTCATGGTCTTCAGATGTTGGATTTCTTTTTCTTTTAGAAGTATTGCCATTATTCCGCTGTGGTCGAGTTACATACGCGGTGTCTTTCCCCAATGAACGTCTCTTAGCAAGAGCTTCTGACTGTCGGTGAGATACTTGGGCGATAGAGGCTTGAATCTGCACAACAGCAAAACCTTAAATAGAGAACACCACAACGTCCACATATTCCCGAAACAATGAGGCCTTAAGCCTATGTTGCCTGGTGTCACGGGCGTACGATCAGAATCTTGTTTGAGAGAGTTTGTTTGTCACTTACCTAACAGTGGAATACTATATCGAAAGTGTTAACTTGTATATTATAAAGTATCAGCAAGAATTATGACCACCGAATATGACTAAAATGACAGAGAACCATATATGTGATTATTACTAGAGCTAAAACCTAAGACCACAATAACCAAGTTTTCAATAATGTGGTATGTCAAACCACCACCATTATTCTTAAAAAGTAATATTAGTGCATCAAATATCCAATGTCCGTGCTTGATAGATACTATATGGACATTTGTTGCCATATATGCCTTAATGTAGAAGAAGTTGAGATGGACAGTCACAAAGGCCACCGAAAGTATGTCATCTTATACACCTTAAATGTTATAAACTCAAAACCATCCACAGCTAGAAGATGAACATAAAAATGCAGACATGAGCAAGCACGCAAGCCAGACCTCATGAAAATACACAACTGTAATTCAGCATGGCCCTCAGGTATGAAGGGACCCTAAAATAAATCAATTTACTGGATCCAAATTTAAACAGTATATACTATACCAACAAAAAAAAACACTTGCATATGAGAAACCATTTTTTAAATTTGTTTTATCCCTTTTGGATATATTTTCACATAACAAACATTCATTTACTCAGGAATCCGACCTGCTGATTGCGACTTCTATCCTCTTCACACAAAGCTAGTTCCTGAACCGAGTACCAAAGAAGGAAAGGGTGACTAATTTGCAGAATTGTCGGATTTAAAAAGGGAGAGCCAAAAAATGTATACCTCCTCCTCGTATTGATCTATATTTGGATACAGATTTGCGATAATAGCATCAAACCTTGGGTCATCTCTTAAAGACCGCCGACTTGCGCAATGTTTCCGGCAAGCAGGGCACTCATTGTTCCTGCAAATTTATAAGAAAAATAGTTAGTGCCCAATGGACAGGATCATCAGAATTCATTGGCAATGGAAGGCTATAGATAGCAAAATTAATTGTCCCCGTAATAGTGATCATTTCAAATTATACAGTCCTTGCTAAGATCATGTATTGGTGGACCAAAATACTGAACAATATGCGCACAGAAGGATAAAGAATTTACTGGCATACCCTAATCGCATTGCTTTATCAATACAGTCCCGGCAAAAGCGGTGTAGGCATTCCATCACAGTCCTTGTTTTTCTTATGATTCCTGTAATGCCAACACCACAAGGTGAAAAGGAGGTAATTAGCATACTATACAGGTAGCATAGTAATTTAAGCTAGTCAATGAGCCACAGTCTAGCAAGAAAGCTATATAAATGTAAGATACACAGTCATTGTATACATTGTCAATGATAAACATATATAAATGTAAATGTAAAAAATTATACAGGCACATATATGTAAGAGTTAAAAAAAAAGAGAAGGTTCGAACTAAAACATACCAAGGCATATTGGACACTGTACAATTTTGCGAATCTCAGACAGGTCGATTGACAGAAATCTGCAACGAAAAATTCAGAAATGGTTTAGAAAAGCTTTTAGAACGATATTATATAAGCAACATACAATACTAGAGAGACGAATAGAGTTATAAAAGCAGAAGCTAGAGCTCATACCCCATGCCATTTTACTTAAAAAGGAAAAGCACAATGCAGATCAAATTTGTGCAGGAATCATGTTTGGTATTATACTATCTTATAGAAAATAAAAGTCCATTCAAAAAGTATAAAGTAATAAAAGATAGCCTAAAGCTAATCTGCCCTCCAAACATGAGATAAAATGAAAGCTCATTTTATTACCAAAAGATGAATTATCAGATTAGAGGAAGACCAGAAATAAGTTCCTCTGAATCAATTCAGGCACTTATGAGATTCTACTGGAAATCTCCATCACCATAGTTTTAGTCATAAGAATCCAAACAAAGTAAGACAGTGAACTTGTAATACAAGAGATATTAATGCAGATTTAGAGGCAATTAGATGCAGATATATATACCAAATTAAAGCAAACGATAATATAAGCATTTACTATTGTATCAAATCAGCCAAAGAGAAGCAACAACGAAGCATAGCAGATCAACGATGAGAAGTGCGAAAACTAAGAAGATAGAGATCCATGACATGCAGTAACAATCAACGCACAAATTCAAGTGAATATACCAAATCCTAGATCAAATAGAAAAAGAGACCAACCTAGATATCATAAACGAAACTCGAAATGCAACGCTTTAGTAGAAGCAAGTTTACAAAAAAATCGCAATGAGAAAACAGCGGCACATAGTTCTCGATCACAAACAGTTAAAAAGCGAGCTCGAGAAATGAATATAAGAGAGCGAAAGTGAGAGCTAAAGAGAGAAAGAGAAAAAGAACTCACTCAGAGTTCTCTTCCGACTCGGAGGACGTTGTTCCATCAGAATCTGAGAAAACAGGAGAGAAATTAGTTCGATAAACATGAAAATTTGACGATACACGTCGATGAAGCAAACACTGTCACTAGAGATACACATACACAAAATAAAAACAAATACGTATATATACATATATAGAGGGAAAGGAATTTACAACCTTCGTCTTTTTCTTCGTTTCCAGCATCGTCATTTGCACGCATCATGTCTTCTTCTTCTCTGTCACCTTCTTCATCTTCTTCGTTAGATGGTTGTTGCTTGGCGGCCTCTGTTTCTCGGTCTACTTTGCATTGGTCGCCATGGTCCTGGTGTTGCTGGTCGCCACCGCCACCGCTCTGATTGACGATCAGCAAAGTCTGTTTCGCGGGCATGGTTTGCTGATTTCGAGGTTTTCAAGAGAGAGGGAGTTGTGGCTTGTGAGTTGTGAGTGTGTACCGGCCTTCTTATAGTTTTTTGCAGCGTGCTTTTGGGTCCAGAATTTTCTTATTCTTTTATTTCACATGACTGTTATTTTTTAAAACAATTACTTTCGAAAATAATTGTTTTTTTTTTTTTGAATTTTTTTGTTTTGTTATTCATTTTTCTAATTTTGTTGGTGTTTCATAGCTGTAAAATGTTAGTGGTGGTATAAGTGACAGCTAGGGATCTACTTTATAAATATAATATTAATTTTATATATTTATATTTAATGTAGTTTTGACAAAATAAATAAAGTTTCCTAATTGCGTTTGAAATTAATTGTTTTAGTTAAATATAATGGTTTAAAACACGTTTCTTTTAAAGTTTGTATTTTTATTCGTATTTATTAATTATTATTTTATTGTTTCAGGATAATTACTTTTTTCAATATTTCATTCTCAGAACTTTCATCTTTTATGGATTTTAGTTTTATAGTAAAAATATGGGGCTGCTATCATAAATAAATAAAAAATCAGAAGACATTTATATAAAGTTTAGTCATAAATTTTGATACAAGCTTATTTTTCTTGGGCGAAAACAAATTTTTTTATTTTTTTATTATTCACTGAATATTTTGGAAATCATTTTATATATTTAAAGTCCAGCATGAATGATGCATAGCACTGCCTCCGACTATCATGTATTACTCATGTCTCGCGTCTATCATGCATTATATAAGTCTAGCGTCTATCTTATATTACATTTTTACGGCGTCTATTATGTACTTATATTTTCTAAAGGTTTCGCATGTTTATATGGTACAGTAAAGAAAGCACTTTGAACGTCACGAGAGCAATCAATAGAAAATGTTGTAATACTCTTCATAACGTTAGCATGCTCCACATTATTTTCTCTACATTTGGGGATATATTAGCTTATACAATGGTTTATTACATAAAATATCTGGAAAAAAATAAATAACTATGATTGGGCTATGACAATCAAAGAGAAGCTGAAGAATTCAGTAAACCTTTGTCACAAAACAAAACCAGATAAAATATTTGGATATGTTTCTCTATTAGTGGTTAGTATTTTTTTCTTTATTTTAAAAACATCATTAAAATAGTAAATATATTAAATTTAAAGAATCCTTAAAATGTAGTCATTCATCACAGAACATAAAATTATTTTTCAAGGAGATGCAATTGAAGACAAGATATGAGGATGCTAGAAATGGTTGGGTCATGAAAGGAAAACAAGATTGAATTTTATGTATGCTCTACAGATGAACATGTATATATACACATGTAATTGTCTTGCATATTTGTTTGCATAATATAGTCTCTCATGATTCAAATTGTTTTACATATATAATTGTCTCACATTATGTTTTGGCATTGTTTCGTATAATATCTATATTTTATATCTATCATGCACTACATTTTCTCGCATCTATATTTTAATTCGAAGTTCTACACCTACCGTAAATTATATTATCTCGAATCTATCGTTTAATATAATGTTTCGCGTCTATCATTTAATACATTGTCTATGTATATGTCATTTACTCAAAGTTTTAAAATTTTGTAGGTTTTGAAAGGAGAATTAAACCTCAAATGAATAAGAAGAAGAATTTGATGGAGAGGTCCAACAAGAAGAAGAAGTTGACGAGGAGGAATATTCAAAAGAAGAAGATGTTGATGCAGAGAAAAATAAAGATGATGTTTTTGTGGAAGAATAAAAAGAGGAAGATGTTTTTGTGGAAGAAGAAAAAAAAGATGATATTCACATGGACGAAAAAGAGGATGATATTTGTGTGGAAGAAAAAGAAGATGGTGTTCATGTAGAGGAATAAGAGAATGATGTTCTTGAGGAGGTTCTTGATGGACAAGTTAATCTAAATGATGATTATGAAAGGGAAACTATGGTGGAAATGATTATACTAATGTAGAAATTTTCGTAAAAGAAAACAATATTCAATATATTGCACAAACAATAAAAAATCAACATAGATTAAAAATGCAGGAAATCGAATGAGAAAATTCTAAAACAATATTGCACAGTAAAAATAATGTGGTATTAACAGGACAGAAGTTGGTACCAAGAGAACATAAGTTTCTCATGTATGAAATCAGAAGCTACTACCAAAAAAATTTGTTGCTTCCTCATATGTGATAAATTCAATATCTCATATTATTAGGAATCTAGAGAGACCTACTAAAATAATAAAGAAGAATTCTTCAAACAGAGTAGCTGACAGAAAATACCATATGAAGATAGAAAAATAGAAGACTAAAGAAAATATTATACCAACAAAAGGTAAGCATCTCTCATCTATCACCTTCTAATGGTTTTGAATCTATCACGGTTTCATATCAATCATGATATAGGTTTTCTCATCTCATGGTTGTGAATCTACCATTATTTTAATGGTTTTGTATCATTTACGTGGTTCATCTATCATTATTTACATGGTTGCGCATCTATCATCATTTAAAAGGTTTCATATATTAATATAGCATCGCATGTATTGCCTTGTCCCTCATTAATCAACATTTATGGTCTTTCAACTAATATATTTAAACTGGTCTCGCATGCATCGCATGTCCCACTTCAATCTTTTTTGTATTCCACTTGTCTAGTTTTTAATCTTCAGGTTCATTTATTTTATAGACGATTAATATGAAAACCCTAACAATAACTGAGTTTGTGTCTAACCATAGCATAAACTTAACACAGAATATCAAATATAGAGAGAGATTTAATTGATGTTAATAATTTTGAACTTCAGGTTGCATAACTAAAAAATCACTAGAAAGACAAGGTTATTTGAGAATTGGAAAAAAAGATAAAGAAAACCAAAGAAACAAATGAAGCATATAAAGAGGTGGAACCACAAAAGTCACTTCAACTACCTATGTTGAAGGTAAAAAACCGAGGTGGAGCTTGTAAACACCTCAAAAGATATCTAAAACATATAAAATAAAAAATAAACACATAAAAAGTGGAAGAATCGCCAAATAAAAAAATATGGGTTGTCCTACTTATATGCAACTTTTTACTATTATAGATGTGATACTAGAAATTTATTACAAGCTAGTAGAGCCCTAATATTGATCCTAATACAAACCAAGAGGTGATTACAATCCAGATGGATCAACAAATTGTTGTACATGAACCCGTTTCTAATATTACTGAGGCTTCAGGCCAAGAGGACCTTATTACTATTGTTGTGGAAAAACAAGATCCTCTTCCTAATTTTGCTATGAAAAACTAGAAGAACTATATTATTGTTGATATTAATATGGAAAAAATCACAATCCTCTAATGTTGTTGTGGAAAACAAAGAGGTTTATTTTGTTATAGATGTGATCTGAGATGTTTTTGTTATAGATGTTGGTGTGGTTTATTTTAAGCTGAGCGTAATTTTGTCAAGTGTTATGGAGAATTTTAAGAGTATTAAATGTTTGAGTGTTTTATAGTGAGAGATTTAAGATTCTTGGTTGTATTAAATGTTCATTACCCTCATTAATGAAATTAGTTGGGGTATTTATACCCTTAATGATGGACCCATGGGCTTTCGGGCGAATTATGAAACCGGGTCAAGTTTAAGGATCCATTTACTTAATAAGCTGATTAGCACCTAGCTTAGTCAAAAGGTGTTTAGTTATTTTATACTTTTGTCGTGTCTGGATAGTTCAGTGGGCAGTTTATGTCCGAATTACCCCTGTCCGGATATCTCAGTAGGCAGTGGTGGATTTATCCGGAGTCATCAGTAGCCCCCTTTTTAGGCTTTGTCAAAAATATTTGGTAGGACTAAAAAAATCACTTAGTCAGTCACGATATTTTCCGGCATGTTCGTGTGTTTGGTTCGAGGTTTGTCCGGACTAATTTCTTCTCAGAACTCTAAGAGTTTTTCTTTGGATCGTGGGACATGTGTCGCATTCTGATTTGACCTACCAGCTATTTTTTACCTAGATCGGCGCTCCAACTAAGCCTAAAACGTAACCTCTACATTTAATATTTCCCACGTCAGCGCCGTCTTCAATCATTGCTCGAATCTCTTTGTCTTCTCCTAGGTATCAGTTGTTTTTTCCCACTAATATATAAACCATTTTCTTTCACTGTTTCATTATCTTCATTATTCTACAAAAAAAATTATAGAGCTTTTATTCTTTCTTTCAAAACCGTTCTTGGGTAGTTTTATGTTCACAGCTAGAAACGGTCTTGTAAAAGGCGGCTGGTTGAATTTATCCGAATTAGAGAAGGCAAAGAAAGTTGAACGAGAGAGACACATTGTTGTTGGTCTCCCAGTCTCCCCAGGCGACAAGTCTGATAAATCATCTCAAGAAGCTGATAAAGGATCATCTTCTACCAGGAATCCAAAACCCAAACGTTTATTCAAGCCAAACCTTTCACCAATCCCATCAGGCTCCTCTGTTCAGGAGTCCCAACCTTCAACTACCCAAGAAAAAGAAGTATCAAGCGTTAGAAAATCCTCTCCTTTCATAGCCATGGGATCTGATATTGAGAAATCTTCATAGAAAACCAATTCACGCCGGACAACTCGCTTGGTGAAAGCGCAAGCGACTCCTCACAATCAAAGTCCTCCAAACCGGGGGCCTCTAAATCTACATCGAAAGACAAACCCTCCGGATCAGAGATATCTATAAGAGCCCCAAGAGACAAGCCCTATGGATCGGAGGCAACCAAAGTAACTTCTCAAACTAAGTCCTCCGGAGCTGAGCCCCAACCGGACACCAGGCTTCTGGAAAAAACTGGTGCTCAACCATCCGGGCCGACCATGGAGCCAGAGGCTAAAATCCTTCCATCCATAAAAACTGCTAATCCTTCCACAGTGATGGAAGAAGTGATGGAGGATAGTATCGAAGAGGCCCCATTTGAAAAAGAAGCCTTGGGGAAAACTGGGCACGCTACCACTGACAGGAAAGGGAAAGGCAAAGTGAAGGTTGAAGTGGCTCATCTAGATCTTCCGAGTGCTTGGAGGGCAATGTAGGACCTTTCTTCTAGAAGGTCAACGTGAATTATTGTTGGCCATGCAGAACATCAACTACGTTTATACTCATAGTGTCGAGCTGGGCCAGATCCGGACTAAGTGGGGGATCTCAGAGTCAGTGAAGGTCAGGATTCCTGTCACTTCGGAGACCCTAATGGACTACAAACTCAATGAAATTTTCATCTACACCGAGTTGTTCAACTGGGGGCTCAGATTCCCCTTAGACTCAGAGATCGTCAGGTACTTTCACCTGATTAAGCTTTTCCCAAGCCAGTTAAGCCCTAACGCTTGGTATTCCCTCCTTGCCTGCATAATGGCATCGAGGCTGTCTGGAATCCCTCTCCCTATGGAGCAGTTTGCCTCTGTGGGAAGCATGTGCAAAAATTCTCATATCCCATTCTACCACCACAATATGGGCGATAATTTCAAAGTGGTAAACGATTTATTGGAGTCGGAGAAGAATCGGAAAACTCAATTCTTATTCATTAGTGGGTCATGGGAGAATGGGAGAAATATAAAATCCCAGGTTAACCCCAGTATTCTTACTAGTATGTGGAAGAGTACAAGCAAGTCCCTCAATCTTGTTTTTCATTTTCTCCTTTTCACTTTTACAAATATTCCACTTCTGAATCATTCATTTCTTCCTTTTTAGTATTACCGAATGAGTACACCGATTATCTGGAGGAGGGGCAGACTACATGTGCCAAGTTAAATGCATGGGCTGCAGAACGTTGCGGGAACACTTTCCACAACTGTTTTACTTCTGGCAATTTGGTGAGATCTCACATGTGGAATACCACAGGTCGGAGAGATATTTCATGGGAAGAATTGATTACACTACTTCCCCTAGCTATCATCCTCAAATGAACATAGGAAAAATATGGCAAAGTGGCCTTGCCCTCCAGAGCCAAAGCTCCTAGCAAGATGAAGGGAAAGCGAAAGAAAAAGAAGGTTGCAGCAAAGGTAGTTCGGGTTGCTGCAGAAGAGATTGGTCCGGAGAAACAATAAGGGGAAAACCAAGAAGGAATCGACGCCTCTTTGCTCCAAGTAGTTGAATATGAAACTATTAAGGAGGCAGGAGAAAGACCAAACTCACCAAAGCCTCCGAAGAAGGACCGTAAACGGGGAGCTAGTAGCGATGAAAGGGTCGCCAAGAAGAAGAAGGTCACCTTAAGGGAAGAAATAATCATTTGCCCTTCTGAGCCTCTACCTCCGGCAGACCCAACTGATCCCACCTTAGCAGAGAAGATTCCCACCGGACTGCAATCCAAAGAAGGTACCGGAGGAGAAATTGATGGAGTAGATATCAGTGTCTTCCAAGACATTGATCTTTATTTCAATGATTCTGAGAAAGATGACTTCACTGGCCCCTACCGTCCTTCAAGCTCTTCTAATATGGTGACTTACAATGGCAAGTCTTATACTATCTCCGGGGAGAACGATGTGGTGGCCCATTCTCGTCTCGGTCATATTCAACCAGTACTTAACTTGGAAAGGCAAGTGAAAAATCAGTCCACCCTCATCAACACCCTCAATGCAGACAAGGAGACTCTGTCAACTAACCCCCTCAATGCTAACCAGAGCATTGAGGCACTAAAGAAGGAGCTTGAAGAGTTGAAGAAGGACAAGGAAGATCTGTCAACCAAGCTGGCCACTTCAGAGAAAGCTAACGCAGAGCTCTAAACTAAGTGCTCCGGTTTGGAGAAAGATCTCTCCACTTTAAAGGAAGATGTGAATACCAAAGATGGTGCTATTCAGACCCTGTCTAGTGAAAAGACTTCCCTTGAATAGGTTGTGTCCAA
Source organism: Limnanthes douglasii subsp. nivea (assembly GCA_036936605.1). Lineage (NCBI taxonomy): Eukaryota > Viridiplantae > Streptophyta > Magnoliopsida > Brassicales > Limnanthaceae > Limnanthes > Limnanthes douglasii. Next base: position 25,255,111 of record JAUPFV010000002.1, read on the forward strand.
GGCAACCAAGGTGAAAGAAGACTTGGAGAAGGAGCAGGAAAAGAGAGTTCAGGCCAGCATAGACAAGTACACCAACGGGGTGATAGATTCATTGGAGAAAAGGTATGTTGAAGTGAAGTCTGACATGGTACTGCTCTTTCATGAGAAGTTTCCGAGGAGGACGCTTGGTACCTTGTGAGAATATGTGAAGTATGATGACATCATTTTCCATACACTGGCAGATGGTGACAAAAAGAACTACTCTAGTGGAATCAATTCTACCACCGATGAGGAAGAAAGAACCGGGGAGAGTTCAAGCGCTGAACTCAAAGGCCCTAAGAAAGTAGATGACGCAGGATCATCCGAAGGGAATAAGCCTTGAGGTTTTTAACTATCTTTTTTGTTTTCTTTATTTTGTGAACTATTAAATTCCTTAGATGGCCAAGGAAATTTTGTAATTGTATCCGGTTTGAGTCCGGTTAAGCCTAAAACTTAAAGTCCTTGGATGGCCAAGGCATATTCTGTGTTTTAATATCATTGTCTCGTTCTTACCCGGACATGCTTATCTTACCCAATTTTTATTTTGTTTCATACTTGCTTTCAATTGTAATGGCTTATGTTTAAAGAGCCCTTCTTTACTTTACAAATATTTAAGATGAGAGTGTTTAAAATCTCTGATGACATGTATTTAATGGTCATCATTCAACCATATTAATCCGATTTATCAAAGATCCTTAGTATTAAATTGAATACTTGAAAGAAATTGTAATCAAATCACACCGAATATTTTAAGAAGGCATCATATTTTATTGAAAAAACCAGACACCTCATTAAAACCTCCCCGCGCCACCAGGGTAGGAAAGAGTATGCCCCCTAATATTTACATGGACTTTAAACAAGTAAATATTTACACAACTTTCATTCCAGATATAGCCGAAGGTGTTAAATAATCCATGGGTGCTTTAGGATTCTTTATATTTGTCTTGAAGCCTATATGTCCCAGGCTTAAGTTTTTCGGAGACCTCATAAGGGCCTTCCCAGTTCGGAGCTAGTTTGCTGAACTGCTTTTCTTTATTATGCAAGAAAACCTTTCTTAATAATTTATCCCATGACTAAAAATCCCTTATCTTGATTTTGGAAGCGAATATGCTTCTCATCAAGCCTTGGTAATGGGTGGTTCTAAGATGAGCCTTAACTCTTTTTCCTCTATTAAGTCCAACTGACTTTTAATTGCCAATTATTGGTCTATTCGGAATAACTGTGGACTCTGTATGATGGTAGAGTTTCCTCTATAGGAGTAATTGCATCCATCCCATACACCAAGGAAAAAGGAGATTCTTATGTAGAAGCTCTAGGAGTAGTCTGGTACACCCACAATACTTCTTGCAAATAACTTGGCCACTTCCCTGCAGCCCCTTCTAAATTCTTTTTCAGACCTGACAGAATGGTCATGTTTGCCACTTTAACCTGACCATTTTCTTGTGGGTGGAAAGGAGAAGAGAAGCAATGCTGAATGCCCTTGGAGGCACAGAAATTCTCCATATCTTTGTTATCAAATTATGGCCCATTATCTGTGGTTATCTTTTGTGGAACCCCAAATCTGCAACAAATGTTAAACAAAATAAATTTTATAATAGCTTTCGTAGTAGTTCTTGCCAAGGAGCTGCTTCTATCCACTTTGAGAAATAATCAATGGCTACAATAATAGTCATGCACCCTCCGGACGCCATTGGTAGAGGCCCAACTAAATCTAGTCCCGAACGAGCAAAAGGCACTGGCTCAGAAATCGACTCTATATGAACAGCTGGGATATGAATTTCGTTACCATATCTTTGGCATGGGTCCCATTTCTTCACAAATTCCTTAGCATCCACCATAATGGAAGGCCAATAGTATCTGGCCAACAAAACCCTCCAGGTTAAATCTCTATAGCCACAATGTGTTGATCACTTTCCATTATGCAGTTCGGATAAAACAATTTGGGACTCTTCAACCCCCAAATAATGTAGGAGAGGTCTGTTAAACGATTTTTTATAAAAAAACCTCTCTTATGATTAAGAAACCACGAGCCTTGTGTTTCATTTTCCTGGCCATAGCCTTCTCCGGAGGCAATATTCCGTCAGAGATGTATTGAAGAAAGGGAAATCTCCAATCTTTGGGTTGAACCACTTGTACACTTAAGCTCTCCTCCTCTTCCTTGCTCTGATTTGGTTTTATGGATCGGCTTTCTTGTACATGAATCCATGGGTAGGACTCAGAGTATGTTATGGTTGCTAAGGAGTCTGCCATTGTGTTTTCTGATCTAGGAATATGCTCATAGCTGACATTTTTGAAGTTGGCTGCTACTTCTTTAAGAATGAACAAGTATTTGATTAACTGCTCTTTCTTGGCTTCGGACTGACCTTGAGCATGGTGGATAAGAAGCTGAGAATCACTCATTAATCTAACTCTTTTAACCCCACACAGAAAAGGTAACTTTAGACGAGCTATAGTTGCCTCATATTCAGACTCGTTGTTAAAAGCCCTAAAAGCAAAGCATATAGCCTGGTATAACCTATCACCATACGGAGAGGTTAAACAAATCCCAGCCCCATAGCCCATTATACTTGACCCACCATATGTTCGGACAACCCACCCTTTTTTAGTTTTCTCTTCTGTAGCTTGTTTAGTACTCTTGTTCGAATGAAAATCTACCAAGAAATCAGCAACAGACTGAGCTTAATAGCAGTTCGTGGGATAAAATCAATGTTATAATCACCCAACTCTACTGACCATTTGTTCATCCTGCTTGATATGTCTGCTTTCTGAAGCACATTCTTCAGACTCTTGTGTGGACGATGATGGAATGAGACTGAAAATATGGCCTCGTTTTTCTGGCAGCAATTACTAGGGCTAGGGCCAGCTTCTCAAGCTTTAGGTACCTCTTTTTTGCATCCATCAGACTCTTGTTGATGTAGTACATCGGACGAGGATAATTGTCCACCTCTCTTACCAGCACTGCACTTATAGCACATTCTGAGACAGCCAAGTATACATATAGTGTTTCTCCGTCAACCGGCTTAAAAGGGTTTTGGGAGAAGACAAATGCTTCTTTATTTCATCAAATGCCTGGCCGCACTGTGGAGAACAGTAGAAGTCTTTAGCACCCTTCAAGGTCTGAAAAAACGGGGCACATTTGTCCGAAGACCTTGAAATAAAATGATTTAATGCAACCAACCTTCCTGTCAACCTTTGTACTTCTTTAACATTTCGATGAGGGTCTATGTTTAATAGGGCATCGAGCTGGTCCGGATCAGGTTGTAACCCTTTTTCACTTATTACATAACCTAAAAAAAATTCGGACTGCACCCCAAACACACATTTTTCTAGATTCAATTTTAAATTAACCTTTGTCAAGTTGGCAAAAGTTTCTTGAAGATCAGTTAGGTGCAACTCTTCTTTCAAGCTTTTCACCATCATATCATTGATATACAATTCCATATTCCTCCCAATCTGATCAGCAAATGCTTTGTTCACCAACCTCTGATAAGTAGCCCCAGTATTTTTCAACTCAAAAGGCATCACCTTATAACAATGGAGGCCCCTATCTGTAACAAAGGTAGTGTGTTCTTGGTCCTTCGGATCCATCTGTATCTGGTTATAATCGGAGAAGGCATCCATGAACGATAATAACTTGTTTCCAGATGTGGAGTCTACCAAATGATCTATCTGGGGGACTGTATAGAGATATTTTGGGCAAGCTCTGTTGAGGTCAGTAAAGTCGATACACATACGTCATATCCCATTCTTTTTCTTTACTAATATTCGGTTGGCTGTCCAAAAAGGATATTGAGACTCCTTTATGTGCTCCATCTTGGTAAGCCAGTCAACTTCTTGAACTATTACATCAGCTTTCTCCTTAGAAAAAGCTCTTTTTTTGCACAGCCGGTGCAATATCTCTCCAAATAGACAGCCTGTGTGATATAACGCTTACAGGTACTCCGGTCACATCAGCATTGCACCAAGAAAAAACATGTTAGTGATCGATCAAAAAGGACAAAAAAAATTTCTTCAATTCTGATGCCATCTTAGAGCCGATTCTAACACTCCTTCCTTCAGCCAGATAGTGGGTTTCAACTTCTTAGATTGGTATCAAAACACCAGGGGTCTCTCTAGGGTCATCAATTTCACCCTCACCCTCAGAGGGCCCCAACAACTGCTAATCTTCATTAATATGGACTACCCCCAGAGTTTTAGGGGCAAGTGCAGTTACATAACATTCTCTTGCTATCTTTTGGCTGTTCCGGACAACTCCTACTTGTCCTTGAACTGCATATTTTAAACATTGATGGACTGTTGAAGCCACAGTATGCATCCTAGAGAGTCAGGACCTCCCAAAGATCACATTGTAACATGTGGGGCAATCTACCACAACGAATAGCACTCTAACCATCTTCTTGAAAGGGTCTTTGCCCAACAATACCTCATCCTCAAATTCTCCGATTACATCCGCAGAGCTTCATGTGAAGCCCACAATGGATCTGTTCGAATGCTGAATTATTATAGGATTCTTCATCTGTTTATAAGAACTTAAAAAGATAATATTGGCTGAGCTACCAATGTCAATCAGAATTCTCCTGATGTCGTTGCCCCCAATTGAAGCTCATATCACCACAGCATCCTCATGAGGCCCAGCTATATCTCTTAGATCATCTTCATCAAAAACAATGAAGGAAAAAGGAATTTGTGATTGATAAGAAGACATGTCTCCCTCTAACTGAGTAGCTAGAGTGTGAACATGCCTCTTCCTTGAAGAAGGAGTTGGTGCAGCCATAATGTCCCCTCCAAATATAGTAAGTGACTCAAAAAATCTTATGAGTCCAGACACTGTCTTAGTTTGTTCTGTTATAACCCCCACTTTATTTCGAGTTGGATCAGGATCTAAATACTCTGATTCAACATCAAATCTTTCAAGGATCACCATAGCCTCTTCCGGAGCAGACATCCCCGCATTGTTCGTTGGGCCAGTCCGGTGAGCATTGTCAGGCATGTTTACACTTCTTCTCTTGACATAATCTCCCAGCTTTCCCCTTTCAATAAGATTCTACACTTCTTGTTTCAAAGCAATGCAGTCTTCGGTGTTGTGGCTAATATCATGATGATTATGCCAAAAACAAGTATTACGCCTTTCCTTAGGAGATTGAAGCGATGTCGGCTTCCCAAAATGCACATCATCTTTTGTTTTGTCATAAATGGTTGCCATATTCTCTTTTAACTCATGAAACCACTCTGGTTGGACCTAAGGTCCTCATTTATTTCTGGATTGCTGGCTCTAAGCTAGATTTGGGTGAGATTGAGTCTGTATGGCCCTATTGGGCCCCTGTCCGGTTTTTTGGCCTTGTATCCGGACTGGGTCTGGTTTGGAGCAGCTAGGGCAGACCTCACTTGCTTGTGTACCATAGTCTTCTTTTTGCATCTATGTTGATTTTCTTTCCCACCTGATTCAGCAAGCCAGCCTAAGTCATGGCCTTCTTCCTGGTTACTGAATCAGCCAGATTCCCGGGGTTTAACCCTTGTCTCAACGAAGCTATTGCTACCTGCTCAAAAAAATCAATTAATCCATTCTTAGTGTTTACAAACCGGTTTATATAGTCTTTCAGTGACTCATTTGGCTCTTAGGCACAATGGATAATAGTATCTCCATTGCCCTTCACCTCCTTACTCCCCACAAACTGCCTTCGAAAGGCCACCCATAACGTATCAAAGTTTCTGATACAACCTTGTGGCAAGCTGTTGTACCATTTCAAAGCACTTCCCATAAAAGCTCTACAAAGAAGTTTGTCATCATCATCAAAATTCATCATAAAATTTTTAAATTGTTCCAGATGGTTGTCCGGATCTTTGCTCTCATCATACTTCTCCATTTTAGTATTGTCAAACCTCTTAGGAAGGTTTCCGGATTGTATCTTGAATGACAATGGCGATTGACTCCAATTCCGACTACGACTAAAAACTGTATCTTCATTATGTTTTGCAAAAATACATGGCTCATCATGGAAAGCAAAAGGATCCATCAGCAGTTGATCCACATGCATGTGACTATGGTTGTGGCTGTGAAACGACCTTTTTCCCAGATGCATCTTTAGTCTCCCATGCCTATCCCTCTTTCTTGAATGTTTTTTAACTAGCTTTTGTTTCTTTCTAGACCTTCCTTCATCACTGCTTGATGACAGAGACTCCTCAAGCTCATTCTCATTCGAGGAGCTACTAGAGGACTCAGATTCTAAACTCTCCACCGTCTTGGACCGATGAGAATTTCTTGGAACTGACATGGGTCTTTTTTGTGCTCAAATGAGTCTTTGTTGATGGGTCGTTCTCCCTTGGGTTGTCAGTATGGTGAATGGCTGACGCTTTTGACTTTTCTTTTAAACCCATCTTTGCCTTTCTAGTAGCCCTCAATGCTTCTATTTCAGCTTTCAAGTTGTCTCGCTCTTCGCTCGTGTACTCATTGTTTTCTCCCACCACCTCCACCAAAGGTGGTGGAATTGCTTACTCGTCCGGATTCATCAACTGGCTTTTCTTGCTGGTTTTGAATGCTAGATTCATGCACCTTCTCATCCCACTGTGGTCGCCATTTTAGTGTGGTTTATTTTAAGCTGGGGGTAATTTTGTCAAGTGTTTTAGAGAATTTTAAGAGTATTAAATGTTTGGGTGTTTTGTAGTGAGAAATTTAAGCTGCCTGGTTGTATTAAATGTTCATTACCCTTATCAATGAAAGTAGTTTGGGTATTTATACCCTTAATGATAGACCCATGGGCTTTCGGGTCAAATTATGAAACCGGGTGAAATTTAAGGACCCATTTACTTAATAAGCTGATTTGCACCTAGCTTAGTCAAAAGGTGTTTAGTTATTTTATACTTTTGTCCTGTCCGGCTAGTTCAGTGGGTAGTTTATGTCCGAATTACCCCTGTCCGGATATCTCAGTAGGCAGTGGTGGATTTATCCGGACTCATCAAATGTAATATTGTTGAAAACAATGAGGTTCATCCTACTATAGAGGTGATCCACGATATTTCTCCTATAAATGTTTATGTCAAAAGCAAGGAGGTTTCTCGTGCTAATGTGAGAGAAGATAATGTTTATATAAAGAAAAAAAAGATATTTCTGAGCATAATGTTGTTGTGGAGAAAAAGGTGATTTATGATTATTCAATATCGATAAAAAATAATTAAAAAACCTATGTATTATTGTAAGTTTTTAGACATATGTATTTATTTGTATATTATCTTGTTTTTTACTTATATCTTGTAATACTTGGTCTGACATAAATATGTAAATGTGTCTCACGTGTCCTTAAATGGTCTCTTGTGATATATTTTCGCATAAATTTGTAATACCTGGACTCGCTCGGTAATGTCATGTATGTTAATATCCTTATGGTATGGTCCCGCTTGATATTGTCATGCATGATACAACCTCTCACCATTCAGATAGTGTCATGTATGATATTATCTCGTATGATTTAGATTTTCTTATAAATGTCACTATCTCGATTTTTTTTTGGCTTGGTTTCGTAAAATTATTATTGCTTAGTATTGAATTACTAATATACAAAATTTTATAAATGATATTGCTGTTATACACCAAAACCTAAAAATGGAGACTCCTACATTAAGTAAATCGAATCATGTTGTCGAGGAAGAGATTATTCGGATAGAAACATATATAAAAAATAAACAAGGAAATGAATCATATTTACTCTCATCTCTAATATTTTCTCTCATCTTTCATCATCTATAGGAAATTAACTATACAATATAATGATCCGTGTATATTATTCATAGTCCCATCATGGTTTTGTCCCACATGATATGGTCTCTCATTATTCATATTTTCTTACACATATAATTGTATTGCGTTGATAGTGATGCAGAGAGATTAGCGCTAGATTTTATGAAGACAGGCGATCACCCGAATAATGCAGCGAATTGACAGTTTCGGAGCTCCTGGTGTCCGATTTTGACCCACAATACCTTATTTCGAAGGGAACGACGCTACGAGTTGAAGTCACCAGCTATGCTCGTGACATATGGCGTTTTTTGGGCATTCGGAGTCGTTTACTATTTTATTTCGAATTTTTATTACTTTTGGGCATTTTTGGTATTTTCGTATTAGGGTTTTCATTCGAACCCTTATTTAAACAGACTTTGTTTACTCTGTAAGGGAGTTGCATTTTGATAAAGAAATTAGGATTTCCCTATATTGGCTTCTCTGTGTTTACTCTGTATCAGATAGTTGGCCTAGTTTTGCATAATATATTTTTCTCGCATCTATTGTTTAATACATTGTATCGCGTCTATAATTTAAATATAATGTATTGAATAAATAATATGTCATCTCTTATCTATCAAATTTCATCTCAGTACATCTACTAATATGCAAGTTTGGCGTTTTTCAGAAAATAATTGGACGAATGGCTTTCATTTGAATTAGATTCGGATCCTACTCAACATCAAATCCTTGAAGCAATTGAATAAAACATTTACAGAACTTATTTTCCATTTCAAAATTTAGTTGCAAAAATACTTGAAATAGAGCAATATTAAAGATTAGAACCGCTTCAAAAAAAAGGAAAGATGATCCCGTATTATGGTCCGTCCAAAAATTACGAGCATCTAATATTTGTGTTAGTAATATGATAGATATATTAGGTGAATAAGAGATTTAATACAAAGTAAAAGTTAATTTAAATTTTATTTATATGTCGGACTTCCCATTATAAAATTAAGTAGCTACTAGTTCCATTCTTGAAATATATAGGTTATTGACGGTTTTATATATCACTACCTTAGACAATATAATTTTAAAATACCATATGTTGCTTCAAAAAGTAAGAGAGCAGTTATTCGAGAAAAAACCATTTCTAGAAAGTATAATGGTAAGAATCATACAGTTTTGTAACACATAGATGAAGTAATAAACAAAAAATATTTCTAAAAAATATTATTTCAATATAGCACATGAATAACGATCAAAATGTTATACTTTACGTTGACGATGGATTACAAGACCGTCCAAGTTGTTACATCTTCTTTCTACACCTTTATATAATTCATTACAAATATTTAAAATATCTAAAAACATAATTGAATATTAAATTAAATAAACATTTTTAAAAAATATATAAAAACAAAAATCTAAGATGAATGATAATTTAGTCATTACATCTTAAGAACATTTAGCCCCGAATACAAAAACTGAATTATATTAAAAATATAAATTTGATAACTATCTAAAACTCAAATAAAATAAAATAAGACCACACATGTTGTAACGTATACAATTGTTATTTAGCAACAATTGTGGTAACCTATACTATTGATCCACATCCAACATGATCCAAATTCTCATTGCAGCTAGCCAATTATAAAATGATATTTCATAACGAATAAATTAAAACGATATATATATATATATATATATATATATATATATATATCAAAGGTCATGTAGAAAATAGTTCAAAAGTGAAAAAATAAGACCATATTTAAATATATATATATATATATATATATATATATATATATATATATATTAAGAAATTATTTTGAATTTTTAATATTTTTTAGATTTTTATATAAAAATGAAATATAACAATTCTTATGACTTTTGAATTGGACATCTAACAATTGAAAATATAATGAAGAGATTTAACTTTAAAAAGTTAAAACAATAATATATATATATATAGTCTAATATATTATTTGTAGTATTTATACAAAAAAAACTTATAAAATATATGTTTGATCAGAATTTGATTTTAAATATAATTTTAAATATGTACATTGTCATTCTTGTTGTAATAATAAACATAGATCGTCGCGGTAAATTTGTGGTTATTGAGTCTTGTTTAGTCTTTACACTTTTTATGTTGGCAATCATCATATTGTCAAGATGAGCATGGTTCATGCTACCGTTAGAAAATTGAGTTAGTTTTAGTAGGTTGTCAATCATGTATATTACCAACCCACAAAATATTGATTGCGGTAATTAGTTACAATTTTATATTTTTGGTTTTATTTTTAGATTTCCATGTCGAGTCTAATTTTTTGTCGTGGCTTTCTGGATGTTTTGTGGCTACTTTCTTTTGCATATTCACCTATTATGCTGCGTAGTTTATTCATTCTGATGATCCAAACTCATCTCCATATCAATTCCGATAATATTTTTTTATCAATCATCCATTTAAATAACATCCTTTATTTACTCATTAAAAAAATTATAAAAAAAAATACATTCCGATTTTAATTTTATCTTAGTGTGAGTATAACAAATTTAGATCGAATGTTTTGATAGTTAGTAACGTGGCTTAACTGACATCTCACATGAGAAATTATTTTACCGATTTATTTGTTCACAATTTCAATTAGCATTACTTTTCTCGTATCCTCTATCAATCTAAAACTTTATAGCTTGAGAAGAACTCATTATCTCATGAGAGGCGACGTCATTTCTAGATTCTTATATGTATAAATTTTCTAAATTTCTTTGAACTTATCCCTCCATGACAACGACCTGCATATGTCACACACATTACGGATGGAACTCAATTTTAAATGTTAAAACGTTTCGAAATAACATGCTGCTACCCATGAAAAAATTGATGTTCATGCTCTATATAGACAACGTCAATTGTCTTCATTCATAAAATATCATCTCACTAGATGTAGAGCTTACTAATTATGGATCTAATGGTTTGGTAACCGAAGTACGCAGGTTCTCACTAGAACGTACGTAAGACACAAATATGATCCCACTATAAACCACTTATCTAATGCACTCATGTTTTAAACATATATATCTGGACTTTACATTGTAGATGATATTGTATTCTACACTCATATTTTCCTAACTATCATAATATATTTAAATTCTCATGTTTCCCTTAGAGGTGAATGGTCATTTAAGTAATAGGTATTTTAACCATTCATCATTATTTCTTGACTCGGCCATTGTTATGAACTTAGACTCAATAGCTGAGTTGGATATATAGATGTGTTTCTATGATCCTTAAGAAACAAAACCTCTTACAAAACTAAACATCCAACACGTAGTTAATTTGTTATCGACTAGAGTTGTGATCCAATTTGGGTATGTGTATCCCTCAAGTACCATAAGAAAATTAGAATATTGAAGTTACATGTCTTTTATCTTCTTCAAGTACCTATTAACCCTTCCAACTACATTCCAGTGTTATCTACTTGGATTACTAATAAATTTATTTAATTTACTTAACACAAATGAAATATTTTCCACACTCCATAAAGTTGCAAACATAAGAATTCATATCGCACTAGCTATTCCAATTGAGCGACTACATCTCTCATTCTTTTCAAGTTTTAGACTATGACTAAATGATGATTGTGCTCCTTTAAATTTCATATTTTTAATTTATCAAGTATATTTTCAATGTAGTAGGATTACCGTATAGCAAAATCCTCACTATTTGTTTTAATATCGTTATTACCAAATTAGATCTACATCTTCAAGATCTTTAATCTTATATGTATAAGACATAAATTCTTGTTTCAATAATATATTCCATCACATTTCTCAACATAAGTAGATAATATATGTATACACTCACAATTACCACTGTGTCATATCGAACCTTACTGTATAAATCGTCTTATTATATCTAAACTCATCAGACAGAATCGCATGGTTAGATTTTTCATGTTATCTCTTAGATGGTTGTTTTAGACCATATAAGTACTTAACAAGTCTACATACTTTAATTTTATTTACAAAAATTACAAAACATCAAGTTATTTTATGTAAACCTCCTCGTCGAGATGTCCATTTAAGAATTTTGTTTTGACATCCATTTGATGAAATTTTAGTATGTATATCGATGCAATTACAAAGACGAGTCTAATGTGTGTGGTTTTAACAACAAAAACATATGGGTTAAAGTAATGTATTCCCTCATTTATTTTAAAACCATTGGTTACCAATCTTACCTTAAATTCTTAAATGGTAACATTCGTGTGACATTTATTCCCAAATACTCACTTAAATACAATAGATGTTGAACATGAAGGTAAATTCTTAACCAATTCTAAATTTTGATTAAAGATAATTGTATCAATTTCATCATTAATGGTCACTTACTAAATACAAAATCTTAGGAAATATATTGCTTCCATATAATATTTATAGTCATTTTTAAAACAAAACGACTAGAATTTTATGTGTGATTTTTTCACAATTTCTTTATACGAAGGAGAAATAAATCCGTTAAGAATTGGCATCAAATTCTATACTTCTAGATATTCTTAATATGAATCATACGAGGTTCACCTGGTTGCTTATCAACTAAATATGCTTATTGTGAAGTCATATCCTCGATTTATAAATCGATTTGATTCCTATTACCTTTATATACTTAAAAGAAAACAAACTCCACCTCTTTAGATCCAAACACAACATTAGACTCCAAGTTTAATAACCTATAAGCTTTGTTATTAAAGGCATAACCAATAAACATGCATCTTATAGATTTACGATCTAACTTTGTTCTATTTAAATATGTGTTTTTAAAAAATACTAAGCACCTCCACACTTAAAATATGCAATATTCCATATTTTTTTACATTTTCTTGTCTTTTCCTTCTAGATTCAGTATCTTAGAGAAAAATTATGATTGCATATAGAATAAGTGGGATATGAATACTCGCATTTCAGATCTAGTAAATGAGGAGAAGACACGCCCTCCAGGGAATATAGAGGCCAATATGATTAACTGTGGAAATACTGCACCTCAAAACAAAAGAAAGCACTAATTTGTTGCAGTTGCATAATATAAACCTTTAGGATCTGACAAAGATGGGGGAGACCCCAAGAAGTAAAAGGGAAAAGGAAAATTTATAGTCTGCTTCCATTGTAAAGGCATGTATCATTAGAATATGGACTGCCCCAATGCTAAGACATGGTTGGTAAAGAAATGTAAATTGTTTCTCTTATAAATTTAGAAGATAATTAAATTTTCATTGTAAAATGACACATGATGGGTTGATATATAAGCCACGAGTTACGTGTTTATGTCTTTGTAGAGCTGAAGCAAAAACAGGCCTCTCAATGAAGGAGACATACAGTTTTTTTACCACAGATGGTGTGGTTTTCTCAGTTGAAGCCATTATCAATTTGAATTATTCTTAAATATAAATCATATTTTACATTTGAGAGAATATCGTTATGTTCCCTCTTTCAGAATGAATTTACATTTTTAGATAATTTTGTTATATTTGTTCTATTGGGAATGGAAGATTAAAACTCTTTTCTATAAATTATTTAATTGGCTCATGTGCTCTTGGATAGTTCCAGAAATATCTGAGGTGGACACAGTTTCAAATATCTTTGGTACGAATTTTAGAGAGATAAACATGGGAAGTAGAGAGAAAATCCCAAAAGTAGCAATAATATAATGAGTGTTCACCATTCCCCGAAAAGGGAATGTTGCTTTATATAGTGAAGGTGGTGGGCCGAAAAACAACATAGTTGAACCATTTAAGGTTATTTTATCATACTATTATACTAATATTACACATACACATATATAATTGCATCACATGCCATCAATATTAGACATCTATTTGATTTTATTTTACATGATTTATATAAAACCAAACCAATTCAATATCCCACCGTTCAGGACCCGGTTCGGATAAATCACAATCTTATTAGTAGCCCGTCATAGTTCTTACAAAATTATTGAGTGAGGACTATGCAGTGTTGCTTCATATCGGAGCTGGCTCTTCGGATTATCCCGAACAAATGTACCAAACAATGGTTAAGGCCCGGAGTATTAGTTAAATATCTCAGGCTAACTAACATTGTGATGGTCGGCGTTTTTCTTACACGTTTTACCTCAGTATACGGACGAGGTTATTCAAAAAATTGGAATTGAGACTCTTAGCCTTCCCATAGTATAGTAGATTCCACTTTCCTATGAAGAGGACCATTACAGGTGAGAAAGTTTTCTATAAATACCATTATTTACCTCACAACTCAACACAACATATTTTTAGAGAGAGAGCTTTGGTGCCTCACTTTCTACAGAAAGAAAGTATGTTCTCTACCCAAACGTCCTGAAGTGAACACTCTTTATGAGAAGTAGGTTCAACGCCCCTGATTGGTTTTATATACGTACTATGGCCGAAAAATACCAAGCTGTGTGCATAATTAAAGATTCATAAAAACCAAATCACCCAAGTTTTTACCTAAGAAGATCTCGACCCAAAAAAGATTTAAAAAATCAAAGAAATTCATTTATCTGCCTCCAAACCGATGCAGTCATTGCCCTAAAACACTAAAAACCCACCTCGAACAACGACAATACTCAATATATTACCTTTAATTCCAGCATCAAAAAGTGTACCCTAAGTTGGCATTAAAAAGGCTCATCATAAGTTGTATTATATAGCAATGGGAGACTCTGGTTCCGAATCCTCGAATAAAGATTATTCATGATATGTGAAGATAAAATCTATTATTACTGATGTTTGGGTGCCAATACTGCTACCAGTCCCATGTAATTTGTAAAATATGATGGTTCCAAATGAGTAGATCGAGAAATTTATGAAGCTCAAGAATCTAATCCCGATGCTAATATAATTACCACTATTATTTCCGCCTCCAAGGGATCGGTCTAATCTGAGGGCCCAAAAGGATAAAATTGCGAAAAAATTTGTAATATATATTGGGAGCCACATGGAAGGGAAAAAACCTACTATCGAACCAAACAGACTGAAAATTGAAGCCAACGAGGCACTACAAGCAAGTACCTATATTATACGGAGGATGAAGGTTTGTAGTTAAAGGCGCGTTGAGGGATTATGAAATCTATGATTATACATCTCTCTACCATCAGAGAAATGACCCTATTCATCACGAAGATGGAGATGATAATATTTCCCGACATTTTGAACTGGGGACTTCGTTTGCTTTTGGACCCTCGGTCGTAAGGTATTTCGAACTGGTGAAATTATGCCCGAGTTAGGCTAGAACTAATACGTGATTCACTCTAATATCTTGCATCATGGTGTCTCTCTATTGTATTCTACACCCATATTTTCTTGACTATCATAATATATTTAAATTGCCATGTTTCCCTTAGAGGTTAATGGTATTTTAAGCAATAGTTATTTTAACCATTCATCGTAATTTCTCGACTAGACCGTTGTTATGAACTTAGACTCAATAATTTAGTGGGATATATAGATGTGTTTCTATGATCCTTAAGAAATAACACCTTCTAAAAAACTAAACACCTAACACGTAGTTGATTTATTATCGGCTAGACTCGTGATCCAATTGGGTATGTGTATCCCTCAAGTACTCCAAGAAAATTAAAATATTAAAGTTACATGTCTTTAGTCTTCTTCAAGTACCTATTAACCCTTCCAACTACATTCTAGTGTTATCTACTTGGATTACTAATAAATGTATTTAATTTACTTACCACAAATGAAATATTTTCCCTAGTATATAAAGTTGCAAACATAAGAATTCATATCACACTAGTTATTCCAATTGAGTCACTACATCCCTCATTCTTTTCAAGTTTTAGACTATGACTAAATGTTCATCGTGCTCTTTTGAATTTCATATTCTTAACTTATCAAGTATATGTTCAATGTAGTAGGATTACCTTATAGCAAAATCCTCACTATTTTTTTAATATCATTATTACCGAATTAGATCTACATCTTCAAGATCTTTCATCTTAAATGTATATGACATAAATATTTTTGTTTCAATAATATATATCATCACATTTCTCAACATAAGTAAATAATATATGTATAGACTCACAATTACCACTATGTCATATCAAACCTTAGTGTATAAATCAGTATATTATATATCAACTCGTTCGATACAATCACATGGTTAAAATTTTCATGTTATTTCTTAGATATTTGTTTTAGACCATATAATTATTTAACAAGTCTGCAAACTTTAACTTTATTTACGAGAATTACAAAACCTTCGAGTTATTCTATGTAACCCTCTGGTCGAGATGTCCATTTAAGAATTTTGTTTTAACATCCATTTGATAAATTTTTTGTTTGTATATCAATGCAATTACACATAGAATTTTTATGTTTCTTTTGTCTTTGGATATATGCTCAGTTTAGGTTACCAATGTGCCTGAAGAGGAAAAGGAATAGGCTTCCAGCGTCCCTAATGAGAAACAATCGGATTTCGATGTCGAGGGGTAATTGGAATAGATGAAGTTGGGTTTCAAGGTTCAGATTCCACTTGGGGATCTTCTTAACAATTTATTGGGGTTCTCTGATGAAATTTGACCATCGGTACCATTAAAAACAAAGGGAGAAGTAGCCGCAGGAGGCGACTAGGGTTTTGTGTTTTATTAGAAAATGATCATTTTTGTATTGAACTATTTTTTATTGAATCAAATCATTACAAGTTGCGCTTGTTTCACTAGAAATGGTAATAAGACTCTCAATATATAGAGAACTTAGAGGCCTATACAAGGAAACTTAATACACTGATTTATAGGGAGAAGATTAAGGACACTATATGAAATCCCAAATTATAATGGTCAATAGTTGACCCCAATTAATACTCCATGAATCCAACTTTCCAAATTTAGTCGAATATTCTAACACTCCCCCTCAAGTTGTGTATTTGGATCACCAATACCCAACTTGGATAAAACTGATTCGAATGTTCTTGCAGCAACCGCTTTTATCAGGATGTCTGCCAGTTGGTCTTAGGATCTAACAAATGGAAGTTCGACTGTCCTATCTTCAATCTTTTATTTTATGAAGTGCGTATCTATTTCAACGTGCTTTGTTCTATCGTGTTGTACCGGGTTCTCTGAAATTTTAAGTGAAACTTTATTATCGCACATTAACTGAGTTGGACACTTCAGAGAGGATCTGATACCATGTTAAAAACAAAGAGAGAAGTAGCCGCAGGAGGCGGCTAGGGTTTTGTGTTTTATTAGAAAATGTTCCTTTTTGTATTGAACTGTTTTTTATTGAATCAAATCATTACAAGTTGCGCTTGTTTCACTAGCATTGGTAATAAGGCTCTCAATATATAGAGAAATTAGAGGCCTATACAAGGAAACTTAATACACTGATTTATAGGGATAAGATTAAGGACAGTATGTGAAATCCCAAATTATAGTGGTCAATAGTTGACCCCAGTTATTACTCCATGAATCCAGCTTTCCAAATTTAGTCAAATATTCTAACAGGTACCTATCATGATCCCATATAACCAGCTACCCATCCTCTCGAGACCCCATGCAGAAGTTTAGGTGATCAAGCTTTATCGATTGACTCTATGGATACCAAAACCTTTCAACTCTGCTAGTGAGGCTCCCATGATTTTTCTTTGTATTATCTGGTAGCTCCAATATCCATGCTTGAGAGGAAAGCAATGAAAATGAAAAGAGACCTTGCCCATGCGAAGCTTTAGATTTCCTGATTTGAGGAAAATAACAAAAACTTAGAACAACAACTCAAGAAGAAAAACCAATAAATCCAACGTGTTGGAGAATGGGCACGTGCTACTTCTAAAGACCTTGAGGATCGAGAAAATGATTCTCAAAAGGATCTTAGCCAATTTCGAAAGGTTATATGAGAGAAAGAAAAAGAATACAACATGCACGTTGACATTTTATTTAAAACAAAATAAAACACTAGAAATTGTTGTAACGTTAACTAAGGAGAAAAAAGACAAGGTGGTTCGAGATCTAACTGATTTTAAAACCAAATCTAAAAAAGAGGAAACAAAGGCTCTTGTTGTCTTCTAGAATAAATTGGAGAAGGATAACACAATTGCGTTAAACTCTTATGCCAAAGGCCTCCTTAAGACCTAATCTACTCAGGAAGCTTTGGCTAAGGTTGCACTGATTCTCGACATCCATGAGAGGTTATCGGACTTGAAACTTAAATCGTATTGATGGTTGGTTCGTAAGAGGGATCGTCGGTTGGGTGTTTCTTGTGAAGATAATGCAAGTAATGATGGATCATTGGGTGCAGAATGGAACGAAGGAACCAAAAAAAGTGATACCCCTGTTGATAATAATCATGCCACTTCGGAATAATGGTCTCAGAATATATTTTTGTGTGAAAACTTCTTACTTAATCTGGTCATTTGGTATTCGGAGTATGCTTGTGTATTTTTTTTTTATTTTTTTTATTTTAGACATAAGTTTTATCTTTAATTGATAATATTCAGTTTTCAATGCAAAGATAAATTATGTTTATTAACTGATATTGGAAGACCTTTTTGGTCGAAAACTTAATAATACACATGTTGACCAATGGAATTTGGAAGACCTCTCAGGTCTAACATCAAAATAGATAAATGTTGACCAAACGAAGTTGGAAGACCTTTTAGCTCCAAAATCAAAATAGATAAATCTTGATCAACAAAAGTTGGAAAATTCTTCAAGTCCAAAATCAAAATAGGTATATGTTGACCAACCAAATTTGGAAGACCCATTAGGTCCAAAATCAAATAGGTAAATGGTAACCAACCAAAGTTAGAAGACCCATTGGGTCTAAAATCCAAATAGATAGATGTAAGCTTCAAATCCTACAAGAAATGTAACAAGGAAAAAAGGACTTATACTGATAAAACGACTATGTAAGCACCTCGTTAAAACCTTCATATGCCACCAGGGTAGGAAATAGTGTTCTACTGATAAATATATGTAAAATAAATAAATAAACTGTACAACACACTTATATTTACTCTATATATAACTTTAAATGTTCGATATTTAATGGTTTTCGACATGGTCTTTTATCTTGATCTCTTAACCGGTACATTTTAGGTTTCACCTTTTGAGTTACGGCGTATGGGCCTTCTTAGTTCGACGCTAAATTTCCAAGACTTCATCGGAACCATATCTCACACTTTAAACTCTTGTCGTTTGACCTTCGATGCATATTTACTTCTCATTAAACTCTGATAGTGTAACTAATTTAGCTATGCTCATTTTTTTCATTTTATCAATCAAATTAAGCTCGGCTCGCCTGCTCTCGTCATTATCCTCTTCAAAATGATTCTCAATATGATACGAGGGGAGCATAACCTTGTACATGGTCACAACATCCATCCTGTAGACCAGTGCATAAGGTAACTTTTGAATTGCGGTACGAGGAGTGGTTCGATATTCCCATAATACCTATTGTAAGTAGTTTCACTAATTCCCAACTTTTCCTTCCAAGTTATTTTTAGATCGTCAAGAATCGTTATGTTTGTCACTTTGACCTGCTTGTTAGCATATGAATGAAAAGGTGCCGAGAAGTATCGTTATATCCATTGGGAAGAATAAAAGATTCTCATATATATGTTATCAAATTGTGGGTTATTGTCCATGGTAAATTTCCTTCGGATACCAAAACAATATCATATAATTGACAAGCTAAATTTTATCACATCTTTTACCCTTGTTCCGGACAGGGCCTCTGCTTCAACCCACTTGGAGAAATAATCCACAGTGACTATTATTGTTTGTCTTCCTCTTGAGGCCAATGAAAAAGGCCCAACTAAGCCTATGCATCATCGGTCGAAAGGCAGCATCTCGTAAACGAGATAATAGCCTTGTACAATAACTCTCCTTGCCAAATCCTTAAACCCAGAATGCATCAACCATTCCCCATTATGAAGTTAAGATAATATAATTTGTGATTCATTTTCTTTAAGGTAACGCAACAACCGTCTGTTTACATATTTCTTGTACAATATTCATCGAATGATCGTAAACTCGTGCATTTTAAATTGTACCTTCTTAGTCATCATCCTGTCAATAGGTAGAACCTTATTAATCAAGAACTCTCTAACATCATACTTCCAAACTTTTATGTTGCTTATTAAGATTTGAAAATCTTCATCTGACTTTATGACTTGTTCCGAACTTTTCGTTATTGATGGGTTCTCCTGCGTGAATATTCATGGGTAACCATCAGAATACGTTGTAGTTACTAAGAAGTTGGTGTTTGTATTTTCAGCCTTATGGACGTGCTTGTATTTAATGCTTTCAAATACTCATGCCACTACTTTTAAAGCTCTTAAATATTTAACAAAATTGTGTTTTTTGCCTAGGATTGTCCCAACGCATGGCTAACTAGAATTTTCGAGTCACTTATCAACCGAAGCCTTTTGGCGCCACAAATGTGTGCAAGTCGTAGCCCCGCCAGAGCAGCCTTGTATTCTACTTCATTATTCGATGCTAGAAATCTGAAGTGTATGACATGATTAATTATCTTATTTCACTATATATAGAGTTGTTTGCATTCACGAGACTTAAGGAAAATTTTACTGCCCAACTACCCTATCAGACTCTCTTTCTTCTAAATTTATACCTAATTGCTAAAATATCTCTCAATAACTTATCTAAAATTGAATTATTTCTTCCTTTATCACGAAAATACCATCCAAAAATATTTGACACTATAAGTGGTGACCATAGTGGAAGCCTAGATGGGTACCTGGATGACAACTTCCAAAACCTAAGGTGTTTTTAAGTTTATCTTTTGAATATACCAAAAGATTAATTTTGAGATGCATGTGGATGCAGACAAGATGACTAAGGGAATCATGATCGGTGAGGGGTTTGGTCAAACACTGCATGTAAATGACATGACACATGAACGATTACTCATACAAGAAGAGCGTGCCTAGTTCTGAGGGAGATACCGAAGCATTAATATCCTAAAAAATAATAATAACCCCACTGGGTAAGGTCCGCACAGAAGTCCAAAAACATGAAAGATAGGAGGGCACCAAGGAAAAAGCTGCATACTCAGATGCTCAGCAAATTCAAGAAAAATATTGAGTCCGAGCAATATTCATTTTTCTTTGTATAAGGATCACTGTCATAAATTATAAATATAAGAACTACTCAAAGATGCATTCCTATCAGCATCAAAATTGAGAGCATGAGCAAAGTTCAAGCAAAGAACGTCCTTCCTTGGATAAGTAAGAAACTGAAAAGGGGAAAAATAATATAAATTGAGGAAAGTATAGGAGGTTAGGGGAACCACAATTTTGATTATCAAGCTAATAATTAATTTTACATTGAGTCCAAACAAGGTATTTATGCAACAGTAAATGAAGGTCACTAATATAGTTAAGGACATAATTCGAGGCAACCTCTCCTTTTTGCAAAAATTCTCTCTGGACATCTACCAAAGTGGTTTGACATATCTAAAATATAAAAAATTGATATGATTAAAGATCAGGATAAACACCTAGGTCAGTTCAAGAACTATATGATGAATTACAATGACGGTGATAAGTTATTATGACAAGCTTTCACTCAAACTTTCAGAAATATCGCTTTAAAATGGTATGATAGATTTCTGTATGGGTCTATCAAGAATTTTATATGTTCTGGACTGCTTTTCAAAGGCATTTTTTCAAGAAAAAAGGATATAAGAGTAAACTACGACACGCTAATTCAACACCAAAATTTTAAAATATTACATCAAACGGTTTATAAAAACTCATAATTATTTGGATTCTTACTATGAGCAAGTGGCTACAGTTTCTTTTAGGTAAGAGCTTCTTCTCAAACGATTAGCTGATAATGTGACTATAAAAAACCCTTGTCCTTCGGGGGTTTTTTAGCACAGGTTGAGAAGCAAATCAAGAGGGAAGATTTAAAAAGATTAAAATTGATACACTTACAGAGACAAGTTCCATAATCTTCTACCTTGGGCTATCAATAGCAACAAGCCCAGACCGTCACCAATTTTTGTTCGAATGATACAAATCATAATCCATCTCGACCTCGGGTAAGTCAACACCTACAAGGTCATCAGTACAGCTCCAGAGTAAATCAACAAGGCTGCCTTTACAGTACTAAGAGATAGTATTGCTACTATCTTTGACAAGGAAAGGAATGTATTCCAGTTTAGAAAGTTATTCTCAATCCAGAGTTTGAGGGAGAATCGAAATACCTAATTTTGTAAGTATCACAACGATATGGGCCATGATAGAAGAGTTTGCATTGCATTGAATCCAGAAATATAAATTTTAACTAGAAATGAAAAATTAATTTTTTTGTCAAAATACATTTAGGGGGTCGGTCACAAGCTCTAGTTGATAGTTAAGCCATAGTCTGAAGGGAAGAAATAATAGCTTCTCCCAAGAAGGAAAATGTTATGGCATTCACTGGTGTATCTCGACCCCGATCCAGACCAAACCATTCATGGTGATTGATGAACCTAAAAATGTAGGAAAACTTAAGAATTTGTGTGATATGTTTTAGTCACTAACTATTTTTGGCGGGGATACGGTATTAGAGCCTTCAAATTGTTTGTAAAAGAGGCATGTTGTAAATTTGGAAACTAAGTTAGAAGAAAACCTGTCTACACATCTTTACCAAGATTTGATTTTGTTCATTATGTTTGATGGTGATGATTTGAGAGACGTTGTTGGGCCACATAAGGATGTTATGGTAATCAGAGTGGAAATAATGGGGACTAAATCCTAAGGATCGTGATTGATACATGTAGTTCAGACGATATATTATTTGTGTCTACTTAGAAGAAAATAAAAAACCCTTCTGTCATACTCTAGTCGAATAGGACAATAGTGAGATTTATAAGGGTTACTACATATATAATTGGATAATTTCAAGGTGATGTGTTACTCAACTAAGGTCTCATAAAAAGCCAATGGCATTACTTTTTATAGTCGTGCATGGCCCGACTTTGTATAATGTTATTTTTGGCAGATCCTAATTTATCTAGAATGTATAATTTTACCTCAACTATTCATTAGTGTTCAAAATATTCCATCGGGGTTCACGTTGGGGTTTTCCCCAACCAGAGGGTAGCTAGAGAATGATATGTTACCGATTTGGCTCCTAAGATGCCCTAGAATGCAAAAACCAAAAAATAATTACAGTAATGTGAGTCCACTTCAGAATCGGACAATATAAATTATGCGAGGGAGACTTATAGTTTAGTAATACCTGACAAGGATATTTAGGTGTATACTTTTTTGAATGGAAAAAATGTGAAGATTGGGGCTCAGCTACTACTCAGGGAATAACTACTATCATTTTTATCTAAGACTTTTCACATTTTTACCTGGTATATCGAGGATGTAACAGGCGTCATTACAAGAATAATATGCTAAAACTAGAAATGTAGTGCAATGTATGCCCTATTATCTAGAAATTAAGAGCTTTTTATCCAGAAAGTCCAAAGGAATTGTTGCAGAAGTGGATCAGTTGACAAAAGTAGCGCAAATCTGAGAATCTCAATAATTTTTATGGACAAAAAACTCAGTACTCGTTAAAACAAGGGAAGTAGCATATGTGTGTTGAGTTTACAGATTTAAACAGGGCTTGTCCAAATGATACATTCTATATCTCTAGAATTGACCAATTGATAAACTCGACTTTGGGTAATCAACTACTGTCATTCATGGACGTTTTTGCGGGGTATAACCAGATATAGGTGGATCTGAAAGACCAAGATAACACCAAATTCATAATAGGAAAGGGCCTCTATTTCTATAAAGTAATTCAATTTGGTTTGAAGAATGTTAGGGATACTTATCAGCCCTTGATAAATAAAGGGTTCGCTAGCCAGATCTGAAGAAATGTTGAGGTTTATACTGATGCTATATTGGTAAAGATTATTAGAGATGAGGGTCATTTCTCCGATCTAAATGAAAAGTTTTCTAATTTGAAATCTATCAACTTAAAATTAACCCTATAAAAATATAAATGTGGTGTACGGTCCGGAAAGGTTTTGGGTTATATTATAAGTGAAAAAAACATTCAAGCCAACCTAGTACAATTAAATACATTAATTACCATAGATCCCCTGAGGTCTAATAATGAAGAACCAATGTTAACTAGAAGGTTATCAGTTTTGAACATATTTATATCAAGGTCTTCAGTTAAGTGTGCATTATTTTTCTAAGTATTAAGAAATTAAAATAGGTTCAACTAGACTTTGGAGTGTGACGAATCCTTTACCAAGATAAAGGAACACTTATCCTCTATGGAGATCTTAATTAACCCAACTGTGGGGGGAATCGTTATCTACATAGTAGTGTTAGATTATGTCGTAAGTGAAGTTTTGATCAGAGGAGTTTAAGGTTATCTGTGCCCCGTGTATTATATAAATTAAGTTTACTAGATGCTAAAAAATAATACTTGAAACTGCAAATGGTAGTTTTGCCTCTAGTAGTTACAACTCAAAAAATAAGGCCATATTTTGAAGCTCATTTCATTATTGTTCAAATTTTCTTTTCACTTAAGAATATATTATAAAATCCAGATGTGTTGGATCGGATGACTAAATGGTCAGTGGAGTTAGGATATTATGACATCGAGTTTACTCCTCGAATAGCAATTAAGGCACAAGCTTTGGCGGATTTTTTGGTTGAGTTCCATTCTGAGCGACAAGAGCCTCGGCCAGATATTGATAAGCATCTGAATGAGTGGACAGTTTGTACTGGTGGATGCTCAAGCATTTCAGGATGTGGAGCAGATTTTACTTCGCATCCCCTTTTGGAGATTTAATGCATCAAGCAATACGCTTTGGTTTTAAAGAGTCAAATAACAAGGAAGAGTATGAGGCAGCATTGGCAGGGCTACAACTTGTACAAATATTTGGTGCTAAAAAGATTTGTCTAATAAGTGATTCATAGTTTCTTATTAATCATGCCTCTGGTCAATCTGAAGCAAAAAAAATATCACTTCGTAAAATATATAAAAGCCTTGAGAGAGACAAAAACTTTCTTTGAACATATTGAGTACGAACACATTCCTCGGGATGAAAATTCAATGTCTTATTATTTAGTTATCATTGTGCATACCGAACGATATCCATGGATTCTGATATAAAAACATCATTTGGTAATAACAAGTTCTAAGCACATGTTACGCACCAAAGAGGCATTCCAAATCTCGACCACCATAGAGAAGGATTGGAAGTAAGAGATTTAATAATTTATAAGTAAATGAACCCTGTCAATTGATAAAGCATTGGGGAAAACATTAACGTTCAAAGTGCATGGTTGTACGATCCACATGGATATACTTTATAACAAAGTCTTTAAGTTGACCACTAATACGTTGCCTCAGAGCTGATGAAGCACAAATGATGTTATCTGAATTACATGATTGGTAAGGATCTGTCTATTTTGCTTATAAGACATTAATAATGAGAGTTTTATTGGTTGGCTACTACTGGTATTCTATAATGGCGGATGTCAACAGATTAGTTTGACGATGTGATCCCTGCCACCGATTTGTGAATGCAATACATGTACCAATTGTACCACTTGTTTCGATATACGAATCATTTCCTTTTGATAGGTAGGGGCTGGAATTGGTTGTACATTTACCTATGGCATCCAGATGCACAAAACTAGTATTATGGTTATATATTGTTTTTTAAAAATTGGTAGAAGTAGATCATTTGTCTTGAACTATGTCATAATTTGTTATTAAATTTATCATATTTAATATATGTTGAGGGTTCAGAATCCCAAGAATTATTACAACGGATAATAACCATCAATTTGAAAATAAAGATCTGGAAGCATTTTGTTTCTCCAGGGGAATTCAACATTGTTTTTCATCACATTTTCATCATCAGGCTAATGGACAAGTAGAAGTGAAAGACATAACCATCCTTAATGTCTTAAGGAACCATTTATAGAGGATATCCAAAAAACGACCAAATTATCTACAAAAAAATATTACCGGCTTACCAAAATACACCATGAACGACAACTCAATAATCTCTTTTTGCGTTGGTCGATGATATGGATGCGTTGATGCCAACTCAATCTGCTCTCCCATCATTCCAAATTGGAAATTGCACTGAAAAAATAAATGATATGGGTAGTAGAGCTGAGCCAGATTTAATTGAAAAAAAAAAACAATTGCACAATTAAGATCTCTTCATTATTAGACACTAATGAAAAGCATGTATGCATCCTGGGTCCGACGGAGAGAATTCACAGCGGGATAGAGTTCTGAAAAATAAAAGACTATGGAAGTTAACACAAAATTGGGAAGGACCTTATTTGGTTATTGAGTGAGTTAAACCTAGAACTTATCAACTGAAAGATCAAGAATATAACCCTCTTCAGAACCCATGGAATATTAAACACTTACGTCTTTATCTAGAATAATTGTAAAAAAAACCTTAGCTATTTTTTTATTTTCTCATATAAATATCTAAGGACCTACTATTTCCAATCCTGGTGGCTCTATAAGGTTTTAATGAGGTGTCTGAACCACTTAAATTTTATAACTCATTTTTCATTTTATGATTCTTGTGTTGTTTTAGAGTGATTCGTATATTTTGGTTTCACAATTAAAAGGTTCTAACATTAGTTGATCAGGTGTAAAGGTTTCAACACTCGTTAGTCAAGTGTAAATGTTCCAACACTAGTTGGTTACAATTAGAAGATTCTAACATTAGTTGGTCAAATGTAAATGTTCCAACACTAGTTGGTCACAATCAAAATGTTCGAATATTATTTTCTCAAGTGTAAAGGTTCCAACACCAGTTGGTCACAATTAAAAAAAATCCAATATTAATTGGTCACATTTAAAAGGTTCGAACACAAGTTGGTCACAATTAAAAGGTCCTAACACTGGTTGGTTAGAATTAAAAGGCTCCAATATTAGTTTGTCAATGTGTTTGGATTTGAATGATGGACTTGTCTGAACTTTGGTTCGATGTGTACTTGGAGGTTGATTACTTTCGACTAAGAAGACTATGATCACATATTCGATGAATAATGCATTTGTTTGAAGATAAAGAATAAAAAATGATTTATTCATGGACTCCAAATACAACTACAAAATTCATTGTCCATGCCAAAGACTTATACAAAAATATATGTTATTACAAAATTCTTTGGCTATACTAAGCTCCTATAAAAAAGGACAATAATATAAAAAACTTATAAAATGAAAATAAATTCAACTACCTCTAGGCTCGTTCCCTTCAGAATTAGTGGTCATCATCGGAGCTCCCGCATTCAAAGTCTATATCTTCATTCTCATGTGCTCTATGGTCACCCTTTGATTCAGATTAATGCCCAATTTATCTGCAAATGCCAAATCAACAGGACTTACTTCTTTATGTACTATGTTCCAGTAAAGATATTAGGTTCAAATTTGGGAAAACTTTATGAAAATTCATGACCATGTCATATTTTATCGAAGTGTCTCACTTCGTTTAAAACTTTAAACATTTATCATCATATGTGTCCACCGCATCTTTCTGGTCATTTGTTGTTTGAGTTGTAAATGCAGATAGCTCCCCATAATATTTATTACTTGTGGTTTTTTTCTCGTCTAAAGCCTTCTACAAAATATCTCTCACATCCTTATATTTTGTTTCTTGATATTTATATATTCAGACTTCTTCTAATTTTGATGCATGCAGTCATCAATCTTGGCTTCCTGAGCAGTATTTTTGCTTTTGAGATCTTTGTGAGCCTGCACGACTTAGCTTTCTAAACTGTCAGCATGTTTATTTCTTCTTTAAAATATTTTTTATGAAGCTCGGATTCTTCTTGGAGGAGGCGATGGATTCTTTGTGTTTTTATACCTCCCTTTAAACTCAGAATTAGGCTTGACAAACCCGAGCAGCATATGAGAAAGGGTATCCCCACTTTCAAGCTGAAAGAGTGTGGGATCATCAAAAGCGTCTGGATTTGGGGCTCGCTATCTGAAGCTTTCAATACCCAACCTCTCTATACTACATGTCGAACTCTGAAATTCACCATCTTGTTCATTTACTGCTGCAAGGAATGAGGTATGCTTTTTGAGTGTTGAATGAAGTTTATCTTGAGTTGTGGTATGGATAATTTAAGAGCTAGCGTGTGATTTCTTCTTTTTCTTCTTCCTCTTCTTGTCACTACTGTGTTTTTTCCCTTGTGTAATTTTGATGCATTTGGTGTTTTCTTTCTTTTTAGGGTTGGGGAGGCTATTCGAGTATTTTGTTAACTTTAATGTTAGCCTCAGTAGTCTCTTTTAATGGCTCATCGTATTGATTCGCTTCCACATCAATAGCAGTCATTTTCTTTGAACTCGAGCCACGAGTGCCATATTTCTCTACCTTGTGTATTGGCGCCATCTTTTTAGTCGGAATGTAGAATTTTACATCAGTAGATTTTGTTCATTCAAGAATTACCTTTGGATGTGGTTGGGTAGTGAACTCTTCTCATGATAAGTTAAGTTTAGCTTGAGTTCGTCAGAGGTGTCTCTGAACCATATTGCGCAGAATGAAGCAGTTCTCTGTGACCCACTGGTGTAATTTTTTAAGGCCACTTTAGTAGCTTCCATTTTCTCATCAATATTGGCTTCGTGAGCAGTCTTTTTGTTTTTGAGATCTTTGTCAGCCTGCACGACTTAGCTTTATAAAGTGTCAGCATGCTTATTTTCTTCTTTGAAATATTTTTTTATTCTTCTTGGAGGAGGCGATGGATCCTTTGTATTTTACAACCTCCTTTTACATCTCAACAATAGGCTTGACAAACTCGAGCAATATATGAGAAAGGGTATCCCCACTCTCAAGCTGAAAGGGTGTGGCGTGATCAGAAGCGTCCAGATTTGGGGCCTGCTCTCTGAAGCTCTTAATACCCAACCTCTTTATACTACATGTCGGACTTTGACATTCACCATATTTTTTCATTTACTGCTGGAATGAATGGGGTATGCTTTTTAAGTGTTGAAGGAAGTTTATATTGAGTTGTGGTATGAATAATTTATGAGCTAGTCTGCGATTTCTTCTTTTTCTTCTTCATAATATTGTGTTTTCCCCTTGTGTACTTTTGATGCATTTGCAGTTTTCTTTCTTTTTAAGGTTGGAGAGCTATTCGAGTATTTTGTTAACTACAATGTCAGCCTCAGTAGTCTATTTAATAGCTCATCGTACTGATTCGCTTCCACAACAATAACATTCACTTTCTTTGAACCCAATCCAGTGTTATCCTTCTCTACCCTGTGTCTTGGAGCCCTATTCCTAGTCGGAAGGTAGAATTTTCCATCAGTAAATTCTATTCAATCAAGGATTACCGATGGACGTGGTAAGATAGTGAACTTTTGCCATGATAAGTTAAGTTTATCTTGATTCCACCAGAGGTGACTCCAGACCAGGTTGTTCAGACTGAAGCTGTTATGAAAGGTGTTTGATAATTTCTCTGTCACCCATTGGTGTAATTTTTTGAAGATCACTTTGGTGGAATCAAATTTTTGTTGTTAAGACTTCATTATAGCCGTAAAAAAAAGTTAAAAATGTTTAAGAATAAAAAACATGAAGTGAAAAGTACAACTAAAAAAGTTACCCAAGTTTTACCACACCCTTTGAATGTTGTTTGTATTGTGTTTTGGAGAGATTTCTTTACCGTTCTCCCAAGAACCACTAATGAAAAATAATTGTAGCTTCCACATTTTATCGGCCTCCAACAAATCACTTACTACTTTATACTTTTTCGCAAAAGTTAAAAAGTAAAAAGGAATCTGAAGATTCCTCGACAGCCTAGTAATAACAACAAATTACTTTATTTGTATTTTACGTTTTGATAACCTTGATGCCATGATACACGAAATCAAGGTAAACCAAAAATTTAGGATAACTTGGCTTGGAAATTGGCCAACAAGATCAAATTATCTAACTATTTCGAGGTCCTGCGGAAACTGAAGCCTTCAATTCAATCGGGGTAGACAACCAATTCTTTTAATTCATAATTTAATGATGTCTCTCTGATTTTTGGTAATATTATGTCTATCCCCCTCTGAGATTCTTCACCTGGCCCAAAGTGTGCCTGCTTTATTGTCCGAATAATAATTATATGGTATTTCGTGGAGAGAAATTAAGTGTTTGTTGTTGATGTCTTAAAACTTGAACCTCGTACACCCGACCACACAAGGGGGTAACTCCATTTCTACTCTTTTATTTATTTCCAATTTTAGCCTTTGGAGCTTTCTTTTGCCACTCTTAAAAATTTGAACATTCAAATTTAAGGAGAAGGTGTCCCTGAAAAATATTTTTGTGGCGGTGCTCGAAATAAAAATTGATATTTGCGATCATAAAAGTTCATAGTTTCTCTCTTTGTCTCTAGAAATTTCTAAAATATGAAATGATGCTAAAAATATGGTTATTTATAAAGAAATGTAGGAGAGCCTAATAACTCATTTTCACTGGTCCAATATATATAAGCCTCAAAAATTTGAAAAGTCTCCTTCAACGATTAATTTTTCAAAAAATGGAATGATTTTAAAATTTTATCACGCTTCATCATTCAGATGAAAGGTTAGAGACCTAATATTTTAAGGCATATATATAAAAATAGGGTTCCAAATAACCATCTCTAAAGCACGTATATAAAACATCTGAATGGCTTCATAAAGCAGTTCAATAATATCTCTCAAAGGCGTGTTCGGATCAACCAGAACTAGTAAAAAATGCTAAATATTTATAGTTTAAACCGAAGAGGTTCCAAGTTCAAATCTTCAACATAGTTTAATCCAAAGAGTTTGTAAGCCCAAATTCAAAAAAATTCAAATCATAAGTCTTTGTAAAGGATCCTCACGACTACTAATGGGGCTATCGATAAGGATCAAATTTTCTAGAAGGGTTAATCATACCAATAAGTTATCAAAACAAAGTTTGATTTAGGTTTTAGTTTTATTTTTATTTTTATTTTATAGATTTAAATTTTAGAATATTATCAAGATAAGTTGAATTGAATATGAAGAAATTAGGTGTTTGTAAGATATAAAGATAAAACGAAAAGAATGTTAGAATATATATTATGTTGGGGAGATAATATATATTTGTAAAAAATAAAAATAAAATAACATAGAAATATAAATTTAAAGTTTAGTTTAATTAAATATAAAAATAAAAATAAAAGATGTATTATAAAAAGGAGACTTACCATTAAAGACCTATCCAACAAATCTATTACTGATAAAGGCCTAAAAGTTTTTAAGAGATTTTATACCTTAAATACTCTTTAATATAAAATACAGTAACCAACTTCTTCTTTTTTTTTAATTTTAATTTTCAAAGATCATTATCTTTGAAACCATAACTCAGAAAAAGAATCCGAAAATACCAGTGGTTTTGTTATTTTAAAAAATATTTTACACACGTTTCTCAGTTATATCGTTTCGCATCTAGTGACTAGTTTCGCATCTATCAAAATAAAGAAGGTTTCGCATCCATCAAAACAAAAGAGGTTTC
The DNA here is from genome assembly GCA_036936605.1 of Limnanthes douglasii subsp. nivea. NCBI lineage: Eukaryota > Viridiplantae > Streptophyta > Magnoliopsida > Brassicales > Limnanthaceae > Limnanthes > Limnanthes douglasii. The sequence continues at coordinate 25,286,368 of JAUPFV010000002.1, forward strand.
TCATCTAGCAAAATAAAGAAGGTTTCGCATCTATCAAAATAAAGAAGGTTTCGCATCTATCAAAATAAAGAAGGTTTCGCATCTATAAAAATAAAGAAGATTTCGCAGTTATCAAAATAAAGAAGGTTTAGCATATATCAAAATAAAAAGGTTTAGCATCTACCAAAATAAAAAAGGTTTCACATCTATCAAAATAAATAAGGTTTAGCATCTATCGAAATAGAGAAGGTTTAGCATCTAACAAAATAAAAAATGTTTCGCATCTAGCAAAATAAATAAAGTTTCGCATCCTCTTCATTTATCTTTTAAATTTGATTTTTTAGAAAGTCTGTATCTTTTAAACCGTAACTCGAAAAAAAATCCAAAAATACCATTGGTTTTGTTTTTTTAAAACGAACAAAACTAGTGTTACTCATGATATGTTTTGAATTTTTTTTTAAAAAATCATCTATTTGAGTACTTCTCAAATCTGGTTTGTAAAACATAATTGCTAAGCTCTGTATGTTGAGGTTGGTAAAGTGTTGAGATGGATTATTATGCATCTATAGTCTAAAAACTTGAATACTAATATAACACGCAAAACTCCCTGACTCACGCATTGTTTATTGCTCAGCTACTGGTGCATCAGAATCACGTAATTTGGGTTATATGGTCAGGCTTGGTCTTTGGGGAGATGGAACAAGTTTTAGTGATCTTCCGAGTTTGTCTTTGGAGAGATGGAACAAGTTTTAGTGATTTTCCGAGTTTTCTAGGTGCGTTTCTATTTTCATATGTTTCATCTTGTTCTATCATTCCTTTAAAAGTTTGTAAAGTTTGAAAGGTTGTCATTGTTATTGTTTTTTTGAGAGAGAAAGGAAGAAGAATTTAACAGATAAGAAGGAAGAAAGAGAAAAAGTGGGATAGGGTGTTAAAAGCTTTTATATAAGTGAGTGGGGATATAAAGAATATTAATGGGTCTTAAACTAGTAAATATTTGAGTAAAACGGATCTTTCTCGGGAGAACATGAAAATATGGATCTTAAATGGATAATAATTTGGGTATTGGATCTTAAATGATACTTTACCCGTTATAAAATTTAAAATAATAATAATAATAATAAATTTTATAGAAAAAATCTACATCGAATCGTACATTACAACCCGCGCGGAGTCCATTGTGGCCCTTTAAGTAAAAAAATCAATGGTTATTGGGTCAAACTTGGATTTCTTTCAAAACCTACTCTTACACAATCTGTTAACATAAACATTAATGATAAAATTTGGTTAAAAACTCTGTCAAGTCACCGGTGTTTGACATTTGTTGCATTCGTGTCACTAAGCTTCATTCATCCTCAAAACAAGTCACTAATGTTTCAAGTCATTGCATTTTTGCCACTGGCGCGTGCAAATTAACAGGATCCTGACACGTGGCATCCCAATATATCCTCCACGTTCCATATACGGTCCCCCATTATATCCAGTCAAAAATACCCTTGTTCATTAATTTTTACTTTCTATTTTTAGTTTTTTACTTTTACCTACTATTTATTTTATTATTTATATATTAACTAGGTCCATTAAATATATTAACTGGGCCTATTTGATTTCATATTTTCTAAGTAGACTATATGTATAGAATAAGCCATACCATATTAACATTACTCAGTAACCCTAGGAATATTTTTATCTTTTCTTTCACATCGTTGGTATTTTCATCAATTCCTTCGAAATCGAAATCGAATACATCTATAGATGTACATGTCTCCGCATTACTCACTTACCACTCGAACAACTCTCCTCCTGCACCACCGCTATCGTTAAGGTGTTTCTACTCGCCGAGCGTCGTACTCCACTCAGCCACCGACTCAGAGATCTGGTTTATGCAGTCAGTCAGAACACCTCGTTCTCCATTCGTTTTTTTCTTGAGTTCCAAACCGAAAAGGTAGATCGAGACTCGCCTGGCGTGAGCTAAATATACTCTGACGGTGGCTTATGCTAAAGTGCGCGGGATGATCAGTGTTGGACCATCGTAGGTGGTGAAAATGCAGACGCAAAAATTGGGAAGCTCGTATGCAAACAGTAAGTTGACTGGCATAGTCGTCGGAGACGACGGCGGTTGAGCAAAATTAAAATTTGTCGATAAAAACCGGTTCATATTCTTTACTGAATCAATTCTACTAAAAAACGAAAAGAAGTATTGGAAGATGAAAAAACGAGAGAAAAAAGTTTTTTGTGTAAAAATGTGCAATTGTTTGTTCACATAGAAAATACTTTTATTTGAATTAGATAATCGTTATTAGTCTAATAACATATTAGTGTTATATTATATCGGTTGTTTTATATATAATCTAGTTAAAAAGTAAATAATCCGTAAATAAGTGAACGTTAGACTAAATGGGGCGTGACTTGTTCTATATATAATCTAATTGAAAGATATTAAATCTCAAATGGGTCCACTTAATAAAATAAATGGATCAAGTTCATATAAAAATAATAAAATAAATGTTTGATGAATAAATAAATTACATAAAATTTAGTAAAAAGTTAAAATAAAAAGTAATAAATAAAAGTGAAAGGTAAAATTTAATGAACAAGGACATTTTAGATAAGATTTAATGGATGAGTGTATATAAAACATGAAGGGGTATATTGGAGTGACACGTGTCAGCCTTCTGTAAATTTGTACGCGCTAATGGAAAAAAATTTGTACACGTCAATGGCAAAAACGCAACGATTTGAAACATTATTGACTCATTTTAGGAACGAAAGAAGCTTAGTGCCACGAATGCAACAGAGAGGTCAAACACCGATGATTTGACAGGATTTTTAGCCTTAAAAATCTACTTTAACATAGACCAACGAGAAAAGAAACATACAAGCCTGGACGAAACCACCCGCCAAAACTGTTCTATTGATATCGGTAGTATCTCATTTTTTTCAAAAACCATGGAAAAAAAACCAATATACTAACAAATTAATATATATAAATAAAGAAATTATAAATATAATATACAAAACAACAACAAACAAAAACAAATTAATAATAATAATAAGAGCACCGTTTACTGGCGCTGCTTCAAATAAAAATAGATTCTATTTTGATTTAGAGCATCAAACTAATCATCTAATATGAGTTCAAAAAATCTTTAATGAGACTCGAAAACGAAGATGTTCGTGAGACCCAAAAAATATTCGAATGATGTAACAGTAAACAGTGAATTACTAGAAAATGAAGAGATAAAAGGAATAAATGTTGCAATTATTGATCAATCATTTATCTTTTTTCCAAAAAAAATTTCCTTTATATAGCAAAAAAAAATTCAGTTATATAGCAAATGAGGTGGATGGTAAAATTACATATCTACCACCGTAAGAGTGGACTTCTTACCTCACTATTTGACTATTTACAAACAAGTTCTTGAGATCTATTATTTAAACCTCTTATTTCTTATGTGGGCTTTACTTTAATTCTTAGTCACTAAATATATGAACCTTGATATCTTATTTATGAGCTAAATTACATGTTGACCACCTTTATTTTACTTCCCTTATGGGCATCAACAATTAGTCAAAACAGCCTATAAAATTTTCTGCACCTTAGTAGATAGACAGTATAGTCCAAAAATTTTCTGCACCTTAGTAGATAGACAGTATAGTCCAAAGTCTATCAAAATATCTAAAATCAACATTCAGCAGCCATAAATTTAAAAACGCTGCTCAACCTTCAAAATTTAACAGACCAGCAAAAAGTATAGTAAAAAATGGCTGTTCAAGAGATGAAAGAAACTCTGATAAAGAGTTTTGAAGAATTTATAGTTTAGCTATTCAGCTGTGATTCTATAGAGAAGTTGTGAGAAACTTTACACATTGCTCTTTCCGTTCTTCTGCCTGTATTCTACAATCTGGGAAAATCAAAAGAATATATATTTCAGGTTTACAACTTCTTTTTCAAATCAGAGTTAGATAGAAAGTCGGAGTAAGACATACATAAGAGACTTGCAACTTGTGGACTATTATCAACAGAAAAATAACTCACCAGATAATTTTCTGGCATAAACTTGCTGTTAGGCTTAAGCTCAGCCAAAGTTTGTTGGTCTTCTAAGAATCGCAGCTGAGATACTGATGAGGTTGAAGAAGAACCTTTGTCAGCATCATGGGGTCCACTGGAAATACATAATTCGATGGCATCCGCCGGCACATTCAAAGGGACTGCAACATACTGTGTATAATATATAACACCGTTATTAACCAGCTGGAAATGATGGTAGACAGAGAAAAGAACCGGGTGATAGAACTACAAGTCGAAGCACATAACCAATGTAGGGAAGGGAAACAAAAAAGAAAAAATTGATGAAAGACAGAATGGGATCTAATCTTCCGGCAAGGATTCCATCTTTGTTATATCCATTATTACGTTAAAAGTCAAAACTAATGATGCATTAGTCATTGAATGTTAACTTTTTATAGTTATTAGTAATTCAAGAGTAGATTAAATTGTATATAGTGCCGCATCACATGAGACTATGGTCTCATCTAAAAAAAATTAAAGCATATTGGAATATCATTACTAACCAATACATGGGAGGGAATAACTCTATATCATAAAGTAGGTCATTTTTCTTAGTATGAATGATGTAAGAGATTAGACATGACTTCCAGCAGTAGAGAGAGCATAAAAAAATGTCATTAGTGCGACTAAATATACATGGAGAACGCGGAAGTAGCACATCACTGGACAGAAACTGGGGTGACAAGCCTGATTTTAGAAAATTGTTGAATTGTTATATGAATGTCAGCAAAAAAAAGTGTCCTATTAATCATTGGATATTCAAAAAAATTACTTTCCCTAAAACCTAAGGACTTGGCCAAAATATCTCAAAATTCCAGAAAGGGCCCAGCCCTTAGGCAAGAAAAACTCAGGTCTTTCCACCTTACAAACAAGGAAGTTTTGATCAATGACGAAGATATAAATAACTTACCTGACGTAGTTCTTTGACTAACAAACTGGGCATGCAGCAAATGAATGGCTCAGGAAAATTCAATACACTTTGTCTATCGAATGGTTCAAGCTTGAGATGAACATCCAACTGCAAGTTACAAACAAATTTGGTATGCGTGACATGTGTATTGCTTGTAAAATACCCAATATTTTACATAAAAACCCTTATAAGTTTTATTTTTTTAATTTTCTAAAATTTTCAATATAGCCACACCTGCCTGAGATTACTGGAAGCATCGTTTCTCTATAGACAAACTAAACATAAACATGATATACTAATTTTGTGAATATCCATAAAATTAAGCTTTTAGCTTATTTCCCAATGCATATAGATTCTGCCACAATAACATACACCCAATCTCTATGGAAATAAGTTACCCAAGTAACTAATAACCTGGGAAAATTTTCAAAAGTGAAAAAAACCCACCTTTTAAAGAAAAAAATTGGGTTACCCATCACAAGAATAAAAAAACAAATATTGGGTTTACATACCTCCTCCCTCTCCTTTAAGCTTCCCATGTGTTTCATGAGACGGTTGAAGCGAGCACGCGAAGTTTTACTACTGGAACCACCAGAGCTTCCATGGCGTGTGTGACTCCTAGTACCACCCTTTCCCCATGCAAGTACTTCCCCGTTCCACACATGCCCAAGAGAAGTTCCTCTGCTTTCCTTGCATGCTTCTGAATCATTTTCGACGCAATTCCCATCGTTAATTACCACTGATGAAGAAGGCAGGGAAGGGCGGCGTTTCTTGCGCTTATATGGCCTGAATATTGCACCCTGCTCATCGGATGACGTACCTCTGCTGCCATTATCATAATTATCATCCTCATGATCTTCAGATGTTGGGTTTCTTTTTCTTTTAGAAGTATTACTGTTATTCCGCTGTGGTCGAGTTACATATGCTGTCTCTTTCCCCAATGAACGTCGCTTAACAAGAGCTTCTGATTGTCGGTGAGATACTTGCGCAATAGAGGCTTGAATCTGCACAACAGCAAAACCTTAATTAAAAAACACCACAACCTCCACATATTCCCGAAACAATGAGGGCTAAGCCTATGTTGCCTGGTGTCACGGGCGTACGATCAGAATCTTGTTTGAGAGAGTTTGTTTGTCACTTACTTAAGAGTGAAATACTACTAAAATGACAGAGAACCATATATGTGTTTATTACTAGAATTTACACTATATGCTATAACGTAAGACCACAATAACAAAGCTTTCAATATTGTGGTCTGTCAAACCACCACCATTATTCTTAAAAAGTAATATTAGTGCACCAAAGATCCAATGTCCCTGCATAGATACTATATATTAATTTGTTGCCATATATGCCTTAATGTAGAAAAAGTTGAGATGGACAGTCACAAAGGCCTGAAAAAGTATGTCATCTTATACACCTGAAATGCTATAACTTTAAAACCGTCCACAGTTAGAAGGTTAACATAGAAATGTAGACATGAGAAAACACGCAAGCCAGACCGCGTAACTATACACAACTGTAATTCAGCATGGCCCTCAAGTATGAAGGGACCCTAAAATACATAAATTTACTGGATCCAAATTTAAACAGTAGATATTATACCAACAAAAAAAATCACTTGCATATGAGGAACCATTTTATAATTTTGTTTTAGGCCTTTTCTATATATTTACACATAGCAAACATCCATTTACTCAGGAATCTGACCTGCTGATTGCGACTTCTATCCTCTTCACGGAAAGCTAATTCCTGAATCGAGTACCAAAGAAGAAAAGGGTGACTAATTTGCAGAATTGTCAAATATAAAAACGGAGAGCCAAAAAATGTATACCTCCTCCTCGTATTGATCTATATTTGGATACAAATCTGCGATAAGAGTATCGAACCTTGGGTCATCTCTTAAAGACCGCCGACTTGCGCAATGTTTGCGGCAAGCAGGGCACTCATTGTTCCTGCAAATTTATAAGAGAAATAATTAGTGCCCAGTCGACAGGATCATTATTGGCAACGGAAGGCTACAGATAGCCAAAGTAATTGTCCCAGTAATAGTGACCATTTCAAATTATACGGTCCTTGCTAAGATCATGTATTGATGGACCATAATACTGAACAATATATGCTCACAGCAGGAGAAAGAATTTACTGGCATACCCTAATCGCATTGATTTATCAATACAGTCCCGGCAAAAGCGGTGTAGGCATTCCATCACAGTCCTTGTTCTTTTTATGATTCCTGTAATGCAAACACCACAAGGTGAAAAGGAGGTACTTAGCACAGTTTACAGGTAGCATAGTAATTTAAAGCAAGAAAGCATACTTTTCACTCCAAATCCTACAATTACATATGCTGCTACTTTTTACATAGCAAGTTTCATTTTACATCATTCATTGGTACTGGGATCCAAAATGAATTTCTTCTGGATGACAAGTTGTCAACCTTTTTGGTGCATGTGAAGTTGGAGAAAGAAAATGTCAAAATAGCAAAGAGAGTTTCCGGAGTTTATAAATAGCCATATAAATTATAGATTATAAGATTGAACCTAACAGACAAAAAGAAGAGGAAAAATATAATAGACGAAATGATAATGTTTTCACTGATATTACTGCTGCTGCAACTTGTACAGTGTTGTAGGATAAAGGGGCTGGAATATGCTATATAGGAGTGTAGACATCTTGCATACAGTAAGATACACAATCAATATATACTAGGTATACATTGTCATAGATAAACATATATAAATGACAATGAAAAAAATTATACAGGCACATATAAATAAGAACTAAAAAGAAAAAAATCAAGAGAAGGTTTGTACTAATGCGTACCTAGGCATATTGGACACTGTACTATTTTACGAATCTCAGACAGCTCGATATACAGAAATCTGCAACGAAAAATGCAGAAATGTTTTAGAGAAGCTTTTAGAAGATATTACACAAGCAGGGACAATACTAGAGAGATGAAGACTGGGTTATAAAAGCAGAAGCTAGACCTCATATACCCCATGCCGTTTTACTAAAAAATGAAAAGCACAGTGCAGGTCTAAATTGTGCAGGAATCATGTTAGGTATTATACTATCTTATAGAAAATAATACTCCATTCAAAAGGTTTATATAGAAGATAGCCTAAACCTAAACTACCCTCCAAAAATGAGACAAAAGAAAGTTCATTTTATTACTGAAAGATGAATTATCAGATTAAAGGAAGAGCATAAATAAGTTCCTCTGGATCAATTCAGCACTTATGAGATTGTACTGGGAATCTCCATCACCATAATTTTAGTCCTTATTTTACTAGAATCAGCACTCAAACAAAGTAAGACAGTGAACTTGTAATAAGAGATATTAATGCAGATTTAGAGGCAATTAGATACAGTTATTTATACCAAAAATAAAGCAAACCATAATAAAATTATTTACTATTGTAGCGAGCATAGCAGATCAAAGATGAGAAGTACGAAAATTAAGAAGATACAGATCGATGACATGCAATAACAATCAACGCACAAATTCAAGTGAATGAACCAAATCCTAAAAAACACCAATCTAGATATCATAAACAAACTCGAAATGCAACGCTATAGTAGACGCAAGTTTACAAAAAATCGCAATGAGGAAACAACGACACAGAGTTAAAAAGAGAGCTTCATAAAAGAAAGAGAGTAAGAGCTAAATAGAGAAAGAGAAAGAGAACTCACTCAGATTTCTCTTCCGATTCGGAGGACGGAGATCCATCAGAATCTGAGAAAACAGGAGAGAAATTAGTTCAATAAACATAGAAATCAACGATACGCGTTGATGAAGTAAACACTGTCCCTAGGAATACACATACACAAAATAAAAAAATATACATATATTTATACAGAGAGAGAGAGGAATTCACAACCGTCGTCGTCTTCTTCGTCTTCGTTTCCTGCATCGTCATCTAGAGGCATCATCTCCTCTTCTTCTGCGTCATCTTCTTCATCTTCTTCGTTAGACGGTTGTTGCTTCTCAACCTCTATTTCTCGGTCTACTTGGCATTGGTCGTCATGGTCCTGGTGTTGCTGGTCGCCATCTCCATCGGCATCGCCACCGCTTTGATTGACCATCAGCAAAGTCTGCTTCGTAGGCATTGCTTGCTGATTTCGAGGTTTTCGAAGAGAGATAGAGTCGTTGTTGCTTGTGAGTGTGTGTACCGGCCTTCTTATAGTCTTTGCTGTGTGCTTTTGGGTGCCGAAGTAGAGAAATTAAGAGAATAAATAGATGGGTGCCCGATAGAAAGAGAGAGATGCACACAGAATTTTTTCTAGCTCTTTCCTATGTTCCCTTTTCTTTTATGTCTCATGACTATTTTTAAACAATTAATTTAGATTTTTTTTTTTTTTTTTTTTTGTGTTCGGTCATCTATAAACTTGATAATTCAAATGTAAATAATATTTTTTATTTTATTCTTCTAATTTTGTTGGTGTTTTATGGTTGTAAAATGTTGGTGGTGGTTTTAGGGACAGCCGGGGATCTAGTTAAATATATAATGGCTTAAAGTTTAAAAAACTTTTGTTTTAAAGACTAGTAAATGGTTCGGAAACCATTGACCACTTTGCTCTCAAACTTATTCCCATCGTTCTTAAGTTATTATTTTTATTGGGATATATTATTCTAATTAACTATTTTTATTTTGTTTTGGTATGAATTAATATTTAAAAACAAAATTATTATTTTATCGTCAAAACTTTTTCCTTTCATAGTTTTTTGTTTTATAATATAATTATGATTTATGTTCTTTCTAAACTCCAAATAAATATAAGGTCCAAAATTATAAACGTCTAACTCAATTATTTTTTCATATTTTTTATTACTATCAATGGATTAAAGTTCAAATATTTTATTTTTAAAATGGATAAACATTAGTATAATTAAAGATTTGTTTGATAAATTTATTTAGTTAATAATGATATAGAGATGTGAACCATAAATTTGGCGCGTACATTTAAGTGGGATTATTTTTTTTATTAGATGCGGGATAGTTTATGGCAAGTTTAATTTTGTAGTCATTCAAAAAAAAACCATAAGTGCAATCAATGTGCACTTATGGTGTGCAGTGGATCACACCATTAGAAGAAACGTCCTTGCATGATGCATCTTACGTTGGACTGATGGTGCATATTCAGCGCACCATCGTGCATGAATGTTGCAACGATGGTGCATTAGCACCGATTATCAATTCAGCACCATCAGTGCATTAGACCATCAGTTCAAACTAGTCGCACTGATAGTGTGACAATGCATCGTTGGTGCAATATATGCATACAATTGGTGTTGAGGACATGTACAAGTACAAATGGTGGGTCGCACCAATGATGTATACCTTATGCACCATCAGTGATGAGTAGCGTGCACCATAAGTTAATATGAAAACTTTAAAATAACATAACATAATTCACAAATACATAACCAAACCATCATTGGTTAGATACAAAACATAAAAAAATCACAACTAACATCAAGCAAGCAAAAATAAAATAAGTCTTATAACAAAAACAATGAGCCAATGAGAAGTGAGCTGCGATACTTGTTTCTTGAAGAGCATCAAACCATCCAAGTCAACTCTCGTCCGGATGGTATTAATCTTACGAATAACCTCAAAGGCTCCATCATCGTTGGACTACATATGTGGGGTGATATATCATCCAAAGCAAGCATGAAATCAACATATCTAGTTGTCTTCGATCTCCTATATGTAGCGATTGTAATTGTCGAGCGATTGTCGGAAAGTAAGTAATAACGTCAATCTTGCCAAACTATCTCACGCCAAAAGTAACGCGACAAATCTTCCTTTTTATGTAAAATATTTTGTAGTATGGAAAATGCTAGTGCATCATGAATCCGTCTGAACTATCGCATGACTCTTTCAGCCATATATCCATCTACTGATTTCATTATTCAGATTTGATAATCAAGTAGACGTATATCATGTACATGAAACTGAGCTCTCATTTGCTCGTGCGGCTCGAGGATGACCTGTAAAACAAAATAATACATGTTATAATAAAAGTTAGGTTAAGTTAAACATACAAAATGTTATTACCCATATAATAAGTATAAGATTGGTTCGTTTACATCATTCTCTTTTACATCTGCAAGAAGGGTGTGGACGCTGGATTTGGGTCGCACGTTTGACCCCGTCATTTGCTTTGGTAACCAACTAGCAATTTTGGGTTCTTCACGACATAAGTTGGGTTTTGTGGAGATTTTAAGGGTGGAAAGTGATCGTATATCCAATAGCTAACATAGCCACGATACCGTACAGGTTTTAATTCAAATATTTTAAAGTATCCCCCAAAATACGATAAAAGAAAGCCAACGCCCTAACCCTCAATTTATAACCCACAATCAAGAATTCATGTTCTCCAAACCATGGAGATAGTCAGCATTGACACTTTTCTAACTAGTACCCGCGAATATAGTGAACCCGAATAAAAAGATAAGGTATGCGCATGATACCTAACGGATAGTCTCGATCTCGGTTAAGTGAAGGAACCATTCATCGGTAAATGTTTCACGGAGCCATTTAAAAATTAACCACACTCCTCGTGTGGACTCCAACTCGGTACGTACCTCGTCAATTATGAGTCCCAACAACCCCATAAAACGTATACGTCTCCTCTCTCCTGGCCTTAACCAGATCCAATGTGCTAACCAACTACATGGAGGTCGGTAATGACGTTGATGTTATCTGAAGTGAGTTTATATCCCAAAATGAGCTGAATATTTTGGGCTTTTGGTGTTAACATTCGACTAATACCTTACCCAACATTGAATGAGTGTAATACTTTGGGAGGTGAGCTATGAGAGGTTCAAACGTAGTGCAAGCAATATGACTAGCTATCTCGGGTTGTGCTGTCAAGTCTCACATGGGAAGCACATTATAATATGTCTGGATGCTGAGAGAACTGCGTCGTAAACAAAAATATTAACTAACAATACAAAACTTAATAAACAAAATAGATTTTAGTTAAAATTTTACTTTAATAATTAAAAAGTTACACTCATTTCAAAAGTTTTGAATGCCTCGTGCTCCTTATAGTCAAGAAACATTGGTATTTTGTTGCATTCAAAAAATGCAAACAACTTCATCTGTTCATTTCTCTAAGCCGCGACATTCTCATCCTCCTTTAGTAAATCATAATCTACGTCACCAACATCGACGCTACCGGTAGCCACATCTGAGTGTGGTGCACGATTCGCTGGTAGTGAATGATAAGGTGATTGTGGTGAATGATGAGCTAGTGATGGTGAATGATGATCTAAAGGTACTTGTGGTGGTGGTGTAACCTGTCTAGATGATCCACCCCTCACAGGATCAAAATCTTTATCCATGTTTTTTGCATGGCTTGAACCCTTATGGATGTGGCGTAATGATCGTTCAGTGTGCTCATCCGCTTCCTTTTCTATGTTTGTTCATCCACACTTTTTGAGGCCAAATTGTTTTTTTTTTGCTTTAATGGATTTGACAAGTGAAATATTTCTCCCATGGTGCTCAACTCTAGAGCGTGATAGGTGGTCATTCCGTGTATTGGACGCTATGACTCAATAAATAATATATGTTAGATAAAAACTAAAATAAACACAAAATAATAATATATTAGTAACTAAATCATACAACAAACAAATACTAAAAACTAAACACAAGGTTAATAGATTAGATAATAAAATAAAAATTGAAAACAATACGAAATTTTTTTTGGTCATTCACGATAGGTGCAACAACTACGCACTTGGTTTTGTGCATCATCGGTGCAGATGTTACACACCGATGATACCACCTTGCACACTATAAATTTCGTTCATCTTTCTTCTGATTACGACGAGAAAGATGAACATTACCTCTTAAATTTGTAACCCTAACTACTTAAAAAATCTAAAATTGAACCTTAATAGATAAATTCTATATCATCAATTTCACAACAAATTCAACCTCATTTAATCAACTATATTATAGCTTAACAAATCAAGAAATTAAAAAAAAAATTATTAAAAAAAAATTAAAAAACTTATCTTGGTGGAAATGGATGAGAATCGGATATTTTCATCAATCAAGGAATATGAGTTTGTCGGAGGAGGTAGATATCATTGGAGAATAGCCAGAAGAGAAGGTACTTCATCGAAATTCCTAAAAAATGAGAAAGAAAGAAATGAGAGAGTGAGTGTTGGTGATGAGCGTTGTTTTAGAAAAAAAATACTTTATATATTTTCAAAAATTATTTTTGTACGGCTATAAATTTATAATGGAAAAAACAACTAAAAAAATATTTTTTTAAATAAAAATAATATTAAAAAAATTATATATGTAATTTTTTTCGAATTAATTTTTAAATAAAAAATTTAAATAAAAAAATAAAATATTTAATAAACTATGAGAAAAGTAACGGAAAATACCCACTCAACTATCTTATTACCCGGTAGTACCCAAATTTTGGATAGTGTTACTTAATACCTCGACTAAAAAATTTGACAAAAATACCCCTCGACTATATATACCCATTTTCACTTCAAACCCACTTTTTTCCACCTTCCTATCACCCTAAACAAACCCAAAACACGTCTAATTTTGGAAACCAACAGAAACCGTTCGACTTCGTGATACTCTCTCTCTCAAACCCAAAACCCTTACAGCTTCTCACCGTTCGAAATCAGTCGTCGTTCGCACCTTCAACGGAATCTCACCGGTCACCGTCTTTTACTCAGTCAAACGAGTAACCACCTTCTGTTCGAGGAAGTTGCCGTCAAGTCTTCTCCGACCGGTGAATAGGACAGCGTTTAGAAGTTAACAGGTATGCATTATCGTGGAAAGTGTTTTTTTTTTGCGTTTTTGATGAATTCGAACCACTATTTTCTGTTATTTCACGATAGGCGTTGCTTTTTATACTGGAATAAAGTATTTAGTGACGATAGTTGCTTAGTTTCTGGGTTTATCGTCGATCGCAGGGTAGAAGTTTAGTTGCATGTAATGTTAATACTTTCCTAAGAACTATGATGTATGTTAGATGTGCATTAGGTAGTTGATTGTTGATTTTGGTGTTGTTTCAATATTTCCCAGATCCCTGCAACGTGCATGTAAAAAATAGAACAATTTGCAGCCTGTACGTGTGGGATGTAGTACAGTTCGCAGCTTGATCACTGAGGAGAAAGATGGTGAAGAATCATCTACTGATGACTGATAGAGTTGGCTCTTGTTTTTTATTTTTTTGGAATGTAACTAACTAACAGCAATAGCTTATAGTGATCGGTGCAAACATTTGTTAGTGCATGAAGATTGTAATCCTCTTTTTTGTAATCCAATTTGTTTACAAACTTTCAATCATATAAACGATTCGCATCCAATTACATTTTGTATATGATTCGCATCTTAACCTGATATATTACTTGTTTCAATATTACTGATTTTGATGCAATTCACAGCCTAACATGTGATTTGCAACCCACTGAATGTCTTGGTATTTTTATCAAAGCACGCTTCGCAGCTTAGCATGTGAACAAATATCAGGACTTCTGATTGTTCTCCATTCGCATCATATCTCTTTACACAAACAGCCAAGAGTCCTGATATATGTTCTGATTATAATTCGCAACATATCATGTGAATCGTATGCGAATAATTGTTATCATATGTTGTGGTCATAATTCGCAGCCAGGAGTCCTGATATTTATTTGAAAAGGCATTATGTTCGCAAAAAGCTGATGATCAGCACACAGAGGAGAAATATGGTGAAGAATCATCTGGTGATGACTGATAGAGTTGGATCTTGTTTTTTGTTTTTTTGGAATGCAACTAACTAACAACAATAACATGTAGTGATCTCTGTAAACATTTGTTAGTGCATGAAGATTGTAATCCTCTTTTTTGTAATCCAATTTGTTTACAGACTTTCAATCATATAAACGATTCATATCCAATTACAATTTTCATATGATTCGCATCTTAACCTGATATATTACTTGTTTCAATATTATTTATTTTGATGCAATTCGTAGCCTAACATGCGATTTGCAACCCACTGAATGTCCTCGTATTTTTATCAAAGCACGCTTCGCAGCTTAGCATGTGAACAAATATCAAGACTTTTAGTCGTTCTCCATTCGCATCATATCTCTTTACACAAGCAGTCAGGAGTCCTGATATATGTTCTGGTCATAATTTGCAGCATATCATGCCAATCGTATGCGAATAATTGTTGTCATATGTTCTGGTCATAATTCGCAGCCAGGAGTCCTGATATTTATTTGAAAATGCATTACGTTATAGCTCAACACAATTTGCAGCATTAAATGCTGATAAATGTTTGTATGATTTTACTAACGATTCGCATCCTGGTGAAATTTCACACAAGTCGCATGGAAACCTGATAGATGTTTGCAACAAGATATCAACATATTGTACACAATTCGCAATACCGGATGCGAAATGCTTGCAACTCAAAACACTTAACATTTCTTCACTGTAATAAAAGCATTACAAACATAGAAATGTAAAAATGGTTAGTTTGTTGTACAGAACAATAACATTACTACAAATAAATGTGGCCAACCAGAATTGTCCACAACACGGATTGTCTTTAAACTGGAACATCACAAGTCCTCCTGTTATGGCCTAATTTTGAACAACAGCCACACTTCAACTGCTTGGTTGAGATTTCTCCTCTAGAAGGGATTCGCTTTTTCTTAGGCCTTCCGGAGCGTCTCTTAGCGTTCGGAGGCAGAACTTTAACAAACGAAGGATCGTTAGTGCTGGACCCTTCCCCGAAATCCGTTATAGCTGGTATGCTGAAAGAGTAACTTTCCTTGTAATTCTTAACCGTAAAGAAGGGCTCTATTACGGTAAATGGGTATTGGTCAGTATATTGTATTGTCGCTAAAGCGTGAGGACATGGAAAACACTTTTGTTGCCATGATCCACAAGAACATTTGAAATAAAACATATTAACAACAGCCACAAGATTCGAAAATACTTCGAACATGGCGGTAGACGACTTACGTACTACCCAAGTTCGGCACATGTCAACATTCTGCTTTAGCTTCTTCTCGTACTCGGGGACCAAATTAGTACCCAGCTGAGAACCTCTTCGTATCTTCGTGAAATTTGAGTCATAAACAAGACTCTAATCCAGTCAATAAACTCAACAATTGGTAGGCCGCAATATTTTTTGATCTGATTGTTAAACGATTCAGCTGCAGTAGAAGCGATAGAGCTGTATCGCTTCCCTTTTACGTAAGCCTGCACATACTTTTCAAGGGTAAATTTGCAAGAAAATCACTCATTCTATCACCACCTTCACATGGAAAAAATGTTAGTATATCTTTAAAAATCTCTCGATTGGGAGCATAAGCAAGACGATGGAAGAAACTCAACATCCTTTTTTTATAGTCTCTGTTAGTATATTCCAGTTTGGCTTTCAAATTCCGCATGAGATGGAAATAACAGTACGCATGATAGCAGTTTAGATACAAGACAGAAACAACATTAATGATACCAGAATGACGGTCTGAAATAAATGTGATCTGGCGATCCAACAAATGTGGTTTCAAACACCCCAAAAACCACATCTAATTGTCCCAATCTTCAATGCTAACTATACCAACAGCAACAGGGAATAGTCATGGAAAAAGGCAAATCAAATGAACACTACAACAGTACTCAAACATTTAAAAATTATACACATTTCGCATGCTGTCCTGGTAGTTGTGCTCAAAATATTTGCTGCGAACTGTGTACAAGCATAAGTTGCGATGTAAGCACAGTTTCAAATACTACCTAATTCACAGCCTCAAATGTGAAATGTCAAGATTACAACAACAAATGGTGTGCATATATAGGATGCGAACTGTCATCGCATAATTCGCATCCTCAAATGTGGAATGTAAAGATTCAAACACTGATTAATTCGCAGCTTCGGGTGCAAATTGTTGCACAACAATTTCACACAAAAACATCATTCAGATTAACTAGTTAAATGTAACTAACCATTGTTGCCGTCTTTTGCTACGACAGTAAGCAAGGTACCCTTATACTTGCCATATAAGTGGGTTCCATTGACAAACAACATTGGACGGCATGAATGAAAACCCTGAAGGGACGAACCGAATGCTACAAAACAGCGCTTGAATCGATTTCCAGCTGATAACTCCAACTGGTAGTCTGAAGTAATATCCCGGCTCTTCAAGCGTTTGAAGTATCCGCTTAGTAAACTAAAAGAACTTGAACTATCTCCGAAAACTCCCCTCCTAGACTTCTCTAAAGCATTCCATGACAAACGATAAGAGATGTCAAGACCGTAATCTTGTTTGACAGTCGATTGTATTGTTTTGGCTGTCAACGAATGACAGGTCCGAAGAGAATCCTGAATTTCCTATGCAATCAAATCTGATGTCAAATGCCTGTGCCGCTTATGCTTATGCTTCTGGGAGAAAACAGGACTGCAAGTATGGTGCGGAACATACTTCTTGATCGTCATCAAGCCGGTGATGGAATCAATAGATGCATAAAGCCTCCATTTGCACCCGCTTGTGAACTTATTTTGACAATAAGCAGTGATCTTGGTCGCTGTATTGTACAGGTATTTGAAAGAAAAATCATGCTCTAAAGCAAACTTGCACAAAGATAACCTCAGACCGGCAGCACCTTCTTCAAAAGCTTGACCCACTCCTGTAATAGCATCAGCCCAACCAGCAGTAACAAGTTGTTTTTTTCTCTAATCAGAATTAACTAAATCGTTACTACTCTCCCTACTAACTAGTTGATTGAGAGATGGTTCTCCCAAACTCAAGTTACGCTCTTTACGCCTTTACACCACAATCCTTACTACCAGAGCTCTTATCAACAGAACGTTTTTCACCAGAACCCTTATCGAAGACGTGTTGTTGTATGAGAAAACTAACCTGTTTTAAACGATCCAAATCAAGATATAACACCAACCCAACAAAATCATTCTGGTTATTAAAGAAACAATTATTGTGATCCCCGCAGGAGTAGGTAATTAGGTAGTCACCTGTGGCAAGCTCCTCCCATGTGTTCTCCACATAAGCTTGGATACTTTGAAAGCTTTCAAACTCAGTGAAAGGCACAATTGCGGTTTGGTGACCATATTTAAAAATACAAACTCGTGATTTGAACATCTCTTACCCTGGATAGAACAAGCTATTAGTTATTAGTCCTATAAACTATGTGCAATTTATTTATTACTGCATCAAACAATTCACATCCTATCTTGCGATTTGTGTATATCTACAAGTTGCGAACTGTGCTCAATTCGCATCCTGTCCTAATAGTTGTTTGTAAAAAAAGTCTTGATATTTGTTTCGAAATACACTACTCTAAAAAAGTTATAGCTAGTTCGCATCCTAGCATGCGAAACATAAAAGCAACTAAAAAAGTACTGATATTTGTTTGAAAATGCAATACTTTAGAGTTCTACACAGTTCGCATCATAACATGCGAAAACGTAGAAAATTGACTAAAAAGTCATGGTATTTGTTTGAACATACAATACTGTAGAGTTTCACGTAGTTCGCATCATAACATGCGAAACGTATGTTCATCATACAATTCGCAACATATTTCTAAGCAAATTTTAAAATTCTTTCATGTGATTCGCATGTCACCATGCGAATTGGTAATACAATTAGAATCTTCCTCATCGAATACATCAACAATTCGTATCTTGCGTGGAAGGCCTAGACAACTAAAAACGTAATCTACACATGTTTAACGTCCGAAATAAAAAATCTAAAGCACTACAAAATTAGTATATAACATCAGAAAACAAGGACATGAGTATATAACGACAAATATTAACAAAACAATAACAGATCACTGTAACAAAAAAAACAGAGAAAAGCTCGTAATCAGGCTATGACGTCTAAAAACAGTAAAATATAACCTATTCCAACTGATAAAACCAACAAAATAACTTCGAAATCAGTAGGTAATTACGATTACCTGGGACCAGAAACACGATTACTTGAAAAAACAACAGATTCCTGTACGTAGAAGACAGTGCTTAGATACGTTTTACACCACAAAACTAAATAAATATACAGACCTTAAACACTCCGATCACCGGAAAATGTGATTTCAACCGGTCTTCGTGGTGGTTCGTAGGTTAGGTGGTTAGAGCGGCTAACAAATTCAAATCTTCAAAAAAATGAAAAAATAGAAAGAAAACAGTAGTTAGAGTATTAAAATAATATTAGATTATAAGTGACAATAATCTAATTGAGTTGGATATTAAATAACAATTGATCCATCCTTAGATAATAAGTGACAATTGAATAGTTGAGTGAATATTTTTAAATGCAATTTCCCAAAAACTATCCAGCCATTTGAACTTTATCTAAACATATATCTAAAGTACTATTAAAATTTTGTTTTAATTTTTGTTTTTTCACTTAAAAACATGATCTTCAGGTTTTAAACCTTCACCTCTCTCTCACAAAATATATCTTAAAAACACGATTAAAATCGATCAGAGAGTACTCTTAAATCTATAAATTACTCCATTTCTCTGTCGCTGTCTTGTAAGAAAGAAGCTTTTATTTAACCTTATATTTACCGACCAAGCTTTTCCTTCAATGTCCTTTAAAGAGCTGCTCCAGAAAGAGACACAGAGAGTGAGAAAATGAGTGATTCACGGGTTGAGACTATTTCGAGGTTAGCGCAATGGAAGATAGACAGCTTTGGTCCTTGGTCTCTCAAGAAATCCGACCTCTTCAAGATCGGAATCTGGAACTGGTAATAACAACATCTCTCTCTATAAAGAGAAGACTACTTTTGATTATTATTTTTTAAATAAGAAGTATCATCTTACAGGTACTTGTCAGTAGAGAAGAATCGTTATCTATCAATTCGATTGTTCCCAGAGACATCTAGGTCACTTAAAGAGCAATCTCCTCTTGCTACTTTTGTTGTTCGAGTCTCCAACGCCGGCGTCAATCGCAGGACCTCCGTTTCACCCGGTTCGTAATATACTACAATTTTTTGTACTGTTTTTTATTACTTCACGTGATAAATCTAATGATGATTCGAACAATTAAGCTTGTTTGATGCTTGTTGATGTGTGTAACGCTGCAATTTGGGTGAGTGGTAGCTGAATTGAGTACTTGCTGAATTAGTGTTTGATTAATTTAAAGCAGGAGAGTCGATCTTTGTTTTACAGTAGCCATTCGTAGGATAGACATTAGTTTTCGTTTGATCTTAAACAAAACCAGCCTGGTTGACATATTTATTCAAATGATTTGAATTGATGATGTAGTTAACGAAAGAGTCATCCGTTCATCAGAAGATTTCGCGTGGCATGTCGACCATCCTTGTCAGGGTCGATTTATCATTGATGTTGAGTTTATGGATTTGAAAATCTGCGACATTAATGTGAGTCTCTATCTATCTATATATAGTCGGCATATACAATTCATAAACTTATATAAAACATATGGTAAGAAGAAAAAATTGTCATATAGTTGTGATGGAGTTATTGGATGTTCGTGTTAGTTCACTACATCCTTACTATACTATATCTGTATATGAACACGAGATAACTCATAATGACCAAGTATCAAAAATGAGCACGAACGCGGACTAACCTGTCATTTGTGATTAAACTTTCATGTAAAGAAGTTTATAGCCGGTGATGTTTTTTAGAGTAGTGATGAAAAACATATTGAATTGAACTCAAATTCGCTTGAGCTTCAACCTGAAGTCTGTGTATGTCAAACCGAGCACCCTACTATCGGATATGCAGCTCATTTAGATGATAAGCTTTACAAAGTGGGTAGATCTAATCTACTAGCGTGGATAGGGCTGAAATCGAGCCAAACACCTAAGTGCTCGAGCTCGACTCTTAAAAATAAGGCCTAGAGTTTGATATTGGTTCACTGCTCGGCTCGAATATCAAACTCTTAATTCGAGCAAAAATGGAATAATTTTAGTATATTATATAACTATTGATTTAAGATGAGTTGCTTTGAAATTGCAAATTTAATGTTTGAACCTGCAAAGTTAATGACTCTAAACAAATTGTATAGATATAAAATAATATATTTTTCATATATATAATATTGCGAGCGTGAATCTCAGTCTCAAGTTTGGCTCCGAATGGAATGTCAGGCTCGAAACATGGCTGTAGCGGATATTTTTTGAGCACGAGTCAAGTGAATTTTAAACCGAGCTTATATAGCTTGTATGTTAATACAACATTACGCAGTCTATTCAATTTTACATTTGCCCTTCTCCTTAGCAGCCTAGAGCCTCTTATATTGTTCTTGATATAATTTTGCATCTCACAAATATTGGGAATCTTAGGGTAAGGAACTCAAGTCCGTATGGCCAACCGATGGAACAATGCAATCCGTATCAGCTCAAAACACGCTTCAATGCCTAGCTCGCATGCTTGAGGAAGGCATCCATGCAGACGTCACTATACACACAGCTGAGGGCACACTCAAAGCTCACAAAGCAATACTATCGGCAACATCTCCCGTCTTCCAAAGCATGTTCTATCACGACCTCATGGAAAAAGAATCTTCTACAATCCACATTGATGACATGTGTCAAGAATCTTGCACCGCACTCCTCTGTTACTTGTACGGAACCATACAACAAAAAGATTTCTGGAAACACCGCATGACTCTTCTGGCTGCTGCAAACAAATATGGTATCACCGACTTGAAAGATGCATGCGAAGAAAGTCTAATGGAAGATATAAACTCCGAAAACGTGCTTTTGAGAATACAAGAAGCATGGCTTTATCAGTTACACAAGTTGAAGAAAGGATGCTTGACTTACTTGTTTGATTTCGGGAAGATTTGTGATGTTAAAGACAAAATGGATAACTTTTTTAAGAAAGCTGATAGAGAACTACTGCATGAACTATTTCAAGAACTACTGACGGCTTGGAAGCCTCTATAGCATGCGAGAAATAAGTACCTGGTTGGTAGAGTATTTTCTTTGGAGGCGGTTTTGAATTTGTATACTTATGTTAAATAATGTACGAGACTTGGTTTTGAATTCGTATAATTATGTTAAATAATGTACATAATAACTTTGATTTACAAGTTATGTGGAGACTTGGTTTTGAATTCTTATAATTATGTTAAATAATGTACATAATAACTTTGATTTAGGAGTTATGTGGCTTTTGGATTGCTTGAGTTTGAATGATGAGCTAGCGCTACAAAATTGATTAAATTAAAATATAATATAGTTTTGAAATAAATATAGAGAATAGAAGTGGTTTGAAATGTATACTAGTTTCGAATTGACTAGCCATTTGGTAAGAATCTTTGGATGTTCTGGATTCACCTAAATAAGTAAAAGGATTTATACCAATTGGGTACAAAAACGTATCCAATTTACTAATAAGTTCAGCTTCAAATAGATTTTACCAATATCTACCAAAATATATGATTTTATTTATCTATTAGTCCAAACTTAAATTTTAAATACAATTTTATCCTTAATGAATTTGATTATATGACAAAGAAAGTTTGAGAAGAAAGAATTGATTTTGAAATTGGGGTTAAATATTTTGATTTGAGGATGTAATTGTTTTGTTTTTATAGATAATTGAGTCTTTTCTTAAATAGGTTGGATCTATTTGTAAAATGGATCTTTTGGGATATGCTTGAGTAAATAGAGACAAATTTTAGACCCATTACGTAAGTCTCCCATAGTAAAATTATTTTTTCTTATGGTTGTGTAGTCAGCCCCAATGAAAGGTATAAAATTTGTTTGGTCGGTTCTAAATTATTTAACTTAATTATTAGGTGGTTGAAATTTCGTAAACTTGATAGTATATAATATGACATTAGGCTATTTATAATTCAATTATTCTCCTCAACATTTATTTATTTATTTATGTATACAACGATTGACATTTATTTATATTTTATTATAGGATAATGTTTTTGTCGGTATAAGGAAAGGTGTTGCAACCGATGTGATAAGTATGTTATGTTTGACAGAATTTATATGTTTCACGAACCCTTTTATCCTTTTCATCTCGGCCACTTCGATTGTTGTAGGGTGAAGTTATTTTCATTTTCTACTCACTCCGTCCACGATGCGTTTTGAAAAATAAATGTCGTTATTTTTTATCTTTAGCTTTTTTTTAATAATTGTTATAGTTTTATTTTTATATAGTAAGAAACACGAAAGAGTAGTGCAATACTAACCATTATAATTTTATCGCGGAGTTTGTGTTTCTTAAATATTGTGCCACCTCTTAAAACTACATTTATTTTGGGACATAGAGAGTATTATTTAAGTCAAAAGAATATGTATCAAGATTGTTTTACCGTTACACTTACAGCTTGAATAAAAAAGAACATGCATCTTTTCTAGTTTTTAGCTTTGTTGTATAGTTTTATTTTGAAATATTTTTTAATAATTTTATTTTCATCAAGTTTCATTTTTACGATTATTTTTATGAGATTTTATTTAGCTTTCTTTTTTACGAAGAATATTGTTCAATAACATCTTTTATAGGGGAAATATATAAAAAAAAAAGCTTCTTCGTATTACGATGATCTTGGACTATAATCCGTTCTTTTTATCTCTCCGTACTATGGAGTAAAAATAAGAAAATTTGAAAATATCTTCGTCAAATCAATGTATTTTCGGCGATTATGCTTAGCTATTTGGCAGCCAAATGACATATTTTTAAAAAGAATTGAAAAAGAGAACAAAAATGTAGCAAATGAACTTAAACTAAAATACAAAAAAGGCCGAAAATAGAAATACTCGTGTTTAGAAATCAAATTTCAATTAAGAGGAGGTTTTACACATCTATACCTTGTTTCCTAGTTGTGAGAGACAAAAACAAATTTATCTTTCCATACTTTGTTATAAATGAGAAGGCATGTAATGATCTTGGAGGACGATTTTATCAAGAAGTTGAAGAAGGAATTTATTTTTTTGTCAAGAACCTTATAAGCAACGAGGAACTTACTCGTCGAGAAGCGATGATGGACGCTATTTGATACAATTATAACGGACATGAGCATACTCTAAGAATTTGGAACAAGTTTGCTTGGATATATATCTGTAACTTAGAAGAATTAAACAAGGTCAATAGCAAGAGGTAACCAAAGTCCATGATAGAGATTATAGTTAAAGAAAGCAATTTTGTTGTCGCAGTATCAAGATGATTTTCCCCTTTTATAGAAAACCTAACTTTCACATCGCGTGTAATCACTTAATCAAAATACTTTTGACATATTAATATCATTTCAAATACTGATATGGATAATCAGTGATGCTCATCTTTTGAAATTTATTTAAAGCTCCATAGCTTATCTTTGGGACATTTCGGAGAGCATCGATGTCATTTTTATTGCTATTTCTTGCAGTTGTAAGACCCATACATTCAAACTTAGAAAGGGAAAGTTAAATAAATCCTTAAATCTCTTTTCCCTTTTAACTAAAATTTTATTTTTCTTTGGGACTGGAGAACAAACTGGGCATGAAATATAAAAAATATAATCCTCACAAAAATATCTAGCTCCAAAAGAGCCACTATTCTTGTTATTATGATTATCATAAGCTTCACTCGAATATCATCTTCTACCAATTTATAAGAGAAATTTGAAGTTTGTTGCAACGAATGTTACAAATCATAATACATTTAAGAAACTTAATAATGAAGAAAAAAGAAGAAAAAACGGTCGAGAAGGAAAATGGATTAGGAAAATAAAAGGAGGAATGAATTAAGTATTTATATCCAAATGTATGATTTGATTAGAACCCTGGATTTTTCTATCCTTAATTTGGATTAATTTACAGGTAACTGACTTAAATCTAAAGAAGAATGGAGGGACGGGATTGAAAAAAGTTGAAGAGGATGCACGTGCATGCTTAAAATAGGTAAAATTTCTAAATTACTAATTTTTTGCAACTTGCGTTCGCACTTAAGTAATACAAACAAACCCTCCACTTTTATAAATTTGACCACTTGCAAACAAACATAAATCTAAATATTTTGCCAACACAAAATTCGTTTTCCATCTACTAAAATGTAGCCTCGTCCAAACAAATATGGTAAACCTCAACTGACTAACAAAACCGAAAATACTTTTATTTACCTTTTACCCCTTAACATCAGTCTTTATCAAAGACTAGAAGGTTATTTAAGGAATTTCATTGAAGAAATCAAAGTTGAAGAAACAAATCAAGATCATAAACATAAAATTTTACAAGAGAAAATAATGAATTAATATATTCATTCCATCACTCTTCACCAAGGGCTAGAGGGCTACTAAAAACCTTGATAACAAACTCACTGAAGTATATCTTTAGTTATCTAAAGAAGTTAAAGCCACAATAACACTTCAGATGATATAGTAGTTTTTACTTCATCATTCACCAATGGCTAGGGGTTACTCAACTACAACCAACAAATGATTGACACATTTCGAAGCTAATATTGATTAAAGTAAGGTAGTCAATAAGAAATATGCAATGCCCTATCAACCTACTGACTCTTAGTTGTGTTATTTCATTTCGGAAAAATATAATATTGTATCCTCAATAGAGGTTTATGCCGGTAAAGGTTTTTAATAAAGTATGAATTATTTAGGATGAACTAAATTGAGACGTATGTTGTGAAAAATCGGCAGGATAATATTAAAATAAATAGGGTTTAAGACTCTTAAAAGTCTAGTCGAAGACGTCTAGAATATATATTTTAATATATAATAGCTTCGAATGTAAAGACGAACTTTGGGAGAACATCAGGATCAAATGCAATCTCAAGCCAACATCAAGGTATGCTGGAGCAAAGGTAACATATGCCAAGACCAATATAAGTTTCGTCCAATTTTAAGACTTTGGACAAATCAGGGCCAGTCATTCATTGTTACTCGTACAATGACCAAATGGTCATTATAATATCGCAAATAGGTCATCCCATTTAAATTGGTTCATCACCAATTCAATATTTAAAATCCAGAACTCACTCAAAGATATGCTAAGATACAAAATTTTAATAGTTAGAGAAAAATAATATAAAATATTTCTAATATCTTGGAGATATGTACTCTAACTATAAATTTTATAAATAGAGTTATAACAATAATTTATAAAATATTCATGCATTTATTTTATATCTTTAAGGTTTAGTATATGATAAGACTATATATAATATCCGAATAATAATATAGCACAAGGAATATATTTATAATTTAATTACATGTAATTTTACTACGCAATTATTATTTCAAATTTGTAAGGGACATAGATGAATACGTTGTGTAACTTGTATAAATAAGAGTTAAAACTCTGAAATGTAATCAAACTATTTTGTATACAGAAAATGTATTATTCCCGATTATATTTTTTTCTCTATTATCTTTCTTCATTTTATTTTTATTTGCTTTCTAGATTACGCTTTTGTGTTTGATTGAGATTATTTGTCTCATCGGTATCTTTTACATGGTTTTGTAATACCTCGAATCAAGCTAATTACATAGTTTTTCATATCAATATTTAATAAATATTATTTACAAATTTAATATATTTATGTTTAATAATTTTGATTTTTTTCTATTAAATGTGGTTATATTTTGTTTTTGTATAAATAATATTTTATTCATTATATTTAATAAATAATATTTTATTCATGTAACTTTGTCAAAGTAAAACGTCTTACGTTCAAATTTTATGTTTGCTAAATTTACAACTTTTGTTATACTTTTTACTAGTTGTTTAAGAAAAAAAGTATGGTTATTTAAAATGATAAATTGTCATTTAATACCCATACAACTATCTCATTACCAACTAATATTCAAAAGTAAGTTTCTAATAGGTATTTGAACCATAGTATCTCACACCCTCAATTATAAATAAAGAGTTTTCAAACAAACGAGACTTTTTTCTTTTTCTCTTCTCTAAAGAACCTTTCTTCTTATCTCACTCTAGCAACCTATCACCTCACTCTCTCAACCAGAAATCACATTTAAACCTTGATTTCAATATCTCAACTAGAGTTCAACCAACGATTTCAATCTCTCAACCTCTCTCTCCGTTCTATACGTCCGTATTGTGATTTTGTGTTATACCAGGGTTTGGGAGTCTGTACGGCCTCCAGTTTTGCATTTGTCGTGTCGAATTTAGTAATATGGTTGGAATGTGTGGTCCTAAGTCCTATTGTTTGTTGTTTTTAGTGTCAATTTTGGTTACTGGATAGTTCATTTAGTTCAAGGTTCAAAAAGCAATACATCTTGCATATTCCATGTGTATTAAAACCTTAGTCTCACATTTTTAGTAACATATCTCGCATCTCACATGTTCAATCAATGCTTGTCTAAAATCTCGCATATTTCATTAATGTTTATCTCAAATCTCGCATGTTCCACTAACGTTTGTCTCGCAACTTGTATCATCCATTAATACAAGTATCCGTGTTTTATTTCTCGTGTCTCACGTCTCTCATCTTTCGTTTCTCGTTTCTCGCATCTCTTGTTTCTCGCGGCTCTCATTTCTCGCGTCTTGCGTCTATCGCTTCTCTCATCTGTGTCTCTCGTCTCTCGTCTCCAGGATGTGTCATTTAATACTTGTTTCACAACTAGTAGCATCTATTAGTATATGTCTCGCATCTCGCATCATCGAGCAGTACATGTCTAACATCTCCCAATTGCAGCAAGACTTGTCTCACATATCGTTTTTAGGTTGTGAAAATCCTAGTCTTGCATTTTTATTAACATGTCTCACATCTCGTATGGTTCATCAATGTTTGTCTCACATTTTCCATCAATATTTGTCTCGTATCTCACATATTTTATCAATGTTTATCCCACATCTCTCATGTGCCATTAATATATGTCTCGCATCTTGTATGCTCCATCAATGCTTGTCTCATATCTCGTATCATCCGTCAAGTCTTTCGTCTTTCATCTCTTGTCTCTCGCATTTCGCGTCTCTCGTATCACGCGTCTCTCGTATCCCGTTTTCTTTTCCTCGTCTGAATCGAACGATTCCTCGTCAGAGATGCTTAACTTTATTCTTTACTTTTTTACCCATTCGAAAAAAATAAAAATCAATAAAAAAAATGACTTAGACATAGAGAACGACTAGAGAAGATGATTTGAAAAATCTATCTCTTGATAAAAAAAACTGAATAGACAAGAACACGTTTATATTTTTCACCTTACCTTTAAAAAATCAACTAAGATTTTTAAAAAAATTGAGAAAATAAAATTGATAAACTTTTCCAAATCAAAATAAAAATATTGAAAAGAAAAAGGTTTTGTAATATATTTAGGGCATCGTAGAAAATTAGATATAACTAAATACCAAAATTAGACGCTAACAGATATTATTAATAGTAGCAGTATTGAATAGATATTATATTTAGTTTTAGATGCTATCAGGTATTTTAACCTATTAAAAATGAGAAAAGTACCACTAAATACATTTTCAAGTATGTAATCCCAAACCTTACACTAGTAGTAAGAAGCCAATATTTTTACCAAATTAGCCCTAATACTAGACGAAAGAGAAAGTAGGTTATTATTAATACTCATCTCCTTCTCTCTCATTCGATTTATTACTGTGTTTTTTTCTCTCTCTCTCTCCTATCTTTGGATTTTCATCAGCTATGGTGTTTCGAAATCCCTTTTATTGTTTCAAAAATCGAGACCGGGTGTGACGATTATCACCGTGTTATCTCATTAATCTCTCTAGCTATGGTGTTTCAGGTAAGTTAGGACCTGAACGCGAGAAATTGACTCAGTTACAAACCATTGATTTGAGTTACAATGAGTTCTTTGGTGATGTGCTTCTAAGTCTAGGGAATTGTAGGTCGCTTCAGCACTTGGATTTGTCTGGTAATCTATTTACTGGGAAAATGTTAGGCAAGTACAACTCGTCTAGCGTCATAGTCAAATGATAGGCAAGTACAACTCGTCTAGCGTCATAAGTGCAACTCGTCTAGCGTCATAGTCAAATGATAGGCAAGTACAACTCGTCTAGCGTCATAAGTACAACTCGCCTAGCGTCATAGTCAAATGTTAGGCAAGTCCAACTCGTCTAGCGTCATAAGTACAACTCGTCTAGCGTCATAAGTACAACTCGTCTAGCGTCATAAGTACAACTCGTCTAGCGTCATAGTCAACGAACATCTCGCGTGATGTTGGCAAGTGCAACTCATCTAACGTCATAGGCAAAGAACATCTCGCGTTATTTAGGCAAGTACAACTCGTCTAGCGTCATAGTCAAATGTTAGGCAAGTACAACTCGTTTAGCGTCATAAGTACAACTCGTCTAGCGTCATAAGTACAACTCGTCTAGCGTCATAGTCAAATGTTAGGCAAGTACAACTCGTCTAGCGTCATAAGTACAACACGTCTAGCGTCATAGTCAACGAACATCTCGCGTGTTGTTGGCAAGTCAACTCATCTAGCGTCATAGTCAAGGAACATCTCGCGTTATTTAGGCAAGTACAACTCGTCTAGCGTCATAAGTACAACTCGTCTAGCGTCATAGTCAAATGTTAGGCAAGTACAAATCGTCTAGCGTCACAAGTACATCTCGTCTAGCGTCATAGTCAACAAACATCTCGCGTGATGTTGGCAAATGCAACTCATATAGCGTCATAGTCATCTAGTCGTCTAGCGTCATAGTCATCTAGCGTCTTCAACCCAACGACATGTAAGAACAAAACATAAGTTTATAATTAAAACTGATCCGAAGGAAATCGAAACAGAGGACCGATAACAAAGGCAGACAAATCAAATCAATAACACCAGGTTGAGGTATAAACCCAGATCTTTTGATTTTTCCTAGAGTAATTAAAATATAAAACACCACATTCACCGCACTTAGAATCCAAGAAAATATCCACCAACGAACAAGAATCCTAGGTCATTTTCTATCTTCTAAACTTCAAACTCTGTTTTTCAAGTAGAGAGTAACCAAAGAAGCTAAAACCCAGGTGGGAATTATAACTATCGATCCAAAATTGATGGCTTTCGAATCCCTATACTCTAAAATATTAAAACCCAAGTGAAGAAAAGTGATGATTAGAGTACACGGAAATCTTGGTTCATTTGATTGGTTCATTGAGCTAAACAAATCTTGGTTCAAAAAGAGACTGACACATTTGAGGGTATTTCAGGAAAGGAAATATTAGTTGAGTACTAAATAGGAATTAGTTTGCTGAGACACGTATCTAGTAGGCATAAAAGAAAGTTGGAGTTCTAGATGGTAATAAGTTTGGTGAAAAGGTATTTAGTGTGACATTTCCCTTAAAAAAATAATTAACATGTTTGTAGAGTTTAGGAATAAAAATTAAATATTAACAATTGTATTATTTTATTGATTTGTTAAAAAGTAAATGAAAAACTTACACAAAACAATTAATATAAAATAATAAAGATGAAAATAATTTCATAAAATTTGATTAAAATTTAAAAGCCACATTTAAAAAAAAAAACTCTAACACGTAAAAAAATTCAAAATTAAAAACATATTTTTCTCTAGAACTACAAAGGAAAAGAGAATTCATTTTGTTAAACGCTTTTAGAAATTATCAGATCAAAGATAAGAAAAATAGAAAACCTAATCATATCATACAGTAACCAGTAACTTTTCTGCCATATAGCTATACATGATAGTATAACTATAGTTCTTATCTTTAGATCACTATTGTACGAGAAGATTGAAGAGCCAGTACACTATTATAAGCCATGGAAGGAAACAATAGTCACAACACATTCTTCGAAGGAAAAGCATAATGTGAAAACTTAAACATCAACTGGGTTTTATTTAAATATCCTGCAACACAACTTATATCCTATATATATAACTGTTAAGATGACGCATATAGCTTGCCAAGTTCTTCAGAAAATGTCTTCTTGACAACTTCTCTTTTCAACTTAAGTGCTGAAGTGACCAGCCCAGTTTCAGGAGTCCAAGGACTAGGCATCAACTTTATTTTTGCAGGAATCTCAAACTTAGCGAGCCGTGCTTGCGTCCCTGCCTAGAAGATCATAGAAATCGAAAGACCAAGAGTTAAGAGGCAGCGAAAGTTATCAAATTGGAACATTAATCAAACGGAATCGAAACACTCTAAAAATGATAATAGTATACATCAAGAATAATAATAATAATAATAATAGATATATAGCCAAGCTTCCATCAAGTAATTATTTGGGTGTCTTCATAGTTATAAAGTTAAATGATTCTATTTCAAATGGTCACAACCCTTACAAAAGATCCAAGCCGAGCTCAGATAAAAATTGAAGAAATTTTATAAGGAAGAGAAATATAATTATCTTCCTTTGAATAAATCGATTTACCTAGAGTGCTATGAGCGACAAAAACTTAAAAAGAGTTTTTCTTCAATTTAAACAAAAAGAACCAAACGATTTACTCTTGAAATGAGTATTACTTTCCTTAACTTTCTGAGATCAAAGATTGACCTATCTCAAAATTTTACTTGGAATTAAAGTGAAAATGCCAAATGCCAATTTAAACATAGCTTCAAGTTAACAATCTCTCTTACTTGAATTACTATATATTTTCTCTGTATCGCATACCTTAACAAGTGATGCAAGGACTTCTTTAACAGTTTCCTGTTTCTCGCACAAATCTTCAAAATCAGTGAACTTAATCCCTTGGTTTGAAGCCCAAGCTTCGAGGGCTGATTGGGCAGCCACTACAAGAGCCACACAGTAGCTATGAGCTGGATCTGCATGCAACATAATGTTGTCGACATAGGGACTAACAGAGAGTGCAGCCTCAACCTGTGCAAAAAATATCAGCAATTCATCCTTCCAGAAACTTTACAGAAACAAAATTGTTTCATGCTTACTTACACGTGTTTGTATATATATAGCATTTATATTTTCTTAGAGAAGTTCTGACTTCTTTGTTTTTTACTATCTATACCTTTCCCAAGGAGACGTATTCTCCATGCTGAAGTTTAACTATGTCTTTTTTACGATCTACTATTTCAAGGCAGCCATCATCATGAAATTGTCCTACGTCACCTGAATAGAACCACCTCATTCCTCTCTCGTCAACCTTTGAAATGAGAAAATATAGCGATGTTAGAAACATGAACAAGTGAATTAAATGACGACTTTTATTAAAAAATGGGGAAATAAACTGTTGGTAGTAGGTTTCAAAAAACCAAGCATGGGCATTTGATCATCGCAATTGTTTACCTTGTATACTTCTCTAGTCTTTTCTTCATTTTTAAAATATCCAAGAGTAACATTTGGACCACCAATGACGATTTCTCCACGAGGTTTGGGTGAATCGCTAGTCAAGTAGCCACCTTCAGGCCAATCTATTAACTGAAACAACATATGACTGCAATTACTTGGTATAAACCACATCAGATTCTGAGAGGGGAATGCTCCTAAATCATGATGCAACTAACACTATCAAACTATCAATATACTGAAAAAGAAAATTGTCCTAAATACTTGTACATGCAAGCATATCACACCAAAAACTACAGGTTTTATGGTATGCCTACTGCCGTATGCCTTGGTCCCATAATACATGGTAAGAAACCAAACAAGAAGCTCCTAATGTGGAAGTGGACTATAAATTCATTATCTCAAACTTTAAAAGCATTTGCAACACTTCCTGATAGAAAGTAAATTGGAAAGCAGAGTGACTGCATTCCATATTTATATTGCTCTTCCAAACCAATAAAAAAAATTATATGATTCAATAAATAACAGAATCTAATTGGCGATAAATGTTCTAATCCTTATTTACCTTAATGAATGAGCAAGGAAGAGGAGCACCAACACGCCCAACTGATGTATCATCAAATGCTGTGAACGTTCCACCAGCACAAGTCTCAGTGAGCCCATACCCTTGGCCGATTGGAATACTGGAGATAAAGTATTGAGTTAGCATAAAACAGTCAAAGAAAGGCAAATAAAAGCAAGCTAAAAATAAATACAGCCAACAAATTTTCTAGTAAAGATAAATACCACCTTTTTTTACAAAAAGAAAAAATAAACACCTTGTACTTTGCGACAATAAAGTTACAGTTCAGAAGCAAGGAACGACTAAGTTTTTATTTTGATCTCAAATTTTATTAGATCATAAGAGGAAAAATAAAAATGTGGGGAGAATTAAAATTAAAAGAAAATGTTTTTGATTAGTTATATCAATTACTTTCCAACCTCCCGCATTTAATTTACCAGAAACTTTTTCCTAATGTATTTCTCTCTCAAACGTTCACAACAGTCATACATAAAAATCCTCTATTATTCAATTTGCTATCACTAGTTTCCTTGGAACAAAATAGACAGTTAAATTGTAGAAGATGCTAAAGACACGACTGAGAAGCTCTTGACTGCCTACGATCTTAGAATTAGTTGTTTTACTGGTTGGAAGCCTTAAGAATATCACATTCCATGATTTATCGTTTAAACACATGAAATTTTTTCTTTAAAACCATCATGTATATGAGACCTACAGTCGTAGATGATACTTAACTTTAGCATGCAATGACCAAACAATATATGAGACTTACAGTCGTAAATGATACTTAACTTTAGCATGCAATGACCAAACAATATGTTAAAGAAGTATACAAACCCTAGGCAAATGTTGATGAATCTCTGAGTATCCCCGGAGAGAGGGGCACCACCAGATAACACAAAACGGAGACGGCTCCCTAGAACTGCACGGATCTTTCTGAAAACAAGGAAGTTCCAAAGAATTTTCTCCAATCCCCAAGCACCAAACCAGCTCCCGTTCATTGCAGATAACCGACGAGCATATGCCAAATTAAACAACGTTTTTGCCAGTCCACCCGTCGCATCTACCTGAAATAAGAATATTCAATACTCAAGGGTGACTTTTTATGCAAACCCAAGCTACAAGAGGCGAAAAGGTGTCTTTGTCTTTCCATGGGGATGTACAAGACTCAAACATTATGTTACATTCTAATCTACTAACTACCTTTAAATAACTAATGATGCCATCAACTATAATATTATTTAACAGCGTAAAAAGAAGCCATGAATTCAGATAACTGAATAGTTCATCCTATTTAAATAATATCCAGTGCCCTGCCCCTGCCGAATATTAAGCTTTGGACAGCCCATCAAGCAACTAGACAACTAGCAACATAATCGGACATTTGGATTCATGTACAAACTCACAATTGGCTTGTACAATCAGAAAAACGTTAGAATATTGTATTAAAGCAATTATCGTTCGTGCCCTTTCCAACAGCATAATGTTTTGGATATGTGGTAAAGCATTCATAATACTAATAGAAATTTACAGACCTTCTTCCCCACACCATCTCGAATACGATCCAGTATAGCTGGAACAGCAGGCAGCAGAGTTGGTCTAAGCACAGAGACATCCCCCTTTGTTCCTTTCTTTATCTTGTTAGCTGTATCAGTGAGAGTCAAAGGAGAGCCGTATCCTATAGAACTTCCAACAGCAGCCATGAGATTCTACAAAATGAAACTTTGTTAACAATCCAGGAGAAAGATACCCTTTTACCCACTTCGGTAGAAACTGTATACTTAAGAATGCAATAAGAAAGTCGAGTGCTTCATACCTCAGCTGCTAATTCAAGAATGTGAGCTAAGGGTAGGTATCCCATGTATACATCTTTACTTCCAAGTCCAGGAACGATCGTCATGACTGCCGAAACAGTAGCCAAGACATTTCCATGAGTCATCATCACACCCTGTACAAAGTGAAAGTGATAAATAGCATGGAAGATTTCCTAAAAGCTACGTAACTCTCTAAGAGTCCAGATACTTAACGCAGTGCTGCTAGATCTCTAATCTGATGGACAATGTCATTTAAATATTTTTTGGAAAACAAAGTGGTAGCTGGATCCTAACATACAAGAGGTAGCACAATGAAGTGAGTACCAAACATCGGGAATGGAATTTGAGATATAAGATAAAAGGACAACACCTTTCAGATTTTTCAGTGCACATAAGAGCTAGGAATTCAACAGCTTAAATTAGAGACACGCGCCAAGGAAGAAGATCACACAAAAAAATCCTAACAAGTAACAACTATGAACAAAGAAACTGACGCCCAAGGTTTCTAGTCGTGACAAACATTTTGCAGACTATGTAGCGCAGCTTGAGCTTACCAAGGAAATATAACTTATCCGTTTTAACATTAATGTTAGACATGGGGAGTGGCAGAGTCAATAGTGGACTACAAAAGGTCAAGCAGTTATTTTTCTCAACTAGCCAAATAAGAATTTGGAAGTCAAAGCTGCAATATAAGTTTATTTTTTATCCTGGTTACTCTGAGCTTTCACTTTCTACTTCTCCTACGAAAACTAGTAAAAGAATTCCATTATATAACATTTTTTTGAGAAAATTTTCTTTGAGCTCAATAAGGCTCAACCAGGCTTAAGGTACAAAACGAACCCACCTAAGCTCCATCCTTATATGTCAACTCAAATATTATCAAGATTCAAGAACAACTACAAGCATGTATAAAACAAACATACTTAAAATGAAACAAATTGCTGAGACTTCTAACCTTAGGCATTCCGGTGCTTCCACTTGTATACATAATAACAGCAACATCAGCTGAAAGAGGGAAATCCGGTTCTACAATATTTTCACGGCCAAGTTTTACGACATTGGCAAATGAATTGGTCACCCAGCCATTATGCTCAACATATGATGGAATATCGTCATCCATAGATATTACTCGTTTCACTGTCTCAAGCTGTCCACTTATCTCAACGAGTTTTTTTAAATCTTTGCTCGCACAAATCACAGTTGTAACCTCCGTCTGGACAAGAAGAAAATAAGATACCAAACAATATGAATTTGTGCATGAAGATTTATAAATGACTCCAAACATAATTATGATCTGATTACGCGTGAATACAAAATGCTGGAGAGAACAATAGAGAAAGTGAGAGAACCTCATTTAATGAGTGGCAAAGAGCCTCTTCCCCCAAGGAGGCATAGATGGTAACAACAGTGACATTGCGTCTGAAGCAACCCTGATAGGTGAAGAAAATAAAATATATGTTACATAACATTCATAAGTTAACAGGCATGCAATCATAATACGTAAGAAGTAAGGAGAAATAAAAACATAAGCACCTGCAATGCAATAAACCATTCTTGTCTTGTATCCGCAAAGATGGCAACACGTTCACCCCTTTTATGCCCGATATGAGCTAACCCAGAAGCAAAGTTGCACACAGTTTCAAATGTTTTTGCATAAGTCAACCACTCGTACTCTCCTAAATGAACCTTCTCGAAGGATTTTCCATTACTGCTTACTTCAGTTTCTGTCGAAATAAGTTTCCGAGTTCCAAGCAATAATTTGTCGTGATGCTGCTTGCAGGCCTGCTCAAAAAGTTCCGCAAGAGTAGTGATACCTTCCCAAGCTGAGCTCACGGGGGAAGTGAACTGACTGTTTCGGATAGCGTATCCCGGTTCGCCACCAACATCAGCAAGTAACCCTCTTTTCTTTGCTCTTTTTGTGTTACTGACAAAAATAGTAATCAAAAGAGGGACAAGGATCCCAACTACATAAGCACTCATCTTTCAGAGGATCCTGTGACCTGAAAGAATCTACCTGCTAAAATTTCCTGAAGATAGAAAAACTTGAGTAAGTGATTAATGAAATAGAGATTTTTGTTATCAACTCCCCAGAGACATACGGGTGAGAAAAAAAAGGCTCTCTAGAGCAGTGTAATAGTTGTATATCCCTAAATAATGAAATGACTCAGATTTCCCCATTGGTTCATAGTTCAAGCTCAATAACACCTCTCTTCCAACCTAAATACCTCTTAAAAGGTTACAACTTTAAACTCAAAGATGCATGTTTAGTTATGTTTCACCTTTAATCTGGATCCGACCCTCGACTGCTACTAACCCAAGAAAAAGCATTCCGATTTCAATTATATTCCAACTGCTTACTTAAAGATGAACCAAATACACATTATATCTAGCCCTAGCAATGTAAAAATACAAGAACAAAAGAGCAAACATAGCACAATAGAGTAATGCAACCTTAAAAAAACATAATTTATTCAAGTAAAACCTTTTAATTGCAGACAGAAAGCAAAAAAAAAAAAAGTAAAGCGTTTACAGTAATCGATTGAGATCAGTCAATCTCGAGCTGAAAGAAACGCCGAAGAGACTGGCTCAATCAAACGCGTGAAATCAAATACTTAGATTGACGATTAACTTGAAAACAGACGATTTACCTAGTAGAAGGAAGCAGGAGTCAACAGCGAGAGTAGTTTCTAGCGTAAATGAGGCGGTGATATCGAAGACAGAGTTTTAATCGATTGAGTAGAGCTGGGTGGTGGTGGTGCGCGACTATATAATAGAGTTACTATTTTATATAAAAACAGAGATATCCTTTAGTTATTGGACACGGCACTGGGATTTCCTATTCCGACTATCGATTCTTGATAAAAGGATATTAAATAAAATCCACGTGTCCTTTCTTTCATATACCGAAAACCTAAAGAAAAGGCCACGCATATTGTTTGATAAGTAGCCTATTTCCTCGCCTATCTTAAATATTAAATTTAAAAAAGATTAAACTCTTTTATGTTACGTGAAAAATTAATCACTTTTAATAAATAATGCTAATTAGAAAATTTTGTTAGTCAGATAAGAAAGTTTACATTTGTTATTTATTTATATTTTTATTAGATCACCATCGTTACCTATTACATAATTCAACTAATTATAAATAGCGAGTAACATTTATCGGGTAAAGTTTAAATTTATGGTCACTGTTTTAGTCGTTATGTGTTTAGTGGGTTGATTCGATATTTAATATCGTTTACAACCGTTTTCTTAGTCTTCGAATTTGATAACCGATCTCGGTTAGTTTTGTATGAGCTGTCCGTTGATTTTGTTTGGTTTTTATCCTTCTATTCGGTTATGCCTTTGTGATCCGCTCTATTTTTTCTTGTTAAAGGCTTTGTCGTTTATTTTTAGCTCGATTCTCATCTGTTTTGCTCGGTGATATCAGCTTTTGATCGTCTCGCTCGTCTCGCTCGGCTAAACGTCTGTCTGACCCTGTTTTACTTCCTTGTTATTCTTTCTAACGTGTCTTCGTTTAACGACTCTTAACTGCTTCGTTAATCCATTAATCATCCTCGGTTAGGCCTCGATGAGGTGACATCTTTCACTGTCTTTATGCATAGCCTTAGACTATTTGTTTATTTGCAATATATATGATTTTGTTCAATATTATTTGCAGCTTTCCATTTACTCGGGTATTATATGATCTAAGCCTTCTTATCAGGACACCCCTTAGTTCATGGATTATATGTTGATGATCATAAAATCGATGAAGTAAATGATTACACAAAGTCGAGTAGATGGTAGGACCGGTGCACCGGTTCAATGAAGTGAGTGTGATGACGCATTGCATGCAATGATGGAGTTTTTTTAAATTTTCAATGGTAAAATGTCATGTGTCAATCATCGGTCAGCGTGTGGATAACAGTGATTCTGACACCCTAACCGTTATAATGGAAATGATGTGTGGGTTATAGGGAAAACGTGTGAATGTGTATTTATTGGTGACAACTGCCGTCACAAGTCACGTGTAGTGGAGATTTATTTGCAATTTTGATAACCTTCTAAAACTTGTGAAGTGCTACATTGAAAACTACTTTACCTTTTGCGATAGAAAAAGAATAGTTTTATCAGATAGAAAACTCATTGTCGTCATCGTCACTTCATTGTCTCGAACATAAAAGGTACGTACACATACCAAAATTAGTAATTAATTTTATAAGTGGCGCTGGCATACTTTCTTATGTCTTAGGAAATAAAAAAAACTTCGTTTTCTGGTAGTGGTGCTCGATCGTGAGTTATCCCCACGATTTACTTGCTCTTATACATCATATTAGCTCATTGCATTCAATCTAGTAATCGTGATTGTAAACTAGGCGTTAAGAAGAAAGGAAAATTGATTAAGGCAATAAAGTCAGAATACGAAGATTCAGCCCTCCTAAAAAGTTATTTTTCTTAATTGACCTTAAAATATGGGTATCTCGACGAAAGTGGTTTGCTAAGCTTTAGGACTAGGCATGGGATACATAGTGATATAATAGTAAGAATTCCAGCAGTTGGGGAGCACCCTTATTAGGCGAAGGAGGGCGAAATCTGCCTATATACCACTGTATTCGACTAGGGGCTGCGGTTTCCCTTTTTGTCTCTTGAATAGGGGTGGCAAATGGTTCTGGAACCACGGTTCAAAGCTGACAATCTGCTTATGAATTGGCGGTTTACCTGCGAAACTGGCTCATTAGGACTGCAAACTGGCAGGACCGCAACCCGCCAGGACCGCAAACCATTAGAACCGCCAGACCGTCAGGACCGCATAAAAAGTAACCCGCGAGGACTGCAACCCGGCAGGACTGCGAAACCACGGTTTATTTGTAAAAAACCGCGGTTTATTGGTAAATATTATAAATGTTTTATTTATTTTATAACCAAAATGTTATATTTAAAAAATATGGAGATATTGCATATTATTATAGAATTATTATTACATATTTGTTAATATTAATTTGTTTTGGTTATTAATATTTTAAGTGTTGTAATTATTATATAGTCCAAAATTTTAAATATTACTTATGTTATTATCACATTTTGAATATTATTATTAGGTTTTTAGATCTAATACAAACCAAAACTATATCTTATCATGTTAAAATATTACAAATTCTATGGTTATAATTTTAATATTACATTTTGATTACTATTGTGATTTAGTTTTAAATTTTACAAGTGTTTGTTATTATTTTTTAAACCAAAATTAGATCTTATGAAGTTATAACTATTTCATAATACAGTTGTTGTTATTATAATAAAAGGTAAAGTCATTTTTGGATAATTTAGCCGTTCACAGTTTATACTCTTGCGGGCCATGAGTTGTACAAATGTTTTCAAATTACAATACAAAATAGCAAAAAACTATTACAAACATCATTCATCTCCAGCTTCGTCTTCTTCGTAAGTAAAATCTTCATCGTCAACTTCGTTTTCTTCCGCAGTTTCTTGTTCAAGTGTATCTTCGTAATCATCCGGATAATCTTCGAAGATGTTGTCTACGTTCACTTCGTCTCTAAACTCTATGTCTTGCATCCTTTTATCCGCCGCTGTCCAATCCTTAACTGCCACAAGCACTCCAAGTGCTTTGCCCGTCAATCTTGTTCTCTTAGTCGTGTATTACAACCTCGCTTGGCTGAAAGCACACTAACTTGCAACTGTAGACATAGGTATAGCATAAATCTCTTTAACAATCCTGCAAAGAATAGGAAACTCTTCAGTTTTGGTACCCCACCATCTTATGATATCTTCAATACCTTGGTTTTGATAATTCGTAAAATCAAACCTAGTGCTCCAATATCTAGACAACTCATTATCAGATTGAGGGGTTTCTGTAACATTGCTTCGTAACATTGCCAATTGAACATAGTTAGTAGAAGATATCCCTCTACCCCTATTGTTACTACTCCTACATTTGTAGATGTATTTGATCTATATCTTGCAACATACTTATCATAGATATTATACAAACAATCATATATACCGATAATATACCCTTCAGGGTCAATTGGTTCCTTCGGTGGTTTAACTATAGAAAACCGTACAGATTGATAAAAGCATCTAACTAGCAATTCAAATTTTTCTTTTCGTGAAAAATGATCTAAAAGGCAAGCAAATGAATAACTATCAGGGATTGGATGAAAATACTTTGTGAACTTATATTCCATTCTGGGAACCATGTCTACGCATACATAATTTGATCTAAATTCATTCATATGCATGGCAAGATTAGTAATCGTGAAAAGGGCCAAATGAGCATTAGGTTGATTTTGTGAAGAAAAGGTTAGAGTGTTTTATTTAAAAAGTCTTAAAAATCTTAACATGTGTGCACAATATTTCCAATGATCTGGTTCAATCAGTGTTTCACGATAAGATGCATTATAAATCGTCATAATCTCTTCTTTAAAAACATGCGCACGTGCAAGCATTGTGTAAGTAGAATTCCATCTAGTTTCGACATCTAATATAAGTTTCTTATATTTTTTCCCATTTGAAGTAACAAGTGTTTTAAAAGCTCTTTTTTTAGCAGCGGATGTCGAGCAAAATAGGACCCCATTTTTTATAGGGGTAATATAATCACCGAGAACCTTACGTATTCCTTCTTTCGCAATTAATTGAAGTACGTGGCATAAACATTTGGTGTGAAACAATTTTGGAAAAGGGGGATTGCAATCTTCTATAAGCATTTTTAATGCAGATGCATTAGAAGATGCATTATCCAACGAAATAGATATAATCTTGTTTTTAATGCCATAAACATTCATGCATTCAATCATACCCTCC
This sequence comes from Limnanthes douglasii subsp. nivea, assembly GCA_036936605.1. Taxonomy (NCBI): domain Eukaryota; kingdom Viridiplantae; phylum Streptophyta; class Magnoliopsida; order Brassicales; family Limnanthaceae; genus Limnanthes; species Limnanthes douglasii. Next base: position 25,327,705 of record JAUPFV010000002.1, read on the forward strand.
CTAATTATTTGTGCGTTATGCTTCCCAATTGATTCAAACCATATAATTCTCCTTTGGAGGACCCATTCGGCGTCCATCCAATGGAGGGTAACACATATCATATCAAAATTAGTAAAAGTAGCTATGTCACTAGTAATCGAAACATTCCATGGCAAAGTCTGCATAGTTTGAATAATGCCTTTTTTTTAAATAATATTTAAAGGCTAGCAATTTTAAAGAGCTACGTGGAATGCATTTTCCGTGTGGGTTTACCCCAGCTTGCATCCAATTTTCGTATCTCCAAGAATCCCCAAAACTAAATGGTTGTAAACTACCGACTGCATAAATCATTGTTTCTTCCCTATACGTATCGTGGTTAAACTCAAAAGGAAGACCTGTTTGAGGGTTCATGCAAACATTAGTTGGGTTAGGTTTTGTAGGATCATATATTTCATGTTTAAATAAATGTTTTACCATAGTGCTAGTGCCCATATTTCTAGCTCCACTTACGTGAAGATAATTTTTTTTGCACACGTTACAAATACAATTATAACCATCTTCTGATAGAGTATAGTGTTTCCAAATCCAAGATGTTTTTTTACGAGATCTCGACCCACCACTAGTACTTCCACCACCACTTTCGTAGGAGGAGAGTGTGTCAACGTGAGGGAGTTCTGTAGAAAATTCCTCTATGGTATTGAGATCCACATTAGATGGTGGGTTTATCCCAGTATTTCTACGTTTTGAATTCATTTTAAAACTAATAACAGTTTTTTTTTTAAATATGCAATAAAATACTAATAATAAAATCTAAATTTAGACTAATAACAAGATAGAACAACTAAATTTAGACTAATAACAAAATAGAACAACTAAATTTAGACTAATAACAACTAAGAAACAATTTGCGGAAAAACAAAAATCAAACAATTTCGAACGTAGGAGTAAAATATGTAAAATAAGTAATTATAGTTTTCTAGAATTTTTCGAACAAGTAGATAGATTTAGAGAGAAGTAGAGAGTTGTTTGAGAGGTGTGAGTATTGGTGTTGGGGTCTCCTCTATTTATAGGGGAGACCCAAAAAAACGAAAAAAAAAATATTCGTGCGGACCATCCGGATCAATGTCCGGATGGTCCGGACAGAGAATTCGGACCATCCGGATATCGATCTGGATGGTCCGGACGTCATCCAGGGCATCCAGAGATTCGTCCGGATGCCCCGGACTCAACGGCTAGTTGAAGTTCAACTAGCCGTTGGCAATTTAAAGCTGCGGACCATCCGGACGCCTAGCCGGATGGTCCGCACGATGACGTCATCATGACGTCATCTAACGGCTAGTATGAAAAAAAAAATTCCCTATAAATACAACCTACCTCCTACTCTATTTTTCACTCCAACTCCACTACAAATCTATCCCCTCTCTCCCTCTCCACTACAAATCTATCCCCTCTCTCTACTACACTTCTCTAAAAAAAAATTATATTTTTCAAACTCTATTTAAATTTCAGGTTTCGTTAAATGTCTTCGAAAAAATCAAAGCATGCCCGTCAAGGTGGATGTAGTGAATCAACCTCGAGACGAGTGAAACATGTGGCAGATATGCTGTTTGAAAATATGGAGCTAACGGAGAGCGAGACTATCGAACATCACGGCGAAGGGGAGCTTCGCATCCGTAATCAGGAAGGAGGTCGAGGTGTAACCAAAATTTGGTCCGGTATGTATCTGGACTATGAGGAACTGATCCAAATAGAGGGTATGCAAAAAATTTCAAACTTATTGAACCAAATAATGGCCTAGGTTGGATGACACTAGCTAGATTCAAATGTGATTGGTATCTAGAACTAGTACGCAAGTTTTATGCCACCGCAAAATTAATCGAAAATGATCCAAGAGGTTTAGGAATGAATTGTTTGGTTGATGGTAAACCCTATACTTTTTTTGAAACTGATTTCGAAGATCTTTTTTCCGTTCCAACCCATGATATATATACCGGTAATAAATTACCTTCCATTAGTTATCGCCCTACGATCTGGAGTGCTGATTGGCCTATGTCTTACGAAGAAGCAGTAGAGCTTCTTACCTGTCCTGGTGCGGAAGCTCCGAAAATTAGCGGTAAATTTCGAGCCATGCGGGGTAATTTGGATGCTAATGGGAAATTAGCTTTGAAATTGGTAAATAGTATATTTATTCCCCCTAGTAACAATGATATGCAGCTTTCATATATTCAAACATTTGTTACTGCTTTTATCGTTCGAAATCAGGGAATAATTAATTTACCTAGCTTGATGATTCGAAATATGGCTACGAGGTGTGGTACGGATAAACTACCTTATGGGATGATAGTGAGTAAATTGCTTGTTTCGAAAGGAGCTGATGTGAGTATGTACACTCCGATGAAGGTGAGGCCGACTAGTGCTATAGGTAGAAACTCTTTGCGTTTGCAGGAAATATACTCTTGGGATGGAGATTTGATTTCGAAATTGGAGGCATGGAACCACCATAGACAAGACTTGAATCAGATATATACTGCGAACGGTCTTACAAAACCGCCAAATCCACCTACTCAGTATCGAGTTGAGGCTGAAGCGTCTTTCGATCCAAATGCTAGTGGTTCTTCTAGAGTACCGCCACAAGAAAGACGAACCGATCGCGAATTTGCTGAGTTTTCGCATCAGCAGCATATGGATTATATGCAATTTGCGCATACTCAACAAAAGGAATGGCATGATGATTTTACAAAATGGCAAAGTGAAATTCAAAATTGGCAGGGGGGGGGTAAATGACCAGCTTAGCCAGATACAGCAGTGGCAAGTAGGGGTGAATGATCAACTTGGTCACCTCCAGCAGTGGCATGGTCAATACGAGCAGTGGCATGGTCAATACGAGCAGTGGCATCATGGACAAGATCAATGGAATGAGTGATTCACAAACTCTCAAGCCGAACAGTCGGAGTATATGCGACAGATGATGGAGAACATGCATTTGCAAGGTCCACCACCTAACAACAACAACAACGATGAAGCTTCTTAGTTTTTTGCATTTGATTTTCATTATCGTTATAATGTTTTTCTTTTTTATTTGATTGAACAACTATGTTACTTGTTTGGTTTTTATTTTTAATGAATTGTTTGTTTTGCTTCTATTTTTTATTACATGTTATTTAAATCACTTTCGCTTTCAATTTTTATTTTGTTCTTTACAACTTACAAGTAATTTATGTTTATACATATAAACTTCTAATATTGAATAGTTCAAAAATACAATAAACTATATAATTCATCTAACCATAAACACTTCAAGCTTGAAAGAATATAAAGAATCACCTAATAATTTAAAATTAGAATACAATTATATGTCTAATAGGTATATATTATTTAATAGGTATATATTATTCAAGCGTATCAAAATCAAATTACAGTTATTATTTTAGAATGTAATTGATAATTATAAAATTTCGATTAAAATGATAACATATTTAAATTAAAATACATGAAATAGAATAATTAACTCGTGTATATGGTATATATCTCAATTATTGAAATTAGATTCAATTAACACTTACAAATTAATTTTAAATAACATTATAAAATATTTTGATAAACGGTTCTTAAATGGTTTGGTTGATGGTTTGAACTGATAAACGGTTCTTAAATGGTTCGTCTGGTGGTTTGAACTGGTGGTTTAACTGCGAAACTGACCCATTATGACTGCAAACTGGCGGGACCGCAACCCGCCAGGACCGCATAAGGAACAAACTGGCAGGACCGCAACCCGCCAGGACCGCAACCCGCCAGGACTGCAACCCGCCAGGACCGCAACCCGTGGTTCTGATTTAAACGGGTCGGACGGTTCGCGGTTCAGACCGTTTGCCACCCCTACTCTTATACTAGACTTATTCAGTGTTATAGGCACATGTCTCACTCAATTGGTTGTAAACGGATAAAGGGTGTTGGTCAGTGTGATACTGAGCTCCCGTCTATTAGGTATCTTGGTCAGCTTTGTAGATTTGCTAGCTGTCATAGATGTAGCTAAACTAGCGAATCCCCCTTCTTTTACACCCAACTGATCGGAGTGAGAAAATAGTTGAAATTCCTACTTCTGACAAGAATTGGAAGCACTCGTTCGTATTCATGTCGGGGAACTGGGAGCATAAGAATGCTATCATGAATCTTTAGCTAGAACGTTAGTGGATAGCCAAGTGTAAGGAAGAGTTTGTAAGACAAGTAGATGTTAAGAAACTGAATAATAATATTAACACCACTGTTTGATTGTGTAGGTGAATGGAAGCACCAAGAGTGGCGTAAAGAAAGTTTGTCAAATTAGTACATAAATCCATTGATCTAAGTATCAAATTTGGCCAGTTCCATGTGGATACAGGACCTATCGCGGTTGTTCACACAAGTCAACTACTTGAAAACTGGGTTGTGGCCGATTCCTGAGTTAGTGATTGCGGCAAACAGGAAAATGACAATGACGAACAGTGGTGAAGTGGCTACCACAGAACATATACGGGCATTGATGGAACAAAGTTATCGCGATCGTAATAGTGCGGGGGATGGCTGGCAGTATCCGAAAGCCAGAGAACAAATAAGGAAGAGGGGTCTTCGTCCTTGCAAGGTCAACAAGAAAAAGAGAAAGAGTTGCTGACCATTCAGGATGTTGAAGAGGTAAAGCAACAGGAGGTTAATGCTGCCCCACTAAGGGATAAAGTATATGAAGAGCGCACTCGTCACGCTCGAGAAGAGGATGAGGAGACAGATGAAGACTATGTCCATTTATAGAATAAATCGCATGACTATTGATGCAGTACCCCTCATGACGAGGAAACTGCAGTTAGTAGATGAAGAAAGTGATGACGAGGTACCAAGTACAAGATAAACATGGTACCGAGGTATCAGGCGCTGAGGCAGAGTATAATCAGGGGAAGGCCTTTGGGTGATAGTATTAGATGAGGCACGAGTGGATGGTCAACCGAGCCGAGCATGAGAAAATGATGATGGAGAATGGCAAAAAAAACAAATTCCTGATGAGATAACGCGAAGGATGGCATATTCTGTGAAGACCTCAAGCGTCTGGTCTTCCATTACCTTGGTGCAAAGGGTGGGCATATGGTCCTCATTTGTAAATATAATGAGACTAGATCAGTTATCTACCATAAACAAAGAAGTTGAGGCAAGTTGAGCTAGTAACCAAACCGAGAATCTCCCACCCTCAAACATTGTGATGTCGCGTCCCTCGATGTTGATGTTTGAGCAACTCAAAAGATGCTCGAAATTATCACTTTATGATGACATACCCATGAGCGAGATATTGCAAAGGTACGTGGAGCTTGCAATTGAGGTATTATACGCGACAATCTATATTTTTATAAATCAAAGAAAATAGTGAAGTTGGCCTTAACGTTGATGCAGATGCATCAGAATTCTGTCGTGCTATCCTACCAGCGCATGTCGAAAATCAACGCATAAGAATAAAAATCAGTAGCCCCTTTAGGTCTTGCAAAGAATCTTTGGAAGAGCTAACCCATAAGAATAGAAACTAACGCATCCTTAATGTAAAATGTGTTCTTCCGATCTGCTTTTGTATCCGAACTGAATAGACCACCTTTTTATGTTAAGAAATTCAAGAGTCAGCTTGATCGGAATTCGGTGAGACTGATTTTACCTTTAAGAATTTCAAGAGTATTTTTTCAACGTGGGACACGTGTTAGGCTCTCGTTCGACCTCTCAGTCACTTTTGTCATAGATTATCGTACCTACCATGCTAGGAAGTGACTTAGGACGTAATCTCTAAGCTTAATTGCCCTTAATCATGGCTATGATCAGTTTATCTTCCCCTAAGTAACCTTTTATATTTTTATAGTTATTTAACTCGATTTCACTGTTCAATTGTCTCAAAAAACACAAAAAAATCTAGAGAGAGAAAGCTTAGTACTCTTTCAAATTGTGTTCAAGTAATTTATGTTCACAACCAGAAATGCACTAGTAAAAGGGGGTTGGTTAAATTTGTCTGAATTGGAGAGAGCAAAGAAAGTTACAAGAGACAAAAGAATAGTTGTTGGTCTTCCTGCGTCTCCTAGTGAAGAACTCAATCAACTAAAAGCAAACACAGACCAAGATTCATCATCATCAAAGACATCCAAGGTCAGGAAATTGTCTTTTGTCCCAACTTTTTCTCCTCTTTAATCGGGATCCTCTGTTCAAGAATCTCAGAACCCTCTCCTTAAAGAGAAGTCAGTTTCCAGTGTTAGGAAACCTTCACCATTTATTGTCATGGGTTCAGACGCTGAAAATATCCTGAGAAGAACACCCCTCGCCGAATAACTCGCCAATCCAAAGATAAGTCCACTTCTAGCTCTTCGAAACATTGTAGTTCGAAGACAATAAAGCCTCTGGCAGAAACCAAGTCATCCGAACAGCAGCCTCTGGCAGAAACCAAGCCTTCCGAACAGCAGTCCATCGTAATAAAAGAAAATATGGATGATAGTATAAAAGATACTCCTTTCGAGGCATCCAGACAGACTGAGGATACCACAGCAGATCGAAGGGGCAAAACTAAAATCGGTCTGTTTGATTCGGATGCACTTCCGGAGTGTCTAGAAGGGAAGGTAGAGCCAAATTTCCAAAAAGCCAACGTGAAAGTACCTGATATTCTACAGAACAAAGCTTGCGTATAAACTTATACCGCTGAATTGAGTCGTATTCGTACGAAGTGGGAGTTCCCTAATTCTGTCAAAGTGAGAATCTCGATCACCCCAGAAACTCTGATGGATTGCAAGTCTAACAAGCTAGTGGTCTACACAGAGGTGATGAACTGGGGACTCCGGTTTCCTATGGATGATAGTATAAAAATACTCCTTTCGAGGCATCCAGACAGACTGAGGACACCACAGCAGATCGAAGTGGGAAAACTAAAATCGGTCTGTTTAATTCGGATGCACTTCCGGAGTGTCTAGAAGGGAAGGTAGAGCCAAATTTCCAAAAAGCCAGCGTGAAGTACCTGATATTCTGCAGAACAAAGCTTGCGTATACACTTATACCACTGAATTGAGTCGTATTCGTACAAAGTGGGAGTTCCCTGATTCTGTCAAAGTGAGAATCTCGATCACCCTAGAAACTCTGATGGATTGCAAGTCTAACAAGTTAGTGGTCTACACATAGGTGATGAACTGGGGACTCCGGTTTTCTTTGGATTCGGAGATAGTCAGGTACTTCCACCTGATTAAGCTATGTCTGAGTCAGTTGAGCCCAAACACGTATTACATTCTGATGGCTGGCATAATGGCTTCCATACTATCCAAGATCCCACTACCAATGGAGCAATTTGCTGCTGTGGCGAATTTGTGGAAGAACCACCACATTCCCTTTTACCGCTACAATATAAGGAATGATTACAAGGTAGTGAATGATCTACCGGAGTCCGAAAAGCTATGGAGGATACAATTCATGTTCATCAGCGGAGCCTGAGAGAATGGGAAAAAGATAAAAGTTCACTTTAATCCAAACCAACTGACTAGCCGCTAGAAGAGCATAAGTAAGTTTATTTCCCTTAGTTTTTAAACACTATGTGGTTATTCCGAACTGACTTGTGTCTCTTTTCATTTTTTCCGAAGAAGTTCTCAGACTATGTAGAGGCATGTCAAAACACTTGTGCCAAGCTAAACACTTGGGCCTTGGAGAAATGGAGGAATGGTTTCTACAACTACTTCACCTCAGGGAATTTCGTGAGGTCTTATATGCGGAGTACTAAAGGAGAAGAGACCTCACCTGGGAAGAACTGACTACCCATCCTCCTACAGACGTTATCCTGAGAATAACTGAGGCTAAGGACGCCAAGCTTTACTTTCCTTCCAGGGTCAAAGCCCCTAGCCATCTAGACAAGATGAAGAACAAAAGAAAGAAGAAAACCACAATAGACACACCTCAGCCAACTACCGAAGGGGCCGGTTCAGAGAATCAATGAGGGATCAATATTGTTCTGCTAGAAGAAGTAAAAGTTATTGTCAAAGAGGCTGGTGGATCAGAAAACCCACCAAAGATTACAAAGAAGGATAAGAAACGTAAGGTAAGCAGTGATGAAAAAGCTGCAAAGAAGAAAAAAGTCACTATGGGATCAGAGATAATTCTACGTCCTTCTGAAATTCCTCCTCCGGCTCTTGTTGATCCTACTTTGCAAGAAGAAATTCCACCCAACCTTTATTTCGAACATGACAAAACTGATGGAGAGGTAAATCTTGATGCATTTTAGAACATTAACATATATTTCAAAGAACTGGAAAATGATGACTTCGCGGGGCATTATCGCCCTGCCAACTCGTCTAATGTTGTGACCCATAATGGTGAGACTTATGTGATATCAAGCGAGCAAGACACCTTAAGTCATGTCTTTCTAGGTTACATCCATCCGGTAGTTGACCTAGAAAAACAAGTGAGGGAACAACACACACTATCAATTCTCTGACCACAGCAAACCAAGGCTTGACGAATAGCCTCTCTGTCGCTCAGCAAAACATAGAGTCTGTGAAGAAGGAAAAATAGGATTTGGCTGCCAAACTTCTTAATTCAGAAGAGACTCAAAGAGATCTGTAGACCAAGTATTCCGGACTAGAAACTTCTTCTTTCGATGAGATCAAAGCTTTGAAGGGGAAACTAGAAGCCGTAGAAAAAACCATCAAGACTTTGTCCGAAGACAAGGCCAACTTAGAGGATCTTGTTAAGAATAAATCAGAGGAGAATACAAATCTAATACAAATACAAGCCAAAAAGATAGCTGCTGGAATGGAGAAGTATGCCTCTTGAGTGGTAGACTCATTGGGGAAAAGAGATGATGGCATCAAATCCGATATGGTCTTACTGTTTCATGAGACCTTTCCTAGGAGGACTCTTGGTCCTTTGTGGAAATGTATGGAATATGATGACCTCCATTTTCATACGATGGCTGATGGTGGAAATAATAATTACTCAAGTGAGGAAGATTCTGAGGATAAACGAAGGAGTTGGTGAGAGTTCAAGTGCTGAACTCAAAAGTCCAAAAAAAGATGGTGGTGAAGAAAAAACCGAAGGGAACAAGCCCTAAGGTTGTATTGTTATGCTGTGTTTTTTTTGTTGAACAACTAAAGTCCTTGGATGGCCAAGGCATCTTGTTGCATTGTTTGTTTAATCTTTGTTCTTTAAAACTTAATGTCCTTGAATAGTCAAGGCATCTGTGAATCATGGATCGGTTTTAGTCCGATCACACTCTTATATCATATTTCCCTTCATTTGAATTTTGTTTAACTCTTTATGGCCAATGCTTAAATGGCCTTTAATTTTTCAGAGTTGTTAAGTAAGGATATTAAATAATTTCAATTACATATGCTTCATAAATGTGACCAAGTGTTTAATATGTCTGATCAACTCAAAGATATTTGAGATTCGGGGTGTTTAATAAGTATTTAATATCCGACCACCTCATACTATGGCCAAATCAAGAAAAAAGTTGCACCAGAATTTTGAAGAAGGCATAAGATATTATTGAAAAACTCGGGCAACTCGTTAAAACCTCCCTGCGCCACCAGGGTAGGAAATAGTATGCCCCCCTAATATTTACATTGGCATTCAAAAGGTAAATATTTACAATAGAGGTATATTCTAAGTATAACCTGAGGTATTCAGCATTCTATGGGTGCTTTATTGCTCTCCCTTCCTTGTCTTGGAGACTGTATGTTCCTGGTTTAACTTTTCCATATACCATATAAGGGCCTTCCCGATTCGGAACCAGTTTACCGAACTACTTTTCCTTGGTGTGTAAAAAGACTTTTCTTAAGACTTTGTGCCCCAACTGAAAATTTATTCTTTTAACTTTTGAGGCAAACCTGATCCTCATCAAACCCTGGTAATGCACCGTTCTCAAATGTGCTTTAACTCTTCTTCTTCAATCAAATCTAATTGATTCTTGACTGTTATATCCTTGGCATGTTCGGAATAGTTTTGGACTTTGTAAGATGATAAAGTAGCTTCTATGGGAGTGATTTCATCCATCCCACACACAAGGGAAAATGAGATTCTTGTGTAGTAGCCCGATGTGTAGTTCGGTATGCCCAAAATACTTCTTGTAAATAACTTGGCCACTTTCATGCAGCTCCCTCGAGATTCTTCTTCAACATGGATAAGATTGTCTGATTAGCAACTTCAACTTGCTCATTTGCTTGAGGGTAGAAATGATAAGAAAAACAGTATTGAATGCCTCTGGAGGTGCATAATATTTCCATGTCTTTATTATCAAACTGTGCCACATTATCTGTGGTAATCTTTCAGGGAACCCAAAATCTGCAACATATGTTAGATAAAATAAATTGAATAACTACCTTAGAAGTTGTTCCAGCTAAATGAGCTGCCTCTATCCACTTAGAGAAATAGTCAATAACAACTATGATTGTTCTACATCCACCAGATGCCATAGGAAGAAGCCCAACCAGATCCAACCCCCATTTTTCGAAGGGTATCGGTTCAGATATGGATTCCATAGGAATTGTTGGCACATGAATTTCATTTCCATATTTTTGGCAACGATCTCACTTTTTTATCATATCTTTAGTATTTGCCATTATGGTTAGCCAATTGTACCCTGCTAATAAAACTCTCATGGTTAGAGCTTTATAGCCATAGTGTGCAGAACCTTCTTCATCATGTAGTTAAGATAACACAACTTGGGATTCTTCAAAACCTAAGCAACGCAAGAGAGCTCTGCTGAAAGATTTCTTGTAAATAACTTCCCTTAGTACCAAGAAACCAAGAGCCTTATACTTGATTTTCTTAACTATGGTTTTATCCGGAGGCAAAATCCCACCGGAAATGAACTGAAGAATGTCATACCTCAATTCCTTAGGTTGAATGGTTGTTATGCTCATACTTTCTTCATCATTTTTACTTTTTTCTTGGCCCGTTTGTATTGATGGGCATTCTTGCATCAGAATCCAAGGGTAAAATTCAAAATAAGCTATGGTTGCCAAATAGTCTACCACAGTATTCTCCGATCTAGGGATGTGTTCATAGTAAATTTTGAAGCTTGCAATAATTTCTATCAACATTAGCAAGTATTTAATCAATTGTTCCTCTTTGCTTCAGATTTCCCTTAAGCATGGTGAATGAATAATTGGGAATCACTCATTAATCAGACTCTTTTGGCGCCGCATATGAGGACTAGCTTAAGACCATCGGTAGCTGCTTCATATTCAGATTCATTATAAGAAGCCCTGAAACCAAAACATATAGTTTGGTAACGGTGGGAAGCTGCTCAAGTGGCTTGGTCCGTTCCGGTCGTACGCTGAGGCCCGACTAGATGATATCTGGCCATTTGGTCAGGATTTACTACGTTTGGTCGTGCAATGGTGTGTGACCATGCACTATTATACTTGGTTGCACAAAGATGTATGAACAGACGTAATTTCCTCTGGTTGCGCAAGGGGTGCCGTGAGTAGATGAAGGTTTTTTTATTACAAAATATTGACTCAGAAATTTATACCCCTGACTGAAAAGATAGCAACAATTTATGACTAACGTACCCTCATGTAGTACGTTAGCCCCTAGATATGTAAGGTCCTATTGATATTTATATGCGTACCATAATGATCACGGGAATATGACTAACGACTAATGATAGTTGATGGTATAGATCTACATTTTGATTGAAATTGTGAGCTTATCCAACTCGTCAATCTTAAAAAGGGAGAGCGACATAATTAGAGAATTAATGAAAAGCCGACATATGAGAGATTGGAACAAAGAAATGACCACACGGGAAAAAAATTGCGGTTATACACAATCTCCAGCGGGGACACGATGTCGGGAGCATACCAAATTTCTTGGAAATAACATAAGAGGGATGTAGAGATTCACATGGTGGATCATATCACCACTATAGAGAACTAGTAGCCAATTTGATATTTAATAATGATGATTTGAAAGACGTGCTTACCGCTAGCAAAAAAGTTATGATAATCGACTTGGACATTAACAAGGTTTTCTATCACCATCCTACCTTGTTCCTTAGCGTCATTCTAATCAAGTACCACTGTCTTGATACACTTCAATCAAGTCACACTGCTTGATGAGCCACATACACTCCAAACTAGGTCACACCAGTGATCATATAGAGCAGATCATTCACCTTGAGCATGACTGTTGATTCATCATGTTTGACATCCTTAAAAAACTTCACCTACATCGCTTTCTATTTGGGCTTGAAGCTCTTATACCAACTGTAGGTCCCAAATAACGATAAACAATAAACCGAAACAAAAAATCAATATGCAAGATTTACACGTGGAAAAATCTATTTAATGTGAAGAGTAAAAACCACATGACTGATTAGGAGTCCACCCTCAACACTTAAATTATTATAATTAGTTGAGGGTACAAGTGAATCTTAATCGATTTCATTAATACAAACCCACAAATAATTACACAAAATAATAGAGAATAAAAAAGAGAAACATAAAGCATACAATATCATACTAGTTCAAAGCATATAGACTTTTAATGAGCCGGTCCCGGTCCATCATATTTGGCTCTCTTCGCTTAGCGGTCTGGCTCGACCCGCCCGGTAGCTTAACGAGTCGGTCTCGGTCCTGTCCAAACCCAGACCGACCCGACCTGATAACATGACTACTTTTGAGATTCCAATAGAAGACAAATTTTCTCTTTACATCAGAACTTTTCGCCACTCCTCTATAACCATTGGGAAACAAATGAAATATCTCAAGGATCATAGGAGTCATTATAAATCTGAACTTTCAAAGGTCAGATCAGAGCTTGAATAGCTTAAGAAAAAATATTTGACCCATGAACGCCAAGCTGACGCCATCTTCGAAAAACTCCCTACATCGGAACACTATATACTGCTCCTTTGTTAGGATGAAATGCACTTTACGCGGAATAAAATGCATCTAAGGATAAGCTCTTCGTAGCTTATAAGAATCTAACAGCCTATGGCTTCAATAGATGCTTTAAGGATTTCAAAAGGGTGATAAATGAAAAAAAAACTCATATTGGCTACTGTTGAGAAATAAAAACTCGATACTATTGAAAACTATGCTGCTAAATGCGTGGATAAGTTGGATTAGAGGGATTCGACAGTTAGGTGTACCTTAATCTAGGAAATTCATGTACGTTATCCTAACCTCAACTTAAGAATTTTTTGGGAACATGTCCTAGCCAAATTTCGCCCTCAATGGATAGTGCTAAACGATAGTGAAATTGAAATCGAAAGAGTAAGTGATAAGACAGAATTCGATGATAACGACTTATCTGAATCTACTGAGTGACAAGATGGATGTTCCAATCAGAATAATTTTGTAATAGTACTCTAAAACTTTGAGGCATTTTTTTAAAAAGTCCTCATAAATTTCGAGGTAATTTTGTAAGAAAAGTTCTCCACAAAACTTCAAGGAAATTTTGTAAGAAAACTTCTCAACTTTCACGACGTTTTATCTTTTTTGCTTATTTGCTCGAATAATTCAAACCATCCTTAATAGTTTTAGGAAAAGTTTTGTTGAAAAAATAATAATTGTAAACCAACTTTTGTTGGGAATATAATAGTTGTAGGCCAACTTTCATTGGATATATAATCGTTCTAGACCAACTTTCGTCGGACATATAATCGTTGTAGACCAACTTTCGTTGGAAAATATTTTAGGTCCAATAATCAAAATTTTAAGGCATAAAACTCATATATATATATATATATATATCGGCTTAAAATGACACCTTATTAAATCCTTCATGTGCCTATCAGGGTAGGAAAGAGCATGCCACCGATATTTTACACAAAAATAAAGAAAAGAAAAAAAACAAATATATACATTTTTACATTTACTCCAAGTACAATTTAAGATGCTCTATATTCCAATAATGTTTGAGATTTCTTCCTTCTTTGTCCTTAATTCTGTATGTTCCAAGCTTCACCTTCTCAGTTACTTCATAAGGGCCTTCCCAATTATGACCTAACTTCCCAAGATGTTTCTCTTTGGTATGAAGAAAAACCTTTCTCAATACTTTATCTCCCACTTTAAATTCTCTTTGTTTCACTATAGAGGCATACCTACTTCTCATCAATGTTTGATAGTGTAAGGCTTTAACTTGTGCTCGCCTTATTTTCTCTTCAATCAAATCAAGCTCAACCGCTCTGCTTACATCATTAGGCTCCTCGGAATATGTCATGACCCAGTAGGATGGAAAAACTGCCTTGGATGGTACTATATCGTACATCCCATAAACTAATGCAAACGGAGACACCGACGTTGATGTTTGAGGAGTTGTTTGATATTCTCAAATAAATTCTTGTAAATAATCAGGCCACTTCCCATCTTTTTGCTTCAAAGTTTTCTTCAACCCATCAAGAATTGTTCGATTAGTATTACTACTTGCCCATTCTCTTGTGAATAAATATGAGTTGAGAAATATTGTTGTATCCCCCTCAAACTACAAAATCTTTTTAAATATTTGTTGTAAAACTGAGGCCCATTATCTGTAGTGATTTTCATTGGGACCCCAAAAGGGCAACACATATTTGACGTAATGAACCTGATCACGTCTTTGGCCTTTGTTCCTGCTAGTGTCTCTACTTCTATCCATTTAGAAAAATAATACACTGCCACTATTATTGTCTATCGCTTCCTGAAAGCCATTGGAAGAGGACCCACCAGGTCATTACCCCATCGATCAAATGACAACGTTTCTGATATGATTTCAAGGGGAATTCCTAGCTTATGAATAATATTCGCATATCTTTGACATGTATCACATTTTAAAACCAAATCCTTTGCTTCAGGTGATACCGTGTGCCAATAATACCCTGCCAAAAATACTATTCTAATCAATGATTTATACCCACAGTGTGCAGATCCTTCCTCATCATGAGGTTATGATAATATCATTTGTGACTCGTTTTTCCCCAAACACCAAAGCAAAGGCCTACTAAAATATTTTTTATACAGTACACCCCCCAAAACAATGTACTCGTGAGATTTAAAGCGTACTCTTTTAGATAACGACTTGTCAATTGGTAACTCATCATTTTCTAAAAAATTAATTATGTGTTGACTCCAATCTTTACTTTCGCAGCTAGGTATTTAGCTATCTCCGTTGATGATCCCGACTATATGCTCCAATTTTTTTTACTGATTGATGGATTTTCCATTGTAACCATCCATGTGTATTTTTCAAAATATGAAATAGTATCCACAGAATCTGCTACTGAATTCTCTTCCCTTCAAACATGTTCATATCTTATCTTCTCGAAGCTTAGAGACAACTCTGTTAATGCTTTCAAGTATTTTACCAAATGATCTTTCCGAGCCTCAGATTGTCTAGATGCATGATTAATGAGTAGTTGGAAATCGCTGATTATAACTTTTTTAGCCCCACAATTTTGTGCAAGCCTTAACCATGCTAAAACTTTTTCATATTCCACTTTATTATTTGTTGCTTTAAATCCAAACCGAAAGGATTGAAACATTGCTATTCCTTCTGACAAAATCAACTAAATCCCAGCTCCATTTCCAGATATACTCGACCCTATATCAGTTTGAATTATCCATTTAACCTCGAAATTATCCTTGTCCACATCCATATCCGATTGATCATAATGAAACTCTATAAAAAAATCTGTTAGAGCTTGAGCTTTAATCGTATTCCTTGGTTCAAATTCGATATCGAAGTCTCCCAATTTAACCCACTATTTTGTCATTCTCCCCGAACTACCTGGTCTCTGAAGCATATTTTTTAGTGGATAAGATGTTCAAACTATAATGGAATGTGCCTGAAAATATAGCCATATTTTTTTAGCAGCAATTACTAATGCAAGAGCCAACTTTTCTAACTTCAAATATCGTTTCTCTGCATCTAATAAGCTCTTGCTAATATAATACACCGGTATTGGGACATTTTCCTCCTTTAGAATTAACAGAACACTTACGACATAATCTGAAATAGCAAGTAAACAAACAATCTTTCTCATGACAAAGGTTTAGTGAGAATTTCTCGGCAAGAAATATACTCTTTAATCTGGTGAAAAGCCTCCGAACATTCTGTAGTCCAGTTGAAACAATTTGCATGTCTTAACACTTGGAAAAATGAGCATATTTATCCGATGAGAGTGATATAAATCTATTCAAAGCTGCCAACCTTCCCGTCGATAATTAAACTTCCTTAATATTCTGAGGTTGAGTCATATTTGTAAGAGCCTTCAGTTGTATTGGGTCTGCTTCAATCCTTTTTTCACTGACTATGTACCCGAGGAATTTTCCTGAATGGACTCCAAATGTACATTTTTCTGGGTTTAATTTTAAATATACCCTTTTCAAATTAGCAAAGGTTTCCTCTAAATCAACAAAATGATTCTCGTCCTTCGAATTCTTAACTAACATATCATCGATATATACTTCAACATTTCTCCCGATTTGTGATTCGAAGACCTTATTCACTGGACGCTGATAAGTTGCCCCTGCATTTTTAGACCAAATAAAATCATTTTATAACAATATAAACCTCGTCTAGTAATAAATAAAGTACTTTTCTCATCCCACAGATACATCTTAATCTGATTATACCCCACATAAGTATCCATAAAAGAAAACATCCGGTTTCCGGACGTTGAATCCACCAATTGATCAATCCGTGGGATTGGGAATCTTTTGGGAAAGATCTATTCAAGTCTATAAAGTCTATGCACATTCGCTATTTACCGTTTTTCTTTTTAACCAAAAACTGGATTTGCAGCCCACTGCGGATAACGAGACTCTCGTATATATCAAACTCTGGTTAAACGCTCAACCTCCGCAATTATCGCCTCAGATTTCTCATGGGAGAAAGGTATTCTTTTCTGAATTATTGGTCTCACATTATTCATAACTGACAGCTTGTGACAAATAATTTCCGAAGGAACTCCAGTTACATCTTTTGAACACCAAGCAAATAAATCCAACTTTGACGATAAAAATTCAATCAATCCAATCAATCCTTGCTTTAAATCCGGGGACAACTTTGTTCCAATTTTTACAAAATTTTCACCTGAAAATGTATGATCTTCGTAGTTTTCATCAGGAGCCAAAAAACTGGGGGACTCCCTTGGATCATAAAAAGGAGTTGGCTCAGAGGAAGTCCCCACTAGCTGTTATGTTTTATTTGACTTATTTTCTCGAATTTGCTTGGAAGACAAAGCAATTCGATAACATTCCCTAGCCATTTTTTAGCTACTTCTAATTGTTCGGACATTATTCCCAATAATATAATTTAGACATTGATGTGTCGTGGAAGTAACAACGTGCATTTTCGACAACCATGACCTTCCAAAAATAGCGTTATAAGAAGTTGGTGCATCTACGATGATGAATAAGATTATGACATCCTTTCTGAAAGGTCCTCGACCTAATTTCACTACACTTTCAAATTCACCAACTACTTCAACAATTGCTCATGTGAAACCCTTCATAGTTCTATTAGACCGCTGGATAATAGATGGATCGACAAGCTTCTTGTAAGTACTCATAAACAAAATGTTAGCGGAACTTCGTGTATCTATTAATACCCTCTGTACATGATCACCAACTACCCCTGCTGCAATTACCACCGCATCTTCATGTGGGGCTGCTACATTTCTCATATCATCATCCTCAAAGTAGATTATTGAAGAAGGAACTCAATACCGATGCGTAGAGGCTCCCACCTCTAATTGAGTAGTTAAGCTGACTATGTGTCTTTTCCGGATACTGTTCAAATTTCTTGCTATATTATCCCTTCCAAAATTGCTAAAGACTCAAAATAAGCACATAGATCACTAACCTTTTTCCTCGAGACAATTTTCTCTACCATACGAATATCATTTATGCATTCTTTTGGATCTAGATAATCTGTCCCAATATCAAAAGAATCAATTTCCTTGGAAATAACCAACGCAGTTTCCTCTTCTTTGGACTTTTCTTTAATCTTCAGATTTTTGTTAGAATTATTCTTTACAAAGTCTATCAGCTTCAGCGCTTGAATTTTTTTCTTTAAAGAAATACACTCCTTTGTTTTATGGCCTACATCCTCATAATACCTGCAAAATATATTGTTTCTATTTTTCCTCAGAGTTTAAATCAAATTTGGCTTTCGAAATCGTACATGACCACGAGTTTTATCAAATATAGTTGCCACACACTCAATTAGCTCTGTAAATTAATATGGTCAGATCCATTTGTTATATATAGGCCTACCCACTTGACGCGTATTATACTTCTGCTGATTTACCCGGGGCCTCAGAGGATACTGGCCCACTTCTTTTGTTGAGCATTAAATTGAGGAGGTTGAACAGTAGCAACAGATCTTTGAAATTGATTTTGTTCCAACTGATCACTAGATCCTCTCTCCAAAGCTTGAGTTTCTTCCACCAAAATTCTCTTCTCAACTTGATCAAGTAAAGCTCCAAACGTCATTGTCTGGCTCTCCACCACTGTATCTTTAAAATTCCGAGGAGAAGGCCCATTCAGTATGCTTCCAAAGCCACAAAGTCTTTACAATATTCCATATCAGTCTTTACTTTAACAAACAATTGGTATAATATTTAAGACTTTCCTAAACCTTTTGTCTATAATATATTATAGTATCTTCATTAGCACGAAACTTCTTACTTCCCACAAAATGCTGACGGAGCACATTCTAAAGCATGTCAAAATTTTTGATATAACCTTGCGGCAACCTATTATACCACTTTGAAGAAACCCCTTTAAAAGTCTGAGAAAAAGCCATGCACAACAACTTATCATCGCCATCAAAATTAATCATAAATTTTTTAAATTGTTCAATATGACTATCTCGATCTTGAGTCCCATCAAATTTCTCCAGCTTAGAAATATCGAAGTGTTTCAGAAGGTTGCCATAAAGTATTTATGTAGACAAAGGAGAAGACCTCCAATTATGACCCGCTCTGTAAACATTAGTCATTGGTCTCTCGTGAGCCATCACATACAGTCCTTCCTCGGAATGAAACATGTACTGATTACTTACACGATATTAATTTTGACCTCCTGTCCGATTCTGTACATTCACATTATCTTTTTTGACATACTCCTCGTAAATCTGATCATTCCCTTTCAATCCATTAGTATGATGACTTGATCGATGCTCCTTGTGATACTTTTTTTGAATATTTCTTTCTAGAATATTTCTTTTTACGATAATCCATTTCCGACGAAGATTCACTAGAATCATAAACTGAATAATCACTTGACTCAGATGATTCATAACTACTATTCGGCTTCAAATTCTTCTTCAGAGAATCGCGATGGTGCCTTCGATACCTATCATTCTTACTAATTCGATGATAGTGATGATGCTCATCTTTTTTTGTCTCATTTTCTCTTCAGATTTTGGATCGAATATTCCTTGCAGCGATCGCTGCATCTATTTTAGAGTTTAACTTTTCAATTTCATCCACTAATTCATTTCTACGACCCACCAATATGGACTCTTCCAAAATTTCACCAACGTGCTGATCATCATGCTGTTGATCAATTTCCATATTATTTTGCGTTGGGACCTCCTCGAATTCTTTTCCAATTTCCAAATCGTTACTATTGTTTTACTCTCTTTTGATTTCTGATGCTTCTTTTATTTTAGATTGGTTTTAGAAGACGTTTCCTGGTACTAAATTGTTCCTATAGACGGCGTCATTGATCGCTCCAAAGATCTTTAGATGAGGTTTTCCGTATAAAACTATATTTCAAGGGACAAAATGTTGTTCAGATTACTTAAACAATATTTTAGAGAGAGAAATATGTAGTTCTAGAGAGAAAGTCAATATAATAATTACTTAATCATTGATCAATCACTCTTTCCCTCAAAATGGAGGGTCTATTTATAGTACAAGTAATAAGTTCCACAAGCTTAACAATTTCATAATTGTGGTCATATCCTCAAGTCTATTGTTTGCTTTACATTAGTCCATTTTCTTTATATAATTGACAATTTCTCCTAAGAAACTTTCTTTATCAATAAAACACCTTCATCTTTCGTAAATCCTTAATTTTCCCTTATCAATTTCGAATAAGAAACCCTTGAGTAGAATTTCTCTTTATTCCGATAAGGTCACAATTATAATTTTTAATGTAAAATTAAATGTAATAAAATAAAATAATTTTGGTTGTTAATGGTGACGATGTTGTGAATTCAAAAACGAATTCTTGTCAACCATGGGAGGATCATGTAGCCCAAAAGGCCAAACAAAATCTTTTTAAATTTTATTTTATTCAAATATTATATAATATTCAAATCAAATGTAATTGTATTAAAATCTGATTTAATTATATTTTAAGACATTTTTTTTTCTTGTATTATAATTTAAGGTTTTGAGCAATTCTTATATGAAGCGTCATAAGCCTTAAGTTTTAAACAATTTTTGAATAATATTTTTTTTTATCCCTGAAAGTTTCAATCTTTGTTACCATTGGATTAGAGTTTCATCTATCATGTTACCCTTGGATTAGAGTTTCATCTATCTTTGCTTCTTCTTCAAAATTTCATTGTGTCCGGTTTGGAACTGAACCAATAAAATTGATAAACCTGTAAAAGGATTTAGAACCGAACTGATACAGAATCAAACCGATAAAACCGTTAGAGCAAATTGGTTTCCTATTATTTATTATTTATTATATATTATATTGCCAAAATTATTTGGTAATGACCAATTAGAAAATTTAAAAACAAACTTCTAATAAAAAGTTTAAAAATATTATAATTAGATTTGTTTAATAATGGAACCAAAACCGTTCCGAATGGAATCCGAACTGAATCAAAATCAGACCGAACCAGAATCGAAACTGAACCGAATCAAACTAAAATAAAAACTTAACGGTCTGGTCCGTTTCAAAAAATTAGAACAAAAAATTTAGTTGCCTTGTCCCATTCGATTCCGTCAAAACCCGGACCAATAACACTCATAGTTGATCATAAAAAATGTCCATTACTTATCATAAAACACCGCGTAGCTCGACAACCATTTGTACTTCCAATTTGAAACTTATGTTGCTCGTTACTCTTACTTTACTTTTGAGAACCGCGCTTCCATTAACATTACTTCAATTCTCATTTTTAGCCATATTAGTCAACATATTTATTCTTAATTTAAGGTGATAAACAATAATAATTATTATTTTGGTATAAAAAATAGTAAAATATATGAAAGAATAATGGTTTACAAGTACTTCAGGGAATTTCCTAGAACGATAGGTACATTATTAGATTTATCATAAAGGAACATCATCCATGATGTCATCATGCGGACCATCCATGACGTCATCCATGTTTACAAATACGTCATCCATGGCGTCATCCATGGCGTCATCCATGACGTCATCATGCGGACCATCCGGCCAGGCGTGCGGATGGTCCGCACGTTCCAAATGGTAACGGCTAGTTGAATTCAACTAGTCGTAGAGGTCCGGGGCATCCGAATCGACATCTGGATGGTCCGAATTCTCTGTCCGGATGGTCCAGAAATTTATTTATTTATTTATTTATTGTCTTTTTTGGGTCTCCCCTATAAATAGAGGAGACCCCAACTCAATACTCACACCTCTCAAACAACTCTCTACTTCTCTCTAAATCTATCTACTTGTTCGAAAAATTCTAGAAAACTATAATTACTTATTTTATATATTCTACTGCTACTTTCGAAATTGTTTGATTTTTATTTTTCTGCAAATTGGTTCTTAGTTGTTTTTAGTCTAAATTTAGTTGTTCTTATTTGTTATTAGTCTAAATTTAGATTTTATTATTTGCAATATTAATTAGTTCCCATTAGTATTTTATTGCATATTTAAAAAAAATTATTATTAGTTTTAAAATGAATTCAAAACGTAGAAATACTGGGGAAAACCCACCCTCGAATGTGGATCTCAATACCATAGATGAATTTCTATAGACTTCTCTCACGTTGACACACTCTCCTCCCACGAAAGTGGTGATGGAAGTACTAGTGGTGGGTCGAGATGTCGTAAGAAAACATCTTGGATTTGGAAACACTATACTCCATCAGAAGATGGTTATTCTAGTATTTGTAAAGTGTGCAAAAAATGTTATCTTCACGTAAGTGGAAATAGAAATATGGGCACTAGCACTATGGTAAAACATTTATTGAAACATCAAGTATACGATCCTACAAAACCTAACCCAAATAATGTTTGCATAAACCCTCAAACAAGTCTTCCTTTTGAGTTTAACCACGATACGTATAGGGAAGAAACAATGATTTATGCAGTCGGTAGTTTACAACCATTTAGTTTTGGGGATTCTTGGAGATACGAAAATTGGATGCAAGCTGGGGTAAACCCACAGGCAAAACGCATTCCACGTAGCTCTTTACGATCGCTAGCCTTTAAATATTATTTAAAAAGAAAAAAAGGCATTATTCAAACTATGCTGACTTTGCCATGGAATGTTTCGATTACTAGCGACATAGCTACTTTTACTGATTTTGATATGGTATGTGTTACCCTTCATTGGATGGCTGCTGAATGGGTCCTCCAAAGGAGAATTATATGGTGTGAATCAAGTGGGAAGCATAACGCACAATTAATTAAGGAGAGTATGATTGAATGCATGAATGTTTATGACATTAAAAACAAGATTATGTCTATTTCGTTGGATAATGCATCTTCTAATATTAATGCTATAAAATTGCTTATACAAGATTGCAATCCCCCTTTTCCAACATTGTTTCACACCAAATGTTTATGCCACGTACTTCAATTAATTGCGAAAGACGGAATACGTAAGGTTATAGGTGATTGTATTGCCCCTATAAAAAATGGGATCCTATTTTGCTCGACATCCGCCGCTAAAAAAAGAGCTTTTAAAACACTTGTTACTTCAAATGGGAAACAAAATAAGAAACTTATATTAGATGTCGAAACTAGATGGAATTCTACTTACACAATGCTTGCACGTGCACATGTTTTTAAAGAAGAGATTATGACGCTTTATAATACATCTTATCCTGAAACACCAATTGACAACGAACATTGGAAATATTGTGCACACATGTTAAGATTTTTAAAACTTTTTAAAGATAAAAGTCTAACCTTTTCTTCACAAAATCAACCTAATGCTCATTTGGCTCTTTTCACGATTACTAATCTTGCCGTGCATATGAATGAATTTAGATCAAATTTTGTATGCGTAGACATGGTGCCCGAAATGGAATATAAATTCACAAAGTATTTTCATCCAATCCCTGATAGTTATTCATTTGCTTGCCTTTTAGATCCTTTTTCACGAAAAGATAAATTTGAATGGCTAGTTAGATGGTTTTATCAATCTGTACAGTTTTCTACAACTAAACCACCGAAGGAACCAATTGACCCTGAAGGGTATATTACCGGTATATGGTGAGGATAAAAGTAGCCTGAGGGTAGGCTGGTAATTTCAAACGGAGTTTTAAGGCGGTGTGAGGGTGTTTCACGGTGGTGTGAGGGTGTTTAAGGGTGTTTCAAAGTGTTTTTAATGTGGAGAGAGAATTAAGCAGCTTGGCAGCAGTTAATTTTTCTTACCCATAGTTAATGCTGGTGGTTGGGTATTTATAGTATGAAATTTGGGCCCTTATGGGCTTTCGGGTCAAGTTTAATGGATCTGGGTCATGTTTAAAGACCCATGAGTTCCAAACAGGAGGACAAGTAGCTTAGTCAAGAAGTGTTTAGGTTTTTATTACTTTTTTCATAGTTCGAACAGCCTTAGGCTCACAGTGTTCGAAGTCACATGTCCGGTTTAAATATCCTGTCCGGTTTACGGAGAGATTTACATTGGGCTGCCCTTCCGGGGAGCACTTCGAATTCGGACTCATCAGGAGCCCCTTTTTTTAGGTATTTGAACAAGTGTCCTTGTCAAAGAACTGAAAAACAGTCCGATTTAGGAAGTGGTTTTTCAATTCGAAGAGAGTTGAGGACAGACCCGGACAGACCAAACATTACGAATGCCAAACGGTTCTTGTCAGAGTTAATGGGACACGTGTCACTCTCTGGTTGGTCACTTTAGCCATTTTTTCACCTTGAAATTCGCACCACTTTCTCGAACAAGTTACCTCTTTTAAATGTCATTAATGACATCAGCGCCGTCTTTTAATCATTGCCCAACTTTTCGGATTCTCCTAGGAATCAACTCTATTTTTCACATTTACTATAAATTCTATTCACTTTTCACTGTCTCATTATATCTTTCAAACTTTACTCTGCCATTTTACCCAAAGCTTTATCTCTCTAAAACTTCAAAATTTCCTTAGCTGTTTTATGTTCACAGCAAGAACAACACTGATCAAGGGCGGCTGGCTTAACCTTTCAGAATTGGAGAAAGCTCAAAGAGTTGAAAAGGAAAAAAGACTTGCAGCAGGGCTTCCAGCGTCGCCTGTTGAGAAATCAGCCCCTTCAATCGAAGAATCTGACAGAGGTTCATCTTCTTCTAAAGGTACAAAACCTAAAAAACTCTTTCAATCAACACTCTCCCCCATAGTATCTGGCTCTTCAGTTCAAGAGTCGATCCCTATTGTTGAACCGGGGGTCACTGCCACAAGTGTTAGGAAAAAATCCTCTTTTATTGCTATGGGGTCTGATTCTGACCACTCCCCAGACAAATTAATCATGAAAAGGCCAAGTAGGTTGGTTAAAGGACTTCCTTCTAAAAACACACCCTCGAAATCGGGGGCAAAAAATAGTGAATCAGGGTCTGGGGCAACTATAAGGGCTCCCCGGGAGAGACCGTCAGGAATAGAAACCAGCAGCCCGCTACCCCCCAAGGAATCTTCTACCTCAGAAACTCAAATTGAGGTAAGAAGTCAAGTAAATTCGGACAGCCAACAGTCCGGAGGATCAGCTCTGCCAAGCCTCAATCCTCCCCGGACTATTTCTACTGAAGCTCCCCCAACGATTATGGAGGACTCCACTGAGGAGGTTAGATTTGAGTCCGAGTCCTCCGGACAGGCTGAAACTGCTATCGTTGTTGCCAAGAAGGGCAAAGAGGACTTGTATCTGAGGCGTCCGGACCTGCCGGAGAGCCTTGAAGGGAGAGTGGGGCCATGCTTTCATAAGGTGGAGTTCAAGTATCTTTTGGCTTTGTTGAAACCCAAGTACGCGTTCATCCATACTTCAGATCTGGGCAGATTGCGCACAAAGTGGGGAATCCCTGAGAACGTAAAAATAAGGATTCCCATCGATCCAGAGACCCCGATGGATTGCAAAAGGAATGAGATAGTCTTCTTCACGGAGCTATTCAACTGGGGACTCAGGTTCCCACTGGATCCGGAGATAGTGCGCTATTTTCATCTAGTCAAACTCTGCCCATCACAGCTAAGCCCCAATGGCTGGTTCACCTTGATGTCATGTATTATGGCGTCTAGGTTATCTGGAATCCCTCTTCCTATGGAAGAGTTTGCAGTTGTGGCCAACTTGTGCAAACACCATCAGTTCCCCTTTTACCATTTCAACATGGGGAACGATCTTAAAGCTGTCGATGATCTCCTGGAGTCGGAGAGCAAATGGAGGAGCCAATTCTTATTTGTCAGTGGCTCATGGGAGAATGGCAAGAAAATCAAAACCAAGGAGAATCCTAGCCTTCTTCGAAGCAGATGGAGGAGTGACCGTAAGTTTTTACTTTAAGCTTCTGTTCGAATCTCTCTTTTCTTCAAGTTTATGCTAATTAGTTTCTTTTCGTTTTAACAGAGCTGCCAAAGGAGTTCGGGGACTACCTAAAGACCGAACAAACTACCTGTGGCAAAATTAACGCTTGGGCTGCAGAGAACTGGGAGAACCGGTTCCATAAAGCCTTCACTGCTGGGAACTTAGCAAGGTCTCACCTGTGGAACACCACAGGTCGAAGAGACCTAACTTGGGAGGAGTTCTCCACCCAACCTGATGAAGACATCGTGCTGAGAAGGTCTCACGAACTGGATGGGACTCTCTTCCTTCCTGCCCGGGCCAAAGCCCCAAGTAAAATGAAGGGCAAGAAGAAGAAAGGCAAGAGGGCAGCAGGTGACGATGAGAAGGAGGCCCCAACAGATACAGAAGGACTGGCACAGACTCAGATTGATGCAGCCCTCCTACAGGTGGTGGAACAGGAGAGCGAGAAGCAGGAAGTGAACCTCCCTAAGCCTACAAGGGCCTCTAAGAGGACTCGCAAGCAAACAAGTGAGAGCGCTGACAGGGAGGCCAAGAAGAAGAAGTCTTCCCAAGGAGATGAAGTTGCTCTCCGGGACCCGGAGCCCTCTTTTCCTACTGACCCAACCTTGGCTGAAGAGATCCCAAGGGACTTGCACGGAGAGATTCAAAGGGAGTTTACTACAGATGAAGTTGAGAGGGGGGAGCTCAACTTAGATGAAATGGACATCACCGGTCTGGGTGGACTTGGTGAATATTTTCTTGGGCTGTCCAGAGACGAGTTTGCAGGGCCCTATGTCCCTCCAAGCAGCTCTAACACAATTAATTTCAACGGTAAAACTTTTATGGTCTCCAGTGAGAGGGATGTTATAGCCCATTCTATCCTTAGCAACGTGCAACCAATACTTACCCTGGAAAGGCAAGTCCGGAGTCAGGCGGACACCATCAAAGAGCTCAAATCGGAGAAGGAAAAACTGTCCGAAGACCTCCGGGTTGCTGCCAATAAGGTTGATTTGCTCAAGGAGGCAAATGATCAGCTAAAGAAGAATCAAGATGAAAGTAATACAAAAGCTGCTTCCTTAGAAGAGACCGTAAAAGATCTCCGGGCTAAGCTGTCCGGACTGGAGAAAGACCTGAAAGCCTCAAGAGGAGAGACTGCAGCAAAGGAGAAGCTTGTCACCAATCTGACCACTGACAAACTTGCTTTAGAGAATGCAGTGAATCAGGCTGTTGAAGAGAAAGCTGCTTTGGTGAAGGATCAAGAGGCCACAATCAAAGCCAAGATTAATGCTTATGCCAGGGAGATGATACGGAGTGAAGAATTAATGATTGAAAAAGTGAAGTCTGACATGGTCCTCCTGTTTCACGAGAAATTCCCGAAGAGGAGACTAGGGGACTTATGGTGCTATGTGGATGACGATGATCTCCCATACTGGACCATGGTTGATGAGGGGTACTCCGGTGAGTCCTCGTCTGGTGAAGAAGAGGAAACCGGAAAGAGCCCAGGTGAGGAAGAGATTGATCCCAAGGGTAAGAAGATAGTCGAGGAGAAGAGCGACATCAAGGGCAAGAAAACCGATGAGGGTGAGCCATCTTCAAAGGCTCAACCTTAATTTATAATTTGTTTTGTTTATCTTTTGTTTGAACTAAAGTCCTTGGAAGGCCAAGGCACTTTTTTTTGTGATGGTGTCCGTATTATTCGGATAGATTTTTGTACTGTGCCCAAACTTGTTCAAAACGTCATTGGAAGGCCAAGGCAACTTTAAGTTGTTGAATGAATGCTTTTTATTTTACTCAACCATCTTCTTCTTTTATTACTTGTCTGACTTTAGACATCTAGAATTTAAGTAGCTTTGAGTTATTGTATTGTGAGAGTGTTTAGTTTCTCTGGTTAGAATTTAAGTAGCCCTTAGACCCTTTAGTCCGGGTAGTATGACAAGCAACAGAATTTTGCAAAAACTTAGAAAATTATTGAAGAAGGCATCAAGTTTTATTGAAAGCTCTCCGTGCCACCGAAGAGGGGAAGGTATGCCCCCAAATATTTACATGGATGTTTAAACAAGTAAATATTTACACAAGTTTTATTCCAAGTACATTCGTAGGTGTTCAATATTCCAAGGGTGAGTTAAAACCCTGCCATCTTTGTCTTCCAACCAGTATGTCCCAGGCTTGATTCTTTCAACCACAGTATATGGACCCTCCCAAGTTGGGGCCAGCTTTCCGAAGAGCTTTTCCTTGGTATGCAAGAAAACTTTCGTCAATACTTTATCTCCTGGTTGAAAGTCCCTTCTTTTAACTTTAGAAGCAAACCGGCTTCTCATCAAGCCCTGATAGTGTACCATTCTAAGATGAGCTTTTACCCGTCTTTCTTCGATCAAATCAAGCTGATTTCTAATTGTCATCTCATTAGCCTGTCCGGAGAAGTTATGAACACGAAAGGAGGGGAGTGTCTTTTCTATGGGAGCTACTGCATCCATTCCATAGACTAAGGTAAAAGGGGATTCTTGTGTTGCAGCCCCAGGTGTTGTTCGGTAGGCCCACAAGACTTCTTGTAGATAACTAGGCCACTTCCCAGCAACCCCTTCTAAGTTTTTCTTTAAACCGGACGGTATCGTTCTATTAGCCACTTCAACTTGCCCATTGGCTTGAGGGTGGAAAGGTGAAGAAAAGCAGTGCTGAATACCTCTTGAGGCACAGAAGCTCTTCATCTCTCTATTATCAAACTGTGGCCCATTGTCTGTTGTTATTTTCTGGGGGACACCAAATCTGCAACATATGTTGGATAGAATGAATTTTATAACAGCTTTTGATGTTGTCCCTGCCAAGGGAGCTGCTTCTACCCACTTTGAGAAGTAGTCAATGGCCACAATTATAGTTTTACGCCCTCCGGACGCCACGGGGAGAGGCCCAACTAAGTCCAATCCCCATCGAGCAAAAGGGATGGGCTCAGAGATCGACTCCAAAGGAATGGCCGGTACATGAATTTCATTGCTGTACCTCTGGCATGGGTCACACCTTCGTACCAGCTCCTTAGCATCTTTCATAATTGATGGCCAATAGTATCCGGAGAGTAGCACCCTTCTTGTTAAAGCTCTAAATCCACAATGGGCTGATCCCTCACCATCATGCAATTCAGAGATAACTATTTGTGACTCATGATCCCCTAAACAACGTAGGAGAGGTTTACTATAGGATTTTTTGTATAATACTTCTCTTAACATAAGGAAACCACGAGCCCTGTGCTTCAATGTTCTGGCTTGTGATTTATTCAAGGGTACGATACCATCGGACAGATATTGCACAAGAGGAGACCTCCAATCTTGAGGCTGATTTACTTGTATTTCAAAGACTTCCTCTTTTTCACCTTTATCGAGTTGAATAGAAGGGCTTTCGAGCACATGGATCCATGGGTAGGACTCCGTATATGCTATCGTTGCCAATGAGTCTGCTAGCTCATTCTCTGCCCGGGGGATGTGCTCATAGACAACAGCTTTAAATTTCAACGCCTTATTTTTCAGGAGGAGTAAATACTTGACCAATTGTTCTTTTCTAGCTTCCGATAGGCCCAAGGCATGGTGGACTAGCAACTGGGAATCACTTAATAGCTTGACCCTTTTAGCTCCACAAATGTAGGCCAATTTCAACCCAGCTATAGCTGCCTCGTATTCGGACTCATTATTGGATGCCCTGAAAGCAAAACAAATAGCTTGGAACATGTTGTCCCCGTAGGGGGAAGTGAGACATATTCCTGCCCCAGATCCCATGGTACTGGATCCTCCGTCTGTTCGGACAATCCACACTTTTTTGTCTTTTGAATCAGCAGGTTGTTCTGACTCCCTATCAGAATGGAACTCAACTAGAAAGTCAGCCACAGCTTGAGCTTTTACTGCTGTCCGGGGAGCGAAGTCTATGTCGAAGTCCCCCAACTCTACTGACCACTTTGTCATTCTGCTCGAAATGTCTGCTTTTTGAAGGACATTCTTTAAAGGGAAAGAGGTCCGGACAACGATAGGATGAGCCTGGAAGTAGGGCCTCATTTTTCTTGCAGCTATCACCAAGGCCAATGCTAGTTTTTCGAGTTTCAAGTAACGCCTCTCAGCATCAATCAAGCTTTTGCTGATGTAGTACACTGGGTGAGGATACCCATCAACCTCCCTTACTAACACAGCACTGATGGCACAACTTGAAACATCCAAATATACAAAAAGAGTCTCCCCATCGAATGGTTTAAACAAAGTCTTGGGAGAGGACAGATGCTTCTTGATTTCATTGAATGCCTCATCACACTGTGGTGTCCATTCAAACCCCTTTGCACCCTTCAGGGTTTGAAAGAATGGAGCACATCTGTCCGAAGACCTGGAGATAAATCTGTTCAAAGCTGCCAACCTCCCCGTTAATCGCTGTACTTCTTTAATGTTTCGAGGAGGCTCCATTTGGAACAAAGCATCGAGTTGGTCCGGGTCAGGTTGTATTCCATGCTCACTTATGATATACCCTAAGAACTTCCCGGACTGCACTCCGAACACACACTTTTCAGGGTTTAATTTTAAATTCACTTTGGCCAAGTTGGCAAAAGTCTCTTGGAGGTCGGACAAGTGCAACTGCTCATCCACGCTTTTCACCATCATATCGTCAATGTAAACCTCCATATTTCTTCCAATTTGATCAGCAAATGCCTTATTGACTAACCTTTGATAAGTAGCCCTAGCACTTTTCAAGCCAAAGGGCATCACCTTGTAGCAGTGTAAACCTCTATCAGTGACAAAAGTGGTATGCTCTTGATCTTTTGGATCCACCTGGATCTGATTGTACCCGGAGAAGGCATCCATGAAGGAGAGTAGCTTGTTCCCAGAGGTAGAGTCTACTAACTGATCTATCCGGGGAACCGGATACAAGTCTTTTGGGCAAGCTCGATTGAGGTCTGTGAAGTCAATGCACATACGCCATTTACCATTCTTCTTTTTTACCAAGACAGGATTGGCAGTCCACAAAGGGTACTGAGATTCTTTAATGTGCCCCATCTTCGTGAGTCTGTCAACCTCTTGTACAATGACATCAGCCTTTTCTTTTGAGAAAGCTCTCCTTTTTTGTACCACTGGTGCCACATCTCTCCGAACAGATAGGTGATGGGAAATCACCTCTGATGGAACTCCAGTAACATCAGCGTTGCACCAAGCAAAAACATGCTGATGGTCTTTCAAGAATTTCAACATTCCTTCTTTCAATATTGGTGGCATTTTGGACCCTATCTTGACGCTTTTTCCTTCTTCCAAGCAGTGTGTCTCAACCTCTTCAATCGGAATCAACACTCCGGGGGTCTCTCTGGGGTCATCAATTTCACCCTCACCCCCAGAAAGGCCCTCAAATTGCTATTGATCGTTTATACGGACTGCCCCCAGCGTTCGTGGAGCCAAGGCAGTGGCATAGCATTCTCTTGCAACCTTTTGGCTGCTCCGGACAACCCCAATCTGTCCTTGAACAGCATACTTTAGACACTAATGGACTGTCGAAGCCACTGCATGCATCCTAGAGAGCCAAGACCTCCCTAGAATAGCATTATAACAGGTGGGACAATCCACCACAATGAAGAGTATTCTAACCATTTTCTTGAAAGGGCCCCTGCCCAACAACACTTCTTCTTCAAACTCCCCGATCACATCGGCTGAGCTGCCCGTGAAGCCCACGGTTGATCTGTCCGACTTTTGAATCACAGCTGGATTTCTCATTTTCTTGTAAGTGTTTAGAAAAAGGATATTGGCAGAGCTTCCAGTATCCACCAAAATTCGCCTTATCTCATTGCCCCCTATAGATGCTCCTATGACAACAGCATCCTCATGAGGGCCAGCAATATCTCTCAAATCATCCTCATCAAAAACTATGAATGGGAATGAGTTTGGAGATTGATAGGATGTCATGCCTCCTTCTAGCTGGGAGGCAAAATTATGAACATGCCTTTTTCTTGAAGAAGTAGTAGGAGCTGTCATAGTGTCCCCTCTGAAAATTGTCAGTGACTCGAAGAATTTAATGAACCCGGAGACTGATCTAGAACGCTCCTCAATAGTACCCACTCTGTTTCTTGTTGGATCAGGATCCAAGTACTCAGACTCCACATCAAACCTTTCAACTATTACCATAGCCCCCTCCGGGGCAGCGTTGCTTGGACCAATCCTATGAGTGTTGTCAGGCCTGTTGCCTCCTCTCCTTTTAACGTATGCACCCAACTTCCCTCTTTCAATCAAGTTTTGTACCTCTTGTTTTAACGCTATGCAATCATCGGTGGTATGGCCAATATCATTATGGTATTGGCAAAAGGAATTATTTCGATGTTCTCTGGGAGACTGCAAGGTTGCCGGTCTCCGGTAGTGTACTTCATCTTTTGTTTTATCGAAAATGGTTGCCACACTTTCTTTGAGCTCTACAAACCACTCCGGTTGGACCCATGGCCCTCTTTTGTTTCTAGACTGTTGGCTTTGTGCAGGAGCAGCTGGTTGAGACTGAGCTTTTCCCCTTCCATGCCCCTGTCCGGTTTCTCTTGCTTTGTTCCCGGACTGGTTTTGATTTGGAGTTGGTGCCACCGTGGTGGATCTCACCTGTCTGTGCACCCTGGTCTTTTTCGTTTCATCAACATTTATTTGCTTGCCAACTTGGTTCAGCAATCCTCCCCAGGTCATGGCTTTCTTCCTGGTCACCGAATCGGCCAGGTTGCTTGGGTTCAAACCTTGTCTCAGGGATGCTATTGCTACCTGTTCAAAGCAATCAGCCAACCCATTTTTTATGTTTACAAAACGACTTATGTACTCTTTTAATGATTCGTTTGGTTCCTGGGCACAATGGATTATGGTATCTCCATTACCCTTCAGCTCCTTACTCCCCACAAATTGCCTTCGAAAGGCCACCCAAAAAGTATCAAAGTCTCTGATACAACCCTGAGGCAGGCTGTTGTACCATTTCAGAGCACTCCCTGTAAAAGACTGGGAGAATTCCCTACAGAGTAGTTTATCATCATCATCAAAGTTCATCATGAAGTTCTTGAATTGCTCCAGATGATTGTCTGGATCAGTACTACCATCATACTTCTCCATCTTGGTGCTGTCAAACCTCTTGGGGAGGTTTCCGGACATGATTTTAGAAGACAGTGGAGACTGCCTCCAATTCCTTCCACGACTGAACACTGTATCCTCATTAGGAGTTGCAAAGATACCTGGCTCATCATGGAAGGCAAAAGGATCCATCAGCATCCGGTCTACATGCCTCCGGGTGTGAGATGACCCTTTTCCAATGTGCCTCTTCATTCTTCCATGGTGATCTCTTTTTCTGGAATACTTTTTAACTTGCTTTTGTTTTTTCTTGGTTCGTCCCTCATCACTGCTAGAGGACAAGGACTTTTCATTTCCCTCACTGTCCGAAGAGCTGTCCGAAGACTCTGAACTCGAGTCAGAACTCTCCACAGGCTTGGACCGGTGAGATTTTTTAGAGCTGGCATGCGTCTTCTTAGTGCTCACATGAGTTTTGGAAACCTCATGCTCTCTTGGGTTATCGGTGCGGTGAGCAGCTGATGCTTTGGATTTCTCTTTCACGCCCATCTTGGCTTTTTCAGCCCTCAGAGCTTCTATCTCAAGTTTTAACCTGTCGCGCTCTTGGACAGTATACTCATCGTTCTCTTCCACCACTTCGAGCAAAGCTGGTGGAAGCTCTGGATTATCCGGATTCATTCGGACAGAATTTCTTTATTTGGTTTCGAATACTTGATTCAGGCACCGTCGCCTCCCACTGTGGTCGCCAATTTGGTGAGGATAAAAGTAGCCTGAGGGTAGGCTGGTAATTTCAAACGGAGTTTTAAGGCGGTGTGAGGGTGTTTCACGGTGGTGTGAGGGTGTTTAAGGGTGTTTCAAAGTGTTTTTAATGTGGAGAGAGAATTAAGCAGCTTGGCAGCAGTTAATTTTTCTTACCCATAGTTAATGCTGGTGGTTGGGTATTTATAGTATGAAATTTGGGCCCTTATGGGCTTTCGGGTCAAGTTTAATGGATCCGGGTCATGTTTAAAGACCCATGAGTTCCAAACAGGAGGACATGTAGCTTAGTCAAGAAGTGTTTAGGTTTTTTAGTACTTTTGTCATAGTTCGAACAGCCTTAGGCTCACAGTGTTCGAAGTCACATGTCCGGTTTAAATATCCTGTCCGGTTTACGGAGAGATTTACATTGGGCTGCCCTTCCGGGGAGCACTTCGAATTCGGACTCATCAGTATATATGAATGTTTGTATAATATCTATGATAAGTATGCTGCAAGATATAGATCAAATACATCTACAAATGTAAGGAGTAGTAACAGTAGGGGTAGATGGAGATGTTCTACTAACTATGTTCAAATGGCAATGTTACGAAGCAATGAATTTACAGAAACCCCTCAATCTGATAATGAGTTGTCTAGATATTTGAGCACTAGGTTTGATTTTACGAATTTTCCAAACAAAGGTATTGAAGATATCATAAGATGGTGGGGTACCAAAATTAAAGAGTTTCTTTGCAGGATTGTTAAAGAGATTTATGCAATACCTATGTCTACGGTTGCAAGTGAGTGTGCTTTCAGCCAAGCGAGGTTGCAATACACGACTAAGAGAACAAGATTGACGGGCAAAGCACTTGGAGTGCTTGTGGCAGTCAAGGATTGGACATCGGTGGATAAAAGGATGCAAGACAGAGAGTTTAGAGACGAAGTGAACATAGACGACATCTTCGAAGATTATCCGAATGATTACGAAGATACACTTGAACAAGAAATTGCGAAAGAAAACGAAGCTGAAGGTGAATCAAGTGAGGACGAAGATTTTACTTACGAAGACGACGAAGCTGGAGATGAATAATGTTTGTAATAATTATTTACTATTTTATATTGTAATTTGAAAACATTTGTACAACTCCTGGCCCGCAAGAGTATAAACTGTGAACGGCTAAATTATCCAAAAAAAACTTTACCTTTTATTATAATAACAACAACTGTATTATGAAATACTTATAACTTCATAAGATCTGATTTTGGTTTAAAAAATAATAACAAACACTTGTAATATTTAAAACCAAATCACAATAGTAATCAAAATGTAATATTAAAATTATAACCATAGAATTTGTAATATTTTAACATGATAAGATATAGTTTTGGTTTGTAATATTAAAATCAACACTACTAATATTAGATCTAAAAACATAATAATAATATTCAAAATGTGATAATAACATAAGTAATATTTAAAATTTTGGACTATATAATAATTAAAACACTTAAAATATTAATAACCAAAACAAATTAATACTAACCAAAATGTAATAATAATATAGTTTTGGTTTGTAATATTAAAATCAACACTACTAATATTAGATCTAAAAACATAAAAATAATATTCAAAATGTGATAATAACATAAGTAATATTTAAAATTTTGGACTATATAATATTTAAAACACTTAAAATATTAATAACCAAAATAAATTAATATTAACCAAAATGTAATAATAATTTTATAATAATATGTAATATCTCAATATTTTTTAAATATAACATTTTGGTTATAGAATAATTAAAACATTTATAATATTTACAAATAAACCGCATTTTTTTACAAATAAACCGTGCTTTCGCAGTCCCGGCGGTTTGCAATCCTGCCGGTTTACTCTTTATGCGGTCCTACCAGTTTGCGGTCCTAATAGACCAGTTTCGCAGTTAAACCCTCAGTTCATAAACCGATTGCCAGCTTTGAACCGCGGTTCCTAAACCATTTACCACCCCTATCCGTAGCTGCCAATAAGTTCTGAACACATGCAAAGTGTGAAGACGTAGAAGCGGTTGATTTTCGGGTCACCAAGGGCTGGTCAACTCACATAAGACGCTTAACCTAGGAAATAACTCTTCCCATTTTGTTGGCTCTTTTGACCAAAATACTAATACAAGTAGATACTAAATCAAACCCTGCTCAATTAGAAATCAATACGGAAAACTAGGAAGCGAATTATCTCTAGATATCCTTGCCTTATCAGTTTGTTGGGAACCAAGATGAAGGCTTCGGTGTAGATGGGGAGAAAACAAAATTAGTGTGTTAAGTTTTTTTTAAAATTACTACTATACTAACTGTGGATTTTAATTGGCGATGCAATAATAACTTCATTACACAAATATATAAATATATATAAAAGTTCCTCATGAAATGCACATAATAAGAATTTGATACTTTGGAATTATCCTTGTAAAAAAAGAGAATCCGGATTTTTAAGTGGACAGAAAGCGATAAAACGTAAGGAATCAATCTAAAGGGATGAAACTTAAATACAAAGATGAAGATGGAGATAGTCTTATATTTTTATAGCATTTATAGATTCGAAACCTAAAGTAAATTATATATATATATATATATATATATATATATATTCTTACTACATACTCAATACTCACCCAATGTGTGTTTGATTAACTTCATTATCCAACTTGATCATGATTTTTATTAGTTTCGTCGAAGCCAAATAAGTTGAGTTATAAATGTTCTAAACAATACGTATTAACCAATATTTATATAATTAATTGCGTGATATTATAAGTATTAAATATTTGTTGGTATGATAAAAAATCGGATAGTTTTATCATTTAATTTAAATTTTTATATAAAAAATTATATAACATATTTTATATTTATAGAGTTGTATATTTTTTTTTACAACTCTGTAGTATAATGACTAACACATGTTTGTAAGAGTGAGATTTATCCAAATTATGGACCGGACAAATAAGATATTAAGCTAATTTGGTTTTATATATGTACGATAGAATAAACCCAATAGATATGTAACACTGCGGTTATATTGGTATCCAAAAGGGTAGCCGAGCTGGTTGAGTATGGCGTGCTTGTGACCAAAGGTCATGAGTTCGAATCCCTCTACATACGCTTTCTCGGCTGAGCCTGTCACCTTGTGTGGTTTACCTTCTGGCGTTGGTTTGCAGGCTATCGCGTCAGACTGAGGGTTTACCCTGTGCGCGCTCATTGCACTCTGAGTAGCGGCTGCGAGTTCCCTCCGAAAAAAAAAACTGAGACTCTATTGTGTAATAAGTAACGAATATGTTCAAGAACAATAAAATAATAGGGTGTACTATGTTAAAATGGGTTAGCATGTAGCTTTTGTGGCCATCACCATTGGTTTGGTTTATTTTGGACTCGGGTAGATTGGTAAAGTGTTTTGAAAGTATTTTAATAATTGTGGGGTGTTTTATGTTTAGTGTGAGGAGTAGAGAGATAAATAAGCTGCCTACTAGTATTAAATTCTGATCACCTTCATTAATGAGAGTAGTTGGGATATTTATACCTTAATTACTGACTTATGGGCTTGCCGGGTCGGGTCGTGAAACCGGGTCAAATTCAAAGACCCATTAGTTTTAAGCTGATTAACAAATAGCTTAGTCAAAAGTCAATACATTTGTCATGTTCGGTTTTTTAGTGGTGTGACATGGTCCAAATTAACCCTGTTCGGGTTAATGGGTTGGCTGTGACTCTAAGATCTGAACTCATTCACCAAGTCAGCATCAATTTTGTCCGATCTCCTTGCGTCGTCTGAATTGAAAAACTTCTTTTCATAAACGACCTTGTTCGAATTTTATCAGAAGATTTTTTCTTCCAGAATTCTAAGAGTTTTTTCTTGAATCGTAGTACACGTGTCAATATCTGGTTTGTCCTTCCAGCCGTTTTTTCTCCTAGATCATCGCACCCATTAGGTCTAGAAAGTTACCTAAGTTTCGATATTTCACACGTTGCGCAACCTTTAATCATTGTAAAAATCCTATTCACATGTTCCTTGGTAACTGTCGCTTTTTACTGTTATATATACATCTTTTTACTATTTCATTATCTTCCACACTCAAATCCTATTTAGAGAGAAAAATCCTCGTTCATCTTCATCTTCAAACTATTCTTGAGACATAAATGTTCACGGCCAGAAATGCCTTAGTTAAAGGAGGTTGGTTGAACTTGTCTAAGTTAGAAAGAGAAAAGAAAGTAGAGAGAGAAAACTTTATTGCTGTTGGTCTCCCTATTTCTGCAAGTGAGAAGAGTAATCAGCCAAACCAGAACGCTGATCAGGGGTTATCTTCAACAAGAAACCCTAAAACTAAAAAACTTTCATTCATACCAAACCTTTCACCCCTCTATTCCGGCTCTTCAGTGCAAGAGTCTCAACAACCTGTTTCCAAAGAAAAGTCTGTCTCAAGCGTTAGAAAACCCTCACCGTTTTAAGCGATGGGCTCAGATACAGAAAAATTACCAGAAAGGATAACCCCTCGTCCAACGACTCGCAAAGCAAAAACCCAATCAACACCATCATATTTAAAACCCTCAGGATCGGAGGTAGCCAAAATTGTTCAACAAGCCAAGTTCTCCGTACAAAAGTCTTTACCAGACATCAGGCCATCTGAGGAAACAATCGCACAGCCATCCGTACAACTTCCGATGAAGGAACCAGAGCAACCTCTTTCAAAGATAACCGAAAATCCCTCTACAATGATGGAATAGAATATGAAAGATAGCATTGAAGAAGCTCCTTTTGAGATTGAGGCGTTAGGTCAAACATGAGATGCTGCCTCAGAGAGGAAATGTAAAACTAAAGTTGGCATGACTCATCCGGACGTGCTTCCGGAGAGTCTAGAGGGTAAGGTAGACCCTTGTTTTAAGCATGTCAGCTTCAAGTATTTGCTAGCAATGCAAATATTAATTATGTTTATACCCATACTGCTGAGTGTGGGAAAATTCTAACCAAATGGGGGGATTCCAGAATCTGTAAAAGTGAGGATACCAATCATTCCGGAGACCCCCATGGACTGTAAGCTGAACGAGGTGGTAGTATATACCGAAGTGCTGAACTGGGGACTTCGGTTCCCTTTAGACCCAGAGATTGGCAGATACTTTCAACTGGTCAAACTATGCCCCAGTCAGCTAAGCCCCAACGCCTGGTATACACTCTTAGCTTGTATCATGGCCTCTAGGCTGTCAAAGATCCCACTTCCAATGGAGCAGTTTGTTGTTGTGGCAAGCCTCTGCAAGAACCACCAAATCATTTTCTACCACTACAATATAGGGAATGATTTCAAAGTTGTGGATGACCTGTTGGAGTCCGAAAAACCTTGGAGGACAGAGTTCCTTTTTGTCAGTGGGACTTGGGAGAATGGTAGGAAGATTAAGACCAACACAAACCCCATCTTGCTGACCAACAAATGGAAAAACACTGTTAAATTCTTTTTTCGTTTTCTTTTTATTTCTTAAGTTGCAACTTTTTCTATTCTGACTAATTTGTTATCTCTTCCCAGTTCTACCGAAGGAGTTCACGGTTCACTTGGAAGAAGGGTAAAAGACTTGTGCAAGGCTTAATGCATGGGCTTCGAAGAATTGGGGGAACGCCTTCCATAATTGCTTCAAGTCATGAAATTTTTTGAGGTCTCACCTGTGGAATACCACAAGCAAAAGAGACCTTTCATGGGAAGAGCTAACCACCCCTCCTCCTGCTGACATAATATTGAAGAGGACAGATGCCAAGGACGTCAAGCTGTATCTGCCTTCCAAGGCCAAAGCCCCATG
This sequence comes from Limnanthes douglasii subsp. nivea, assembly GCA_036936605.1. Lineage (NCBI taxonomy): Eukaryota > Viridiplantae > Streptophyta > Magnoliopsida > Brassicales > Limnanthaceae > Limnanthes > Limnanthes douglasii. The sequence goes on from JAUPFV010000002.1 coordinate 25,366,943, forward strand.
CAAAATGAAGAACAAGAAGAGAAAAGCCACAACAGACTTGGCTCAAACAACTACGGAGGGAAATGGTACGGGAAGCCAGGGTAGTAGTGATGTGGCCTTGTGAAAGGTAGTAGAGGTTGAGACCTTGAGGGAAGCCGGAGGGTCGAAGAACCCACCAAGGCCTCCCAGAAAGGATAAAAAGCGTAAGGCCAGCAATGATGAGAAAACCTCCAAGAAGAAGAAGGTTACTCTGGGGGAAGAGATAATGCTTCGCCCCACAGAAATCCCACCCTAGTCCGGTCAGATTATTAGTGGAGGAAATGACGAAGTGAACCTTGCTTCCCTTCAAGACATCGATCTGCATTTTAATGATTTTGATAAAAATAATTTTGTAGGTCCTTACCGTCCATGCAGTTCCTCCAACATGGTAACCTATAATGGGACATCTTTCTCCATATCTGGAGAACAAGATACCTTAAGTCATGCTCTCCTTGATTTTATCCGGCCAATACTCGATCTGGAGAGGCAGGTAAAAATTCAAACCAATGTTATCAACTCTCTCACTACTGACAAGCAAACTCTGTCAGATAGTCTTCTAAGTGTTCAGCAAAGCATAGAGGTGCTGAATAAGGAAAATGAAGATTTGGAAACCATGCTGACCGCATCAGAAGCAACCAATACTGAGCTCCAAACCAAGTACTCCGTCCTGGAGACTTCTTCCTCACAAACCCTCACAGCTTTGAAGGAGCAGTTGAAAACCAAGGATGGTGCTATCCAAACCTTAACCAACGAGAAGACTAAGTTAGAGGGTACAGTTTCAAAGATGATTAAGGAGAATGAAGCTCTGGAACGTCAGTAAAAAGAAGCTATCAAAGCAGGTATTGAAGAATATGCCAACGGAGTAGTAGACTTCTTAGAAAAGAGAGATGATGAGATTAAATCTGACATGGTGCTACTGTTTCATGAGACCTTCCCTAAGAGAACCCTTGGTCCCTTATGGAAGTATGTAGAGTATGATGACATCATGTTTCATACCTTGGCAGATAGTGACAAGCAAACATATGCTAGTGGAGTTGATTCCACTGATGATGAAGAAGGAATGGGTGAAAGTTCAAGTACTGAACTCAAAAGTCCCAAAAAAGATGGTGGTGAAGAAAAATCCGAAGGGAACAAACCCTAAGGTTTTATCATGTATTTTTTGTTTTTTCAATAATTAAAGCCCTTGGATGGCCAATACATGTTTTGTACTACTGTTTGGTTCAAGTCCGATCAATTTTAATTTATTTAATTTCCCTTATTTTTAATACTTTGCTTTAAATCTTTCATGGCTAATGTTTAAGTAGCCACTGGAATTTCAGAAATATTGAATTGAGAGTGTTTAATATCTCTGATCATATATATTTAATAGTTATGATCAATCACTAAGTTTACCCGATCTACTCAAGATCGCTAGAGATCCGGGGTGTTGAATAAGTGATTCATACTTATATTGAATCGAAGTAAAATCACACCAAACTTTTGAAAAAGGCATAATGTATTATTGAAAAAGCCAGACACCTCGTTAAAACCTCCCTGCGCCACCATGGTAGGAAAGAGTATGCCCCGTAATATTTACATTGGTATTTAGCAAGTAAAATTTATAGAAAAAACTTTATTCTAGATATAACATGAGATGCTGAACATTCCATGGGTTCTTTAAAGCTCGTCTTCTTTGTCTTGAAGTCTATATGTCCCAGGTTTGACCTTCTCACAGACCTCATAAGGGCCTTCCTATTTTGGAGCCAGTTTACCAAACTGCCTCTCTTTGGTATGTAAGAAGACTTTTATTAATACTTTATCCCTTGTTTGAAAATCTCTTTATTTGACTTTGGAAGCAAATCTGCTCCTCATCAAGCCTTGATATGCGTTGTTCTCAAGTGTGCCTCTATGGGGGTGATTGCATCAATCCCATACACCAAGGCAAAAGGAGATTCTTGTGTAATAACCCAATGAGTAGTTCGGTAGGCCCACAACACTTATTGTAAATTACCTTGGCCATTTCCCCGCAGCCCCTTCCAAAATCTTCTTTAATCTAGACAAAATGGTTATGTTCGCAACTTCAACTTGGCCATTTATTTGAGGATGAAAAGGAGAGGAAAAACAATACTGAATGCCTCTAGAGGCACATAAATCTTCCATGTCTTTGTTATCAAACTGTGCCCCATTGTCTATAGTAATCTTTTGGGGACTCCAAATCTACAACATATATTAGATAAGATAAACTCAATAACAGCTTTTGATGTGGTCCCAGCCAAATGAGCTTCCTCTATCCACTTAGAGAAATAGTCAATATCGACTATAATAGTTCTGCACCCCCAGATACCATGGGTAGAGGTCCAACTAAATCCATCCCCCATCTAGCAAAATGTATTGGCTCAGAAATAGACTCCATAGGTACTACTGACAGATGAATTTCATTCCCATACGTTTGACATGGATCACATTTCTTCACCATTTCTTTAGCATATGCCATTATGGTTGGCCATAGTATCCAGCCAATAAGACTCTCCGGGTTAATGTCCTGTACCCACAGTGTGCTGAGCTTTCCCCATCATGTAGTTTAGATAAAACAACTTGGGATTCTTCAAATCTCAAACAGCGCAGGAGGGGTCTGCTGAAAGATTTTTTTATATAAAGAATTCTCTTTATTATAAAAAAACCACGAGCCTTGTATTTAATCTTTTTTGCCACAGCTTTATCCGAAGGCCATGTCCCATCAGAAATGTATTGAAATAGGGTGTATCTCCAGTCTTTAGGCTGGATCACATATATACTCATATTCTTTTCATCTTCTTTCTTTTGATCAGACTGTATGGACGAACATTCTTGTACAAGAATCCAAGGATAAGATTCAAAATAATATATTGTGGCTAGAGAGTTTGCCAATGTATTCTCTAATCTAGGAATATGCTCATAGCAAATACTTTTGAAGCTTGTTGCCACTTCTTTCAGAACGAGCAAATACTTTACCAAATGTTTCTTATTGGCCTAAACTTGTCCTTGGGCATGGTGGATGAGTAATTGAGAGTCACTCATTAATCGGACTCTCCTAGCTCCACAAATGAGAGCTAAAGACCATCTATAACTGCCTCATATCCAGACTCATTGTTAAAGGCTTTAAATCCAAAACATATAGCTTGATACATTTTGTCACCATACTCGGAGGTTAAGCAAATTCCAGTTCCACAACACATAGTGCTTGATCCTTCATCAGTTCGGACCACCCATTCTTTCTTGAAATTATCTTCTGAAGTTTGTTAAGAATACCTGCCCGTATGGAATTCTACCAAGAAATCAGCCACTGATTGAGCTTTAATTACCGTTTGAGGGGAAAAATCAATTTCGTAATCACCCAATTCTACTGAACATTTGGTCATTCTGCTTGATATATCTGCCTTTTAAAGAACATTCTTTAGCGGGAAAGACGTTCAGAGAATAATAAAATGAGATTGGAAATACGGTCTCATCTTTCTTGCTGCAATCACTAAAGCTAGTGCTAAATTTTCCAATTTTAAATATCTTCTTTTAGAATCCAACAAACTCTTACTGCTGTAGTAAACCAGACGAAGATAATTGTCCACTTCCCTTACCAAGACAACACTTATAGCACATTCTAACACAACCAGGTATACATAAAGATTTTCTCCTTGAACGGGCTTGAAAAGAGTTTTGGGTGAAGATAAATGTTTCATTATTTCAATAAAGGCATGGTCACACCGTGGGGACCAATTGAAGTTTTTAGCATTTTTCAATATTTGGAATAAAGGAATGCACTTGTCCGATGACCTTGAAATAAATCTATTTAACGCAGCCAACCTTCCGGTGAGCCTTTGAATTTCTTTAACATTTCGAGGCGGATTCATTTCTAATAGAGTATTAAGCTGATCCAGATCAGGCTGGATACCTTTCTCACTTATAATGTAACCCAGAAACTTTCCATATCGGACCCCAAACACACAATTCTCTAGATTTAACTTTAAATTCACAGTTTCTAAGTTAGCAAAAATTTCTTGAAGATCAGTTATGTGAAAATCCTCCTCCAGGCTTTTAACCATCATGTCATCTATGTACACTTCCATATTTCTACCGATCTGATTAGCAAACGTTCTGTTCATTAACCTCTGATAAGTAGTCCCAATGTTTTTTCAATATGTAGGGCATTACCTTGTAGCAGTGAAGACCTCTATCTATATAAAAAGTAGTTTGATCTTGATCATTCGGATTTACTTGTATCTGATTATACCCTGAAAAGGCATCCATTGAGGACAACAACTTATTTCCAGATGTAGAGTCTACTAGCTTATCTATCTGAGGGACAAGATAAAGATCCTTCGGGCAAGCTCTGTTGAGTTCAGTGAAATCAATACACATACACCACTTGCCGTTCTTTTTCTTGACTAACACTGGATTGGCAGTACACAGAAGATATTGGTACTCTTTAATGTGACCCATCTTGGTTAACCAATCAACCTCTTGAACTATCACATCTACGTTTTCCTTAGAAAAATCTCTTCTTTTCTGTATAACAAGTGGAACATCGCTCTGGATAGACAACTTATGTGAAATAACATCTATTGGTACCCCGGTTACATCACTATTACACCATGTAAACACATGTTGATTGTTTAGCAAAAAAGATAACAATTTCTTATTTAATTCTGGCGCCATCTTGGAACCAATATTAACGTTCTTACTCTCTGCAAGGGATTGAGTTTCAACTTCTTCAATGGGTATTATGACACTGGGAGCTTCTCTTGGGTCATCAATCTCACTTTCCTCAGCAGAAGGCTCCAGTAACCGCTAATCTTTATTTATTCGAACTGCCCCCAATGTCTTAGGAGCAAGAGCTGTTGCATAACACTCCATGGCTATCTTCTGACTACTTCAGACAATGTCTACTTGTCCCTGAACCGCATACTTTAAACACTGATGGACTATTGAGGCCACGACATGCATTTTGGAAAGCCAAGACCTCCCAAAAATTATGTTGTATGATGTGGGGCAATCTACCACAACAAATAATACCCTCACCATTTTTTTAAAAGGCCCCTTGCCCAACAACACTCATTCTTCAAACTCCCCAATTATATCCGCAGAACTCCCTGTAAATCCCACAATATTTCTATTTGAATGTTGAATAACAGTCAGATTCCTCAATTTGTAGGAGCTTAAGAATATGATATTTGCCGAACTTCCCGTATCAATCAGAATTCGGCGTATATCATTCCCCCATATAGAAGCTTCCATAACCACTGCATCCTCGTGAGGCCCAGCAATATCCCTCAAATCATCTTCATCAAAGACTATGAATGGGAAGGAGAACTGGTACTGATGGGAAGAAATTCCCCTTTCTAATTGAGTAGTCAAATTGTGGACATGCCTCTTCCTTGATGAAAGGGTATGTGCAGTTACAGTATCCCTTCCAAAGATGGTTAACGACTCAAAGAAACTGATCAATTTGGACACTGTCTTGGTTTTTTTTTTCTTCTGTTATCACCTCTACCTTATTCCGAGTTGGATTTGGATCAAGATACTTAGAATCTAGATCGAACCTCTCAAATATAACCATTGCACCTTCTTGAATAGACGTTCCACAATTTTTTGAAAGAACTGTCCGTGGAGCATTGTTAGGCCTGTTTTCACTTCACCTTTTAACGTACGCCCCCAGTTTCCCCTCTCAATAAGGTTTTGAACTTCTTGTTTCAATGCTATGCAGTCTTGAGTATTATGGCATATATCATTGTGATACTGGAAAAAACAAATGTTTTGGTTTTCTCTGCGGGACTGCAACGCCGTCTGCTTTTGAAAGTGTACTTCATCCTTAGTTTTATCATAGATTGTAGCCACATTTTCTCTTAACTCTGCGAACCACTCAGGCTGGACCCAAGGACCCCTCTTAATCCTTGATTGTTGGATCTGGGTCTCGTTCTTGTTTGGATTGAGTTTGCGTGGATCAGTTAGATCCTTGTCCGGTTTCCTTTGCTTTGTAACCAGACTGGTTAGCGGCTGGATGAGCTGTTATGGTGGACCTCACCTGACATTGCACCCTTGTTTTCTTTGTTTCTTCCATATTAATCTGATTTCCCACTTGTTTTATAAGCCACCCCAGGTCATAGTGGGTGATTGCCTCCAATTTTTATTGCAACTGAAAACTGTATCTTCATTAAAAATTGCAAAATACCTGGTTCAGACTGAAAAGCAAAAGGATCAATCAAGAATTGATCAACATGCTTATGGGACGACCCTTTTCCCTGATGCGTTTTGAGCCTACCATGTATGTCCCTCTTTCTTGAGTGCTTTTTTATTAACTTTATCTTTTTTCTGGATTTCCCCTCTTCTCTGCTTGAGGAAAAAGATTCCTCAAGCTCTGCCTCATTCGAAGAGCTGCTAAAGGACTCAGACCCAGAACTTTCAACATGCTTAGACCAGTGTGTCTTTTTTGAACTGAGGTGAGTCTTTAGAGATAACTCATTCTCCCCAGGGTTGTCAGTATGGTGAAGGAATGATGCTCCATATTTCTCCTTTATACCTTTCTCTGCTTGTTTTATGGCCCATAACGCCACTATTTATGTCCTCAGCTCGTCTCGCTCCTCGATCGTATATTCCTTATTTTCCTTCACCGTTTCCACCTTAAGAGGTGGAATATTTTACCCGTTTTAATCTCCGAACTATTTTTTCATTGGTTTTGAATGTAAAATTCAGGCAGAGTCGCCGCCAACTGTGGTCGCCATTTTGGTTTGGTTTATTTTGGGTTGCGGTAGACTGGTCAAGTGTTTTGAAAGTATTTTAATAATTTTCGATTGTTTTATGTTTAGTATGAGGAATAGAGAGATAATTAAGCTGCCTACTAGTATTAAATTCTGATCACCCTCATTAATGAGAGTGGTTGGGGTATTTATACCTTAATTACTGAGCCATGGGCTTGCCGGGTCGGGTCGTGAAACCGGGTCGAATTGAAAGACCATTAGTTTTAAGCTGTTTAACAAATAGCCTAGTCAAAAGTTAATACATTTATCATGTTCAGATTTTTAGTGGTGTGACATGGTCCAAATTACCCCTGTTTAGATTAATGGGTTGGTTGTGACTGTGAGATCCGAACTCATCTACCATAACTAAATAAAGTAATATTCTATTTTTGGAGAATGATGAACAATTATTACTTTATTATAACATTTGACAGCTTCTTTCTCTAGTATTTTTCTGTTTCTCTCTCTTGAATGAGGCTCTCAAAAATATACTAGACTCAATATCCCCCATATATTTTTAGAACTATCATTGGTGACCACATATGAATATTTATGGTGCTTGGATTCAATATCCAAACCAAACAAAAAATTTAAGTACATACGATAATTATTCAAGAGGGATGAACACTAATATACAAGAGGAGGCCGCAATCAAGGTCAAGGGTTTGATGATCAGAGTCGTGTCCGTGGAGCAGCATTTCGAAGAGCAACAGTTCGAAGAGTAACACTATAACAATCAATTTTGTTGAAGAGACAAAGCCATTTTTACCTAGATTTTTTTAACAATTTAAAGTCTATAAACTTAATAAACCTTAAGAAGTGTACGTTAAGGGTACGATCCAAGATATTATTTGGTTATATAATTAGTGAGAATAGATAAAAGCCAACCCAATATAACTAAACATATTGAACCATATGGATCCTTCCAAATCTATTAAGGAGGTACATATATTAACTGGAAGGTTGGTTGCCCTTAACATATTTATATCAAATTGTGCAGATAAATGTGCTTATTCTGTTCGAGATTTAAGAAAAAACTAATTGTTATTATTGGACTTTGGAATACAATAAAGCCTTTATCTGGATCAAAGAGTACTTATCTTCTCCGGAGATCTTAAAAAAGTCGAGTGTGTGAGACATACTATTCATTTGCATAACGGTGTTGGATTATATCGTGAACGTTGTGTTAGTACGAGAAGCTCATTCGGCTCGTATACTATATAGGAAAAGTCTTATGGATGCTGAAAAATATACTTGAAATTAGAAAATTTTGCTCTCGCTCTAGTAATTGTGGCTCAGAAAATGAGGTCTTATTTTCAAGATCATTATAGTTCGAACCTTTTTCTTTTTGAAAATCATTTTACAAAAGCTCGATGTGTCGAGGCGAATAACGAAGTGGTATGTGGAGTTGAGGGACTACGATATTGATTTTGAGCCTCAAACATTGATTAAGGCCTAAGATTTTCTTAATTTTTGGTTGAGTCTCACACAAAACGGCCAAATATGAAAACAGATCAGGAAGATGTAAAGATTATTTGGACCAATGGTGGGTCAAAGGCTTCTGGTTATAGAGCAGAATTTTAGTTGATGACTCCGACGAGAGAAGCAATGCGTCAAAAATTTCGATTCAGTTTCAAAGAATTACACACCGAAGCAGAATATGAAGCCACTTTGGTGGGGTTACGACTTGTGCAGATTTGCAGTGCTAATTTTTTATATAATTGACTAAAAAATCTTACTAAATCATGTTTCACACGACAGTCTGAGGCCACGAAGGATCACTTGTTGAAGTATTTAAAGGCTTTGAGAGGGCTAATAATCATGTTTAATAGTGTCAAATATGAACATGTTCATAAGAAAAACAATTCATGGCTGACTCATTGGCAACCACAACATATTATAAAAGTTACCTGTGGATACTCACGCAAAACAACCCTTTGATAAAAAATATTTCGAGAAGATTCTGAATTCAGATGAAGCCTTTCAAATTTTAACAAATAAAGACAAAGATTGGAGTCATAAAATTAAAGTTTGTAGTTAATGACACCCTACCAATCGACAATTTTCTAACAAAGAAGTTCTAATTTAAAATGCACGAGTTTTCAGTCCTTGAGAGTATCTTATATAAGAAATCTCTGAGTATGCCTTTGTTGCATTGGCTTAAAGAGATCGAGTAAAAGATGATACTGTCCGAGCTGCGTGATAGGAAAAGATAACCACATAGTGGGTATAAAGAACTAACAATGAGAGTTTTACTAGCAAGATATATGCTTGTAGCACCACTCGAGTCCATCTTTGAGGCGTTGACTTTTGATCGATTGAACATAGATATGGTCGGTCCATTACCTATGGTATCCGACAGACGACAAGCGATAATAGTTTTTGTAAAAATTGGTAGAAGCTAAAACCGATATCCAGGAAAAAGGAAAATGATGTAATTAAATTTATATTATTTAACATATGTTTTTATTTTGGCGTTCCAAGGAGATTGACAATGGATAATGATCCGCAGTTCGATAATAAGGACAGGAAAGCTTTTTGTTCCTCTTGAGAAATATATGAGTGATTTTAGCAGTATTGGAAAAGATAAGGAAATTAAAAATTACAAGGTTGCTAGAATTTTTTGTGGATATTAAGAAAGAATTCCCTTTATATGTAATAAATTTGATACATTGAGCATGTTGTTTTTTACAGGTTTACCTCTACTTCTTTGCAGGCTGGTGATTGTACCCAAATGGTGCAAGGTAGAAGTAGCCTCACATAAATTTTTTGGGCTACTTTGAGTTAGGTATTGACTTGAAATACTAAGGGAATGATGATGCATATATGATATGCATGCCTCGAGGGAGTAGAGACTATTTTTTGAGATTGAAGAATGCACTAGTTATCTGGTAATAAGATTATGAGAGTACATTGAACCCAAGGAAAATTAACTTTGCATGAAGGATTCTCACTTTGTAAAGTTACATGCAAATAAAGGTATATTGGTTTTTTTTTTATAGTTGTATACTTGATATTATATATATAAGCACCCTAAGAGGGATAACTAGCTCATTTATCCAAAATTTATTCTATTTATTACTTTCTCTCTCTAAAAACAATATTTTTTTCTTAAAATGTCTTTTTTATAGATCTAGAACACTTTTGGTAGATTTGATGCAGGTTTTGAACCAAATAAAATTCTAAGGTAATTTTGAAACAAAGCAAGTAAATATAATAAGGTATTTAAAGGTAGTGAAACATATGTAAGCATGTTTTAATAATGTTACGCATTAACAAGTTTCACGTTTGGAAAATAAAAGAGAAGATGTGTTGGTAAATTTTGGTTGTGGAGAAGGTAATCCTTTAATAATGACTTAGGAAATAACATCAATTTTGGGGAATATTAAAAATTCAGAGGTGTTGAGAGGTGAATATGACAATGACTGAAGTAAGGAATCTCTATATTCTTGTATGATAAGTTTTTGTCGTCAGACAAATAGGAGGAATGGGATTTGCGGTTGTGTGCCGCATAATATGTTGTCCTTGGTGGAAATTTATATCAGAAAAGTTATGCACGACCATTGTTGAGAAGCTTTGGTAAAACGAAACCTTTATTTGTTTTACGATATTTACGTGAGCCAGTTCTAGCATCATATTGTGGGTATCGATGTTTGATACAAGGCTTTCTTTTAGCATGATTTTATTCACCTACGTTTTCAGCCGATGCAAAAAAGATGGTTGAACATTGTGGTTCTTGTCAATATTTTGCCAACAAAACTCATATTCATAGTGATACAATGGGATCAAATCCTTCTCTATGCTCTTTTTATAGATGCAGTATTGATTTGGTAGGACCACTACCAATGGAAACATATAGAAGACACATTTTAATTATTTTCGTCGCCTATTTCACTAAATGAGTTGAAGCAAAAATATTGTTAAGAACAAGATCTTAAGAAGTTTATTATTTTTTACACTATAATATTTTGAGACGTTTTGGAATAATGAGAGTGTTAATGATGAATAAAGGACCACAACTTCAAAATGAGATAGTAACAATATTTTGTAGAAAATATGGGATAAAACAACATTTTTCTAGTCCAAATTATATGCAAAAAAATTGACAAGTAGAGGTTACCAACATAAAGTATTTCGTACAAGATAAAGAGAAAGGTTGAGTTAGTTAAGTGAAAGTGGATGAAATTTTGTAATGAGGTATTTTTGGCATATATAACTACTCATAAAGTGTGACGAATGAAACACCATCTGTTATGGTGTTTGTTATGGTGTATGGGATGGAAGTCGTTGTTCGAGTACAAATTATGATTCTGAATCATTGAATTCAATATTTTATTTTATGATACCGCATTTCCATAGGAGGTTACATAATAAAGAACATTGAGAAAATTATTTGTCATCTTCAAATAGTTTCGTCGGTGAATTATCTTCATCATCAAATTATTTATACAAAAATTATTCTTTCAATGAAGTTTTATTTTCTAAACTTTTTATACATATTATTTTAAATTATTTTAAAAAGTTGCAACAATGATATTTCATGATTATTTTATCATGAGATAAATTACTGTATATAATAACGATAAAATTTTGACCATTCACTTCTCACATACTAAGCTACTGTTAAAAGTAGTTACAACATTTGAAGGGTATGGTAAGTTGATTATATATACTTTTTAATATGTTAGTGTAGATAAATATAGTGGTTTAAGTTTTTTTATTAAACCACCCCATTAGAAAAAATAACTAGAAATGTTGTCACAATGTATGCAGACAATCATTTGGTAAAAAAGAAAGATACCCGTCGAGAATATAAAAATAATTTGTTCTCAAAAGAATTAAAAAATGATTCAAAAAAGTAACGATTAATGATTTAATCATATAAAGACGACACCAACGTTAAAATTTTGTTATCTAGAAACCTTCCTCAATAATATTGATAAAAAGGGTGTCAATAATATTGATAATGCGTCATCAATAAATAATGATAATAGATAGTCTTAATAATTATAATAATGAAGTTTTGTCAAAATTCTTTTACATTAAAATTGAAAAATGACAATTATTGGATATATTAATCACGACGCTCACTTAAACGGGAGGTAGTTCATATAGTAAAACTCAGCTGTCATAACATATTAGTCAACATTCATACATTTAAGTAGAAAATATCATCATACACACATTTAAAAAGAATTTTTCATTACCTTAACATAAATTTAAGGATTTCAGATTATTTCTCATAAAATGATTAAATTAGAATTGTATATTAATAATAAAAAGCTCATGCAGTAAACCATAAAAATAATAATTGTCAACCCTTGGTCCAATCAGTTCTACATCATCGTCAGCGGTTATTAGTTATTGAACAAATACTTTAAATTTAATTCAAAGACTAGGGGACCATATGGGTTAGACGATGAATGTGGGGTTAATTTGTCTAATCAAACGGTCTCTAATGTTTTAATAGTTTTAAAGGATGGTGTCTAGGGTTTTTAGTGTTCTCCAACAATTTATTTTGTTTCATATGGTTTTTAAAGCGATGGTCTCCAAGGTTTCTAATGATGTTTAATGGTTTTTAATATTTCTGGTCTTGTCTAAAATGATAGTCTCTAAGGTTGTCAATAATCTATAATCGTCTCTAATGTTTATGATGGTTTATACAACTATAATCTCTAAGGTTTATAATGATCTCTAATTTTTCTGATGGTTTCCAAAATGATGGTCTATAAAGGGTCTCATGATCTTTGAGACAACAATTTCTAATGTCTCTTTATGACGATGTTTAATACAACAATTGGAAAAATGTACATAGTTTAGAAAATTATAACTAACAGAGAACATGACTACAAGCCAAGTCCAACTCAAAAGTGTAGTATGTTACGCATCCAATCAAAGCGAATGTGGTTATAAGCTAAGCCTGTTTGGAAATCATAGAGGTCACGCTAAGACTGTAGAAGCAAATATGTAGAGGCCTTAAGTTGTGATCATAGTTATAAGCCAAGCCTAACGATGAAAGCATACAAAAAATTGTACCACAATCAAAGCAAATATGGTTATAAGGCTAGCCTATCTGTAAAAAGAGTAAGAGGCCCCGGTAGACCTTTTTTTTGAATGATTTACAAAGTGGCGATTCTTGATATTCTTAATGATCTTGAAAGTAATGATTTCCAATGTTTCTAATATATATGATGAATTCCAACACGACAGTTTCTAATATTTCTAAAGTAAAGCGACGTCAAAATATGTTTTTTATATGTTCTTCAGACGATTGTTGTAAATAACCTCAAAATATGTATTACATATGTTCGTTAGAGGATGGTTGTAGAGCGATGTTTAAATATGTTTTCCATATGTTCTTCAGACGATGGTTATAAAGAGACATCAAAATCTATTTTATATATGTTTTACAAATGATTGCTATAAGGAAACGTCAAAGTTTGTTCTCTATATGTTTTTAGGTGCTGATTGTAAAGTAATGGCTAAGTGTATAAAACAACATTCAAATTCCATTTATGAAGTATTGTTTAAGTATAATTTCTACAATATTTTTCTTAAGAAGCAATTACTGATAGTATTTATATGAGTAACGTCTACATATAATTAACAACACGAATAAAGTAGTGTTAGAATGATTTTTATAATGCAACGATTAAAAGTAGTTTCTAAAGTATATTTTTCAAAAGTATTTTTCATTATGGTTTGTAAGTTATTTACATAAGTGACAACTATCATTAGTTATTTTTCTCATTCAATCCATTGTAACAGGTTTCGATAATCATCCAAGTTGGTATACCATGGTGAGGCCATATTTGCATTAATCTTTTCTAATATTTCCATGGGTCATATATAAAATCATCGTTTTTTTGTGAGAAGTTTGTGTATCTTTTGAAAAAATGATAGGCCTCACTAATGGGAAGTATTTTGCTAAAAAGAGTTGAGCTAGTGACTCCTATGTTATAGTGCAATTGGAGATAATGATTGTAGCCGCACTTTGGATTTTCCATTGATATATAATAGGAAAATCGTTGTTGTACTAGTAAGTTCCACATATCTCCATAAAACAACCTAGATAGGTATTTGGATATTGCGTTGGATCTCCAACGAACATGTGATTCGAACAAACATATGATTGTTTTGGATCATGGTGATCTACGTCGATTTGATTTCAAAATTACTTGAATTAAACTCATTTAGTGAAGAATTTGTATAGTCTTTTATATTCTTATTACTTAAAGAATTTGTATAGTCTTTTATATTCTTATTACTCATTCAGCCGCCATTGTTATTGTGTAAATCTGTATAAAGATAAAAAAATAAAATAAACGAGTAACCAAAAATAAAAATAGAAAAGATTAAAATATAAAATATAATCCCCCAACGATGCCAAAAACTTGATGGAGAAATAAAAAATGCATGATTTTTGCAAGTAGTAGTGAGTTTATTTAAGAATCAAATATCAAACAAAAGGGAAATTATTTATTTTTTAACCTATCAATCCAATTAATTATTTATTGATCTAATAAAAAAAGCATAATTAGATTGATGATCCAAACGATCAAGATTTTATATTAAAATAAAATCATAAAACAAGAGAAAAACAAAAGATTATCACTTCAAGATAGTATCAATAATAAAAGAAGTATATGAGCATTTGAACATGTATATACAGATTATTAATAATACAAAATAATGAATTTAGTTAAATCTAAAGTTATTTTTTGAAAGACAAGTTGTCTTTTAGAGTATTGTGATTCAGAAAGATACAAATTATTAGGGACTTAATACAACTAGAGAAAAGTTGTAATAAATAGTTTTATAAAATTATCATAGAAGAATTATATAAACTGCAAACGTAAGGGACTGGAATGCAATTTTTCCATTTTTATAACAGCTTAAGTTAATCTCACAACGTTCCTATAAATAGGACCGGAGACTATGAACAAAGGGATCAAACTTTTGAATCTTGAATTGACTCTTATCTTTTGGTTTCCTCACAAAAAATTAATCACTCTCATTCTCTCTAGAATTACATATATAATTTAACTCTCATATTAAAAATATCTTAGACTTAACATTGTCGACCATAGTGGGAGATAGCAAGGTACCTAGATTGCAAATCTAAAACCAGAAAATACAAAATCTATAGCAAATAATAGTGATCATAACGGAACCAGAGAAAACAAGGACTGATCCTACGGTCTGTGAAGAAATTAAGGCTATTAAATCAGATTTGCACATGGAAGAAAGTCAAGATAATAGTTAAGTTCCAGAGAAACATGATCAATATGATATTAAAAATCGAATGAATCAGTTGTTGGTAAATATACTTGTCTTAAATGATGAATATGTTCGGAGAGAGCAATCAATTCAGTATGGTAGATTGAAAGCTGAAGTACGTCCAATTAAGGCAAAAAATGAATTGGGAAACCAATCTGGTGAGTCTTACACAACTTACCGAATTCAAAGTTATCGTAAGAAAGTGCATTTTCAATCAGAGAGAGAATACCGTTCTTCGCAGAAATACAAATATAAACATCAATATATTTCATCCAGTGATACCAAATTTTCTAGCTCGAACTCCAAGGGAAAATTGTTTAAACAAGGCAGGTACCAAAATTCTTTGAAGGGAAAAGGAACTCGGCATCAAAAATCACGCAAATAATATAAATTAAAAAAGGAAAGTAGAGCTCGAAAGGTGAGGGGAAATTTATGGTATGAGGGGAATACGTCCAACCAGTAGGTTAACAAAGTGGATCAAAACTTGTATGCAGTAATGTAAACCAAAAGAGATGATTAGTATATGCAAGGCGTAGATTGGAGAAATTCTTCTTTGTCTGTTGACATTAGGCCAAACGAAAGTTTGATGGCACGCAATATCCTAAGGACCACATCAAACAGTTCAAAAACTATATGATTAAATTTTGAAGATGATGATAGAGTGGTTTGTAAAGCATTTTCTCAGACTTTTAAGGGTGCCGCTTTGAAGTGGTATAATCGGATTCCAAAAGGATCAATTATTAACTTTAGACGTTTTTAAACTGCTTTCCAAAGACAATTTGTAGGAAGCAAGGAAATGCGAGCCAATGACCATACAATTAAACAATGCAGACAGAAAGTGGGGGAAAAGTTAAAATGCTATACTAGACGATTCGAATTAACAAAGACATAATTAGAACATTGTAAAGATCTTATTATTATGACAGCTTTCAGACAAGGACTGCTTCCAGGATATTTGGAAAATGAGACTACTATAAAAAGAGCTTTGACATTTGAAGCTTTGATGGCTCCAGTTGAAGAACAAATTAAAGTGGATGAGTCAACTAGAGTTTGAGGAAGGTCTAGATCCATTCAAATAAGTTCGGGGCATGCATTTTCTAGCCAATGAAGTCAAGGAAATACATCGAATTCCCAAGTACCATCTCGTCTGAGGATGAACAATAATTTACCTCCTCGAATAGAAGGGTCGCATACTCAAGTTTTTAGTTATTAACCTCATAAACCGAGGCCAAATCAGTGGATAATACCAAAATATTCCGCGGGGTTAACTGAGAATGTTGCTGCTATTTTTGAGAATTCTGAAGTTTAGGTGAGCTTTAGAAAGCCAGCTCCTATAAACAGGTGAAGGGAGGAACGCAATAATAGGTTTCACAAGTATCACAATGAAATTGGGCATGATACTCCTGATTGTATAGCGTTAAACAAATAAATACATATTTTAATAGAAAATGAAAAGTTAATAACTTTTGTTAAAAGCCAAAGTAGTGGGAAAAAATCTCCAAACACATTACCGCAACATATTGTTAATACAGATTCAAAGCAAGAGAATACATTGATGATCATGGATTCAAATTTTGATAAGTTTGATGCAGTACCAGAATATTTGGATTCAGGCCCAAATCGTTTGGCTTTGTTATCATTGGATGAACCAATTTCTCATGGACAAGTTCAAAGCTTGTGTGAATATTTTGAACCTCTAGCAATTTTTGGGGGATAGAGTATGGTTGGAAATACAAACAGTTAAATACATATAGTAAGTTTGGCTACTAAATTAGAAGGTAAAATGTCTACTCATTTATATGGAAAGATGGAAACACTTTTTATTTTATTCGACGAGGATGATCTAATGGTAATAGCACGAATCCATGAAGATGTAGAGGTTATAGGGGCAGACATTACTGGGGTTGAAATTCGACATATTTTGATAGATACATGAAGTTCAACAAATGTATTATTCAATTTTATGTATGATATGTTTCCTAATCCACCTAATATTCTTTAATGTGATTGTACCATAATTGGGTTTAGAGGAGTGGTAGCTCAAGTGATCGGGGAACTCGAAGGGGAAGTATGTTTGGGAATAGGCCTTTTTAAAAGGAAGGTCTAAATTTTGTTTATGATGGTCGAATGTTCAACCAGTTATAATGTTATCTTTGATAGATCTTAGCTATGCAGAGTGTATGTTGTTGTCTCCACTGTCTATTAATGTTTGATATATGTTATTGGGGATCGTGTTAAGGTGGTTCGAAGTGACCAACAAGTAGTCATGGAGTGTTATACAACATATCTTTATGCCCGAAGACCTACTTCTAACGACTATATGACTCAATAACAATCAGGGGGTTAACCTCAAATGAAGATGGATTGGATGATCCGAGGCAAACCCTACGTCATTTAGCAGTAGGCGAGACTATCGAGGAATATACATCTACTAATGGGAAATCTCTACGGATAGGGGAATTAATGTCACCTAATATGCGTTATCAATTGTTAAAATTTTTATTTGATAATATAAATGTTTTTGGTTGGAAAACAGAGGACGTAGTAGGGTTCCACCAAGGTGATATATCATAGCTTAGCTTCAAATATGAAGGTTAGGCCTATTATTCAGAAGAGGTGAACTTTTTCTGTGAGAAAATTCGAGGGAATTGTGGCAGAGGAAGATCATTTATCTAGGGTTGGACATACTTGGGAGCCACAATATCCACTTTGGATTGCTAACCCAGTATTAGTTAAAAAGAAGAACAGAAAACGACGAATGTGTGTTAACTTTACAGATTTGAATCGTGCATGTCCCAAAGACCCATTTCCTATTCCTCGAATAGATCAACGAAGTGATTCCACTTCAGGAAATAAAATTATTTATTTTATGGATGTATTGTCACATTATAACCAGATTCAGATGGATCCAAAGGATCGGGAGAGTACCACATTTATAACTAATCGATGATTACATCGTTATAGAATTATGAGATTTGGTCTAAAGAATGCAGAGGCGACATACCAAAACTGGTGAATAAATCATTTAATTCTCATATTGGGAGAAACATGAAAGTTTACATTGATGATATGCTTGTTAAAAGTCACACAAATGATGAACGCTTAAAATATTCGGATAAGACATTTTTGAATTTAAGAGCCATGCAATAAAATTTAAATCCAGAAAGTGTACTTTTGGTGTAAGGTCAAGTAAGTTTGTGGGGTATATCATAAGTGAAAAGGGAATATAGTCCAATCCTGATCAGTTAAAGGCTTTAGTATCGATGACATCACCTCAAACAATCAAAGAGGTTCTAATTTTGACAGGCAGGTTACCTGCTCTTAATCGATTTATTTCCTGATTTTTTGAGAAGTGTGTTTCTTTTTTTCCAAGTTCTACAAAGGACAAAAGAATTTATGTGGACACCAGAGTGTGAAATAATTTTTTGAAGATTAAAGAACATTTGTTGTCGCCTGAAATTTTGTCCAAGCCTTGAATAGTAGAACAACTATTTTTGTATATACCGGTGTCAGATTTTGTTGTTAACACTGTTTTGATAAGAGAGAAATGGGGAATTCTAGGCTAGTTTATTATATGAGTAAAAGTTTGTTGGCATAAGAGAAAATATATTTGATGCTTGAAAAATTGTTTATGGCTTTAGTGGTGGCTGCTAGAAAGATGTGTCCTTATTTTCAAGCTTACACAGTTATTTTTTGAACTTCTTCTCCCTTAAAGAATGTGCTACAACGACCATATAATTCTGGTAGAATGACTAAATGGTCAGTTGCACTGTGGGATTTTGATATAAATTTCGCTACTCGACAACAATTAAGGCTCAAGCTTTAGCAAATCTTTTGGTTGAGTTTCATTCAAGTCGATTAGATGAAGGGATAATCAAATAATTACTGCCAAACATTTCAACATGGGTGGTTCGAACTGATGACGGTTCTAGCATATTGGGATCAAGCGTAGGGGTTCAATTGATTGCTCATTCTAGAAAAGCTATGTATGAGGCTACATTAGCTGGTTTAAGGCGTCCAAGTATTTGTATGGCAAAATCAGCTCGATTAGAGATAAATTCATAGCTGGTGGCAAATCACATGACATGAATATCTGAGGCTAAGAAAGATCAGTTAGTTTTGTATCTTGGTGAAAATCGAGGGGTAACTCGTTTGTTCGATGAAGTGATTATTGAGCATATCAATCATGGAGATAACACAGTTTATGATTCTTTAACAACCATTTCATACACTGAAGAATATCCATGGATATTGCTATAGGAAAACCATTCAATTTTAACAAGATTGAAACAATGTAAGTATACCGATGAGGGATTTGTCACTCCATAAGTAGTTCAAGGCAACTAGTGATCTGACATACTAGAGTTTTTGCTTAGAGCAATATTTTCTTAAGTTTTTAACTCACCTCAGAGATTGAGTTACAAGGCTAATGGTTATGCAGTGTTAGATTAGGTGTTATATAATAAATCTACAAGTAGACCGTTATTACGGTGTTTGGGAAAGCAGGAATCTCAAGAAATTTATCTAAATTACATAATGGGGAAGGGTTATCTCATTGTGGATTCAAGTGCTTGATGAAAATGGTTTTGTTGACATGTTATTATTGGTCTTCAATCATGAGTGATGCTAAGAATTTGGTACGAGACTATGCTACTTGTCAACGTTTCACTAATTCTATTCATAAACCAGCAGTACCACTTACTTCCATATCCGAAACGATTCTTTTTGACAAATGTGGAATAGGTCTAGTAGGGTCATTGCATATAGCTCTGGGAAGACGATAAATGATTATTGTAGCAGTAGACTATTTTTCGAAGTGAGCTGAAGCTGAACCACTATCTACTACATGAACCAAGGATGTAATCAAGTTTATTGTGAATAATATTTTTCGTTTTGGAGTTTGTCAAAATATTACTACAGATAATGGTCCTCAATTTAAAAATAAAGAAATGACTTTTTTTTGCAATTCGAGGGGTATTATACAATGTTTTTCGACATCTTTTCATCCACAAGAAAATTATATTGGGAGTGACTTTTCCTCTTCTCAACCCTTTATGATAATATGATTTCATTGTTCGTTTGTATACGTGGCATACTCTTACCTCTCCTGTAGGTCCATGAAGGTTTTAATGAGGTGTCACATTTACATTCGCAGTTATCAATAGAATTCGTTTTCTTGGCCAATGATTATTTTAGATTAAAATACTTAAGTTATTTTGAGAATTACAGAAATAATAATCATCTTTGAAGTAGTTAGTAAAAAATAATTTAAGTCATAGTAATATTTGAAGAGTTACAAAGCATTATCCGAAGTGATGGTAATATTTGAAATGCTACACGTCCATTTAAAGAACTATTAAAAGGGATCGTAATATCAAAGTGCTATACATCTAATTTAAAACACTATTTGAAATGTTGGTAATATTCAAATTTATGCATGTCCATTTAAAGCACTATTAAAAGTGATGGTAATATTCAAATTTATGCATGTCCATTTAAAGCACTATTAAAAGTGATGGTAATAGTTGAAGTGCTACACGTCCATTTAAAGCATTGTTTTAAGAGATAGATTTATTCGAGTGCTAACATTCGTTAAACGCACTGTTTCACGTAATGATAATATTTGAAGTGCTAAACAATATTTGAAAGCACTATTGCAAGTGATGTTAATATTCGGGGTGCTAACGTTCGTTAAACACACTATTTGAAGAGGTGGTAGTATTCGATGTGCTAACGTTCATTAAAATCACTATTTTAAGCAATAATAATAATAAAGGTACGAATGCTCATAAAATGCATTAGTTAGAGTGAAGTTATTTTTCAAAGTGTTATCTCATTGTTCATAAAAGATTAATTATGCAATATGAGATAAGTTATGAAATAAAAGGAGGCATTGTTCCTTAGACAAATAAAAATGCATCTTTAAGATATACAAAAAGATGAATTTAAGTGCCAAACGTTTAAACACTTACAAAGGATGGTACAAACATAACGACAAACAACACAACTACTGGTGATTTAACAACACAAACAATACATCTATTTAATCATCTTGGTCTTCATTTGGACAATTTTCTGAGCTTCCTTCCGAGGAGCTTCTTTCTTGACCAAAGACATCTTTATCTTCCTCTGATTCAATTCCTTCAAGGGATTCAGTTGATGCGGGTTTGAAAGCTTTGCTAGGGCGTTTTTCAATGGGAATTAATTTCTAGAAACCTGATAAATTTGCCTTTGGAAACACCACATGGAATTCATGGAGTAAAGTCATTGTTGTTTGCTCTTAGAAATTTTTAAAAGCATAAAGGCTATCTATCATGCTTTGGGTTTTAGCGGCTTTTACAGCAAGGAGCTTCTCTTCTTTGAATTTTTCTTTGAGTGAATCCATCTCGTCAACTGTCTTCTTCTTATCCTCCTCACTTTTGTTAAGTAACTTTTTTTTTATAGAGGAGTACTTTGTTTGTTCTTTGCCCATCTTCTTTTCATGCTTTACTTTGAGTTCATCCAACTTATGTTGATGAGAGTAGTTCAGCTCAATTTTTTCTTGTTCATTAATTGCTCTCAAACGGTGTTTGATTTGGACAAATATTTTTAGGAACTCTCATTTATCTGCTTGGAAGACCTGTAATTATTCGAGGATGTGTTTAACAAAACTTTCTCTCATCTTTTTATTACCATCAGACTCTTTTCTCCATCAGATCATATCTTTATCCATATCCTCCAGTTTGCTTCGAGAATATTTAACTTTTGTGCATAAATGATTTGCTTCATATTATAGGTAAGAAAATGGTTAGAACGCATGTAATACTTCTTCAAAAGGCTCCCCAACATGGAGAGAATAAGGATTTTCATAAACAACAAGATCAACTGATGATGAAACTTGCGAAGGATTCAAACTTACAATTTGAGGAAAATTGGTTGCGGTAACTTGATTGTCGATTTGTGCAATTCGCTTTTGGATTCATTGAAATTTAAGATCCACGTCATTGTAAAGGTCTTGAATTTCTAAATCACCAATTTCCTCATAGTCGATTAAGTTATCATCTCTTTGATGGACTACTTCGATAAATTCTTGCCTTTCCACTATCTCTTTGACATTTGCAGTTAAATTTGGGGGAGATACTTAGACGTTATTCTCCACCCTTTATGTTGGATGGGTTCATTCTTCAATAGTTGGAAGATTAGTTTTGCTCGCATTCCTTTCGGGCTTCCTCTGTGTTTTCTTTGGCTTCGGGTTTATGGAAGAGCTGGCCTCTATTTTTTTTCTTCGCGGGTAGGTGGCTTTGCGAGCTAGTTCAAACCGAAAGTATGACTCGTGTGTTATGCTCTTCCAATGTTTTCACAACATTATCTAGGTTTGGGGGCTCCAATAATTCTTCTTATGGAACGAAAGAATCCGGAGAGATCCTCCATAGACGGTTGTTGATGAAATTCACAGGTATGAAGGCGTTGTAAAATTCATTACCACATGAACTTTCCGCCCATGTAGATAGTGTGGTAAAAATATTTATGACAGTTTTTTGATGGGATTTATACGGCGTCGAAATTTCTACATACAAAAATAGTGCATAAAAAATTGAAATATAAAATAAGAAAATGAGAATTGGGAACTTTTCTATTAAAGATTGATCCTCGACGGATTTTCTTTGGAAATTTCCTTACCATTTTCACAGGGTCTAGAGATAAAGAAAAACCTGTATTTGTAGAACTTGTCAACTTCGAGGAAATCGTTAATTAGCTTGAAGGAATCTCCGATGGTGAGGTAGTAGAATGGTAGCACCAAAGTTTTGGAAAGGCCAATCATTGCAATGAAATCTTTGATAGAGAGGCGAATTTTGCCAAGTCTGGAAGCCATAATGGTAGATAAGAGGCTAAAAATTATCGTTGGTCCCCCATATATAGCCCGTGTATCATAATAGTCCTTGATCTCCACTTTTGTCTCTCACTCATTCTTTATATTTTAAAAATTTGCACGATAAATCCCGACGCACATTCTGGGGGACCGAAGTGACACAAAACTTGGGATTTAGGGACCAAAAGTGATACAAAACTTAGGATTTGGGTGCCACATGTCAGTTTTTAAATAGTTCACATGTGCCGAGGGGATAATCGTGCAAAATTCTGAAACATAAAGAATGGATGAGAGACAAAAGTGAAGATCAAGGACTACTTTGATACACATGCTATACATGGGGGACCAACAATGATTTTTAGCCTATATAAGAGGATTAACCATAAATTTGGGCTCGCTTGCGTCAGACATAAGTTGATGAGTTAAAAATATTCAACTATTATTGGGTATAACGGGAATCGAAGTCCTCAGTTGATGATTTCAGGGTAGACCACAAGTTCATTTGCTCCACAAGATAGTTAAGTCTCTCCTGGTAAGCGAAGTACAACATTATCTAGAAGTACTTATATTCTTTTTAAACGTCCTGTACGGGATTGACTGTAGTATCCATATTGTACAGTTTTCAATGCAATAAGGAATTTGAGGATGACCTTTTTTAGGTTCATGCTCAATGTTGCAGCAATGTCCTCGGGTAATTCGACTGGCTCTTTCTTTTTCTTTGTTTTTGTTTCTGTAGAGTCAGTTTCCTCGAAATATATTCCTCGGATTTTGAAGCATCACTAGTTCTTATTTTTTTCAATATTAAAATAATTTTATGTCCTTGATTATGATTCAACATCTTTTCCATGGGCTTCATCTCGCATTTGAGGTGGGGATCTGTCGCTAGTAGTACCTTATGAGTTGGAGAATACAATTGTTGTGTTTTATTTTTGGGTCTCCAAAGGAGTTGTTTGTGAATTTTTATTGGTCACAACCATCTACTGCTGGGGAGGAGAATATGTAAGATTATGTGAAGCATTGATGTCATTAGAATCTCCCATGGCTAAAAATGCGCTTTTCCGAGGAGGTCAGTTTTGGAAAGAGTGATTTTGTAATTGAATTGGAGACATTTCTTTGCGAGTAATTTGAGGAGGTTTAGTGGTATCTACATGAGACGTTTATGAATTTATTTGAGAAACTTTACTTTTTGTTTCTTTACGATTGACTCGAAGAGGAGTTGACGCGTTCCGTGAAGATGTTTGTGAAGGATTTCGAGGCGGTTTGACTTTTGATTATTGAGGGAATTGTCGAGAGAAAATATTAAGAACTGGGTTGGAAGGGTTTTGATACCCACAAGAACTTTGGCTAGGGATGAATTTTTTGTATACTGTGGTATGAGTTGAAAGCTTTGGTGAGTTATCTAGTACTCCTGTCGAATAATATTGAACACCCATTTCACTGATATATAAATAGTCATAAATATAAAAAATAGGCTTGTTAGTAGTTTATGATTTTTTCATAAACTAAAATGAAGATAAATCTTCAAATTAGACTATTGAAAGTTGAAGGTGAATCAGATGAAGGTGGCGGTGGAATGAAGTTTTCAGACTATTTTCTCTTTCTCTCACTAGGAATTGTATGTGAAGGGAAAATGAGTAAGGGGAGAATTTTTATAGAAGAGTAAATGAAGGAGAAAGTGGGAAGAAATGGTGAAAGGTTGACAACAACTATTGGTTGGAAACTGAACAGGCAAACGGTTTCCTACTCTGAAATAGAGTGACACCTGTAAATTATCAGAGTTAATAGCATGCTGCACCCACACTAAGGCACTCCATGAGTTTCTAGTTTTCATTAGAGAAATGATAGAAAAACCATGTGTACATTCAAAGAAAAATTGAAAAAATTGCATAGAGATTCGAGACAACCGTAAGTATAATAATGATTAGCATTGATTCGAGGCAACCTTAAATATAGTTTGGTTCGAGGCTGATAAGTATATAAATAAGCAGTGTTGGTGCAATGCGGTTTAAGAATTAATAATGAGTGGTTTGCACTCGAGGAAAATTAGAGTATGGCGATTGGTGGTGTTGATCTGAAGTGGCTTCGAAAATTCCTAGTCCTTATTCATCATGTCAAAGATTTTTATGGACCCTTGTGGCAATCTGTTATAACATTTCAAGGTATTTCCTTTGAAAGTCAGGAAAAAGGCCCTACACAACAACTTATCATCGTTACTAAAACTCGATTATCAAGATCTTGACTTCCATCCTATTTCTCTATTTTCGAGCTATCAAAATGCCTCGGTAGATGTCCAAAATGAATTTTTGATGACAAAGGTGACTGCCTCTAATTATGCCCTCGGCTAAACATATGATCCTCATCCGGAGTGGCAAATATACCTAGTTTAGACTAGACAACGAACTGATCACATATCAGATGATCAATGCTGTGGTCTGCCTACCTTTTCACTTTCCCCTCATAACCTTTCTTTTTTCCCTTATAACCTTTCTTTTTCCCCTTTCCCTTTCTTTTCATTTTCTTCCTCTTGGAATCCCCTTTACTTGATCTTTTCTTAGAATGATTTTTAGTTAATATTTTTTTGTACGCCCATCCTCACTACTTGGCAAGGAAGAATGGATATCAAATTCTGATCTTGTGGTTGAGTTTCTAACAAAATCAGACGTGTTCGATAATTGTTTAGCCTGATGTTCCTTTTTTCGTTCTTTTACGAGCTTTTGGGGAGTGATCACTTTCATCTTGTTTGTGGTTGTTATCTGGCTCATCGGAACCGGTACATCAGAATGGATTCTTTCTATTTAGCTCTTTTTCAGCATGTCTTTGGTATTTCAAATCTTCAATCTTTTCCCGCAGTTGATCACGATCTTCTTGCATGAATTTTTTTCTTATGTATTGTGATTTACATGAGACGTGTTAGCGTGCTCATTATTACCATATACTCAAGAGGGAGGAAGGGTCAATTTATATGTCGGGATCCATGCCCCAAAGATATCAAAAGCACGACATGTTTTGAATATTTCTATTCGGGCACCTCATGCTCCCATTGTGGTCGCCAATTTGATGAAGATAAATACTGATCGGAGGGTATTTTTGTAATTCTTTAAGTGGTGTATTTAATTCAGGGTGGAGAGTATAGAGATAATAGAGGTGCTTGTGTTTAATGTATATAAATAGATACGTCGATCCCATTGGATCTTGTTTTTGGATATATTTATAAGACTACTAAGCTCCATGGGCCAACTGGGTCGGTTAGTATAATTGGGTCAACTTGGTGGGCTTCAAGGCCCAATATTAAGTGTAATAGGTACTCAATTTATTATTCTAGACACACAACTTACTCACTATTGTTTTCATTATAAGTCTAAATTGCCTTCTAAGAAAAATCCAAACAACTTTACTTATTGGCCTCCAACAGGTACCGACCCTATCTGAAAAAAACCTTCCATATTTTTCCCAGTATTTTTCTAAACACCATGTTGACAATCAATTAATAAATGGAACCTGCATTATGAACCTCTCTCAGTTTGGAAAGCAACATACGTTTTATCATGGGGGTACTTCTGCATCTGATTATAGACCAAATATGTGTCCTTGAAGAATATCACCTCGTTATCTGAAGTCGTATCAATGAGCTGATGAATGTGGGGTAAAGCAATGGAATCCTTGGGATATGCCTTGTTTATATCGGTGAATTCAACACATATTCTCCATCAACCGCTCTTCTTCTTAACCAAAACAAGATTGGCTATCCATCTTGGGTATTTTTCTTCTTGAATGTGTTATAACCTGAGCAACTTGTAAACCTCTTTACTAATGACGCTAGATTTTTTGGGAGAAAATATTCTCCACTTTTGGTAGATCCATTATAGCCTAATGTCGAATGATAACTTGTGGCAAAAATAATAGAAAAACAGATGCATTAGACATTGTCAGCACATTAAGAAAAATATCAATATTTTATCGTAATAGTTTAACCAATTTATTCTTAAAATCGGGATCTAGTTGGTTCGCAACTCGGATTATCTTTCCTCGCGATAGAATCTCTCTAATTACATCTCCTAGGGGGTTGTTACATATATCGTTGTCTCACGACTCATAAATCTTTGTTTCAATCTTACTATTTCACTGGTTTGACGACTCTCCTTCCCAATGTTTTAATTGTTATTAGCTCGGCTATGCTTGTCCCAGACAGGTGGCATATACACTTTAGGTTATTTTATAGCTTCCTTGGATTATTTCAACCCGATATTCACTGGTGTATTTCAGCCATTTTTGAAAAAATGACCTATTTTTCTATTTTTTGTAGCCATACTCACCCGACGACCGTGTTATAGGTTTATGGAAAGTGTTTATACAATTGTTTTTGTATTTTCACGACCAACAGTTACTAAGAGTTCTACCTCGCCCACGCAGGTAGACAAATTGCCTTCGTAACTGACAAGTTATCAGTCAGTCAACTTGTATGAAGATACCATAAATATTATGTCGTAGCTGGGTTTGAAGATTGCGTTTGCTGAACTTTCGTTTTCAACCAGAAATCTTGTTACCATGACTATTTCTGTGTCCAAATTGATGTTCAGAGCGTCCTTGTGGAGGGTTACCACTCCTCTCAAATCTTCGTTATTACAAATTAGATTGACAACTGTTTTCTTGTAACGATAATATGAGGATTCGTCCACCCTGTGGACCTTCAAGTCTCTCTTGTAATTTTTCCTACTGTTTGATGTTGATCTAGAGAATGTGTCTCCGTCAGAAATTGTACCTAGCCATTGTTGTTTACCTTGGTCATTTTATCGTTGATCTTGTCTCTTATCTCATGATTATTCAGTATTCTTATCTTTGCAATGCTCACTCTCCATCTGTTTATGAATCCCCACTATTGATTAGTCATTGAATCTCTTATCATAACTGCCAAAATTCAATGGTAGAATGTTCATGGTCGTTGTGGTACACGCAAAAGTATCTGCGAGATCGTTCATTGCCCGAGACTAGAATATGATGATGAGGGAGGTATCTTATCTTTCCTTTAGTTTATCGTATATGAATATAATTTTTTCAGCCAAAGACGTGAACCTTCGGGTCGGGTTATCATAGTTGGAAGATCTTGACTTGATTGATGAAGTACAAGTGCGTTCGTCGTGTCTGGCGTTGCCCCGTCTAGTTGTTTTTTCTCCTATTATCCATCGTTTAGGCCTTTTATACTTACAATGTAGAGTAGGAGGATGTTCCCTTCTTGGAACCTCTGATTCAGATGAATTGGTCTGATATCGCGATGATGTTGCCCATGGTGTCCATTAAGAAACGAGCTATATCGTCGTTCATGGAATCTTCCACATCTAGAATTTTTTGGAGATGCCACTCTCACATCTTCTTTGCTTGTAGACAACTGTTCATCTCATGCACAAACCATTGCCATATATATTAATCATTTCCTCTGCCTTTGATACATATTCATGATGGACAAACCATCTCTCTTATGTTCATTGTTTCCCACGAAGCGGTTCCTGAACGCGCACTATAAAAATTTAAAATCCTGGATCGTTCCTTTTTGGCACAACAAGCCTACAAAGCATCAAAGCAAGCTTAAGTACATGGCCCACTAGATATGTCTGAATTCAAAGCCCATCAAAGGTGGCTCCTCAAATCATGCAAAGAATCCGACCTCATCTATCTCCGGATTTGTGTCCATCCAAAGAGCCCATGGCAGATATGGGCTTACCCATGTAACCTATCCATGATGCGGTCACTACCCAAGTAGCTGTGGCCCATGATCCAAACGTAACCAGTCAATCATGCTATCATTACCTTCCAACCAATCAACCAGTTGGGTAAGACGAGACTTTTTGTCTTTGCTGTTGATTCTACACAAGTAGTATTGGCGATTTGGACTTTATGAGTAAAGTCAGAAAAGTAGCGAGTGACTTTCAGATGGTCTATCCTGTAGAAATACTCAAATTGGATAAGTGACCGATTTCTAGGTTTCGTCGTAAACCTAATTCATCCATTGAACCCGTAAAAAAAGTTTCCTTTGAATATCATGAAGAAAACTCTGAATAGTAATACGTGATCTACATTAAACACCATCGTCATGTTTTTAAATTGTTCAAGATCTTCAAAACGTTTTAGAAATCTATTTGGTGTGGATCAAAAGTCCTTTAAATTTTATGAAAAGAATTTTCCAAAATAGCACGTCATCAACATTAAATGCCATCATCATTTAAATAGCGTGTATTTATTCTTCTATTAAGTAACACTGTAGCGGAATATTGTTACTAGATCCGAACCCGTAAAATCTGAACAATTTAAAGTCAACGGAGTGGTTAGTGTTAGGAACGGCTGAACAATTAAACCCGTAAAATTGTTACTGGATCCGAACCCGTAATATCAGTAAACCACATTTTTGTTTATTTAATTCTTTTTTAAAGACTCTTGCAGCCTTCTTTTTGTCCTCGTTAGACTTAAACTGAACAACATATATCCAAGGGTCACCACTCATCAAATGTGATATATTATCGTTATATACTAGCAATAAGTAATAACTAATGAGAATGAATGATTTTTGATATGTAGGCGGATTTTGTGTAAGCATCTTAAAAGCAAGATCAATTACATACTATTGTAAAATACTGTGACCTCCCAAATTCTTAAAAAATTAAACCAGTGCAGTAAAATCAGAATCTTTACTTATTTAATATTTGTATTAATTGTATTGAACCGATATCAGACCAAACTCAACTAAAATCGAATAACAAATCGAACCAAAATCCAACCAAATCTAAACGGGTATGGACCGAATAGAAGCACTGGTAGCCGGCACTTGTTAGGGAAGAAATGTACGAAGGTAAAAGCTATTTCCTCCATGTTATTTTTTATTTCTTCCATCTTTCAAACTTTCAAAAATACTAGTGACTTGCTTTTATCAAATTACCCTTATTTTTATTTCAAATTTATCACTAAATGCCATTTATCTAATAGATAGTCTTATATGAAAAAATACAGCATTAACCTAACTTTAATCCAAGATATATGATTCTACCTCTAAAATTAACCCTAAAACAAAGAACTTCAATTTTATTGAAGATTAATCATGGAAAATGAAGAAATCCAAACAAAGTCGGAGAACAACACTCAATCGACAAACATAGTAATTTAAACTTGTTTTTACGTTTTAAAACTTCGTAGCTTGAAAATACCTATTTCGAAACTTATTTTTTTCAGCTAAACCCGATTTTTACTTTTCTGAAAAAAAACAACTATTTTCGAGCCAGGCATTAGGAATCAGGTGTAATTCAAAAAAAAATGTGCATCTGATTCCGAGAGGGCCACTCGGAATCAGTTGTCTCAAGTTTGAACCAAGTTGCAACTGATTCCGAGTGGCCCACTCGGAATCAGTTGCAAGTTTTCAAAAAAAAATGTGCAACTAGTTCCGAGAGGGCCACTCGGAATCAGTTGCAAACTTTCTGTCCCGTTAAAAACATCATCCGATAAACAAAAAACATCATCCGAATAACAAAAAACATCATCCGATAAACAAAAAACATAATTCGATTAAAAAAAACATCATCCGATAAACAAACAACAACATCCGATAAACTAGTATGATCATCCGATAAACAAAAAACATCATCCCATTAACCAAAAACAACATCCGATAAACAAACAACAACTTGTTAAACTAAGAAACAACATATGATAAGGTCATGTTGTATACGCCTTGCATACATGAATGCAATGTCGCGTGCTAAATAGGACTCTTTCTCGGCTGCTAACAAGGATTCGTCATCGCCTTGCCTATTTTCTTCATCCTCCGAATCTGATTGAGGTATAGCAACAGGAGATGGTTCCCTCCTTGCATCGTTGCGGCGTCTCAACGATATCTGAATCGTTTCCGGCATTCAGAGCGGACGATGAAGAGCCGCACAAAAATCTCTTCAGAAGCTTTCTTGGTCCCATACTACAAACATAAAACAATATCTCCAATGTAAACCATTTCAAACCACAAAATTCTGGGAAAAAATTACAGCATCAAGTTTTCTGAAATTTTTTGTATGCATCGAGCATGTGATTCCGAGATGCCCACTCGGAATCACATGCTCGATGCATTTAAAAAATTGCATAAAACTTGATTTATCCCAAGCATACACAAATAGAAACCCTAATCTTTTCATGGGGCAAAATCGAACCCTAAGCGAAACCCTCATCGAATCTAACAACAAAATCTAACCCTAATAGAATCTAACAACAATCGAAACAAAATCTAACAAAGAACTCAAAAATCTAACAACAATCAACAAGTTCGAACCAATATTCCAAACCAAACCCTAATCGAAAATGAAAAAGGAAAGAAAAATGAAGAAATCATACATTTTCTAAGCCTTCTATCTTCTCTCTTCGAATGGTTTTGTGAAGAATGAGTTTTCTTCACCAAGCTTCTCTCTCTTTTGTGAAGAATGGATTTTCTTCTCCAAGCTTTTTCTCTCTCTTCAATTTGTAAGGTACCGGTTTTGTTTGTTTGTTTTTTTTTCCGGAGGGAACCCGCAGCCGCTACTCAGAGTGCAATGAGTGCGCACAGGGTAAACCCTCAGTCTGACGCGATAGCCTGCAAACCAACGCCAGAAGGTAAACCACACAAGGTGACAGGCTCAGCCGAGAAAGCGTATGTAGAGGGACTCGAACTCATGAACTTTTGGTCATAAGAATGCCCAACCAACTCGGCTACCCCCTTGGGGGCTAGGTACCGGTTTTGTTGTTTTGTGAAGAATGGGTTTAGTTGTAGTGAATGGGTAATGGAACGTTAGGGTAATGGTTTTTTAAGAAAAAATGGGTATAAGGGCAAATGTGTATTTCCTTTATGGAGGAAATAACAACATGGAGTTTTTTTCAAATTATGGGGGAAATAATAATTTTGATAGGGGAAATAGCTTTGGCAATTGATAATTGATAAAAGAAACATTTTGGTTTAACTATTAATAAGAAAGAGTAAAATACCATTTAAGATCCAATACCCAAAGTATTATTCACTTAAAACCTATATTTTTATATATTTCTAAAAAAGATCAGTTTTTGTGAAATATTTACCATTGAACATCAATTAATTCTTTAAATACCTTTGGTCATTTATATAAAAAGCTTTTAGACCCTTACTTCACCCTTTTTTTTATTTTTTTTCTCTCCACGTGAATAGAACAACTTTAATGTTAGGCGATTCTTCATTTTTTTCACTCAATTTTCTTGTTTTTCTTTTGTTTTCATATGTTTTTGTTGTGTTTTCAGTTGATTTCGAAGTTTGATTTTGGATATTTGTTTAGATGGTAAGTAGAATTTTAATTTCGAAATACTATAAGTACTCGAGATATGTTTTTGTTTCTTATTCTTGGTATTTATCTGGTTTTTACGTTGCTAATGTAGTTTATTTGTTGTGTTTTAGTTAGTTTTTCGTCGATTTTAATCTGTTTTGAGTTTATGAGATTTTTTGTGTCGAGTAAAACGGTTTAGGGAAGAAGATGCGAAACGTTTGTATCTGTACCTACTGATAGTTGCGAAACGCGTAATTCTTCTGGAATGGTAGATGAAAAAAACACGTTTTTGATACATGCGGAACGTTATTTGTTCTATTTTTTTATAATCCATAACATATCATGAGTGGTACTAGTTTGTTCGTCTTAAAAAAACAAAAGCAACTGTATTTTCAGATATTCTTTTCGAGTTACATTTTAAAAGATACATACTTTTAAAGTTTTAAAGTTTATAGGGGTTTCGCGAAGAAGATGCAAAACCTTTTTCGTTATGATAGATGCGAAACCTGTTTTGTTGTGCTAGATGAGAAACCTTATTTGTTTTGCTAGATACGAAACCTTCTTTATTTTGATAGATGCTAAATTTTATTTATTTTGATAGATGCGAAACCTTTTTTATTTTGGTAGATGCGAAAGCGTTTTTATTCTGATAGATGCGAAACCTTATTTATTTTGCTATATGAGAAACCTCTTTGTTTTGATAGATGTGAAACCAGTTACTAGATGCGAAACCATATAAATGAGAAACGTGTGTAAAATTTTATTTTATTTTTAAATTCAAAACATATCATGAATGATACTAGTTTTGTTTGTCTTAAAAAAACAAAATCAATGGTATTTTCGGACTCTTTTTCCGAATTACAGTTTAAAATATACGGACTTTTAAAAAAAAAAATTAAAATAAAAATAAAATTGATTAGTGTATTTTATAAGGAAAAGTATTTAAAATATAAAAATCTCTTAAAATTTGTAGGTCTTTATCTATAATGTGTTTGTTGAATGAGTTTTTACTCCTAAATCTTGGGATAAAAAATTTCTAAATACAATATTTGACTAAAAGCTTGGTCTAACCCACTAAATTTTTTATAACCCATTAAAGAGCTTTTAACCGAGATAAATATAAAATAAAATGTTTAATTATCGAGGATAGAAACAAGAATGGAATTGTATTAAGACTATTAAGAAGGCAATATATTATTCTCTGTCCAAAACTAACGGTTGATATAGTAAAAGAATCAAACTTTAAAAGGCTATAGTTTTAGTTCTAACAAAATTCGAAAATGAAGACTAATATTTTCTCAAATAGACGATTTTGTCTCAGCCGAGTCCTCAGAAGCATTTTCTTTCAACAAATCTGCTGATACCGTCACAATATTTTCATATAATTTCATCATTTCCCCCATTTTTTCTTGAATTTCGATCAGCCCCATTAGCTCTGAGCCTTGGAGTGTGAACAAATCTGATTGGTCCACCATATCTTTACATGCTTGTTTCCACTCTGTTGTATCTCTACCTGCATGGAGTGTCAACTGGACGGCAGTTTCAGCATATCTTTTCATCTTTTGATTTAGTTCGGAAGCATATTGTGTCACTGTATCTGACGATACCTTTACCATATTATCACATAATATCTTGGTCTCCGTCAATTTATCTCCAACTTCTGTCAACAAATCTGACGGTCCCTTCACCATATTTCCCGATGACTCCCCCGTCTCCTTCGATTTGGATGATACCTTGGCCATTTTTTTACATAAAAATTTCTTTATGTCCATCAATTTCTCTCGTACTTCCTTCAGGTCCTTCTTTGTAGACTTATTTTCTGGCAGCAAGTATATCGCTAAATCCCTCATTTTTTCACATAAGTTCTTCATCTCAATCAATAGCAGAATATATTCAACTTTGTTCCCATCTGAAAATGTAATTATCGTTAGAAGACATCTGAAAATGTACTCAAGAATTTCAAAGGCAAAAGGCAAACGTTTTATTACTTTTGGAAGAGCTAGCAGCTTCAGGTTGATTCTCTGTAGGGCTTCGGGTGTTGCTTTTATCGTCCGAATTCTCTGTTGGGCTTGTGGTGTTGCTTTTATCGTCCGAATTCTTCGTAGGGCTTGGGGTGTTGCTTTTATCGTCTGGATTCTCTGTAGGGCTTGGGGTGTTGCTTTTATCGTCCGAATTCTCCATAGGCCTCGGGGTGTTGCTTTTATCGTCCGAATACTCTGTAGGGCTTGAGGTGTTGCTTTTATCGTCCGAATTCAACCCATCTCTAAAAAACAAGGATGTGTTGCACATTAACAACCTCACAAAAATTACAATAGAAATTAACTCGAAATTTCGTCATCAAACTAATAAGCATTGGCATCTATATACCATAATTCATGTATAGAATGTGATTTATTGAAATCTTAAGTATTAGAACTCACATATCACTAGTGTTCTGGCCAGGTATCATATAAATATCATCCATCTTCTGGCCGGTCTGAAACGAAAACAAAATAAACTTCATTTATTTCGATTTTTTTTTGTTTTCAGTATAAAGTATAAACATGTCAAACTACAAAACCCTAATCAGCCCAACATTTAGATTAATCAACAAGACCTGCAAGCAAAAAGTAGAGCCAAGATGACAAGATCCTACTCTACTCAACTTTCTTTTTACATAAATTAAATAGTTTTTAATCAAAGAAATGTGAAGAACATAAATCAAGGAAGGATATAATCAGTGAAACAGAGTATTAGTATTGAGAAACAAACATAATACCAGTGCGAAGAGAAACTAAGATAACTTTTCGAACTAGAGAACGTTGCTGACAAGCGAGAGCGATTCTTTAAAGAATGTTTGCCTTGGAGCGTAGAATGAAAGATAATATGGAAGCACAAATAAAGATCAAGAGGACAGGAAATATAGTCGTTATTATTCTAACGATTTTTTTTATTACTTTGACTTTCTTCAAATTTCATAAAATAATGTAAAATACCCAATCCACTAACAACGATTTGAACTTGGTCACTTTTTTTTCCTCTTTACCAACTTATTATCAACCGTATACTTATCTATTACTAACTAACTAATTAATGAATTAATAGTAATAAATAATTATAAAATTAAATTATAGTTATACTTTTTTTCTAAGGATTAATATAAATAGTGGAAAATAATGAGATAAAATTTTATTAAAATATATTTTTTCAAATATAAATAATAAATTTAGTCTATAAAAAATATCAAAACATGAAACCTACGTATACTCAGAGTGCAATGAGTGCGCACAGGGTAAACCATCAGAGTGCAATGAGTGCGCACAGGGTAAACCCTCAGGATAGCCTGTAAACCAACGCCAGAAGGTAAACCACACAAGGTGACAGGCTCAGCCGAGAAAGTGTATGTAGAGGGACTCGAACTCATGATCTTTGGTCACAAGCATACCATACTCAACCAACTCGGCTACCCCCTTAGGCTCATACGTATCATTTATATTATATATATCATTTGTTTTTCTAATTTTGAGTTTGGGAATGGACCAACTCATGAGATCTTATTGGAAATTTTGAAGCCCAAACCTTAAAAATAAAGATAAGGTGTTACTTTTTATTTTTATCTATATATATAAAATATTTACAATGTTAGTAAATATGATAGTTATTATTGTTTTTTTACATTTTTCAACTTATTCTCAAAAGCCTAGTCCGAAAATTACCATATGGGAAATGAATATTTTTTTTAATTAGAAAAGAATTTACAAATTAATAAGAAGGTATTTTAATTGTTAGAATATTCAGTGTATTAAGTTTCTTTGTATAGGCCTTTAAGTTCTCTATATATTGAGAGACTTACTATTGAGTTAACATCTCTAATGCATCAATAAAACAAAAAGGAACATTTTCTAATAAACACAAAACCCTAGCTGCTTCCTGCAACTACTTCTCTCTTTGTTTTTTTAACATGGTATCAGAGCACGTGTGATTTTGGGAATTCTGAACATCCGCAGCAAAGATGGCTGGCAATGAAGTCGTGGTCAGTCAAATCCCTGATGAATTAACAATGCAGATTGCTACCATTCTGAGAAATGGTCTCGGAACACAGCAACAAACAACTAACCACGAGAATTTATCCTTAGGGATTAAACTCGGTGGTGACAACTATGCCCTATGGGCAAACCTGATGAAGAAAGCAATTGGGGGAAAGGGGAGAGGTTCTCACATTACAGGGGAGCCGACACCTCCATCCAAAACTGACAAAACATATACAAGATGGGAAGAAGATGATCAATGTGTTTTCACATGGATTATCCAGAATCTTGAATCCATCTTGGTGAATAATATCTCGCAATATCCCACTGCAAAAGCCCTCTGGGATGGGTTAGCCACCACATAATGTTCTGGCACAGATTCGTTACAGGTGTTTGACCTTCATAAGAGGGCTAATTCATTAAGACAAGGGTCCGATACACTAGAAGACTTGTGGAACAAACTGCAGAAGATCTGGATGTCTATAGATAGGCGAGATTCGAACCTTATGAA
This sequence comes from Limnanthes douglasii subsp. nivea, assembly GCA_036936605.1. NCBI lineage: Eukaryota > Viridiplantae > Streptophyta > Magnoliopsida > Brassicales > Limnanthaceae > Limnanthes > Limnanthes douglasii. The sequence goes on from JAUPFV010000002.1 coordinate 25,403,647, forward strand.
AGACCCAGAAGACATTCAGATCTACAATAAGAAGACTCAAGAACAAAGACTCTATCAATTGCTAATGGGGATTAATGACAAGCTGGAACCAGTCAAGAGAGATATCCTGAAAAATAATCCTCTTCCTTCCGTGTAAACATCATATGCTACAATACGAAGGGAAGTCCCATGCTTAATATACTAAAATCAAGTTCTTCTGATAGTGACTCGATTGAAATTGGAATGGGTTTGGCTGCTAAATATTCTGCACAGAGGTTTAAATTCTGATCCAAAGAGAAAGAAGATAAATCCAAGTTGTATTGCACTCATTGTAGGATGAAGAAACACACTAAAGAGACATATTTCCAGCTGGTTGGCTATCCAGAATGGTGGGAGGATGTTCATAAAGAGAAAAATAACCAGTGTTTCAGATCTAATGTTAAACGGGCTTTGTTTACAAGTGGCAGTGAAGATCCGACTAAAAATGAGCAAGGAAGTGGTACCGGTTTTGGAGGAATGACGGCGAACTCCTATGAAAAACTCGGAGGTAAAGGGTTTGAGAAATCAATGAATTAGATCTTTGATTGCGGGGCTACGTACACCATGTCTTATGATCCTAAAGACTTTGGTGACATGTCATCTCCAAAGAAGTCCCATATTAAAACTGCTAGTAGAGAAATTTGTGAAGTCAAAGAGGGAGGTTCAATTATTTTTTCGGAAAAAATGGAAATTAAAACCTGCCTCTACATTCCTTCACTATCCTTAAAATTATTATCTAGTAGTCAAGTGACAAAACAACTCAACTGTGTGGTTCTTATGTATCCATTTTTTTTCATTTTACAGGACATTCGTACGAAGGAGATCATTGGACGTGGTACTGAACAAGGAGGTCTCTATTATGTTGATGAGGTAGTTCATAAGGGACATGCCATGCTTGCTCACGGAAGAACCGAAAGGCAACTTTGGTTATAACACCAGCGACTTGGTCATCCTTCTTTAAGCTATCTTAAGAGTTTGTTTTCTAGTCTTTTTTTGAATAATTCCATTCATGAGAAATGTGAAACCTGCATTCTTGCAAAAAATCGTAGGGTCTCATTTAATCAAAGTAATACTAGAGTTGATTATGATTTTTTGCTAATCCATTCTGATGTTTGGGGTCCAACACCAAATTCCACTAATAATCAAATCAGATACTTTGTTTTATTTGTGGATGATTTCTCAAGAATGACTTGGATATACTTCATGAAACATAAATCGGAAGAACAAAAAATATTTGTTTGTTTTTACAAATTATTTTGACTCAATTTAAAAAAAATACAGATTCTCCGTTCTGATAATAGAACAGAGTTTGTCAACCAAACAATGCATAATTGTTTCAAAAAGAATGGTCTTATCCATCAAATCACTTGTCCAAACACACCTCAACAAAACGGTACTTCAGAACGAAAAAATCGTACTTTACTTGAAAAAACTCGTGCTATTATGATTAAATCTAGACTTCCTTCCTCATTCTCTTTGGCCAGAAGCTCTTGCTACAGCCACGTATCTTCCAAATCGTCTACCAACCCGATGTCTAGGAAATAAAACTCCATTACAAGTGCTTGCTACCTAAGTTACAATTCCATCTGTTATGACCTTACCACCTCATGTCTTTGGTTGTTCGGTGTTTGTTCATATCCCTAAAACTAGTCGAAACAAACTTAATCCGTGTGCTGAAAAATATGTATTCGTTTGGTACGGTGTCCATCAAATGGGTTATCGGTGTTACAATCCGGTTACTCGTCGAATCCATGTCACCATGGACTGTGACTTCTTAGAATCCGATTATTTTTTTTGACCACCAATCTCGTGCTCAGGGGGAGAAAGTAAGTGAATCACTCGAATGGTTGCTATATGAAAGTTACTTTGAGGATGTGCTGACAGAGTCGGTAGATGGCGCCACCGAACACGCCTCTTCCAACGTAAAGGAGACTGACGAGGCAGTTCTTACCACCAATGATTCTCCCGAAAACAATGTCCAACAAGAAATAAATGCCATGGATACTACTAGCGAATCAACCGAAGAAAATGTCCATAAAGAGGTAAACAATTTACAATGTCATAATTCACAAAATACTACTGACCATGACATTTCAGGAAGTTCATTTATTGAAATTCAAACTCTGGTTCTTCCCCCAAGAAAAAATAAACGAGTTCCTCCTGACCGGTATTCACCGGAACACGTTTCTTCGAGCTTCCACATATCCGGTAAAAATGGACAGGAATGGAATGACGAAGATTGCAAAGGCGTTTTCAGCTACTATTCTCTCTGAACAAACTCCTAAAACAGCTCAAGAAGCTAAGAAGATGACTGAATGGCATGAGGCAATGAATACCAAAATGGAAGCTCTAAAAAGGAATGGTACATGGGAGAATTGTGTGTTACCACAAGGGAAGAAAGCAGTCCGGTGTAGATGGGTGTTTAATATAAAATATAAATCTGATGGCACCATTGAGCGACACAAGGCAAGATTGGTTGCCAAAGGATATACACAAACATATGGTATAGACTACTCTGAAACGTTCTCTCCGGTTGCAAAGATTGACACTATCAGAGTTTTACTTTCAATAGTCGCGAATAAAGATTGGCCTCTTTATCAATTTGATGTAAAGAATGCTTTCTTACATGGAGACTTGGAAAAAGAGGTATATATGGAACCCCCACCAGGGTTCTCTGATGGTTTTCAAGAAAATGAGGTATGTAAACTGAAAAGGCATTATATGGGCTCAAACAGTCTCCTCGTGCTTGGTTTGGGAGATTTACAATTGCAATGAAGCAGTATAGCTACAAACAGAGTAATGGGGATCATACCTTGTTTTACAAAAAGAGAGGAGAATTAGTCGCTTGTCTTATAATATATGTCGACGATATGATTATAACGGGGAATGACGAAGAAGAAATTAGCTCTCTTAGGAATAAACTCTTCAAGGAGTTCGAAATGAAAGACCTTGGGGGATTGAAGTATTTCCTAGGAATCGAGGTTCTTAGGTCAAGAGGAGGGATTTATATCTCCCAACAGAAATATATATTGGATTTATTAGCTGAAGTTAGCATGGTGGATTGCAAACCAAATGATAGTCCTATGGTTGTGAATCACAAACTAAAGATAATTGAAGGGGCCAGACCAGCGAGTAAAGAAAGGTACCAAAGATTTGTGGGAAAGTTGATTTACCTGGCTCACACTCGACCCGACATTGCATACGCGGTGGGAGTAGTTAGCCACTTCATCCATCATCCTCAGGAACACCATATGGAGGCAGTAATGAGGATTATTCGATATCTCAAAGGCACACCAGGAAGAGGTATAATTTTTAAGAAAAATGGATACCTTGATGTTGAAGTATTCACATATGCTGATTGGGGAGGGAATCCTAACGACAAGCGATCAACTGCTGGCTACTTTACTCTTTTTGGAGGTAACTTCGTGACTTGGAGGAGTAAGAAACATAAAGTAGTATCACTGTCAAGTGCTGAATCAAAATTTAGAGGAATCGTTAAGGGGATTACCGAGATACTTTGGTTAAAGAAGATAATGAATGAAATCGGATCCCCTCTGAAGTGTCCAACTCAGTTAATGTGCGATAATAAAGCTGCGATTAAGATTTTAGAGAACCTGGTACAACATGATAGAACAAAGCACGTTGAAATAGATAGGCACTTCATAAAAAGAAAAGATTGAAGATTGGACAGTCAAACTTCCGTTTGTTAGATCCGAAGACCAACTGGCAGACATCCTGACAAAAGCGATTGCTCCAAGAACATTCAAATCAGTTTTATCCAAGTTGGGTATTGGTGATCCCACTACACAACTTGAGGGGGAATGTTAGAATATTCAATGTATTAAGTTTCCTTGTATAGGGCTCTAAGTTCTCTATATATTGAGAGCATTACTATTGAGTTAACAGCTCTAATGCATCAATAAAACGAAAAGGAACATTTTCTAATAAACACAAAACCCTAGCCGCTTTCGGCGACTACTTCTCTTTTTGTTTTTTAATAGTAATGACTATAATAGAATAATATGTAATTATTATAGGAAGTAAAATATAATATCTTTCGGAGAATAAATATAATTACATATTATTATTACAGTAGACGAATAAAATAATATGTAATTGTCATAGGAAATTCAAATTAAGATTATATGTAATTATTATAGGAGACTAAAACTTCTATATGTATTTGCTTTTGGCCCAATTCTCTAAACATTTATTTCTATATCATAATAAAAAAAATTGTTCTATGATTCTCACCATAGAAAATCTTAACGTCTCACAGATAGTTTAATAACCATGAGGTACAACACCAAACACTACATAATATTGTTCGACATAAAACTAAATGTCTATATATAATTATATAAATACTATTTTTCTTTATTACTATCAAATGTTATAAATCAATATTGCTATTTTTAGCCTTTCCGTTAATGTCAAATGAAACTTTAAAACTAACATTTTTTTAAGTTTTTTTTAATGTATAAGTCCATATTTGAATTGAATAATCTTCATTTTTTTCGTTATGGTGATATATGCTCAAATATATTGGTATGATTTTGGTATCTCTAATTTCTTTTCATAAAAGACTATGTAAAAGCTTAAGCTTGTAAATGATAAATATTGTAATTTTATTTTAAATACTCAGCTCAGACCATATCGAAATATCGATTTAATTATGAACATGTTTATCTAGTTGAATTTAATCTCCATCTTTAAGATTTCAGATTACACTACATATCAAAACAAAAACAAAAGAATACGTGTCAATAAGAAATACTTTAACCTTTTAGTATATATAAGTCCCCATTCTATTGTATCCAATAAGCATGTCATTGATAATATTATAAATCTAAAATTAGTCACGTACCTATTATGTCAATATTTTGCGAGATTCTACAAAAAATCAACGATATACAGATTCAGAAACTTCTTCGTCGAACTGTCTAATATCCAATCATCGTCTAAACTCTATTATCTTGTTGTCTTCTATATTTTTAATATTATCTTAATCATCTTCAAATTAACTCTATTACCTTATTGTCTTCTATGTTTTTAATATTATCTCAATTATCTTCAAATTCTTCACGTCGTCGGCCTTCATACGATGATATTTTATATATTATTTGGGCTTTGTATGACACTTATTACGTTTTTTCCTTAAACATCGTCTTATCTTACCTTCAAATTATATGACGTCTCACCTTATTTTGACTGAATAAGTCAGTTTAGTTTTATCTTATTATTGTTGAACATTTTTATTGAATGAAAAATCATTACTCATGACAATTTTTTTCCTTTCTCAAATAATATTATCTTCTTTTATGTGAATCTTTATCCTTTATTCACAACCTAGTTGTTCATTTAGGTCACTTTATCTAACTCATCAAGATATTTTACTCTTTTATGTCGTGTTATAGAACACATACATTTGTTTTATCTATTTAGAATGTCAAACATATGGTAATTCATTTATCTGTGATAAGAATGTAAATTGTATGACTCACAAAAACAGACCCATTAAGAAATTATATCTCAGTGAAGTATTTGGGCTACGATAAAAGATCATACATAATAGATGAACCAACTAAAATAGAATAAAAGAATATAAATGCAAAAATCTATTAGAGAAGGAAGAAACAAGGAAAATGTTTAGTTTTCAGAGAGAGTTTCTTTCTTTAGAAACAATTTTTGATCAAACAAAAAACATACGTATTTTTTTTAAATCCAAACACTAATTTCTAACTAAAATCCCTCATTAGAAGCTCTCATGCTTGTTGATATGGATTATTTCAATATTTTGTTTTAGTTTTTTTACGCCTAATAAGGCTTGTCCATGAGGAAAGAATGCCCTGTTGAGTTGCGGGCAAACCTCCCTGCATGGGTTGCTCTTAAGTGATGTCGTTGTTCTAGTCTGTAAGTGACATCAAATTCTCCCCGTCAAGCCCCCCGGATATTTCCTATTGGTCGTTTTTTGGCTAATTTGCATCCCTATAAGTTTTCCAAGAAGAGATTCCTAAGTTTCTAGGTTCATTATGTTTTTGGATGATTCATATCCTTCTGTGTTTCCCAAGAAGCCGGACTTCCCATCAGGCTTCTCTCTGCATGATTCGAGCATATGGCTAAATGAGTCCAAGAGTTGTCAAGACTTTTACAACACCACTCTTTTCACCTCCCTTAGAAGTAACCGAGCTCGCGGGATTATCTTTCTCCTTCAACCCGTTACTCAGTTAACTAGGCTGTTGACCACCCTTACCAGTTATTTTCTTGGCCTTAGGTGTCACTATAGTTTTCCTGAGCATGCGAAACCGGTCTCACACCTGGCAGCTATTTTCAATCCCCCATCCTTGCACATGGCATATTTTTTCTTTGGAGCATGAAAAACGGCCTCAAAAATCGTAACTCTCTCTCTCTCTCTCTATCATATTGGTTTGTTTTTAAATTCCTTTTTCCATTTGCACGCCTTCCCTTTTACCACCAATAGCACACTATGGCCTTTGAATTTTTCTCACTTTTCATTAAATCTCCACAATGCCTTACCCTGTATTGTTACCCTTTTACATCCTTGTAGCCCCCCCCCCCATTTCACTATTAAACCTATTCCTATCATTATAAATTATCTCTCTGCCAGATTCTGACTCTTCATTCTCCCCCTCGCTCAAATTCTCATCTCTTTTATCTCTGCCTTGAAACCATGGTCGAGTAGCCCCTGTGACACCACGCTCTCGCTTGAAACCAAGTCTTCATTGACGTTCCCACCTCCCTCCTCTTGTATGTATGACCTACCTTTATAGGTCCACTTATCTCCTCCTCATCCTATATTGCACCATCTATTTGAAGCTAGCCAAAGGATCCTTGAGAAGATCCGTAAAGATATGGAAACCTTCTCGCTCTCCCTATCTCCTCCATCTGCTAGGGTGAATATGCAGATGCTAGATGTTGAACATGACCTATCTGAAATCGACTCATCCACCTATACTTCGAATCTTGAGAGACAACATACTATTTTCGCTGGAAATGAACATCTGCTCCATGCAAAAATCTTAGTCGATATTTTTGTCTCCTCGCGTGAGGTGTCCCTAAATTCTGTTTCCACGCTTGGGATCATGCATGGTAGTGAAACGACTGCCATTTCGGGTCTTGATCGAAGCACTGATGCAATAACGTCTCAAACTTTGCCTGATCCCGCTGAACCCCTTAGTTTATTCCTCATGCATGCTTTCAGTCCCCCTCCCTCTGGTAGCCATCAACCCCTATTGCTTCTACCCATTTAACCTTTGCCTCATTGGCTCTCCCCATCTAGATCAATGACCTAGTCCCATGCGATGTAAAAACCTCCCCTCTTCCATCCAATTCAAACAAATATTTGTTCAACCCAGTTTCTTTTATCCAGCCCTTTCGACTCCCTTCAACCCGGCCTCCCTCAAGTATCCTCACTACTGCAGTCCAGCCGCATCAATAACATTTTTTCACGATTATTTTTACTTTTTCCCTCCCAAACCTCAACCCTTCGCCTCCATCGGTTCCCACAAGCCTCAACCTTATCCCCATGTCAGGCTTGTACCAGCAATTGTTTCCGGCAGGTATAGCAAATGACATGCCATCTCTCGTGCTTCTAAATCTCATTGTTTTTTGGGTCCTCGCCCTGGTTACTTTGCCTCCCAATCCCTAGCCTCTAACCCTCGCACCTCAAACTGATTCCTCCGTCCAACCATCCCCCTATAATGTTCAGCACGCCTACCACCTTAGTTAACATTCAACCTCCAGTCATAGCCCTTACTCTCTTTTCCTCAAGCTTAATCCCCTCCGCCACCCTTATTCTTGTTAGCAAATCTTGGGCCCGTGTGGTTTTGTAGTGTCAACCCCGCGCTCTACCATAACAATCAAGAAGGTAGATCTGATACATGTTGATAAGGGTGGTATAGTATTTCCAGTGGATGCTATTACAGTGGAATCCACGGGCTTCAAGAGTTCAAGTCTACTCCATTGGGGCATTTCTTCTTCAAATTCTCAACAACCGAAAATACAAATCAAGTACTTGTGATGGCTCCATGGTTCTTTAGTAGCCACCCATCTTCCGAAAAACATGGAAGCCAATGGACACTCCAATGAAAGAAGTGCTCAAAGCCATCCCTTTGTGGGTTAAATTCCAGGCATGCCGCATGAGATTTGGTCAGAGAAAGGGCTCAACATACTTGGAACCTATCTTGGAACCTCTATTTACGTAGACAGTCACAACGCAAGCCACATCTCCTTCATTACTATTAGTTTCCTAGGTAAGGAACATGTTCTACAGGTTGAGTTCCGAGTCCTCCTGCCACATGCACGCGATGCAACTCTTTCAGACATGCTGCCTCGACCTGCTCTATCTCCAAGGAATTCTCCCAAACAAGTCCGACCCTGTCTCATTGTCCAATCGCCAGGTTGACAACCTTATCTCTTCTAAAATTGATAGTTCCCTCGTCAATGACCTCTGGGATGATAGCTTCTCCAACTCTTTTTCTCATTTAGCTCTAACACTAGAGTTATTCTGACCATTTTCTTCAAGTACTTTGAGGGCATTATTAGTACCCACAACCCTATGAATGACATTGGCTTTGATAGGATTAGGGCCCTTATTAAATCCTCGACATCCGCCTCTCACAAGTCCAATATAATAAAGCCCATTTTGGATGATGAAAGAAAGAAAGCCTTTTTTGGTATTGATAGTGACAAGGCCCCGAGCCTTGATGGTTTTAGTGCTGGTTTCTTCAAAGTATGTTGGCCCACAGTTAGGCCCAATATATGCTATCCAGTCAAGTATTTTGTCTAGAAGGGAAAAATAAACTCGCACTGGAACAAAACCCTGTTTTCCCTTATCCCCAAAATTGACTCTACTTCCCCTCATTTGGACTTTAGGCCTATTCGATGTTACAATATTATTTATAAGATTATCTTCAAAATCCATGCTAATAGAATCAAATCCATTCTTTCCTTGATTGATCCCTCCAAATTAGGGATGGATTATGGGTTTAAAATAATTCCCACAGATGGGTCGTGGGTTTGAAAATTTACTACCCACCGGGTTTGGGATGGGTTATGGGTTAATGAAATTTCCACGGGTACCCAACCCAAACCCGACCCAATGGGTAATACCTGGCGGGTACCCACTAAATTAATATTATATAAAAAAATAAATTATTTAATATTATTTATCAAATTTTAAAATAAAATTACTAATATTAGTATTTGTATTATGTAATACCAAAAACAATGCATTATTTGTTAATGTATATAATATATTTTTTAAAATATTATTCTACATTTAAACATTAAATTTGATTTTTCAATTTTTTATTTTAAAATATTTTGTTCTTTTTCTCTGCAAAACTCAGAATAATCATTATATTTTGAAAAATATCATTCTAAATTTGTTAATTAAACAAAATATCATTCGACATTTAAACAAAATATTTGCTACTTATCATTGATTACAGTATATTTTGAAAAATATCATTCGACATTTAAGTACTGAATTTGATTTTTTAGTTTCTTCTTTTAAAATATTTTTATTTTTTGGTCTAATAATAATATTATTAATTAAATTAATTTTTTTACTAACATATACCAAAAACATATATTAATTATTGACAGATTACAAAATATTCATAATCATCATTGGATACCATATATTTTAAAAATATCATTTCTATATTTGAATATTAAATTTGATATTTTTTTAACATGTTTCCCTTATTTTCTGGAATTAGTATCATTGCTTCTATGGGTACCCGCAGATGGGTACCCGGACCCGGTGGATTCGGCTGTGGGAAATAAATATTGCTACTCGACGGGTATGGGTTTGAAATTACATAGACGGGATGGGTACGGGTTTAGCTATACCCGCACCCATCCCGACTCATTGCCATCCTTACTCCAAATCGACCTTTGTGTTTGGCCGCTCTATTTTCGATAACATTCTCCTCACCTAAGACCTCATGCATGGTTATCACACCAATCATAAGGGGTTCAGATATGCTTTTAAGATCGACCTTATGAAGGCTTTCGATAATATATGCTGACAATTAATCGTGGATGTTCTTTATGTTATGGATATTACCCCGCTAAAATGATCAATTAGATCATCCAATGCATTACCACCCTTCATTCTCGGTTTGTATTAATGATACGTCCACTAGGCCTTCCGGAGTATGAAGGGCCTCCGCCAAGGAGACCCCATCTCCTCGTATCTTTTTTTTATTTTTATGTAGGTACTATCCTGCATTCTTCAAGGAAAAATTCAGGAGCCATTTTTTGGTTTCCATTAGAAATGCCAGAAGCTCAAGATCATTAACTTCTGCTTTCCGGACGACCTCATGATCTTTGGATGTGCTAACATGTCTTCAATGAATCTCATCAACAAGGGTCTCAACAAATTCTCTCTCCTCTCCGGCCTCCAACTCAACCCAAACAAAATCTAATTTTACATCTTGGGGGTCTCAGAGGCCACCACGCTCGTCATTTTGGATATTTTAAGTTTTAATGAAGGTATACTACTTGTCAGATACCTTGTGTCCCGCAGCTCACCTCTATGCTCTCTTACAACAAATGCATAACTCTGTTCCTCAAAGTTACCAACCGCATCCACTCGTGGACCTCCAAACATCTCTCGTATATGGAAGACTTCAATCGATCAAATCGATACTCTTTCCCAGTCCGGTCTACTAGTGTTCGATATTTATCCTTCCCATGAGAGTTTTAAATGAGCTCTCACAAATCTTCCGCAGATATCTATGGTCAGGATCAGAGATGAAGATTACGAGGGCTAAAATTACTTAGAATAATCTCACCTTGGTTCAGATGAGGGCGGCCTTGGGATTCCTAACCTCGAAATTTAGAATCAAGAGGCTTTCCTTAAAAGTTTATGATCCATCCTCACTAGAAATTAAAATTTTATTTGGACTAAATGGGCCCTCGCTGAGAATATTGAAGACAAATGCTAATGGACTTTTCCCCTTGTCTCATATGCCAGTTGGTAATTGAGGAAAATCCTCAAGCTTCGTAACCAAGCTGCGAGTCTTTATAAGCTCATTATTAGAAACAGCTATGCCATATCCATTTAGCTCGACCCCTAACTCTTCCCAACCTCCATTGTGTACCAATTTGGCTTGCAAGCAAAATATCACGTGGTCTCGGATTTACAAAGTAATAGGGGTGGATTTGGCCCCCGTATGTTAGGGTGGGTCGTGACTTTCATCAAACCCATCTCTATGAAATTAGAGTTTCTATAAAAGCCATTCCCTCTGTATCAGACTCTGAAGACATCTTTCTTTGGATCCCAAACTCTTCCTGCCACCTCTTCAACACTAGCAGTACCTACGAGGCTCTTTGACCCTCAAAGAAGAAGGTTTCCTGTGTATCTATTGTCTGAAATAAATACAACATCCGAAGACACTCTTTCATCCCCTGGATATCCATCCACAAAAAGCTTACCACTTCTGACAAGCTTATCAGTCAGGATGTAGACTCTCCACCAGACTGCACCCTCTGTCATAACTTCTTGAAGAATTTTAAGCATATCCTTGTTACTGGTCCGTTCTCCTCCTTCATATGGGAGGCCATTATCAGAAAATTAAACATCATTTCATTCCCTTCCTCATGGACTGCCTGGCTTGTCGTAACAAGCTCATGCCCCCCTCTTCCGCTAGCACAGGTTATCTATGGCGCTCGACCTTCTGGTTGATCATATACAATATCTGGATTGAAAGAAGGTTGATCATATACAATATCTGGATTGAAAAAAATGTCATAATTTTCAGGAACACTCAAACTCTTAGCTTGATGGTCGCCCACCATATTATCTCCGACCTTCGTTATCATTTCTTCAGCACCAAGATCCCTTTGCTTGTTGAATTTAATGTTCTATATTTGTAACATTTCCAAATTTCTCCCTTTTTTAGAGATTAAAGCTTATCATGTTCCCGGGTACCCAAGCATGGTTTGACCATGTAAACATTTTTTCATATATATATATATATTACAACTTTTAATACAATTTTTTATGAAATATTAAATCGCATAAAATTTGCATTTTAAAAGTCATAATCACTAATTTATTAATTTTTTTAGTTGTTAAAGTCTTACAAAATTGTTAAGCATACATAATTAATGTAATATACGTTACACATTCTCCTATATAAAGAGGAAACAATTCAGTAATAAAAACGAAATTTTTAGGTTAGAGGTTTCAAGAGAGAGAAACACTTTATTCTCTTGAGAAACCCTAGTGTCTATTTAAAAGTTGCTAGTAACATTGTTTTACCGCACAATCTACCATTCTTCTCGTGCATGTTATTTGTTTCAACAAATCTATCTTTCTTATTTTATTCTAAAGACTAATTTCAGTTTGTTCTAAAGATACTCTTCATATTTTCTATAGAACATTCATGTAACGGCAAAGATTCTCCTTTTGGCCTTCAGAAGAGCTCCAAAGGTCTTCTCTCCTACAGCTCGGTCCATGTTGGTATCTTGCTTTGTGTTTCAGTGTATTTGAAAGTCGTTTTTATCTATTTTCGACTTTCTTTATCAGAATGTATGATCTCGACGTCTATGATTTAGTTATATCTTAGTTTTTTCTCTAAATCTATGGATTCGTTTTCTATATCGAGGGATTTTGATTTTTTTTTCTTGGTTTTTGGTTGTAGGTCTTAAATTTTCAAATCTAGAATTGAGTTCTTACGTATCTATCGTGTTTGTATTTTAATTTTGATTTTGATTTTATAAAACTAGATTTTTGTTTTTTTTTTTCTCTTGAGCTTTATCCCCTAGAGTTTATATGTTCAAATCTATATAGTTTTTTATGTATATTAACTTCGGTGGTAGTGGTCTCTTTTAAATGGTAGTTCGGCTGTAATAGTTTTTGTTTGGTAATATAATCCGGTTTTTGTACTGCCAGTTGAACACACATTCCTAATTAATGTGCTTGTGACACCTTCATATTTTTTTTTGTGACACCTCCATATTTTTTTATTTTTTATTTTTGTTTTTCGATATATGCAAAGAAATATATTATTGTCCTTATTTCTCATTGTGTTTTTGTTTCTCTAATGGTTTTGGTTACCACAAGATATATTCGATGTATCAGTATTATATTTAGTTTTGAGGCTTGTAACTTCTTACCAGGGTATTCCATATGGATTTGTAAATATATTATTTTATTTATTAAATGTTAAAAATTCAGTACCAAAATATTTACACTTTATCATATTTTTAATACTAAAGTGGAAAACCCATTAGGGGCGTTTATAACCTAATCGAAATTATTTATCTAAAACAAAAAATCCTTTAAACATCTGAAACATATCTACAAGAAGGAAACTATGAATCCACTAGCAGAATTCATAAATGATAGATTCAAACTCTAGGTGGCAGGTTTGAATGTGTAGAGATCTGCATGTGTAAATGGTAGATCCAAATACATAGATGGAAGATTTAAATATTATTGTCTAACTATTAACTTAATCTATGAAGTTTTTTTTATTAATGAAAGAACGTTGTATTTAAATCATATCATGAGCCACTCTCTTAGACAAGCTTACACCTTGACCTCCTACCTAGCTAGTGGAGGGCTATAAGCTAGACTGATAACTTTCATGATACATAAATCAAAAAATTGGTAGAACATGAACAAGCTTACATAAAAAGGGAAGAGAAAATCAAGAGACCAAGTGTATAAAAGGTAAGATTCTCCAAATTTATGATCCCATCTAAGCAGTTCCACATTGTTGCTTGGAAGCAAGAGGTGTAAATATACGTCGGGAGGCTAACAAAGTAAGCAACAAGGCATCAAGAGCTATGAAAAATGAGCAACCATATGATAGGTAGCTTAATATTTTTTTGCACAACAAAAAATTGATTGATATTAGTGTGGATTATTTTCGACTGAGGGTAATTTTGTTAGATGTTTTGTGGTATTTCAAGGATATTAAATGTTTAAGTGTTTTGTAGTGAGAGATTTAAGCTGCCTGGTTGTATTAAATGTTCATTACCCTTATTAATGAAAGTGGTTGGGTATTTATACCCTTAATTATGGGCCATATGGGCTTTCGGGTCAAACTTATGAAGTCGGGTCGACTTCAAAAACTCATTAGTTTATTAAGCAGATTAGCAATTACCTTAGTCAAAAGGTGTTTAGTTATTTAATACTTTTGTCATGTCCGGATACCTCAGTGGGTGATTATTGTCCGGTTTACCCCTGTCCGGTTTCTCCAGTGAGTGGTGAATATTTCCGGACTCATCAGAAGTTCAAGAGTCCTGCTATGGATCGTGGGACACGTGTCACATTTTGATTCGTCTCACCAGCCGTTTTCCTCCTAGAATGACGCTCTCATTAATCCCAAAAAGCAACTTCTGAATTTAATACTTATGGCATCAGCGCCATCTTCAATTATTACTTTTGCCTTTTCGTGTTCTCTTGGGTATTTGGTAACTTTTTTGCCTTACTAGTATAAATTACTTCTTTTCACTGTTTTACCATCTTCATTACTTTGTCATTTCTTCATTGCTGAGCTTTCACTTCTCTTCTCAAAACTTTTCTTGTGTAGGTTTATGTTCACGACAAGAAACACATTGGTGATAGGTAGTTGGCTTAATCTTTCAGAGTTAGAAAAAGCACAAAAGATTGAGCGAGAGAGACGTATCGCTGTCTTCCAGTTTCTCCAAACGATAAACCCGAAACACCGTATTCAGAAGCTGATCGAGGTTCATCATCTGCTAAAAGTTCCAAACCCAGGCGTTTGTTTCAACCAAACCTTTCGCCCATTCCATCAGGATCCTCGGTTCAGGAGTCACATCCCTCTATTATACGGGAGAAAGCAGTATCAAGCACAAGGAGAACCTCTCCGTTCATCGCTATGGGGTCAGATACTGAGAAATCCCCAGAAAACGTTACTCTTCGCCAGACAGGCCGTCTAATAAAGGGTCAGGCAACTGTCTCTCAACCCAAGTCCCCAAAGTCAGGGCCCTCTAAGTCTAGGACCAAGGACAAAGTTATTGGATCAGGGGCATCTATTGGAGTCCCAAATGACAAATCCTCTGGTCCGGAGGCTACTAGAATTAGCTCTCATAATGAGCCCTCCGGAACTGAGCCCCTGCCGGACACCAGACCCCTAAGAGAGGGTGATGCTCAATCGTCCGGACAACCTACTGAGCCAGCCACCAACACTCCCTTACCAACAACGGCTGATAAACCTTCCATAGTGATGGAGGACAACATAGAAGATGATCCATTTGAGACCGACGTCTTCGGGCAGACTGGGGATGCTGCCACTGATAAAAAAGGCAAATGCAAAGAGAAACTCTGTGTGAAACATCCGGATCTGCCGGAGTGCCTGGAAGGCAAAGTGGGACCCTACTTCCACAAAATGAATGTGAAGTATCTGCTGGCCATGCAGAATATCAACTATGTCTACACTCATACCGCTGAGTTAGGCCGGATTTGGACGAAGTGGGGGATCCCTGAGTCTGTTAAGGTCAGGATACCGGTTACTCCAAAGACCCCAATGGACTGCAAGCTCAGAGAGATAGTCATTTATACGAAGTTTTTTAGCTGGGGCTCAGATTTCCTTTGGATCCAAAGATTGTCAGATATTTTCACCTGATAAAACTCTATCCAAACCAGCTGAGTCCCAACGCTTGGTACACTCTTATGGCCTGTATTATGGCTTCTAGGCTCTCCATAATACCACTTCTAATGGAGCAGTTCGCTGTTGTGGCCAGCCTCTGCAAGAACCATCACATCCCTTTCTACCACTAGAATATGGGAGATAAATTTAAGGTGGTAGATGACTTGCTCGAGTAAGAGAAGAATTGGAAGACTCAATTTCTGTTTATTATTGAGGCTTGGGAAAATGGGAGGAAAATTAAGGCTGGTGTCAACCCTAGCATGCTTATCAGCAGATGAAAAAGCTCAGGTAAATATTTCATCATGTTTGTCTTTCTTTCTTTGTAAAAAATCTGTTTCTGAACTGCTCTTCTTTTTCTTTGGTTAGTACTGCCGAAGGAGTTCTCCGATTATGTGGAAGAGGGGCAAACCACATGCGCCGAGATGAACGCTTGGGCTGCTAATAAATGGCGAAACCATTTCCACAACTGCTTCACCTTCGGCAATTTAGTGAGGTCCCACCTGTGGAACACAACAGGCCGGAGAGACCTTACTTGGGAAGAGCTGACCACTTTACCTCCTTTGGTTGTCATCCTCCAGAGAACAGAAGAGAAAGATGGAAAACTGGCTTTGCCTGCCAGAGCAAAAGCTCCAAGTAAGATGAAGGGAAATAAGGGCAAAAAGAAACAGGTTGCAACCGAGGTTGTTCAAGATGGTGTTGAGGAGATCGCCCCGGTGAGTCAGGAAGTGCAGGCCCAATGGGGAATCGATGCTACTCTACTTCAAGTGGTTGAAGATGAGAGTATCAGGGAGGCAGGTGGACCTCCAGATCTTCTAAAGGCTCCTAGGAAGGACCGAAAGCGGGAGCAGATAGTGAAGATAGGGCAACCAAGAAGAAGAAAATCTCCTCGGGGGATGAAGTTGCCCTCCGGCCTTCGGAGTCTCTTCCTCCGGTCGACCCAACAGACCCCACTTTAGCAGAACAAATCCCAAGTGATCTACATACCGGAGGGGATATCAATATTGATGGAGTGGACATTAGTGGCTTCCAAAATGTTGGTCTTTACTTTGATGATCTTGAAAAATATAACTTTGCTGGCCCCTACCTTCCCCCAAGTTCCTCAGACATGGTTACTTTCAATGGTAAGTCTTTCACTGTTTCAGGGGAGAATAACACAGTGACTCACTCCTTGCTGAGCCATATTCAGTTGGTGCTCAACTTGGAGAGGCAAGTATGAAGCCAATCTGCCCTTATCAACGCACTTAATGCATACAAATAAAGCTTATCTAATGCTCTCCTTAACGTCAATCAAAGTGTTGAAGCATTGAGGACAGAGCTCGAGGAGTTAAAGAAAGGGAAATAAGACTTGGCCACCAGGCTGGCCACTTCGGAGATGGTTAACACAGAACTCCAGACCAAGTGTTATGGTTTGGAGAAGGATCTTTCTGCTTCGAATGAGGAGGTGAAGACCAAGGATAATGTTATCCAAGATCTGTCTAATGACAAAACTTACCTGGAAGGTGCTGTGTCCAAAGTTACCAAGGAGAAAGAAGATTTGATAAAAAAGCAGGAGAAGACAATCCAGGACAGGGTCGATACATACACCAACAAGGTGATAGATTCCTAAGAAAAAAGGTATGCGGAAGTTAAATCTGACATGGTCTTGATTTTTCATCGAACATTTCCGAAGAGGACACTTACCACTCTGTGGCAATATGTGGAATACGAAGACCTCCGATTCCATACTATGGCAGATGACGATAAGCACAACTACTCCAGTGGTTTTGATGATACCACTGATGAGGAAAAAGGAACCAGAGAGAACTCCAATGATGAGCCCAAAGATCTAAAGAAGAAACAAGATGAAGTAGGAACATCTAAGGGAAACCAACCCTAAGGTTTTAACTATCTTCTGTTTTTCTTTTCTCTTTTTGTCAGACTAAAGTCCTAAGATGGCCAAGACATTTTTGTAATGGTGTCCGGATCGAGTTCGAACAAGCTTTTTATTTTTAAACTCAAAGTCCTTGGAGGGCCAAGGCATTCTATATGTTTTAATATCATCCTCCAGTATAAGCCTGACAGTTTTACTTTGTCAAATTCTTGCTTAGTTTCGTTATTCGCTCAATCTTGATGGCTGATGTTTAAATAACCCCTATTTATTTTACAAGTATTTTAAGATGAGAGTGTTTAAATTCTCCGATGACAAATGTTTCAATTGGCATCATTCCACCAGATCAATCCGATCTGTAAAAGATACTTAGAAGGCTTTTAAAGAAACTGTAAATCAAACTAGTCCGAATATTTTAAGAAGGCATCAAATTTCATTAAAAAAACCCGGATACCTCATTAAAACCTCCCCACACCATCAAGGTAGGAAAGAGTATGCCCCTTAATATTTACATGGACTTTGAACAAGTAAATATTTACATAACTTTCATTCTAGATACAACCGGAGGTGCTCAATGTTCCAAGGGTGGTTTAAGATTCTTCCATCTTTGTCTTGAAGCCTGTATGTGCCAGGCTTAAGCTTTTCAATGACCGCATAGGGTCCTTCCCAATTTGGAGCTAGTTTGACGAACTGCTTCTCTTTAGTATATAGGAAGACGTTTCTCAATACTTTATCCCCCGGACGAAAATCCCTTCTTCTGATTCTAGAACCAAACCTGCTTCTCATTAATCCTTGATAATGGGTGGCTCTAAGATGAGCCTTGATAAGTGCATTTCATATCACTTATTACGCTTCCATTATTCTTAAATTCGTCACCGGTTCTCAAGTATTCGTTGAGTTTTAACGTGTTTTTTCCAGTATTCTTAAAGGCGTTTGTGCCGCGGGTAAATTGTGATAGTATTAATAAATTTGGGCCTGAAATTGAAAAAACTGGAAAATTAATGTACTTAGGGAAATTTTGGAACAGTTGAAAAGAAAAGAAAAATATATTAATGCTTGAAAAAAATATATTAATGCTTGAAAAAATATATTAATGTTAAAAAAAAGAAAGGAAATATATTTCCTCAGATATTATTTAATATGTTGTATTAAGAAAAAAATATATTAAAGTAAAGCATAAATAAAAGAAATTAATGCTGAATTAAGAAAAAAATATTAGACTAATGCTAAGATTTTATTTAGCTATATTGTTTAAAATATTATTTTATTTAACATAAATATTTTACGATTCGTAATTTGATTTTTATTAGAGTTTTGTCGGCAGCAGATAAAAAAAAAAGAGAATGAGAAGAGACCTGAGGAGAGAGGGAAAACCAAAAGAGCACTATTTTTGTTTTTGGATTAGTACTATACAGAAAAAGAGGAAAAAACCAAATTGGTTTCCTCTTTTGCTATATTCTGCGGAATATAAAGTCGAAAATGGGCTTTTCATCATTTTTATTATTATTATTAGGTGTGTGACTGTCCAAGGAAGGAGAATAAGCCCAGAAAGAGAGAAAACGAAAGAAAAAGAGTGAAGACTAAATAATGAGGGTAATTTTATTGAAGATTGATATAAACCGTTGGATATAAACGAATCAGAGGGTAGTGAATTGATATTAACTATTGTGGTTGTCAATTTTGATATAAAAGCAGACGACGAGATAAAAGAGCTTTATTGGGTTTAAGAGCAGAAGAAAAATAAAAAGAAAAAAGCCTAGAAAGGTAATGACTTCTTTTAGGGTTTCAAAAAAGGTTATATAAACATAAAACAAGCAAGGAAGTAAAGGAGAGTTATGCACGGCTGTTTTGGGTTCTTTTACGGCATAAACATAAAAACAGAATAATACTAAAACCAAATTATGCTCTTTTCGTTCTAGAATTATACAAAGCCAAAGCAGGAAAAAAATTCTTTTTCAAATACAAATAATTAAAGAAGAAAAATCAGGTGGGTGCACTGATTGATTCACGGCAAAAAATGTATTTTACATAGAACGGCTAAAGCAACAGAGAGGTAAAGAAAGCAACAGGAGTCGTTATAAAACTACTGACTTGATTCAGTTACTTTCTTTTTGTGTGTTTTCTTGTGCTTTAGGTACTTGAGCGTGTATGCAAACACGGTCTCAAACTAGAGCACTAGTACAAAAGGAGCTTGAAACACAACAAGGAGCAAAGTTAATATTCGCAGATTCTGATACTAATTCTACAATGGGAGATCCAGCTCCAAAAACACTCATGGAATACTCTCAACCAAAGATCATGGATATTCAGTCTAGCATTGTCAGACCCAATATCGCTGCGAATAATTTTGAGATTAAACCCAGCACTATTCAGATGATGCAGAATTCTTGTCAGTTTGGGGGACCTTCATCTGAGGATCCTAATATGCACATTATGACCTTCCTTGAAATCTGTGATACTTTCAAGTTCAACGGTATTTCCGATGATGCCATAAGACTGAGACTCTTCCCATTTTCTCTGAGGGACAAAGCTAAGAGCTGGTTACACTCTTTACTAGCAGGCTCGATCACTACTTGGGATATACTAGCACATAAAGTTCTCTCAAAATTCTTTCCTATGGCAAGAACAACCGCCTTGGGGAATTCTATTACTCAGTTTTCTCAGTCATATGGTGAATCTTTAAGTGAAGCTTGGGAGCGTTACACGGAGATGCTGAGAAAATGTCCTCATTATGGGATGCCTGATTGGTTAGTAATAAATTGCTTCTACAATGGGTTGGGTGCGCAAACAAGGCCCATGGTTGATGCTGCATCTGGGGGAGCCTTATTAACAAAAAGCTATGAGGAGGCTCATGAGCTCCTTGAGATGGTGGCTGCTAATGAATTCCAGAACCCTTCTTAGAGATAGTCACAACATAAAGTCGCTGGTATTCTTAACGTAGACACTGCTACTGCTTTAGCAGCTCAGCTTGAAGCTCTAAACATGAAGGTATATTCTTTGACTAAACTAGGGGTACAACAGGTAGCTAGTGTGTGCGAGATTTGTGCAGGAGGGCATGACACTCAAAAATGCCCAATCTCTACTGAGTCAGTGCAATTTGTGAGTAACTTTCAGAGGCAGAATCAACAACCAATCTCAAACACCTATCACCCAAGCAACATAAATCATCCGAACTTCAGTTGGAGCAATAATCAACAAGGTAATCAGCATTATGGTGCTAAGCCATACGCTCATCCTGGATTTCAGCAACAAGGGCAGCAACATCAATCTCAACACTATGCCCCAAGACAACCTCAGAATCAACATCCTGACCTTTCTCAACATTCTGTGAGAGACTCTGAATTCGAAGAGATGAAGTTAATGATTAAAAGTCTGATGGTATCTCACAAGACCTTGGAAAATCAGATTGGGCAGATGGCCAGTAACATGATTGTTAGACCTCAGGGAGTTCTTCCTAGCGACACAGAACATAATCCAGGTAAACGGGACGGCAAGGAGCAACGCCAAGCTATCACCTTGCGATCAAGAAAGGTTGCTGAGAACCCCACAGTTGAACAAGAGGTGGATTCTTCTCAAAATCAGCCCATTCTGAAAAATTCTGCTCAAAATCAGCCCTCATCTGAGGTTACTTCTGGTCAAGATCAGCCACCTAACAAGCCATCTCAGTCAGTTGTTGAGCCTACGATCTACCCTCCTCTACCTTTTCCGCAAAGGTTGCAGAACAAAAGCTAGATGCTCAGTTTGGGAGTTTTTTGAAGTATTCAAGAAGCTACATATCAACATACCTTTCGCTGAAGCATTAGAGCAAATGCCTAGTTATGCCAAGTTCATGAAGGGAATTCTTTCAAAAAATCTAAAGCTTGGTGATTTTGAGACAATGACGCTCACTGAGGAATGCAGTGCGATCTTACAACAAAAACTGCCTCCCAAACTTAAAGATCCAGGAAGCTTCACCATTCCTGGTTCAATCGGCAATTTAACTTTCAGCAAATGTTTATGTGATTTGGGAGCGAGCATCAATCTGATGCCCCTATCTGTGTTTGAGAAACTTGGGCTACCTGAGCCAAAACCGACTAATATCTCTTTGCAGTTGGCTGATCGTTCTATCACATATCCTCGTGGGATCGTAGAAGATGTCTTAGTAAAGGTAGACAAGCTCATCTTTCCTGGTGACTTTGTTATCTTGGATTTCGAAGAGGACAAAAACATCCCCATAATCATGGGAAGACCATTCTTGGCTACGGGCAAAACTCTGATCGATGTCCAAAAAGGGGAACTCACTATGAGAGTGCAAGATCAGAATGTCACTTTCAACGTTTCAAGGCTATGGAATCTCCAACAGAGGATGGAGAATGTTTCAGGTTGGATATGATCGATTCTTTGCACAACAATGAGGTGGATCGGTATGCGAGTTCGGATGCTCTAGGCAGAGTTCTACATTGTGAATCTAACTTAGAAGACAAAGAAATATCCGAATGTGTGCAACTACTATAGGCAGCCCCGTATCAAAAGAGGCTCAATATTCCACATGAGTCGCTCAGACTGGTTGATCTTAAGGATTCTCAGGAAAGGCTTAAACCTTTGCTAGAAGAAGCTCCTAAACTTGAACTCAAACCACTACCAGATCATCTCAGGTATGCTTACTTAGGAGAGTCATCTACATTACCTGTTATTATTGCATCTAACCTTTGAGGTAGTGAGGAAGAAAATCTATTGAGAGTCCTGAGGAAGTTCAAATCAGCCATTGGTTGGACCATAACAGATATCAAGGGAATCAGTCCCTCTTACTGCATGCACAAGATTCTGCTCGAAGAAGGGAGCAAACGATCTATCGAGCATACACTAAATCCTATCATGAAAGAGGTGCTGAAGAAAGAAATTCTGAAGTGGCTAGATGCATGTATTATCTATCCTATCTCAGACAGTCCGTGGGTTAGCCCGGTGCAATGTGTACCAAATAAGGGAGGAATGACAATAGTACCAAATGAAAAGAATGAACTCATCCCCACTCGGACAGTTACTGGATGGAGAATTTGCATGGATTATCGTAAATTGAATAAGGCCACGAGAAAAGATCACTTTCCCTTGCCATTTATTGATCAGATGTTGGATAGGTTGGCAAGTCATGAGTATTACTGTATGCTCGATGGATATTCAGGATACAATCAGATTTGTATAGCTCCAGAAGATCAGGAGAAGACGACCTTCACATGCCCTTTTGGTACCTTTGCTTTTCGACGTGTCTCGTTTGGACTTTGCAATGCTCCCGCTACTTTTCAAAGGTGCATGATGGCTATTTTCTCTAAAATGGTTGGTGATATCATGGAGGTGTTCATGGACGATTTCACAGTCTTTGGGAAATCATACGATGGCTGTCTATCTAATCTGGGTAGAGTACTTGAGAGATGTGTGAAAACAAACCTCATTCTTAATTGGGAAAAATGTCACTTCATGGTTCAAGAAGGTATCATCCTTGGACACAAGGTGTCTAAGAGGGGTTTAGAAGTAGACAAGGCCAAGCTTGAAATGATCAGAAAGCTCCCTCTTCCTATCTCAGTAAAAGGAATTCGTAGTTTTCTTGGTCATGCGGGATTTTATAGACGTTTTATTCATGACTTCTCAAAGATCACCAAACCACTTTGTAGTCTACTGGAAAAAGAAGTTCCCTTTCGATTTACTGAAGAGTGTTTCGTTGCTTTTGAGCTCTTGAAGAAAAAGTTGACTTCAGCCCCTATCATCACTGCGCCTAATTGGGAAGAGCCAGTTGAGATGATGTGTGATGCTAGTGATTTCGCTGTGGGAGTTGTTCTTGGTCAAAGGAAGCTGAAGGTGTTTCACGTGGTTCACTATGCTAGTAAAATCCTCAATATCGCACAATGAAACTACACCATTACTGAAAAAGAGCTTTTGGCTGTTGTCTATGGTTTTGAGAAGTTCAGATCCTACTTGCTTGGTGATAAGGTCACGGTTTTCACGGATCATTCGGCTATCAAGTACCTGCTATCTAAAAAGGATGCCAAGCCTCGCTTAATTCGATGGGTACTCTTACTTCAGGAATTTGAGTTGGAAATTAAAGACATAAAGGGGACTGAAAACCAAGTAGCTGACCATCTCTCACGTCTTGAGCAACATGAGAAAGACAAGAGAGATGGAATTCTTATCAACGAATGTTTCCTAGATGAACAGTTGTTCTTGATCTAAGGAGAAGTACCATGGTTTGCTGATTTTGTTAACTATCTAGTTAACAATGTGATTCCTTCAGATTTTACTTGGGCTCAACGGAAGAAATTCCTACATGACGTGAAATGGTATCTTTGGGATGAGCCATTCTTGTTTAAACAATATGCTGACAAGATGATCCGACGTTGCATACCTTACAGTGAGATTGAGAAAGTTTTACATGATTGTCACTTTACGGTTTATGGAGGACATTATGCTGGGGATAAGACAGCTGCTCGAGTTCTTTAAGCAGGTTTCTATTGGCCTACCTTGTTTAAGGATGCTCATCTGTACGTTCGTAGATGCGATCAATGCCAAAGGGTTGGTATTATTTCTAGGAGAAATGAGATGCCCCTTAATATGCTTCTTGAGGTTGAGGTATTCAATGTATGGGGAATAGATTTCATGGGACCATTTGTGTCCTCCTGCAACAATCTATACATACTCTTAGTTGTGGATTACGTATCTAAGTGGGTAGAGGTGAAAGCTCTCCCAACTAACGATGCTAAGGTAGTGCTCAATTTCCTTCGTAAGCAAATCTTCACTCGCTTCGGAACTCCTCGTGCTATAATCAATGATGAAGGGACTCACTTTTGCAATCGTCAGTTCACAGCATTGTTGGCTAAATATGGTATTTCTCATCGTGTTGCTACCGCTTACCACCCTCAAACTAATGGTCAAGCTGAAGTCTCGAATCGAGAAATCAAACGAATCTTGGAAAAAGTGGTGAATCCTTCAAGGAAAGATTGGTCTCTGAAGTTAGATGAAGCAGTATGGGCATACCGAACGACTTACAAAACTCCACTTGGGATGTCACCATTTCAGTTAGTATATGGTAAGGCTTGTCATCTTCCAGCAGAACTCGAGCAAAAGGCATTCTGGGCTTTAAAGAAGTTAAATTTCGACATGCAAGCAGCTGGTGAGAAGCGTCTTCTTCAATGGAATGAACTTGAAGAGTTTCGGTTTCAAGCCTATTAGAACTCGAAGATGTATAAGGAAAAAGTCAAGAAATGGCATGATAGGAAGCTTCTACATAAAGCTTTTGAGCCGGGTCAAATGGTTCTTCTTTTCAACTCTCGTCTAAAGCTTTTTCCTGGGAAGCTCAAGTCAAGATGGTCTGGACCTTTTACAGTCAAGATAGTATACCCACATGGATCAGTTGAAATCTATGAGGAATCGCCAGACAAAGCATTCAAAGTCAATGGTCAACGACTCAAGCATTACTATGGAGATATGGAGAATCGTGAGGCATTCAGCATCAGCCTCGATACTATATGATTCTGAGTGGTATCGTCGAGCTATCGACCTTAAACAAGCGCTTTGTGGGAGACAACCTACTGAGAAACAATGATCAACACTGCTGGACGAATAGGGGAGTGTTTCTTTTATCTTTTAATTTCTTGTAGTTGCATTCATCATAGTAGTTATTCATGTTAGTCATGCTTATTTGCATATTCATGCCATGATTATATAGACTGTGTTTAGGATCGAGTTAGCTTATTAGCATAACATTTTGTTCATGCATTTTGCGTCTTTGATCCCTTGAGTTGCTGTTTCTACTTAAGTAGCCAATGATGAAAATTGTTTGGAATGACAGTAGGAATAAAATCAAATTAGGTTGCTTGTCAGTTAGCTTGCTTGATGTAGAAGCACAATTAATACACGTAGACTCATCGGTTGTTTTTATGCTAGTTACGGACACACTTGAGTATTGTTATACATAATCATTGCTTAGGTTCAGAATTACACCTTAATCCTTTATTAGCTCATGGATTTCAAAAAGATAAGTTTGGGGGAGTTGAAAGATAAATATGTGTATTATTTAGTTAGGCGTCAAAGGCTAGTAGCCGCTCGTCGACGTACGTCCTCTCGCTGGGGGCTGCGTATTACGAGTAGTCTAGGGGTGGAATGAGATGGAGCGAAACACACTCATTCCTAATCTAATTGCAAAAAAAAAATGAAAAGAAAAAAAAAGGTAAAAATTGGCTAGGATGAGCTCTTTGGTACTCGAGTTATTAAGTTCTAGGGGACTTTGTGCCTAGTGACCTAAGACTTTTCCGGTCTGGGATCCGCTAACCTAAAGCTCGCTACATGGGCACTATTCTATAAGTATTTCAGGGACCTCATCCATTGCACGGTCAAATAAGCCTTGGTGTGTCTGTATATAGAATAAAGCATAATAAATATTTGACAACCCTAGGGAAATATGGATGTGCAACTTGACTATGAATAATCTAGGTTGTATTTCGTTTCTAATCTTGTGATTATTATGATGAGAACAAGTAAGGTCCATTAATTTGTACTAAAAATATGTCGATTGAGTTTGAGCACTCACGCATGCTTCCACAATTATTTTGCCAGCATTTGAGTACCTAGTTATTTCGCATTCCGAGGTCATTACATTCGTTGAGGCATTTATGCTGAATTAGTTACGGTTACTCGTTCGGGATCATTGCATTCTTGCATTCATTTTAATTCAGTTGCATTCATGCATCAATTGTTAAACCTGTTTTGCATTGCTTGAGGACAAGCAACGGTTTAAGTTTGGGGGTTTGATAAGTGCATTTCATATCACTTATTACGCTTCCATTATTCTTAAAATCGTCACTGGTTCTCAAGTATTAGTTGAGTTTTAACGTGTTTTTCCAGTATTCTTAAAGGCGCTTGTGCCGCGGGTAAATTGTGATTGTATTAATAAATTTGGGGTTGAAATTGAAGAAACTGGAAAATTAATGTACTTAGGAAAATTTTGGAACAGTTGAAAAGAAAAGAAAAATATATTAATGCTTGAAAAAATATATTAATGCTTGAAAAAAATATATTAATGTTAAAAAAAAGAAATAAAATATATTTCTTGAGATATTGTTTAATATGTTGAATTAAGAAAAAAATATTAAAGCGAATCACAAAAAAAAGAAATTAATGCTGAATTAAGAAAAAGATATTAGACTAAAGCTAAGATTTTATTTAGCTATATTGTTTAAAATATTATTTTATTTAACATAAATATTTTACGGTTCGTAGTAATTTGATTTTTATTAGGGTTTTATCGGCAGAAAATATAAAAAAGAGAGAACGAGAAGAAACCTGAGAAGAGAGAGAAAACCAAAAGAGCACTATTTTTGTTTTTAGATTAGTACTATACCGTCCGGAGAATATACAGAAAAAAAGGAAAAAACAAAATTTCTTTCCTCTTTTGCTATATTCTGCAGAATATAAAGTCGAAAAGAGGCTTTTCATCATTTGTTTTTATTATTATTAGGTGTGTGACTGTCCAAGGAAGAAGAATAAGCGCCAAAAAAGAGAAAACGAAAGAAAAAGAGTGAAGACTAAATAATGAGGGTAATTTCATTGAAGATTAATATACACAGTTGGATATAAACGAATCCGAGGGTGGTGAATTAATATTAACTATTTTGGTTGTCAATTTTGATATAAAAGCAGACAACAAGATAAAAGGGCTTTATTGGGCTTATGAGCAAAAGAAAAACAAAAAGAAAAAAAGCCCAGTAGAAAGGTAATGACTTCTTTT
Organism: Limnanthes douglasii subsp. nivea; assembly: GCA_036936605.1. Classification (NCBI taxonomy): domain Eukaryota; kingdom Viridiplantae; phylum Streptophyta; class Magnoliopsida; order Brassicales; family Limnanthaceae; genus Limnanthes; species Limnanthes douglasii. The sequence goes on from JAUPFV010000002.1 coordinate 25,430,942, forward strand.
AGGGTTTCAGAAAAGGTTATATAAACATAAAACAAGCAAGGAAGTAAAGGAGAGTTATGCACGACTGTTTTGGGTTTTTTACGGCATAAACATAAAAACAGAATAATACTAAAGCCAATTGTGCTCTTTTCGTTCTAGAATAATACAAAGTCAAAGCAGGAAGAAAAATTCTTTTTCTTACGGCCATAATACAAATAATTAAAGAAGAAAAATCAGGAGGGTGCACTGATTGATTCAGTGACAAAATTGTATTTTACATAGAACGACGAAAGCAACAGACAGGTAAAGAAACCAGAATTTGCGGCTTCGGTGGATTTTTTTTCGGCAAAAGGCAGGTGACAGCGGTAATATATAACAGTCGGTAGGCAGTTGTTTGGTTTAACATTCTCTAAATTTTTATTCGTTTATTTACATTCTTCCTATAATATTATGTTAACTTTTGCACCCATGGTGATGATTTGGTCAATTATGAACTAATCGTTGTCATGGAACCTTAGCGGATTTTTTTGAATAATATTTAGGGTTTATTGCTTAATTGATTTGTGAGATATGTTTATCGGTTACCTAGTATGGTTGTGTTTATCGTTAGATGCGTCGCGAACATCTAGTTTGTTAATCTTTAAAGAATGCGAAAGTAGATTTAAGGGTTTAGAACTTGCCATGCTAGCATAGGTTCTTGAATGATTCGTATTGTGATTGTTCATGATTCCTAATATGTCATTAACCATATCATATTACCATATGTAATCGAAATATGTAACTTGTGCTTAAAACCAATTGTACCTCAATTCATATAGACATATAGGATTGTCATGCAAGCGGTGTCTGCTTAACTGCTGTCTATTTGTGGTTGTTTAAGTGGTTTGGTTTACACGTACTGAAAGGTAGCGTATTCTGATTTCGTGATATCTGATTAGTAATCGTAGTTATCTTACATATTGATTAAGTATATTAATACTCTGAGTAAAATAAACAATGAAGTTAGGGTTCCAGGTTTTCTCTCGCATAAGTAAACTCGTTAGTAGATTTGTTTAATTACATTCATACTCTATTACTCATTCAAGCATTAGTTTAATAATCATACGTTGTTGCATAAGTGAATTCTTGTCTTATACGCCTAGTCTTCGTGGGAACGATCTTTCTTACTTATTACTTGCTACTATTTGACCGCGTATACTTGCGTGAGAAAAGGACTAACAAGCCTTAACTCTTTTCTCTTTTATTAAGTCCAGTTGACTTATGATTGCCACTTCATCAGCCTGATCAGAAAAATTGTGGACTCTGTATGATGGAAGAGTTGTCTCTATAGGAGCAATCACATCCATACCATATACCAAGGCAAACGGGGATTCCTGTGTAGCAGCTCCAGGAGTAGTCTGGTAGGCCCATTATACTTTTTGTAGATAGCTTGGCCACTTTCCAGCCGTCCCTTCTAAATTCTTTTCAAGACCGGACATGATGGTCCTGTTCGCCACTTCAACCTGACCATTCACATGTGGGTGGAAAGGAGAAGAGAAGCAATGCTGAATGCCTCTAGAGGCACATAAACTCTCCATATCATTTTTATCGAATTGTGGCCCATTATCTATGGTTATCTTTTGTGGAACCCCAACTCTGCAACAAATATTAGATAAAATAAATTTTATAACATCTTTTGAAGTAGTTCCTGCGAAGGGGGCAACTTCTATCCACTTTAAAATATAATCAATAACTACAATAATAGTTCTGCACCCCCCGGACGCCATTGGTAAGAGTCCCACCAGATCCAGTCCCCAACGAACAAAAGGTATTGGATCACACTTTTTTACCAATTCCTTGGCATCTTCCATTATGGATGGCCAGTAGTATCCGACCAATAAAACTCTTCGGGTTAAAGCTCTATAACCACAATTTGCTGACCCTTCACCATAATGCAATTCAGACACCACTATTTGGGACTCTTCAATCCCCAAACAATGCAAGAGAGGTCCACTAAAAGACTTCTTGTAAATGATGTCTCTTATGATTAAAAAACCACGAGCCCTATACTTCATTTTTCTTGCTACTTCTTTTTCCGAAGGCAAAATGGCATCTGAAATGTATTGAAGAAGAGGATACCTCCAGTCTTTAGGTTGAACCACTTGTATATTTAAACTTTTCTCCTCTTCCTTGCTCTGACTGAATCCATGGGTAGGACTCTGGGTATGTTATGGTTGCCAAGGAGTTTGTTAGTGTGTTCTCCGTTATGGGTATGTGCTCAAAGCTGATCTCTTTGAAGTTAACTGCCACCTCTTTAAGAATGAATACATATTTAATCAACTGCTCCTTTTTTGCCTCAGATTGACCTTGGCCATGATGGATAAGAAGCTGAGAATCACTCATTAACCTAACTCTTTTGGCTCCACAAAGCAAGGCTAACTTCAAACCAGCTATAACAACTTCGTATTCAGACTCATTGTTAGAAGCCCTGAAAGCAAAACATATAGCCTGGTATAGCTTGTCGTCGTATAGAGAGGTTAAACATATCCCAGCACCACAACCCATGGTACTTGATCCACCATCGGTCCGGACAACCCATACCTTCTTAGTTTTTTTCACCTGTAGCTTGTTTAGTACTCCTGTCCGAATGGATCCTTTGGCTTTCCGTGATAAACCATGTATCTTTGCAACTCCCAATGAAGATATTGTGTTTAGTCGTGGCCGGAATTGGAGGCAATCTCCATTGTCTTGCAAGATACTGTCCGGAAACCTTCCAAAGAGGTTTGACAGTACTAAGATGGAAAAATATGATGGGAGCAAAGATCTAGATAATCATCTGGAGTAGTTTAAAAAATTTATGATGAATTTTGACGATGATGACAAGTTGCTTTGTAGAGCCTTCTCACAATCTTTTACAGGGAGCGCTCTAAAGTGGTATAACAACCTACCACAGGGGTGCATCAGAAAGTTTGATACTTTTTGGGGTGGCCTTCCGAAGGATGTTTGTTGGAAGTAAGGAGGTAAAGGGAAATGGATACACTATCATCCATTGTGCCTAGGAGCCAAACAAATCATTGAAAGAATATATAAGTCGGTTTGTGAACACCAATAATAGATTAGCTGATTGCTTTGAACAAATAACAATAGCTTCTCTAAGGCAGGGTTTGAACCCTGGCAATCTGGCCGATTCGAAAACCAGGAAGAAAGCCATGACATGGGGCGGTTTGTTGAACCAGGTGGGAAAGAAAATCAATGTAGATGAAACAAAAAATACTAGAGTGCACATGCAAGTGAGGTCTGCCCAAACTGCACCAAACCAGAATCAGTCTGGATACAATCAGTCTGGATACAAGGCTAAGGAGGCCGGACAGGGTCCCAACAGAGCCAAGGCTCAATCTCACCCGGCTCTAGCTCAGAGTCAGCAGTCCAGAAATAAACGAGGACCTTGGGTCCAACCGGAGTGGTTTGCCGAATTGAAAGAGAATGTGGCAACCATCTATGACAAAACAAAAGATGAAGTACATTTTAGGAAGCCGGATGCGCTTCAATCTCCTAGGGAAAGTCGTAATGCTTGTTTTGTCAATATCATCATGATATTGGCCATAACACAGAAGATTGCACCACTTTGAAACAAGAGGTGCAAAATATGATTAAAAGAGGAAAATTGGGTGCTTATGTTAAAAGAAGAAGTGGGAATAGGCCTGATAATGCTCATCGAACAAGCCCAACAAACATTGCAGGGACGTCGGCTCCGGACGGGGCCATGGTAATTATTGAAAGATTCGATGTGGAATCAGAGTATTTGGATCCTGATCCAGCCCGGAATAAGGTGGGTGTTATCACTAAACACACCAAGACAGTGTCCGGGTTCATAAGCTTTTTTGAGGCACTCACTATATTTGGGGGGGGGGGGACACCATGACTGCACCAACTCCTTCTTCAAGGAAGAGGAATGTTCACACCCTGGCTACTCAGTTGGAGGGAGGCATGTCCTCCTATCAATCACAAATTCCTTTCCCTTCATTATTTTTGATAAAGATGATTTGAGGGACATAGCTGGTCCCCATGAAGATGCTGTGGTGATATGAGCATCCATTGGGGGCAATGACATTAGACGAATTTTGGTGGACACTGGGAGCTCAGCAAATATCCTTTTTTTGACTTCCTATAAAAAAATGAAGAATCCAACAGTAATTCAACGTTCGAACAGGTCTATTGTGGGTTTCACTGGAAGCTTTGCAGACGTAGTCGGAGAGTTTGAGGAGGAGGTTTTGTTAGGAAATGGCCCTTTCAAGAAAATGGTCAGAGTAGTTTTTGTTGTGGTAGATTGTCCCACATGCTACAATGCCATTTTGGGAAGGTCTTGGCTCTCTAGAATGCATGTTCTGGCTTCGACAGTTCACCAGTGTTTAAAATACGCTGTGCAATGACAAGTAGGAGTTGTCCGGAGTAGTCAAAAGATAGCAAGGGAATGTTATGCAACTGCACTTGCCCCTAGAACTTTGGGGGCAGTTCAGATCAATGAAGATTAGCAATTAGGGGATCCTTCTAAGGGAGACGGTGAAATTGATGACCCCAGAGAGACCCCTGGTGTTTTAATATCGACTGAAGAGGTTGAAACTCACTCTCTCGCTGAAGGAAGAAGGGTCAAGATTGGATCTAAGATGAGGCTTAAATCGTTGCTTCGTCCATCGACTATCACGTTTTGTGTCATTTAGTCCATGGACAAAATATCCACGGGTGAGGGTCTCTCGACTATCAAAAATCTATAATTTCAGTCCCCGCGCGTGGTTTTTGCTGTAATGCTACCACGTGTCGCTATAGTTAAATATTTTGCGTTCCACATATAGTCCCTTAACTTTTAATTCCATTTTTACCCTCTGAATTTAATATTTCTTTAATATTTTTTTTTTATTTTTTTCCTCAAAACAGAGTATATCAAAATTTCTATACTCTGTTTACGTTTTATTTCCTCTTATACACTAATTCCATGTTCTTTTCCTTTCGATTTACCTCTAAAATCTACAAATCTAGGAATAATAGTAATTTCAGAGAGGATAGAGGAACAAAATCGTATTCAAGCTTTATCAAAAGAGCACAAGTCTAATTGTTGTCTGTATCATGGCTTGTTATCACACTTACAACAGATTCATGTGCAATGTTTTTTGCAGTATCAGAGGTCCTTTGATATCGAATAACAGGTCTTCGTTTCAGTGCCAAGGAAACTGTTGCGATACAATCGACAACTCGGTCACAGAAATGCTGCACACCTGAAGGATCTACAACAGCTGGGAGCATATATAGGTGATTCAACGGCATATTCAATGTAAAGTGGTATGGGTCAATCGCGACAAAGTCAACATAGAACTCGTGCAACATTTGGAAGAGAAACGGTTACAGATCTACAGTTAGATTGTGGAGTTTACTAATTCCAGTTGAACAACAAGATAATATCAGCACCAAACTAAAGGACTATTGCTTTTCAATAATAATTATGAGCCTAGCCCCTAATTTCCAAATGATAATCTTAATTTTCTAATTAATATATTTTATGTACTTCTATGGTAGACGGTGGTCACCAGAATACTGACCTCCGCAAATGCCGAGTTAGAACTTAGAAGCTATCATATAGTTGCAGTATCAAAGATTAATTCTTGTCACAATCTTAAGTAGTAAATTTACACTATGCAAAAAATGGACATGAATTCATATGACAAAGTAATTACATAATAAAACAAAATCCTAGAAGATATTTGATTCAAGAGATTTTTGAGCCTAATTTTAGAAGACATTCAAATTCCATGCTAACTATTCAGAGAATAGAGAAAAGTGTATAATTTAGCCGTATAGATAAATAAAGAAATACTTGAACTTGCTGTATAACTTCCTGTTCATCTGAATCAGCCAGAATATGAATCTGGGTATCCTTCGTTATGTTAGAGAAAACTACAAATGCAAGGAGGACAAAATAAGACTTAGTGCATGTAGTACCCTTGCAAACAAAATCTTCTGTGTAATTTCATTACCAAGTGAGATTAAAGAAACAAATTTGCAGAATCTTACATAGATGGTATTCTCCAAATCTAAGGATTCGCAAGTTGCCACCGTATCTGTTGTATATTCTATGAGGTAGACCGGATGAAGTAAACTGCTTTGAGATGTGACATCAATTCTTTTGACATAGAGATGGACCCAATTGATTCGACTAGAAAAACGTCTTTCTGCAGCAAGTCCGACTACGAATACACAACACTAACAACAAGGGAAAAGAATGTGTTCCTAGATTTGTAGATTTTAGAGATAAATCGAAAGGAAAAGAACGTAAAATTAGTGTTGAAGATGAAAGAAAACGAAAACAGAGTATAGAAAATTTTGATATACTCTGTTTTGAGAAAAAATAAAAAAATAAAAAATAAAAAAAGAAAAAAAGAAAAAAGAAAAAAATATTAAATTCAGAGGGTAAAAATAGAATTAAAAGTCAAGGGACTATATGTGGAACACAAACCATTTAACTATAGCGATACGTGGCAGCATTACAACAAAAACCACGCGCAGGGACTGAAATTATAGATTTTTGATAGTCAAGGGACCCTCAACCGCGATTTTTTTGTCGAGGGACTAAATGACACAAAACGTGATAGTCGAGGGACGGAGCAACGATTTAAGCCTCTAAGATGACATCAAAACTAAAAAGCAAATTGTTATCTTTTTTAACAAACCATCAACACGTTTTTGCTTGGAGCAATGCTGATGTAACCGGAGTGCCTGCAGATGTTATATCACACCAGCTATCCATCCGAAGAGATGTAGCACCCGTTGTGCAGAAGAGAAGAGCTTTTTTTAAGTCAAAAGCTGATGTCACAGTTCAAGAGGTTGACCAGCTTACTAAGATGGGGCACATAAAAGAATCTGAGTACCCTTTACGGAAAACCAATCCAGTGATAGTAAAAAAGAAAAACGGGAAGTGGCGTATGTGCATCGACTTTACTGACCTTAATAGGGCTTGCCCAAAAGACCTATATCCAGTCCCCCGGATTGATCAGTTAGTAGACTCCATATCTGGGAACAAGTTGTTGTCCTTCATGGATGCCTTCTCCGGTTATAATCAGATTCAAGTGGATTCGAAGGACCAGGAACACATTACTTTTGTTACTGACAAGGGCCTCCATTGTTACAAGGTGATGCCTTTTGGATTAAAGAATGATGGGGCTACTTATCAGAGGTTGGTGAACAAAGCATTCGCTGATCAGATTAAGAAATATGGAAGTCTACATTGATGATATGATGGTAAAGAGTGTGGGAGAAGAATTAATCTTGGCAGATTTGCAAGAGACTTTTGCCAACTTGGTAAATGTTAATTTAAAGTTAAATCCAGAAAAATGCGTTTTTGGAGTACAGTCTGAGAAGTTTTTGGGGTATGTGATAAGTGAGAAAGAGATACAGCCTGATTCGGACCAACTTAATGCTTTATTGCAGATGGATCCTCCTCAGAATATTAAAGAAGTACAAAGATTGACAGGGAGGTTAACTGCTCTAAACTGTTTTATCTCAAGGTCTTCGTATAGGTGTGCCCCGTTTTTCTAAACTTTAAAGGGTGCTAAAGACTTTAACTGGTATCCACAGTGCGACCAGGCTTTTGATGAAATAAAGAAACATGTATCTTCCCCCAAGACCCTGTTTAAACCTTATTGATGGAGAAACATTGTATATATATTTAGCAGTCTCCGAATGTGCCATAAGTGCGGTGCTAGTAAGAAAGGTGGACAATTATCCTCGTCTGGTGTACTACATCAGCAAAAGCCCGATGGATGATGAAAAAGTTATTTACAACTCGAGAAACTAGTGCTACCTTTGGTAATTGCTGCTAGGAAAATAAGGCCCTACTTTCAGTCTCATTCTATTTTTGTCCGGACATCCTTTCCTTTGAAAAATGTTCTTCAAAAGGCAGACATATCGAGCAGAATGACCAAGTGGTTAGTATAATTGGGAGACTATGACATTGATTTTGCCGCTCGAACTACAATTAAGGCTCAGTCTATTGTTGATTTCCTAGTTGAATTCCATTCAGACAGGAGTACTAAACAAGCTAGAGGTGAAAAAAACTAAGAAGGTATGGGTTGTCCAGACCAATGGTGGATCAAGTACCAAGGTTTGTGGTGCTGGGATATGTTTAACCTCTCTGTACGACGACAAGTTAATCCAGGCTATATGTTTTGCTTTCAGGGCTTCTAACAATGAGTCCGAATACGAAGCTGCTATAGCTAGTTTGAAGTTAGCGTTGCTTGGTGGAGCCAAAAGAGTTAGGTTAATGAGTGATTCTCAGCTTCTTATCCATCATGCCCAAGGTAAATCTGAGGCAAAAAATGAGCAGTTGATTAAATATTTATTCATTCTTAAAGAGGTGGCAGTTAACTTCAAAGAGATCAGCTATGAGCACATACCCAGAACGGAGAACACACTAGCAGACTCCTTGGCAACCAAAGCATACTCTGAGTCCTACCCATGGATTCATGTGGAGGAATGCTAATCCATTCAACTCAATCAGAGCAAGGAAGATGAGGAAAGTTTAAATATACAAGTGGTTCAACCTAAAGAAAGGAGGTATTATCTTCTTCAATACATTTCAGATGGAATTTTGCCTCCGGAAAAAGCAGTAGCAAGAAAAATAAAGTATAGGGCTCGTGTTTTTGTAATCATAAGAGACATCCTTTACAAGAAGCCTTTTAGTAGACCTCTTTTGCGTTGTTTGGGGATTGAAGAGTCCCAAATAGTGCTGTCCGAACTGCATGATGGTGAAGGGTCAGCACACTGTGGTTATAGAGCTTTAACCCGAACAATTTTATTGGCCGGATACTACTGGCCATCCATAATGGAAGATGCCAATGAATTGGTAAAAAAGTGTGATCCATGCCAAAGATATGGTAATGAAATTCATATTCAAACTGTCCCTTTGGAGTCGATTTCTGAGCCAATACCTTTTGCTCGTTGGGGACCGGATCTGGTGGGACCTCTACCAATGGCGTCCGAGGGGTGCAGAACTTATATTGTAGCTATTGATTATTTTTCAAAGTGGATAGAAGCTGCCCCTTTGCAGGAAATAGGTCAAAAGCTGTTATAAAATTTATTTTATCTAATATTTGTTGCAAATTTGGGGTTCCACAAAAGATAACCACATATAATGGGCCATAATTCGATAACAAGGATATGGAGAGTTTCTGTGCCTCTAGAGGCATTCAGCATTGCTTCTCTTCTCCTTTCCACCCACATGCGAATGGTCAGGTTGAAGTGGCGAACATGATAATTATGTCCGGTCTTAAAAAGAATTTAGAAGAGGCTGCTGGAAAGTGGCCAAGCTATCTACAAGAAGTACTATGGGCCTACCAGACTACTCCTGGAGCTGCTACACATAAATCCCCGTTTGCCTTGGTATATGGTATGGATGCGATTTCTCCTATAGAGGCAACTCTTCCATCATACAGAGTCCACAATTTTTCCGAACATGCTAATGAAGTGGCAATCAGAATTCAACTGGATTTAATAGAAGAAAAAAGGGTTAAGGCTCATCTTAGAGCCACCCATTATCAAGGATTAATAAGAAGAAGGTTTGCTTCCAGAATCAGAAGAAGGGATTTTCGTCTGGGGGATAAAGTATTGAGAAAAGTCCTCCTACATACTAAAGAGAAGAAGTTCGGCAAACTAGCTCCAAATTAGGAAGGACCCTATGTGGTCATTGAAAAGCTTAAGCCTGACACATACAGGCTTCAAGAAAAAGATGGAAGAATCTTAAACCACCCTTGGAACATTGAGCACCTCCGGTTGTATCTAGAATGAAAGTTATGTAAATATTTACTTGTTTAAAGTACATGTAAATATTAGGGGGCATACTCTTTCCTACCCTGGTGGCGCGGGGAGGTTTTAATGAGGTGTCCGGGTTTTTTAATGAAATTTGATGCCTTCTTAAAATATTCGGAGTAGTTTGATTTATAGTTTCTTTAAAAGCCTTCTAAGTATCTTTGACAGTTCAGATTGATCTGGTGGAATGATGACCATTTAAACATTTATCATCGGAGAATTTAAACACTCCTATTTTAAAATACTTGTAAAATAAATAGGGCTATTTAAACACCAGCCATCAAGATTGAGCGAATAACGAAACAAAGCAAGAATTTGACAAAGTAAAACTGCTCGGCTAACACGGGAGGATGATATTAAAACATATAGAATGCCTTGGTCATCCAAGGAATTTAAGTTTAAAAAGAAAAAGCTTGTCCAAACTCGATCCGGACACCATTACAAAAATTCCTTGGCCATCCAAGGACTTTAGTCTGACATAAGGATAAAAGAAAAACAGTAAAAGTTAAAACCTTAGGGCTGGTTTCCGTTAGATGTTCCTGCTTCATCTTGTTTCTTCTTTGGATCTTTGGGTTCATCATTGGAGCTCTCTCCGGTCCCTTCTCCCTCATCAGTGATATCATCAAAACCACTGGATTAGTTGTGCTTATCGCCATCTGCCATGGTATGGAATGGGAGGTCTTCATATTCCACATATTGCCACAGAGTGCCAAGTGTCCTCTTCGAGAATGTCCGATGAAAAATCAAGACCATGTTAGATTTAACTTCAGCATACCTTTCTTCTAAGGAATCTATCACATTGTTGGTGTATGCATCGACCCTGGCCTGGATTGTCTTCTCCTGCTCTTTTATCAAATCTTCTTTCTCCTTGGTAACTTTGGACACAACACTTTCCGCGGAAGTTTTCTCATTAGACAGAGCTTGGATAACATTATCCTTGGTCTTCACCTCCTCCTTCGAAGCGGAAAGATCCTTCTCCAAGCCAGAACACTTGGTCTGGAGTTCTATGTTAACCATCTCCGAAGTGGCCAACGTAGTGGCCAAGTCTTCTTTCTCTTTCCTTAACTCCTCGAGCTCTTTCCTCAATGCTTCAACACTTAGATTGGCGTTAAGGAGATCATTAGATAAGCTCTCTTTGTCTGCATTAAGTGTGTTGATAAGGGAAGATTGACTTTGTACTTGCCTCTCCAAATTGAGCACCGGCTGAATATAGCTCAGCAAGGAGTGAGTCATCGTGTCATTCTCCCCTGAAACAGTGAAAGACTTACCATTGAAAGTAACAATGTTTGAGGAACTTGGGGGAAGGTAGGGGCCAACAAATTCATCTTTTTCAAGATCATCAAAGTAAAGACCAATATTTTGGAAGCCACTAATGTCCACTCCATCAATATTGATATCCCCTCTGATACCCTCTTTGGTATGTAGACCACTTGGGATTTACTCTGCCAAAGTGGGGTCTGTTGGGTCGATTGGAGGAAGAGACTCCGAAGGCCGAAGGGCAACTTCATCCCCCGAGGAGATTTTCTTCTTCTTGGCTGCTCTATCTTCACTATTTGCTCCCCGTTTTCGGTCCTTCCTAGGAGCCTTTGGAAGATCCGGAGGTCCACCTGCCTCCTGATACTCTCATCTTCAACCACTTGAATTAGAGTAGCATCGATTTCCCATTGGACCTGCACTTCTTGACTCGTCGGGGAGATCTCCTCAAGACCACATGTGTTGCAAATTGTTTCTTCTTGCCCTTCACCTTACTTGGGGCTTTTGCTCTGGCAGGCAATGCCAGCTTGCCATCCTTCTCCTCTGTTCTCTGGAGGATGACAGTCAGAGGAGGTAGAGTGGTCAGCTCCTCCCAAGTAAGGTCTCTCCGGCCTGTTGTGTTCCAGAGGTGGGACCTCACTAAATTGCTGGAGGTGAAGCAGTTGTGGAAATGGTTTCCCCATTTATCAGAAGGCCAAACATTCAGCTTGGCGCATGTGGTCTGCCCCTCTTCCACATAATCGGAGAACTTCTTCGGCAGCACTAACCAAAGAAAAAAAAGAGCAGTTTAGAAACAAATTTTTTACAAAGAAAGAAAGACAAACATAGTGATATATTTACCTGAGCTTTTCAATCTGCTGGTGAGCATGCTAGGGTTGACACCAACCTTGATTTTCCTCCCATTTTCCCAAGCCCCACTAATAAACAGAAATTGGGTCTTCAAATTCTTCTCTGACTCGAGCAAGTCATCTACCACCTTAAAATTATCTCTCATATTGTAGTGGTAGAAAGGGATGTGATGGTTCTTGCAGAGGCTGGCCACAGTAGCAAACTGCTCCATTGGAAGTGGTATTCCGGAGAGCCTAGAATCCCTAATACAGGCTATAAGAGTGTACCAAGCGTTGGGACTCAATTGGCTTGGACAGAGTTTTATCAGGTGAAAATATCTGACAATCTCTAGATCCAAGGGAAATCTGAGCCCCCAGTTAAACATCTCCATATAAATGACTATCTCGCTGAGCTTGCAGTCCATTGGGGTCTCCGGAGTAACCGGTATCCTTACCTTAACAGACTCAGGGATCCCCCACTTCGTCCGGATCTAGCCTAACTCAGCGGTATAAGTGTAGACATAGTTGATATTCTGCATGGCCAACAGATACTTAAGGTTCATTTTGTGAAAGCAGGGTCTCACTTTCCCTTCCAGGCACTATGGCAGATCCGGATGTTTCAAAAAAGGTTTCTCTTTGCCTCTGCCTTTTTTATCAGTGGTAGCATCCCCAGTTTTCCCGGAGACGTCGGTCTCAAATGAAGCATCTTCTATACTGTCCTCCATCACCATGGAATGTTTATCAGCCGTTTTTGGTGGGGGAATGCTGTAAGATGGCTCAGTAGGTTGTCCGGACGGTTGAGCATCACCCTCTCTTAGAGGTCTGGTGTCCGGTAGGGGCTGAGTTCCAGAGGGCTCATTATAAGAGCTAATTCTAATAGCCTCCGGACCAGAGGATTTGTCCTTTGGGACTCAGATAGATGCCCCTGATCCAGTAACTTTGTCCTTGGTCCCAGACTTTGAGGGCCTTGACTTTGGGGACTTGGGTTGAGAGACAGTTGCTTGACCCTTTATTAGACGGCCTGTCCGGCGAAGAGTAACTTTTTCTGGGGATTTCTCAGTATCTTACCCAATAGAGATGAACGGAGAGGGTCTCCTTGTCCTTGATACTGCTTTCTCCCGTACAACTGAGGGTTGTGACTCCTAAACCGAGGAGCCTGATGGAATGGGCGAAAGGCTTGGTTGAAAAAAACACATGGGTTTGGAACTTTTAGCAGAGGATGAACTTCGATCAGTTTCTGAAGACTGTGTTTCGGGCTTATCGTTTGGAGAAACTGGAAGACCCACAACGATACGTCTCTCTCGCTCAACCTTTTGTGTTTTTTCTAACTCTAAAAGATTAAGTCAACCACCTTTCACCAATGCGTTTCTTGCCGTGAACATAAACCTACAGAAGAAAAGTTTTTAGAAGATAAGTGAAAGGTCTGAAATGGAGAAATGACAAAGTAATGAAGATGGTAAAACAGTGAAAAGAAGTAATTTATACTAGTAAGGCAAAAAGTTACCAAATACCTAGGAGAAAACGAAAAGGCAAAAGTAATGATTGAAGGTGGCGCTGACGCCATAAGTATTAAATGCAGAAGTTGCTTTTTGGGATTAGTGGGAGCGCCATTGTAGGAGGAAAACAGCTGGTGAGACGAATCAAAATATGACACGTGTCCCACGATCCATAATAGAACTTTTGAACTTCTGAGAAGTATTCAGTCGGGATAAACCCTGAGCTGAGTACTTAAACAGTCTGGAGAATGTTGCTAGTACCTAAGAAGATTTTTTGGTCTTGCCAATGGCCTTCGCCAAAACCTAAAAAAGGGGCTACTGATGAGTCCGGAAATATTCACCACTCACTGAAGAAACCGGACAGGGGTAATCCAGACAATAATCACCCACTGAGGTATCCGGACAGGACAAAAGTATTCACTAACTAAACACCTTTTGACTAAGCTAATTGCTAATCTCCTTAATAAACTAATGGGTTTTTGAACTCGACCCGTAAGTTTGACCCGAATCCCATATGACCCATAATTAAGGGTATAAATACCCAACTACTTTTATTAATAAGGGTAATGAACATTTAGTATAACCAGGCAGCTTAAATCTCTCACTACAAAACACTTCAACATTTAATACCCTTGAAATACCACAAAACATCTAACAAAATCACCCTCATCCGAAAATAATCCACACCAATTAAGTATTCAATATGTACATAATTAATGTAATATATGGTACATAGTCTCCTATATAAATGGAGAAATCAGTAATAAAATATCTATATTTAATCGTATTTTTCAATATTAAATTGGTAACTCCACTAGGAACGATTGGTTCCTAATAGAAATTATTTATTCTAAAACAAAAAACCCTTGAAAAATAAAAAACAAATATACAAGAAGGCAACTTTGAATCCACAAATAACAGATCTGAATCCGTTAAGAATAGATCCAAATTCGCAAGTAGAAGATTTGAATCCGTACATAGTAGATCCGAATATGTAAGTGGTATATCCAAATATGTAGGTAAAATGCCCAATTTCTTAGACGAAAGATGTAAATATTATATTCTAACTATGTATGCTTAATTTGAGAAGTTATCTATTTATAAGAGACCATTGCACTTAACGCTCATCACGAGCCACTATTTTAGACACGTTTACACCCCGACCACTTAGTTAGCCAATAGAGGGCTATAAGCTAGACCAATAACTTGCATGATACATAAATCAACATATCATTTGAGCAAGGATAAGCTTACACAAAATAGAAAGAAAAAAATTAGGAGACAAAACATATAAATAATAAGCTACTCAAAACCGATGAGCCCATCCAAGCAAACCCACACTCTTGTTAGAATGTAAGTGGAGTAAATATACATCAGGAGGCTAACTAACTAAGCAACAAGGTATTGTGAGCTATGAAGAATGAGAAAACATACGAAATGTAGCTAAATATTTTATTGCACAACAAAACATTGATTGACATAATTTGATATATAAGAAACGTTAAGGGCAACTATGCCAATACTAAGAGTAAAAAGGGACACATACATCCCGAAATTCAAAAAAACATACAATAAAAACAAGTTTGCAAACACAAAGATAAAAAATATCGTGAACAATAATTCGTTCTTGTGAGACATCCTCATGCTCCCACCAGCTTCATTTAGTAAAAATGTTTATCGCATGCGTTGTGACTACACAAAGATGATGCATTTGGAAGTATAATATGGGAGGATTTATCTTCTAGCTGAGCCTTACGTGAATCAATAACATGAGCATCGAGTTTATTCATTTGCTGGCTAGCGAGATCTATCTTATTTCCTAAGCTGGACTCAATCGTATGGGCGACATCAAATAACCTTAGAATTCTTGTGAGTTGCTTACCTAGAAAATGATCAAAAGACCCATAGGATATATACCCCTTCTCGTGGAGATTTGAACGATCTTATAACTTGGCTGTCAAGCTCATCACGATCTTACATATCTTTTGTGATAGAATTTAGTGCTCTGGCTAGATCAAAACGTTCAAGGATCCCCATAAGTCGTTAAGCCAAAAACATATTAAATGATATACTGAAGATGGACAGTACAATAAGGTCAGGATCGGAGACAACAGTCATAAGGTCCAAATCAAAGTGTTGAGATGTATGTATTTACTAGTTATGTATTTACACGTGACCAGAAGCCCATCTCCTCGTTGCGCAACGTTAGGTAACCATGCGCAATGAGATATGTTCAGATGTTCAGGTCTTGTCTCCTCGCACATATATATGTGAACAGACCAAACACGCCTAGATAGCCATGACCTGACTAGCCTGACCGTGTATAAGCACACTACAAGCAATCCAAGTGCATGGCTGCACACACTTTCATAGCTAAGTGCAACGATACTTGGCAAAATTGTTAGAGCTCATCTTGTTGCTCCTAAGTGTGCAACCAGAGGTCCAAGCGGTTGATCACGCACACTTGTACGACCAAGTGCAAAAAAACCTGACCATGTGGTTAGGTCTCATCGTGTGGCGCACATGTGTGCAACTACTGAACCAAGCACCTGGCGCCATGCATTTGTGCGATCATGTGTTACAATACTTTGCCAATAATCGGGTTTAGCCAAAAGGCCTTGATTCGAATGCGCCAAAGTATTGTATTCACGATCGTTATAGTAACGTGTTATGAGAACTTAACATTTGTTCTAACCACCAATGAAACTCCTTTTCTCCAACATCGCTAAGTGTACAAAAATCGTGTCTAACAACGTACATATAAAGCATTTGAAATTGTACGACAAAGAAATGACCTAAGATTCCTCCAAATCAAGACTACTATATAAGAAGAAAATTTTCAATTTTAAAAATGGTGAAAAGACAGAGGAAATTGTATAAACGAAACGAGAGAGAAATTGTAATCTAATATACAAAGTGTTCATCACTTTGTTTTTTTAATTTTTTCAGTTTTACTGAAGATTTTATATTTATATTTCATATTTCATAAAGTGTTAGTAAATTCTATAATTTTTACCTCAAATATATGAATAAGAAACAATCGAACCAGAGTTAAGTTCGTTCTCTACATCTTCAAGTGTTCTTCATAACTCGAAACCAAGAACTCAACAACCATTTATTAAAAAATCTACCACAAAAGGCATGAACAAAACCAACATTAAAATTCTTTTTAATAAAAAATGTATCTTATTTATTTTTGATGACAATACTCCAATATCCTTAAATACTTGATTTTAAAATTATATTATCGTCTAATAAAACTGCTCCAACAGTTAAGGCACCAGAAACTCCTAGCTATTTCTAAAACAAAACTTTATTTACTATGATGATGAAACTAAAGAAAAAAACTTATTAGCTTCAAATGAGGTATTATCAGAGATATTAAAATTAGCTTTACAAAAAGAATAGACTATCTAAATGATGTTAATTGTGACGAGACCTATTTTTTTTATAAAACTTTAAAACTTTATGTGTGGTTCCCACTTCATCATAAACTAATTGATTTTTCACAAGGTGTAAAATATACCCTAGTCAACTTACGCCCAATTGTGAGAATATTAACTAATTTAATCATCTTTTCGATTTATTGAAAATTATTTTCATAATCCCATAAATTCTTTATAAATGTAAAATTATAAAAGTCTCTTAATATTTTTATTAGTTTTAATGCTTCAGAGAAACTTCTCATAGTTACTTTGTCTGACTCTGAGGATGACAAAAAGTGTGTTTACATTTTTAACATTTTGTTCATAAGTAATGTATATCTCTTTTACTTGTTATCATATTTATTATATAATTTTATCATCATACAATAGTTCGTGTTTTATTTAAACATTGGAAATATGAAGAATCTATCAACAACGTTGCAGCTAAAGTTATCATAATAGCTTATCCCAATATATTTCAAAACAGATACCTTATTTAAAGAAATGCTTGTTGTTATAAATGTGAAGTTATAAATAATAACACCAAGAATCTTATAAATAATACTTACATAATTTATATTTTAAAATATTATCTTAAGGCCGTGCTTTAACAGTATATAAATATTCCTATCCCAAATTGGAAAGTCATAAAAAAAACGTTGTGTTTTTACAGTAACGCTCTTATTTATTATTATTTTTTTGGTGTAAAAAGTTTAAATTAAATGAAGAGGTTCATACATAATTCTGGAGCATACCCCAAGGTGATACAACCACTAATAGAGGAGTCTTTATCAAGACCCCATAGAGAAGGGGTGCGACATAGCAGATGAAATAAACAAAGCGTAGTGGCTAAAAAACAAAGCGTATAACATGCGATAGTGACTAGCTGGTTGAAGGGCTCCAGGTCCATCGAATCGGGGATCCAAGCTCCAGTCCATACTGAGAATACCTGCAACAAAAATAAGGTGTGGATTAGTTTAATTAAAATCTATATCTACCAGCTAATATTGGTACCATTAAATCTGTATCGGAGATCCAATAAGATTTGGAATGATATCGAGGAAGCTATTCTTGGAACAGATCCAAATATTCTTGAACTCCGTTCTCTCCAAACGTGGTAAATGACCGCTGGTGTGGATAATAATTGCCTGAGGGTAGGCTAGTAATTTCAGTTGGTGTTTTATGGTGGTGTGTGGGTGTTTAAGTGTTTAGAGTAGAGAGTAGAGAGATAATTAAGCAGCTTGGTAGAAGTTAATTCTCATTACCTATAGTTAATGCAGGTGGTTGGATATTTATACCCTGATGTTTGGGCCCTTATGGGCTTTCGGGTCATGTTTAATGGACCCGGGTCATGTTCAAAGACCCATGAGCTCTAAGTAGGAGAGCAAGTAGCTTAGTCAAGAAGTGTTTAGGTTTTTTAGTACTTTTGTCATAGTTCGAACAGTCCTATGGTCATAGTATTCAAAGTGACCTGTCCGGTCCATGTGATCTGTCCGGTATCCGGAGAGGTTGGACCGATCTGTCCTTGTACGGGGAGCAGGCAGAATTCGGACTCATCAACCGCGTTGAAACAAGTTCGCCAAATACAATGGTCTCGTGAATTAGACTATCTTGACGCTTCAAGAATCCAAGATTGCTAGCACAAGGGATGAAATGGAAATCCAAGTTTAAAACTTGTAAATGTCCATATACTCTGAGTGAAACTACATTCAAAGAGGAGATGAGATGTAGATTCAAGTTCATAGTTGCAGAGGGAACATCCACTAGGGGTGTTAAGACCCCAACTAAGAAGCTCTGGCGGCAAGCTTGCCCTTAATAGCCAGCCAATATATAAAGGAGTGGCGTGGAATGTTGAATTTATTCCATACTAACCCCGTCCATCCCCTTTCTAGGATACGCCTACATATAGCGTTGTATGTGTCTTTTATAATAAAATTGTTATATCCATTCTTCGCGACCCAGAAAAGAGCATCCCTTGAGAGGATGTTTGGGTGGGGGAGGGAGAGGATAAGCTTGTGGATTTCTTCTAGATGATCCCGATTACAAGCTCGATCCGATCTCAAGTTTGCAGGCCAGTTCCATTCTCCACTGCTGATGATATCGAAAACTTTAAGGTTATTCCCCAAACGAGAATCACTGATGATGTCAGAACGATAGTGAACAGCGAGAGGCAAGGATAGAAGCCATGGATCATGCCAGAAGGAAGTGTTCATGCCATTTCCAATAGCCATCATGTACAAATTACGAGCCAAATGACAAAAACAAAGAATTTTCCTCCAGATCCAAAAGGTGGAGGATCCAATAGAAACATCCCAAAAACTTTTATTTTTAATATATTCATTTTTAATACAATCACCCCAGATAGATTGGTGCTTATTACTAACAATAGACCAAAGGTGCTTAAGGGCATCCGTCTGATTCCAGGTTTTTAAATCTAGAATCCCAAGGCCGCCCTCTTTATAAGGAGTGGTAAATGTGGACCAAACGACCTTTTCGCCATGGATTCTCATAGCCGTTCCATACCAAAAGAATCGACGAAGGTTTTGGTTTAACTCTTTAATTATTCTAGATGGTAGAATAAAGATCGATGACCAATAAACCTGACCCGCAAATAAGATAGATTTGATTAATTGGACCCTGCCTGCATATGAGAGGTGCTTGGCAGTCCACGAATCAATACGTGAAGTTATTTTGTACAGAAGGGGGCGATAATCCGAGTGGTTAAGTCTACCAGTTAGAAGGGAAACTCCCAAATATTTCACTGGGAGAGAGCCTTTAGGAAAGCTTAAGATTGATAAAAGTTCCGAACGAAGGTGATGGTCAATACCAGAGAAGAAGATATGACTTTTCAAGGAGTTGATTTTAAGACCAGAGAGAGAGTAGAAATCATTTAGGGCATCCTTAATGAGATTGAGAGAATAAGAATCACTATGGAAGAAAATTATGAGATCATCTGCAAAGCAAAGATTAATAATTTTCTGTTTGTGGCATTTCCAATGGAAACGGAAGTTCCCATCTTAGCTTTTCTCTTTGAGGATTCCGGATAGCACTTGCATAACAAGCACGAAAAGGAGAGGGGAGAGAGGATCACCTTGTCTGAGACCTTTGTTTCCTTTGAAATTACCGTGGATGTCACCATTAATAATAATAGAGTAAGAAGGAGAGGAGATGCACTTGGCTATCCAAGTGATCATCTTCTCTAGAAAATGCATCGCAACTAAAATGTCAGGAATGAGATGCCAACGGACATTATTAAAAGCCTTCATAAAATCTATTTTAAGGGAAATCCTATTACCTTTTCCATTATTATCGTATCCTTTTAGTAGCTCTTGGGATAAAAGGATGTTATCAGAAATATTTCGTCCCGGAATGAAAGCCGATTGGGAGGAGTCGATAAGGTAAGGAAAAGCGACTTTTATTCTGTTGGCCAGGATATTGGAAATGATTTTGTAAACCACATTGCAGAGAGCAATAGGTCTGAAGTCAGCAGGTACGGAAGACGAATCTTTTTTGGGATAAGAGCGATACAGGTAGCATTCTAAGACTCGGATAGGGATCCAGAATGGAAGAACTCTTGGACACCCTTACAGATGTCAGGGCCAACAATATTCCAAGATGACTTGAAGAAACTAGAGTTAAATCCATCTGGACTAAGAGACTTGTCACTATCAATACGGTAAATAGAGGATTTGATTTCAATACTAGAGATCTCACAGATCATAGACTCCTTATCACTATTGGTAACTTTAGAAGAGATTAGAGAATAAACTATTTTAAGACCTAGGTAGTAGGAAAAATGCTTGGTGCCTATAGGGTTCTAAAAAATATTCATCAAGACTTTGGAAACACTAGTCGGAGAGAGACATTGACTCCTTGTATATTGGAAATCGAGATAATTTTGTTGCGACAAAGCTGGGATTTAATGCTTTTGTGGAAGAATTTGGAATTCCTGTCACCCAGCTTAATCCACTTTTCTCTAGATTTTTGTTTTAGGAAGGATTCCTACGCTCGACTAAGGAAGATGAAGGATGAAAAAGCCTCACTTTCGCTGGTTATTAACCGCGGATTAAGGGGGTCGGAGGCAAGGTTGGACTGAGCCTTAAACAAGGATTTTTGAGCATTAGAGGCTCTAGAGGTAATGTCACTAAATTCCTTCCGGTTAAGCTTAGCTAACTCAAACTGGAGTCGGGCAAGCTTATCTGAGACCAATCTCATCTCAAAGGAAGAACTGGGATAGTTCCAGCTATTGACCATAATGTCTTTATACTAGGGATGAGATTGCCACATGTTGAAATAATGAAAAGGCTTCTTCCGTCTTAGGAGCGGAAGCCCAAGTTTGAGAGTAACAGTGGTGTGGTCTGAGGTGCGAAGATACCCAAAGTGGACATTGGACCTAAGGAAAAGTTCCTCCCAATCTGAGTTAACCAGGACACGGTCTAATTTGGAAAAGATGGGGCGGGCAGGTTGCTTGTTAATCCAAGTGAACTGAAACCTAGTTGATCGGAGATCACTGAGTTCGCACTGGTAGCAACAATTATTAAATTCATCAATTTCTGATGACCATTCATCTGATGAACCTAGACTCCCATCCGGGTGACGGATCGCATTATAGTCTCCAAGGGATACCCAAGGGATGTGGTTGTTCTTCTTGGAGATGTTAATGAGGTCATTACAGAGAGGAATGCAATCCTGAGCTTCATTAAAAGCATAGACAGCCGCGAGCTTGAAGGTGGCTCTATAATTATGACATTTAGCGATGCAGTGAATGAATTGAGGGGACTGAGAGATCTTAGTAATCGTGATTACGCTAGGGTTCCGAGTAATCCAGATTTTACCAAGGGCGTTAGACGAGTGGTGGGTTATAACATGCCAAAAAGGTACCATTTTCCTAATTATAGGGTCGACTTTATGAATTTGGACTTTAGTTTCTACAAGAACTATCAAAGAGATATGATTACTAATTATAAAAACAGTGACGTCTTTTTTCCTAACAGGGTCGTTTAGGCCTCACACATTCCAAGAAGAAATATTCATAAATAGAAAACTTACAGTGGCTCAGTCGCTGGTCATGTCGGAGGACAATACCTTTTTACCCTTAGCTTTGGCTTCATCCGTGCAAGCCCTTTTGGGGGGAGAATTCACCTCCTCACCAAGCTCCACCTCCTGATACTCACTAATAGATGGGAGCCGAGACCCTATTTCTTGCTCATGATCCAATTCTGAAGGGTCTTCCTCTGAAGACGATATCCCAATAGGAAAATGAGAAGGCTTGTTGGGACCTTGTTTGCACTGGTGAGTAGGGTGCCCGAAAAATAATCATCGCACTAGGGTGGGAGGCCCTGATATTCAAAAGAAACCGTGATGGATTCGCCCTGAATCTTGAAAGTGAGCTCAGATCGAGTAAGGGGACCGACCTTGTTCATTATACAGATGAGGGAAAAACGAAGTTTTTCCTTTCGTTCCGTCTGATGATCCACATATAATGGGGATCGAGTAACCGAACCGATGTTGGTGAAACCCTCCACAGTCCAAAGCTCGAGAGGAAGGTTAAATAACTTTACTCGGATGGGAATTTCAGTGTGGGGATCTTTAATAAGGGAGGTAAGGGGTTCCCATAATTTCAAAATCATTAAATTGCCTCCAAAATGCCAAGGGGCTTCTCTAACACTTTTTTCGTCATATCCTCTGATCCAAATTTGAAGAGAAAGTAACACTCGGGAAGGGGTTTGAATTCCAAAAGACCAAATCGTTTCCAAAGAGATTCCACATTGGCCTTTAGAAAATCAAGATTTGAAGGTTGGCTTAGAAAATCTCCCGAAAGGCAAGCCTTCCAAGAATCTGGAGAACCTAAAACCGAGTCATTCATTATGTAATCGTTTCCCACCATTTTCATATGACTAATACCGAATGCCAAAGGGGAGCGATTATCACTATGACCCGCAACAATACTTGCATAAGTGGATGGAGAGGTCGATTTGGGTAAAGAGTTCGAACCATAAATACCTTTTGAAAATTCCATCGAAGATTTTTGGAAAAAAGGCTTTGCGTGGGCCAACTTATATTTTCTCCCTTTCGGGCCTTTACCTACATTTCCGAAATTTCGGATAAGAGTGTGATGGGCATTATGAGCACCCTTTCCCAACATCCCTTTATATTTGTTAGGACTAAGCATGTCTATAGAATAAATCTCAGTGGGCCCAGTCGATTTTGAAAGACGACCTAGAGAGGAAGGTTCGTTCAAGGCCTGGATTGGATTAAAGAGACCCGGTTGGAGCTCATGACCATACTCTGACGCAGAAACCAGCTTCTTCCCTCTTTCTAACCCTAATTTCATCGAACAGTCAGAGTATCTGCCAGAGAGTGAATTGAGTTATCCAGGGCAATCGCCATTGCCAACTCAACGAGCTGCTTCCCTGATTGGAACTCGAAACCATAGTGTGACCCAGAATCCAGATTCTTCCCTCTTTCAAAACCTAGCTTCATCGAGGAGTCAGAGAGGAGATAACCCTCTATAGACCATAGCATAAAGATAGAGAAGTAGATTGGGTGATTTTGAGTTGCTCGTTTGAAGTTAGAGGACAACAAGATGGTGGATTCACTACCATGGTGACTACGTGA
The DNA here is from genome assembly GCA_036936605.1 of Limnanthes douglasii subsp. nivea. NCBI lineage: Eukaryota > Viridiplantae > Streptophyta > Magnoliopsida > Brassicales > Limnanthaceae > Limnanthes > Limnanthes douglasii. Next base: position 25,454,372 of record JAUPFV010000002.1, read on the forward strand.
GCCTCCATAGAGACTATATGGTTGACAGCTTGGAGATTCCAAAGAGACACGCGGATAGAAGCTTGTGTAAGCTACCTTGCAAGACCCAACAGAAACCCAATAAGGGGAGGTAAGGTGAAAGGCTAGAAGAGATATAATATTTGTTAGAAGAGGGCTGATTGATGGGAGATCTTCGAAAGAAAAAGACAATCTAACAACATACAGTAGAGGGGAGGAGGATCTTCTAGTTGAATCCATCAATCGAATCGATATTTATCCATTGAACCAGAATTTCCAAACTTCCAATGAAGAACAACAAGTTACTGTTGGTTAAGAGGAGAGAGTTTTTTCAAAATTTTCTTAATTCAAAATTTTCTCTATTAAATGCTAAATTTCTTCATATAACGCTCTTATTTTCATACCTCAAAAAGGTACTAAAAACCCCATACAATATTGAACCATATTCCAAGAAATAATTTGTTCCCACCAACATTTAAACTCATGCATTTAAAAACAAAAAGTGTCCTTAAATGTTGTCCATAAAAAACTTTCTCCCTTAAATTCTGGTTAAATTAAAATCGGTGTTATTCTTTATCATTCTAACGGTTGCACTAACATATTATGCCCCCTATCATTTCTTTCAGATCAAACTTTGATCCTAAATTTATCATTTGTTTTCTCCTCAACTGTTATCCCAGATCATATAATACCTCACTATTTATGACTGATCTTCTTAAACATAAAAAAGCGAGTATTATAGATTATAAAGTCTAAAATTTACTTTTATAATTTTTATGATATATCATATGCTAATTTCATCTTGCAGTTCTTGAAAGTTTTTTCAACTCCGTACTTATATACAATAAACCTTTCTCCCATGATAATATAAATATTCTAAATAAAAATCATTCCTATGGTTTTTAAATTCGGCATAACAACACCATCACTGAAACAAAATAATTCTCAGCTTGAAGATGAAATTTCTCGTAGGAAATAATAAAAAACAATTGGAAGTGAAAAAAACTAAAGTTAGAAACCTAGATCGAATCACAAAAACTTCACTTGAAATATCCAAACAGATAATTAAAATTTGAAAGGCAAAGTTGAAAATCAAATTTTTTTTAATGAATCTAGTGTTAATGAAAAAACCTTTGGCATTGAAAAATATTTAAGATCAAGTTTGGGTTTTCCATCATAACTTTTGAGAAAGCTTCTAGGATCAAGATCTATACGGTTTTATGGGGTAATATTTTATGATGGTTTTTTGTTGGTATATTTTTCATAATTACCAACAATGTTTTTAAAGAAAATAGTTGAGGGTTGTCAAATAATTTCCTAAGAAAATAAAGCTGGAGTTATATCAGATTTTCAGTGATGCGGCTTTGATGTGTAGATAACTATTTTTTTTAAATTTGGAGGATGGATGATAAATTCTGAGATAGTAAAACATTTAGACTCGGAAACATGGAAGGTTTAAGATTAGATTAAATATAAGATTTACTAATTTAAAGAAAAATTGAAATATGGATGTTTAAAAATCTGATGAATGTAGTATGAGCAAGAAAAAGTAGTTGTATCGAGAGAAATAACAAGATTAAAGAGTGGTAAATGATATAAATGGTTTGTGTTTGAATGATATGGTGAACTATTAGTTGTTAAAAGATAGACACAGTTAAGGAAAAATAAAAATAATGGTTTGATTAACATTGAGAATGTGAAACGGTGCTGATATTATGTTAGAGTTATTAACTTCTATTGTGACAATATTTGTGAAAATTGTCAATTTTTCAGTCATGCTTTATATTAGTATACATGTTTATATTATTTAAATTTTTGTCACCTCGTCCTGATTTTTTAGTCTTTTAAAGAAATTATTTTAAAAATATTTGTTTGAAAGACTAGAAAGGTATTGATAACGATGAGGATGTTTATACCAACTAATAGACCAAAAAATATCAGAGCAGATAGAGACGAAAATAATGTATGAACAATACCGAACCGAGCTGTTTCCGTATAAATATAAGGTAAATTAAAGTTGCGCACAAATACAACAACAAATATCATGTAGCCAAGGCCAATCCGACGGATGATCGTATCCTTGTAAGGTAACAGATAGCCTGGCAGGAAGTTAGAGGACTCGCGACAATAATAAGAAAAAAGATAAAGATATCGAAGCCTTCTTATAAAGGAAGAATTGGCCTGACGCCTCGCCGAGCATAGACTATCACTGAGCATATAATAAACCAAGTCGGTTATCAAGCAAAGCAAAAATATAAGTTGAAAAAGATCTATCATCAAAGGTAAATGGTCGAGCCTTTACCGAGTAAAACTGAAACCGAGCGAAGGTCAAGATAGAATGATGCATAAAGACGAAAATGGACGAGGTTAGTTATTAAAATGCTTTGTGAGGGAAATGGTTATAGTCAACGCTAGTTGACTAATCAATCCACAAAACCCATAAAGACCGGATTATGTATTAGTAGAATCATGTATTGAATGACAAATTGTAAATGCTTTGAGATAATATAAATAGGTAAACAATATACGGGAAATGTATATTCTATTCCTTGATCAATAAAATTTATATTGCGCATCATCTTTGTTATATTTTCCTATAATAAATTTGGCGCCGTTTGTGGGAAGGTAACAAAAACATTATGAATTAAGATTTTCCAACCGTGGTAGTAACTAGATCAGGGATCATGGAGCAGATTGAGGCGACGGAACACCGATTTGTTTTGGCAAATTTACAAGTGAGGCATCATTAGTTGAATCCTATCACTATCAACAATCTAGATGTTATAGTATTGACTCGTGTTGAAGCAGCACTTCCAGTGGAACGACCGTCAGTCACAACCAGACCGGAGACTGTACCACCCGCACCGGAATAGCCAATGGGCTCGACTTTGCGGGAAGCGACATGTGACGATTCGGTGGTAACAACGACGGTCCGGAAGTAAGAGCATGAGAAACATAGGGTGATATGCGAGAAGAATGCTAGAGAACAAGCCACACATGCTACCATAGTCGGGTTGACCGACGCACTAGAAGTATTGACAACTGAGTTTTGAAGAACCAGCCGTGTTAACCTCCAATTGAGGCCTGATGTTAGCTGTGAAATCCGGGGAGATCGTTCTTCGAAACCGGGGCCAAGAGACGTTCTATAAAATAGGAACCACAACAGGAGGCGCAACCCCATGTCTCTAAGAAGTCTAGGGAGAACGACGTTGTATAATACAATCAAGTACGACAAAAAATGTCCGCATACGTCCTCACAGAATTTCCGTTCGTAGAGAAGATACTTGAATCACAACTCCTTAGAAAGTTTGACCCTTTCCGAATGGAGGCATATGATGGAACATAGGATCCAGAAATGCATATAGAGCAGTTCCACACCATGATGGTGGCCTTTAACCCTGATGACACTATGCTTTGACGAGACCTATCTATGACCCTTAAAGATAAAGCCATGGATTGGTTCAGCAGTAGGCCTAAGGGATCTATTTACAATTTCACAGGTTTATCAAGATCTTTCAAAGAGAGATTCGTAGGAAACAAGGATAAAATATGGTTGTTCTCTCCCTTAAGAGAGGCCTTAATTGCTAGCCCGAGCAGACCACTTCATTATAGTTGAGGACGTTAAAAAGGGAGATTCACCGGAAATACACGTTTCTGAACCAAGAGGTAGATCATTTGTCTGAAAGAAGACAGATTAGAGGCCTCGTCAAGATAACGCTCACCATCCAATGCACTATGAGAATCCATCCAGAAGTTTCACTCTGTTAATTGAGATCATCTCCGTAATTTATAATCGCATAAACTGGAGAACGAGTTACCATTCCCCTCGAGTGATGAGCACGCCCAACTTTAAAAGATCGAACATATATTTTTGCTTTTACCACAATAACCACGGTCACCCGACTGACGAATGCTGGTAGCTCAAATAAGAGATTCAAAGATTGATTGAAAATGACGAGCTCGTTTAGTTTGTTAAACAACAAGCTCGCCATCGACAGTCAGATCAGAGGGATGGATCCTGACTAGCTGATGAAGAGAAGCCTTATAAAGATAAACAGACAGATGCAGGAAAACAACAATGGGTGTTTGCCATTGCGGGAGGACATTCTGAGGTAACTGGCAACTCAAAGGTTAACGACAGTGACGTTTCACCATCGTTGATTATTATTGTCGGAGGGCAATTTTAGGTATGTAGTAAGTCAGTATTCAACACCAGTGACCAAGTGTCATCACTATTCATCATTGCTGGAAGATCTCCGAGGTAACCCGCGACTTGAAGGCTAATAAAAGAGCAAGAACCAATCATGAAGTTCAAGCGGTTGAAGCTTCATCCTACCATAACTACCAAGATCATGTCCCCGACCTTACATTTAATGATGATAATCTGAGAGGGGTAAATTCAGAAATTGGAGGAGTAATGGTAACTCGAGTTTTAGTAGATGGAGGCAGCTTAGCCTATATCATCTTCAAAGCTAGATACAATCGCATGCATGATGTAAGACCTTACAAACCAACCCAATAAACCATGGTAGGATATGAAGGCAAGGCATCTCAATGTGTGGACGAGGTCGAGTTGATGGTTAAAGTCGGTTATGGGGCTACTAAGAAAAAACTTAAGACGTTATTAATGATCATTGATGCACAAGCTCTTACCACATGATTATCGGGCGATCTTGGCTGCATGTGATGGAGCCCACCCCATGCACTTTCACACAATGTATAAAGTACCTAGTATGAAACACGGTTGAAATAATTAGAGGAAGTCAACAAAATGCTATGACGTGCTATGCAGTCTCAGTGGACCCAACAAAATCTTTCCGATAAAAATTACACGACGAGGAGGTGCGTGAAAAAGAAAACAGAGCATTACCTTCGCCTAATCCCGCCGATGATCCTAAAAATACAGAGTAGCATGTTGAAGATCCACTAGACTCGATCGAGGAGTTGGTGGCAGAGGGCTGCACCTTGCGACTAGGTAACAATTTAGATTATATTTTTAAATTGGTATAACTTGACCTGCTATGAAGAAATTTAAATGTTTTTTTGTATGAGACGCTAATGATATATCAGGGGTTGATTATTCTATTATTCATCACAAATTAGCTATTGACTCGTATGCCAAACCTTGTGCGGCAGAAGTGACGCTCATTTTATGTTGAAAAGAAAGATACTATAAGTGTTGAGGTAGACAAAATATCTCGGCTCATGCATATATTACGATTTCGGTATCCAGTATAAATGACGAACTAAATGCTAGTAAAAAATAAAAGGGGTCAATGGCGAATGACTCAACGATGCATTCTCCCAACCTCGTCTCGATTAGTTGGTAGATTTTTCCTCGAGTTTTGAATTCCTTTCTTTCATGGATGCATACTCTGTCTATAATCATATTTTCTTTAACCCATCAAACAAGGAGTACACGACGTCCAAAATAGAGCACTGACTATACTGCTACAGTGTGATATCGTTCGGTTTAAAGAACGGAGGCTTCACCGACCAACGTCGGCTGAATCATATTTTCCAAGGTCACTTTGGGAAGCACATGGAGGAATATATCGATGATATGATTTTCAAAACACACGTAACCGATAAGCAAATCGAAGTACTTCAAACTGTATTCAACATTATCCATCAATTTAATTTAAACCTTAACCCTGTGAAGTGCTCTGTTAGCGTATGTAGCGCAAAATACCTGGGTTATATAGTAGGTAAGAAATGCATCAAATTCGACCTCATCCTGTTGCAAGTAGTTTTACAAATGGCACCACCAAGGAACATCAGGAAGGTTCAGTGTTTCATGGGAGATTCTAAGAACACTGTCCCGCTTTATTTCAAGAGCCTCACATAAAAGTTACGCCTTCTTTGAAATTCTACGAGGGGCTAAAAGGATCTATCGACTGAAGAATGCAAGACAGATTTCGAGGCATTAAATAATTAACTCACATCCCAGAAATACTATTTGTCTCGCTGGTATAAGAAACTTTGTTTTTATATTTATCTGTTTCACCTTTCTCTGTTAGAGAAGTCTTGGTAAGGGAACCTGTTGGTGTTCACTAACCTAACTACTACACCACTAAAACCTTGTTTGATGCCCATACCTGATACTTTAATCTAGAAAAGCTCACGTTGGCCCAGGTTACAGTCACACGAAAGATGCGCCCTTATTCTCAAGGGCACACAATCACGCTCTGAACATCATTTCACCTCAAAATTGTGTTGCGAAAACCCGATGCGTCTGGAAGATTGACCAAATGGAGCATAAAGCTAGAGGAATACGACATCAAATTCGAACCATGCACTACAATTAAGGGACAAACAGTTGTTGATTTCCTCACCAAATATTCCTCCCCTCGCAAGGCATCTTTTCATAATAACACATTGCTTGCGACTGAACAGATGGAATGGATCATCCAAACGGATGGGGCTTTGACACCTCAAAATGTGGCGTGGGGATCCTCCTTAAGCTACCCACAGGAGACGAGGTTGGTCAAGCTATCTGTTTTAACATGCATGTAAGCAACAAAGCCACATAATATAAGGTAGTGATTTGCGGCATGAAGCTAACATTAATATGTGGGGCTCGATTCTTCGCATCCGTTCTGACTCACAGTTGGTCATCAATCAAGACAATGAAAATTATGATGCCAAAACAGATAGAATCCACAGATATTTGACAGTACTCAAGGAATATTAGTCCAAGCTTACAACAGTGGTATACGACCAGGTACCCTACCTGGAAAATTCTACCATCGACGTTTTGGAAAAAATCACAGCTTTATGAGAACATCCGCTTATCCATACACAACAATTTCCAACTACTGAAATTCTTAATAAGAGCGACACCATCTGCAAAATTGACAACACCAATGAATTGAGATAACCTTATCTGCTATATCTCCAATCTTGCATTCTGCTGACTGATAAGATGTCTGCTCGAGCATTACAACTATAGGCAACTAAAAAATATTGCACATTAGAAAATTTATCATACCAAAAAAGCGTAACGTGACCTCTGCTACATTTCCTTGATTAAGCAGATGCTACTCAAGTTCTGCAAAATCTACATGCTGGAGAAGCTAGCGCACATTATGGATACCGAAGCTTAATTTGACCCTTTCTTTTAGTAGGATATTAATGGCCAGAATTGGTCGCTGACACCGAAGGACTAGTCCAACAATTCCACAAATGTTAGCAATTCGCCAACACCGATCACCTTCCAAGTGAGCCGGAGGGAGCCACTGCTATTCCTTGTCGTTCGATAAATGGGGCATCGATATAGTAGGGCCATTGCACATGCAACTAGCAAGCACCAATTTGTTTATGGTCATAGTGGAATAATTAACAAAGTGGGTAGAAGCCAAAACTCTCTCTCTCACTCATGCCAAGGAAATATATGACTTTATTAATTACTAAATTGTAGCTCGAATTGGAATACTTCGCATTCTAATGACGAATAACGACCCTCAATTCCAAAATTCAGTAGCCACAATATTCTACAAACATTCTAGAATGAGTCAGCACTTCTCCACACCATATTACCTGCAAGAAAATAGAACGGTAGAGGTCACCAGCTGAACCATCCTGGAAGGAATTAAAAAGAGCTTGAGAGACCTAAAAGAAAATGGACAAACAAACTAACTGAGGTCTTATGGGCATATCAAAAAACCCTACAGACTACGACAGGTGACACTCCTTTCGCCCTCGTTCATGGCAGTGAGGCTATGGTACCAGCTGGAATTATTATTCCAAGTCATAGGGTCGCTAGCTATGATCAAGCACGTGTACGAGCATAACATTATCGAAGCCTGATGTGAGGTCGCTTTAATGCTCAAATCAATCCCCACAGCTTGCAAGTAAGGGATATGGTCACGAAGAAGATCTTTTAAGGATTGAACGATAAATAAACTGGCAAGTGAGGACAAAATTGGGAAGGGACCTACACCCTTATCTTCTAGGGACATAATAGAGCATATCGTCTCGCTGATGCAGAATGGAATACCTTAAATAGCCATTGGAATATAAATCATCTAAAGTTATATCGCCATGCATTGTAACTTTGAAGATGTGCTCTTTCCCCCCCCCCCCCTAATGGCGCGGGAGGGTTTTTTAATGAGCCTCATGTTTCCAATTATTACTTCAATAACATTTTACTTCATTCACCAATACGTGTATATGTTTTTTAAGTTTTTTTCATCCTTACAATTGTGAATGGGTCAATGACCACGACTATGGGCTATGTAAGGGGCCATACTGAGCCAAGACTGCTAAGTCTATAAATACAAACGAGATACGTTTATGGGATACGAAAAGGCCATACTGACCCTAATACTTTGTATATGGTATATTAAAAAAGCTGATTTATTATCAAGCCCTTCTTGGACCACGCAATGGGTAAAAAGACTGCACCGCCAACAAGTTGAGCATCAACAACTCAACCAACGTATCATGTTGTTGCTTGCCCATCACCGCCATGACAAACTCCATTACTTGTCTCTCTCTCTCAGATCATCTACCATAGCTGTCAGCCTCCTGTTTTCCAGCATCAGCTCAACAATACGCTCAGATTGCTCATCCACCCTTTATGCGTGTGCCATATTTTAGGTGTGCACACCTGCACTTTGGGACATCAAGACCTCATTCCTTATAATGAGCCCATTATTATTAGGTATCAGGGTGGTATTGCCCGTGGTAAACGCTTTACATTTTTCCTCACAAGAATCATGGACAGTCTTGAGAGAGGCTACTTCACAAGAAAGCCCATCATTTTCCAATGTTGCATTGTCATTTCGCGCTTTAGTTGATCCATAAAAATAGTTTTACCGAACCAGCTCAGTGATTAAGCCTTCCATCAACCTGAAGAACATTGCATCAAGCTTTCACTTCTCCATGACCTGGTAATCAGCACTTGGCATATGCTTGTAGGATATAACGACATAATTGTGTTGAATCTGCATTTACATCACCATCAATATCATGTTTTTGTTTATTTTTTAGAATATAGATTATAGCACAACATACCTCGATAGCAAGCCCCGAGTTCTTCTCTAATATCTCGCTCGTGGGCATACTATCATAAAAATATAACTCTCGACACCGCTTGAGCTACTCAAACTTCAACATTGAAAGACCCATCATCACAACAGTTCTAGAGGAGAGCTCTTCTACTGTTTTATTACCTTTCGTTGCCTCACTCTTTTTTTTTTTTGTAGGAATGAGGTCCGGTCTTACTAAATTTATAAAATAAAAACCTCCATACCTAAACATTGCACAAAAGGATAAGGAGGTCGTACGCCATAAGTTTTCACAAAATACTCCATCATTCGAGCTATCTCATCAGGGATATGTTTTCTTTGTTCTTCTCGTTCACCATTTTCCTATGCACAAATAGATTAACCCTCCACTCAAGCATCGTCTAACACTATTACCTCAGGGACCTTTCCTTTGTTCTGCTCTGTCTCAAAAACTAATTCTCGTAAACCCTTATTTTCTCGCACCTAAACTCCATCATTATCGATTCATCCACCAACTCTAACTTCCTTGTTCAGAGCGATACTACATTTAAAATCACATGAGGCTTTTTTTGAGAAGGGACTTCTTCTTCTTTTGTATCTTTGTCTTCTTCTCGAGAGCGTTAAGTATGCTCCTTAACAACTTCAACCCCCAATGAGGTAGCATTATATTCATGTTGGTTCACCTTACCAGCATACTGAATAGTTAGTAGTTCTATCTCCTTCTCATTCTGACCTTGGAAGGACGAAGAACCCTCCGTCTGCTTAGATTTTTGACTTTGAGACATAGCTAACCATATCCTCGTACTATTACAATCATAATACCTCTGCTCCATCAGTTCCCGTATCCGTTTTGTGGTAGCCACTTCTTCGCTATCATCCATTGTCACTATCGTGTCTTTTGCAATCACTAATTTCGGAAATAAGCAACAATCCGACTCTTAATTAATTTATTTGTGTAAACAACTAAGAAGGTTCCTCAAACTACGTAGAGTTGGCTAAATTTGATACCTTGATCAAGGGATTTACAACCTCTTCCGATAAAACTTCTTTGAACCATTCATAATGTTTCCCTTCACCTACACAACTATATATTAACATTAACATTCACACTTATTTATTCACATTCGTTCTCATTAGAGATTTAAGACAACACTTTCATGTTCCCAATTTCAGACACAAATACAAACGGATTCTTCTAATTATTATATGATGTAAGAATCTCAACTATTTTCTGATACAGAGTAAACGCAGAGAAGCCAATATAGGAAAACCCTAATTTTCTTTATCAAAATTCAGCCCCCTTACATAGTAAACAAAGTCTGTTTAAATAAGGATTTCAAATAAAAACCTTAATATGAAAATACCAAAAATGCCCGAAAGTAATAAAACTTCGAAATAAAATAGTAAACGAATCTGAATGCCCAAAAAACGCCATATGTCACAAGCATAGCTGGTGAGTTCAACTTGTGGCGTCGTTCCCTTCGAAATAAGGTGCTGTGGGTCAAAATTGGACACCAGGAGCTCCGAAACTCTCAATTCGCTGCATGCTTCGGGTGATCGCCTGTCTTCATAAATTTTAGCGCTAATCTGTCTGCATCATTTTCCTCACCCCACTCAGCTGAGTATAAAAAATGGCTACTTTGCTAGTTTTGCTACATCTACAACAATGAGTAAATCTGTAAGGCATACCAAAATTCCTAAAAGACAGGAGCTCAACACAACACTAAGCAAAACCCTCAATCCATTTGCTGCCAATTATGTGGAATATATTCTTATAAAGTTAAAAAATTCTCATATCAAATAGGGTAATGACAACCGTAAACCCCAATCAAATACAGTGCTATATAGGTATGTTTTATTTTCTTTTTCCTGATAAAGATGCTCCCCGACCACTGATACCCTTACCTGTACTTTGGGGTTAATCAAGAGAAATAACTTTCTCGGTCTTCATATTCTTATTCTTCAGCTTTAACCAACTTCTCCTTCTTCCTCCAACCTTTTTCGGGGCCATCACGATTACTAGATTGACTGCAATGAGCCAACATGACGTATAAGAGCAAAACAATCGTAGGGATAACTCAGACACAAGCACTACTACCACTAATGAAGGTTTTTATTCTCTACGGTGTAATAAATTTAGGGTTCCAACACAGACGACTGAGCCAAGAGGGTTTGAATACGATATTGCTATTGTAAAAGGGAATAATGAATTTTCAAGTATCCATATACTTTTTTACTGGAGAAGATGAATAATAACAATAGCGATGGATGTTATGTCTTGTGAAAAAGGTTTTTTAGTTTTGCCAAACTAAAGTGATTTCAATAAAAAAATATAAGACTTCACAAATTTTAGAAGGCTATTAAGATTTTAATCTAATCTCCACTACATGCGTGATGTGACAACAGTTGTCATTCGTAATTACTTTCTAACACATTTTCTCTAGAATCTAAGCGTCATTTACATATTAATGGCTCGCTTGTCAGAATCTTCATTACCTACGCACCGTCTAAATTTCACCATCTGTTACACTATTGATTGACAGATCAAATACTCCATCACTACATACATTATATCATGAAGTATGCATCATATATAATTAGTTCAACAATTCTAACATCTCTTCTACTTTGTTTACAATTTCACTAAATCTATTTTCTGTTCTCAACATATAATCGATGAACTAGGGAGGGTTCCTTGACAAGGAGGTTTACACCAATTAATAGACCAGATAATATCAAAGCGTATATGGACGGTAATAATGTATGAACAATACCAAACCGAGTTATTCTCGTATAAATATAAGGTAAATTAAAGTTGCGCACAAGTACAACAATAAATATCAAGTATTTGAGACCAACCCGACGGGTAATCGAATCTCTGTAAGCTAACCGATAGTCTGTCAGGAAGTAAGAGCACTCGTGACAACAATAAGAAAATAAATAAATATGCCGAAGCCATCTATAAAAGAAAGATTCGTTAGACGTCTCATCGAGCATAGACTATCAATGAGCATATAATAAACCGAGCCGGTTATCAAAGAACAGAAATAGAAGTTGAACAAGAGTTATCATCAAAGGTAAATGGCCAAGCCTTTACCGAGCAAGAGTGGAACTAAGCTAATGTCATGATAGAACGGTGCATAACGACAAAACTGGTCGAGGTTAGTTATTTTAACGGATAGTGAAGGAAACGGTTACAGTCAACGCTAGTTGACTAATCAACCCACAAAATGCATAAAGACTTGAGTAAAGTCCACAAATATAGGACCATTATCATAAATGTGGTCTACTTGCATAATTAGTGGAATCATGTATTGAATGATAAACTGTAACTGCTATGAGGTAGTATAAATAGGGAGACAATATACGAAAAATGTATCTTCTTTTCCTTGATCAATAAAATTTCTACTTGGCATTATCTTTGTTATATTTTCCCATAACATATAAGGTTATATTCAATAAATAGAATATGCCCTTTTAGATAAGATAAATAAAGATAACAGAGGGATAAGATGCAGGAAACATGATCAAAATTGTATAACGAAGAATTAAAATGAGACCATGAAGTGAAAAATGACGATTGTCATATTCAGAGATACGGTGAAGGTCATATACCGATAGATTATGACTAGTTTAAGATTCAAAGTTATGATTAGGGTTGCATTCAGGGTTATAACGATGGTGAAATTCAGAGTAATGACGAGAGTTGCATTCAAAGTTATGACTAGGGTTGCATTCACAGTTATGCGGAAAGTTGTATGAACAACTAAGATTAGTACGTGGAAAGTTTGTTATACGGTTATTACCATATATACATGTGTAATCATATAATTTTTTAAATTTTTTTGTTAAACGAGTATAACAAAATGACAGACCGGATACACGTGGGATTTAATGATTAGAAAAATATTTTTTATGTAAAGTTAATAAATAAAAACCAAAATTTTCATTTAGAAAATGATCGCTTAATTGAATAACAAAACATATTACATAGTTTTTTATTTTTTGTCTTGATTTTGTTCATCAATTTTGCTAAATTTTTGAAAAGAAATTTCTTTTAAAAAAATGTGGTTAATATTTTTCTTCTATGGTCAAACATGTAAATATGGACATTTTGGATTAAATCAAAATCAACCATTAATCAAAGATTGTTTGCGGACCTTATTATACCACACTTTATTATACCACACTTAGATAAAAGTAACTTGACCTTATATTTATCCGACAATTGAAGATGTGATTACTAAACTTTTGTAAAATCGAAAATATATGAAATAAAAATATATACGAACTTCAACAATTTACGTTTCATAATATGTTGAGTAAGAATATTTTTATTTAAAAAGAACAATTTATTTTACCTTTCTCGATGATGAGAATTGTTTGTATTATTCATGCTTTTTAGCACTTCTCTATCTTTTAGTAGTGAAGTTTATTGATCAGAATCAAAGTAACAAAATATAACTCCGCAATTGGTTTTTAGGCATCCAATTCCGGTTTGTAATATTTGTGAAGAATGAAAATGAAAGTAATTAAAAATTTGTTAGAAATAACAAACAAAAATAACAACTATTGTATTCCGGCTTTCTTGACGTTTATATTTACCTTCATTATCAACTTCAATTCCCGCTCTCCAACTAAAAGCTTTAATTACAAGAATCCCTCTATTATGGTAATCCTAGTTTTAACCCTAGTTTTTCTTTATGATTGTAATCTGCTTTTGCACAATATTCTGTATCGGGAAACGGGTTTTGTTTGGGTCTCAAGAAAATTCAGTAAAAAGAAAGTGGTATAGGGTAGAAGAACAATCAGAAATATGATGTTGTAATTTTAACGTGTTTGTATTTCATACCGAAAACAATAAAATTAACAAATGAAGTTCATTTTGCTTTGGTTTTAGGCTGACAAGAAGATGGATGATGTTTTTTGTTTGATTTGTGGCAAGAAACTTCTGCTTGAGGTTTATTATGTGTGAGTTCTAACTATAGATGTCAAGAAATCATATTCTATAGATGCCAAGGTTTACGAGTTTGATGATAAAATTCTGGGTTAATTTTAATATTGTAATTCTGATACTGTTCTTAATTTGCAATAGATCTTTGTTTTTCAGAGATGGCTTGGATTCGAAATGGATATCCCGTCTGTGCAATGAATGCAACACTGCAAGCCTTGTACCACAGGTTCCGAAGGAAAATTGTAGCTCTTCTGAAGACGGTATCATAGAATGTTTCCTTTTTCTTTGAAACTTTGGTATATGTTTGAAAGATGTGTTCTAACGTTAGTATTATTTCTACATGATACTTTGAAATACGAAGCCAAATTGAAAAAAAATGTAGATAATCTGATGCCTTTGAAGAACAATAAAGAGACTATGGTGCAGGCGAAGGGTTTACTAGACAGTCCTAAGAAAGAAACAATAGATTCGCAAGAAGAAGAAGAAACTATGGTGCAGGCCAAGGGTTTACTAGACAGTCCTAAGAAAGAAATAATAGATTCGCAAGAAGAAGAAGAAACTATGGTGCAGGCCAAGGGTTTACTAGACAGTCCTAAGAAAGAAACAATAGATTTGCAAGAAGAAGAAGAAACTATGGTACAGGCCAAGGGTTTACTAGACAGTCCTAAGAAAGACACAATAGATTCGCAAGAAGAAGAAGAAACTATGGTGCAGGCCAAGGGTTTACTAGACAGTCCTAAGAAAGAAACAATAGATTCGCAAGAAGAAGAAGAAACTATGGTGCAGGCCAAGGGTTTACTAGACAGTCCTAAGAAAGAAACAATAGACTCGCAAGAAGAAGAAGACCGAGGAACGTAAATTCATGGTTATGAATCTCTCTATCATTTTGGTTCACCGATTCTTGCTTTTAATTTTTTGTCGCATCATGGTTTAGATTTTACAAAATTAACAAGGAATAATGCACTGCATTGGTGTTACATGTTAATTCAATTTGATTGTTGTTTGTTTTGATTTTGTAACTATGAGCATGCTAACCACTTACACCGAATTTGGACACCCACCGATGTATTCTTTAAGCAACATACCTGTCTTTCTATACCTATTACAAACTCAAGGCCAATTCACATATCCGAAAACTTACACAAACTCTCCATAAAGTTTAATATAAGTTGTCAAGTACAAACCACACTTTGTTTATTCATTCTTAAACCTCTCTCAGTCCCAAATTGTTTGGGAAGATATAACTGTTACATTTGAGAATTTGAAATCTCATTAAATGAATATAGCAAAAAAAAAAATTAAACCCTTTTCACGTGGTGAATAAATGTAAACGAGATTACTCTTCAGTTTGCTTGCGATTGTCTTTTATTGTTTTGTTATTTTTCCGTTCTTTAGCAATTCTGTAGATAAATTTGAAAAAACGTGCAGAACCAGAACCAATTTAAAAAAGAAAATGAGTTGGTTTTTCAGACACCGTAGAAAGCGATAAATTTGCGTTTAGTGACTACGATGATAAAATTCCTAAACCCAGCCTTTTATATATAGCCTTTACAATGTGAAGCCAAACATTGTTAAACGCATCCTATTATAGTTCCTTGTGTCCGGAGATCATAACTCGATTAACTGAAAATTCAACTTATATCCATGATTTATAATTCACACTTAAGTGTTGAGATTTAGGCCATCTTCATTAGAGTGTTCAAATTCAACCCGGTTACCACATTTGAGTCCATCTTTTTCATTCATAGATCCAATTTAGTTAATTAAATACTTAACTCGATTACTTTTAATTTGGAGTATCTTAAGACAATAAGAATGGAAATTCATCACAATTCTGTCGTTATAGCTACCATATTATTCACCACCACAGTTAGATTTAAGTGTCTTAATGTTTTTACCAAGTTGTTTCTCAACCTCGGTCTTAAAAACTATAAAATTGTCCAGGGCCTCATGCTTTTTATGAAGAAGATACATGTAACCAAAACAAGAGTAGTCGTCGATGAATGATATAAAGTACCGCTGCTTGTTCCATGATTCATGTGGAAACGGTCCACAGGTGTCGGTATATATCAAATCTAGGATTTCACTTATCTATATGCCCCTAAATTTTTAACTTTGGTTTATTTCTGTTTGATCAATTCGACACATATACCAAATTTAGAGTAATCTAGAGGACCTAATAAATCTTCAACAATAAGCTTGTCTATCCTAACTTTGAATATGTGACCTAACCGCTTGTGCCACAGTTTTAATGACCTTTCTGATTTGGTAATTTTGTTTGGTGTACATTGTGTATTTATAGCAATGTTGTGATGATTAATCGTATTTAACAAATACAAATTATCCTCTCCAATCAAATTTATATTTCCAACAATCACATTATTTAGAGAGAGTGTAAAACAATTGTTTCTCATCAGATTAGAGTAACCTTGCAAGTTTAAAACTCGAAAAGAAACTGAATTCCTTTGAAAAGTAAGAACATATATTAAATTCTCTAAAAATAATACATGTCCAGTGGAACGTTTTAAAGAAAAATAAAAAATTTCTAAACATCACACAAGCTCGTATGTGTCGTGAAAATTGATCTTTTATCCTCACTTAGCATTAAACAAACACAAACATGAGTTTTTGTAGCCGAAGCAACTCACCTAGTATTTTTTCATAGAAACTATATTACTATCTAAAACGACCAATGATGTGGGAATAATTTTTGATGACGCGGAGGAAATAGAAGAAGAAGCAACGATAGATGAAACCCTAATTCAAGGGTAACATAATTAAACCTTAAGGGCAACAAAAACTAAAATTTTCAAAGATAAAAATATATTATTCCAAAAGCTTAATTAAATTTAAGTTATATGAGGCTTTATATAATAGCTTCTCAAAATCCTTAATTATAATACAAGGAAATAAAATAAATTTTTTAAAATAAAATAAAATCTTAATATAATTAGATTGGATTTAAATAACATAAGATATTTGAATACAATAAAATAAATTTAAAGAGGTTTTTGTTTGGACTTTCTCAGCTACATCTCTTTTGCTTAACATGTAAGTCTGAGGTTTCTCACAATCCTTCTTCTGGTGTTCTTTCTCCTTGCAGAGACCAACAATCGATTCCTCAGGCTTTCTTTATCTTAATTCAACCTTGTTGTAGAAGTAATCACCTTGGCCTCACGTGTTGTGCCTTTAAGTTTCTCTTCCTCCCGTGCAACGTGGGAAATAAACTAATTGATATTCCACTTTTCCCGCTTGCAGTTATAGGTGGATTGGAAATACTTAAACCGGTCTGACATCGAATAAAATGTGAACCACACTATGCATTCCTAAGAAAGGTCTAAACCGATTTCCTTTAACTTTTGGCCAATCATCGACATTTCCAAAATATGTTCCTGAATTTTACGTTTGCCAGTATAATTTTTGGTAGCTAGTTCGACGAGAAAATGCTGCATCTCTACCTTCTCATTTTTGGAAAATACTTTCTGACCTCTACGAGAAAGTCTGAGACAATGGTAGCACCAATGTTACTGGAATCCCCTGTAACAAGAGTGCAATGAACAACTTATTTGAATTCTTCAGCGTGTGGTCATAATCATGTACATACAAGAACATCATCATCTATCTTCCGTAATTGGAATTCCAAATAATCCAACATGGGTGGACGATTCCCCAAGAGAGTGTAACATGTGGACATTCTAATAAGAACAAACAACACATAAACCACATTTAACATCTTCATATATAACTGAAAACATATGCATGAACATAACAAATACATATGAAACATAAAGTTCCCTAATAATAGATATCAGAGGAAAAATCGTACTAACATGTAATTTTCTGAGTTTGAGAAAAATAACATTGATCATTATTTTAATTTCATAAGTATCAATGAGACCTTCCGAAGTGCCGATATAATTTAGTTAAATTAAAATAACCCTAAGTATGAATTTCTCATTTCACATAAAATAATAAAAATATATATTAAGGATCCATTTAATTTATCCTAAGTACCGTTGAAACCTTTCAGAGGGCCGATTGCATCTACTTAAAATTAAAATCAATACAAAGACCATCTTCAGTGATTTTCTCATGTTCATGATTAATTTAAACCCAAACGTGAACCTTCCAGAGTGCTAATAATATTTGAATTTAAATTAATCTCTGAACCTTCGAACCACATGGTCCATAAGAAAATTAATTTTAACATTCTGGAGGACCGATTAAATTAATTCCTTAGTGTCACATGTTAAGGGAAATAAAAAAATGAACTGCCAAGTAGTAAATCGTATTATCAAAGAAGAGAGAAGTTACATCGATCACGGTCATTACTCCACTCTTTGACTTTACTAAATGCATGTTTTAACTACATTTACATAATGAGGCCTAATTTAACGGCCATTAGACTAATGGTTTGACCAATTATGCTAACATAGCTCTAAACATCTATTCTGATAATCGCTTACTATGCAAGGTGATTGTTCATCTTCACGTGCTCGGTTTGCTTTACTTGCTTAATATCCTGAGCACCTTCGTGGTCCATCTTTTCTCCTCTAGATAATAAGCTTCGTGTATTTTATCTATGCAAGAGACCGAGCTCTTCTCCAATCGTTTCCCTTATGATCAGTGCGCTTTCTGTTCAAGATTCCTTTTATCTGTTCGTCGAAGTCTATCGAATGAGTGGTTCGACTCTGTCCATACTTCCTTTCTACTTCCCAACCAGCTCGGCCTATAACCTGTTTTGCTCGGCTTCTTGTTCAGTTGTTTATGTTTATTCTCATCGTGTGGTGATTATCCCCTCAACATCACCTACACGACTACAAAACCTTAGTCATGTATCATTATTTAATCATTCAAGCATATACAATTTAATTCACAAATAAACATACAAAAATTAGCATGCCAAACACATCTTTAAAAAAAATTAACTTAGATTTATTTAAATTAATAACACAATTAAATATTTCAGAAATATTTTTTCCCCCAACCTACTGCAGATTCTGGTCGTCCACCCAGCCTGCATTAGCAAAGCTGCATCTGCAGTAAGTTCTCCAAGTCCTACGGGTGTGCCCAGCTTGCAGCAACGCTGCCACACCTGCATCAGTTGCTGCTGGAAGTCCATGGCGTGCACCAAACCTAGAACAACACTGCTATAAATGGCAGCAGTATTGCACGTACTATGCGTGCCCAAACCGCAGCAGTTGCTGCTGCAAGTACTGCACATTGCCCAACCCGCAACAACACTATTTTTAATAGGTTTATGTGCAGCCAATAGCCTCCCACTACTATCATCACGATAACATCGGGTTTGTGAATCCTCACAGGTCACGTCGTTCACCAAAGCGTCCACAATTCCTTGGTCATGATGAACTCCATTGGATAAAATTCTTTCAATGTTAACATTACGAGTTAAGGTGGCAATGATCAACTACCCTAATAGTTTTGATTTTATTCGCTATATTAGAGTTAATTTGATGCTAATTTTAGGAGACGTATTTCTTGATATCAATCAGCCCTAATTTAATCGAAACAACATCAAACTATTAAAAATACAATTTATTGATATTAAACATGGAAAAACAGATAAATAATCTTTTCAATACGAATAAATCACATATACATGATTTTTATACAACCTTTAAATCCATTCCCTAACCATCTCAATCAACACATAATCCCAATGACATGGATTTTTATAGCAAAGAAAAACATGGATTGGTATATACAAACATACATGTCTATTATTCAATCGAATCAAAAATGGGTTAACCTAGATTTGAGACCAATTGTTATATTTGATTTGAAATCTGATCAAACGAATATAACAAAACACGGAAAACAAATAAACCCTTTTAATAGATTCACTCAATGAATAAACAAAAAAAGATTACTCACAGGTTCGTCTACAACTATCCATCTTTTGTTTTGCTCCATTTCATTTATTAACAATTATGTAGATGAACTTGAAAAAACTTGCATAACCAACTTAGAAAAAAAACTTGGTCTTCCAGATACTATAGGAAGTGACAAATTTGTGTTTAGGGTTTAGGATGATGAAATTCATAAACCTAGCCCTTTATTTATAGCATTTACAATGTGAAGTCCAACATTGTAAAGCTCGTCATGCTATACTTCATTGTGCTCAGGGAACATAACCCGATAAATAAAAAAATTAATTTATATCCCTGATTTATTAATTCAAGCTTAAGTGTTGAGATTTGGGCCCTCTTCATCACAGTGTCCAAATTCAAACCAATGACCACACTTGAGCCCATAACGTTTTTTCACCCACACGTCACATTTGATTAATTAAATAATTAACTCGATTACTTTAAATATTGATTTCTTTAAGATAATAACCGAATATTGTTATTTAGCATGTCAGTCCAAATTATTTTCGATCCATAAATATATAAAATAAATATATTCCAACAATAACAACGTCCATACGAAATAAATAATACATCACTTCTATTATTTTGGTCCATTATTCACTTACAAATATAATTATAATATGATAGTTAATATATAGTGGTAGTAGGAATATAGCGTTAATAGTCGTCGAATTGGCGGCTCAGTTTCTCGAATCAAACTGTGAGTATCATCCTCCACGCAGAAATCAGACTATCCAACTCTATCTTCTATATACATTTTTTTAGAGAGAGAAAGTGGAGTTTAGAAAATAATGCTTTAAGTAATGAAAATAATAACAACCATGAAATCACAAAATATTTAAAGAAGTAAAAAAAACTTGGTGTATATATGTACGTCAAAATGTATGTATCAGGATAAATGAGACAAAAAAGCAAAGATCCCGGTGCAATATCACCTCGGAGTAAAAATCATCTACATATCATAACACTCCATAGGCTCGACACCCATAAATGGAGTGGAGGAGTTATCGATATGACATAAATGAATTTAAGGTGAGTTAACCAAATCCAAATCCACCAAGTTGGATCCATGAATACAACATGACCAAACACCGCCTGGGTTTAAGTGGCCATCTAGTCACTTAGTGCCATAATTGGCCAAGTATTTCCAAATGGACTTAAACGTCCACCACATCTGCCCAAGCTAGGCTAGCTATCATTTGGCAACTCTCAAGTCGCTTAAGTCCAAAGCTGATTAAGCTAGGACATCTGGCTTTAAGAGACCATGTGGTATCTTAAGGCCAAGGACGGTGTAACATGGCCAGTTGGTCTTGACGGAGGCATAAATATTTAAAGAGAAACTCGAAGAAAAAAATTATTTGACTGATATTTATTTATTTTTATATAATTAAAATGTTATTATTTTATTCTATTTATTCATTCTTAATAGGTTACGGATCTTGAGATTAGGTAAATAAAATTTCACCCACACACTTGGTTCAGCCCACTAAACCCAGTAGAATAATTCAGCTTATGAAAAGCCTTTTGAAAACATTTTTGAGGGGGTGAAGCACTTCTAAATTCATATTTGCTCTCTATATATTTACTTCAACAAATTATTTATCTCTCTATTGACTACCAAAACTTAATTACTATTGAACACATTACCAGATATCCCTTCAGATAAAATTTATCCATATCAAATTGGGGACCATAGATGGAGTTACAGAGGTGCTCAGATAAAAAACTCCAAAACCTAACGTACGAAAATTCGACTTTGGAACCCTGTCAAGCATGAATATTGAGATACAAATAAATCAGGCTCTAGAGAATGAGAGAGTTGAGATAAAGAATAATCTCCCCAGCTACCTCATATGAATGATGAAAACAAAGAAAGACTTCTCATCTTAAAGGAGCACATCAATTACGAGGAGAAGTTGAGGCACTGAGGTCCCAAAATAAAGCTGAGTTGGACATTATAGGTAAGGGTAACCAAAAATTCCAAATTCTGATGGACAAGAGGGTTATCCTCAACATAGTCCAAAGAAACATCAATGGAACCAGTTTTATTGTTATATCAAGCTTAAAAAAGGGAACGTATAACTAGGGATTGTTCTAGTTCTTTGAAATATTGTAAAGATTCAACTTCTAAATATGATGTATCTTCGTTTTCTTTGAGTAGTGATCATTATCATAAAAAGATAACAACTTATTGTGAGAAGCGTCAGTCAAAAAATATTATAATATACATCACAAATAAAGCAACTAAAAATCTTCGGTTAAAAGAAAACACCGAAAGAATAAAGGAAACAAAGCGCATCAGGAAAAAATAAAGGGTATAGGATATCACGACATAGACCATCTAGTGAGTGACCAATTTTATATTCCATCTAAACCGAGTATATATGTCATGTCTAATGAAGACCATCACTTCAGTCAAAGGCATAATTGGATGTAGTTAGCCTTATCTACAAATATTTTTCCTGCCATTTACCGTTCTAAAAATCAATGGGAGCAAAGATCCAGATAACCACCTCTAATAATTCAAGAATTTCATGAGGACGACAAGTTGTTGTGTAAGTAGTTTTCCCAAAACTTCAAGGATAATGCCTTAAAGTGGTAATGGTCGATCAAGAACTTTGACATGTTTTGGATGGCTTTCATGAGAGAGATCCTGGGAAGCAAAGATCTTAAATTAAAAAAAGATACCATAATCAATTGTGAATATTTTTCTTATGAAATCTCGAAAAAACATACAAAACGTTTTGTGGAAACTGATATGTAAGGCTTCTTTGAACAAATAGTTAGAGCTATTTTACGCAAATACTCCTAGCTGGAGAGTTAGCTGATATTGTGACTCGAAAAGATTTAACTTAGAGAGATATGTTATTACAAGTTGAAAAAATTATTCTCATTGAAGAAACGAAAAGATTAAAACTGCACAGTCACTCCATGATTAGTTCTTCTGCCTTTAAAAACACAGGACCAACAGTTTTCATCTGAAGGGTTCCAGACTGAGCTCCCATCGGCCTAATCATTTTGTAGAGTTAACAAAAATGATGCAACCATTTATGACAAATCAAACAATTTTGTACAGTTTCGAAGGCCATCACCCATTCAAACTCTGAGTGAAAATTTGAATACTCGTTTATGTAGATATCATAAGGATATGGGGTATGATACCAAATATTACATTTCTTTAATGCAAGAAATCCAAACTTTAATAGAGAAATAGAAAACTAACCACTTTTGTGAAAGTAAAAGTGGAAAATATCATTACCACTAATCCAGATAATATGTTGTTTGAACAGAAGCCATATAAGTGGAACCTAAACAAAAAAATATTATGGTAATTACTGAACAATATAATGAGTTTGATGAGGATTCAAATTATTTCGATCCTAATTTAGATCGCGGCCAAATTATGATGATATGTGAAAACAAAGGAGAAGTCTCCCAATTGTGTATGTTATTTATTAATTGACCATTTTCAAGGGGATACCCTAATTGCACTGTCAAGTTGTTCTCAGAATAGGCATGTAGTCACCTTGACTACCCAGTTAGAAGGAAATATGACCATCTATATTATAATACGATGTTGTTTATTGTATTTGATAAGGATGATTTAAAAGATGTTACTCAGCCACAGAAGAATTTTGTGGTGTTTGGGACTACAATTGATGAAATTGAAATCCAAATGATTTTTATTTACACATGTAACTCAACTAATATTGTGTTTCTATGCACTTATAAGAACATGAAAAACCACTTGTCATTCTCCAGTGAAATAGAACCATAGTGGGATTGACAAAGAGCTATGCTCGTTTGGTTGGAAAATTTGAAGGTCAAACTGTCCTAGAAAGAGGACCATTTAAAAAGATAGTGAGAGTAATTTTTGTGATGGTTGCTAGTTCAACTCCTTAAAACGCTATCTTTGGTAAATACTGATTATCAAGGATTCATGTTGATACATCAAAAGTTCACCAATGCTTGAAATACACAATTAGAGGTAAGGTTGGGTAATTGGAAATAGCCAAAAAGTGGCTAGAGAATGTTATGTCATTGTTATGCCCCCAAAAGTATTTGAGAATGTGATAGCCAAGAAGGAATATAAATTACTAGAATCCTCCCCAGATTCAAGAGAAATAGATGATCCAAGGATACTCCTAGTGTGGTTATTCCAGTCAAAGATGTCAGGTTACACACATTTTTACGGATAGAAATGTGTAAGGATTGGAGCAAAATTATCAACTGTAGTAAAGGAAACGTTTTTATCATTCTTATCTAAACATTTATATATATTTTCATTGTGTATTAGGGATGTAACAGGTTTACGTCCAAGCATCAATTTCATAAGCTAACTGTAAGACCCAACGTGGGCCCATTATACATAGACAATATCCGATTTCTATATAAAATATGAAGTCATTGTTAAAGAGGTAGATCGACTGACAAACGTTAGGCATATTCGAGAATTTCAGTACCCCTTATGGACTGCTAATCTAGTGTTTGTGAAAAATAAAAATGGAAAATGGATTATGTGTATTGATTTCACAGTCTAAATAGAGCATGTTCGAACGATCTGTTCCACATCCCCAGATAGATCAGTTAATAGATTCTAGTCCAAGAAAAAAAAATACTATCGTTCATGGATGCATTCACTATGTATAGTCATAAACATATGGATCCCAGAAATCAAGAACACACTACGTTTATCACAAATAGGGGTCTACATTGTTATGAGGGTATGCCTTTCAGTTTGAAGAATAGTATGGCTACTTACCAGTGTCTACTGTATAACGCTTTCGCTAGTCATATTGAAAGAAATATTAAGGTTTAAAATGATGATACACTAATAAAGATTTGAAGGGATGAGGATCAGTTGCCTGATCTTAAAGAAACCTTCTTCAATATGAAAACTATTAACTTGAAGTTAAATCTGGAGAAGTGCATGTTCGGAGTACGATTCAGAACGTTTTGGGATATATTATAAGTGAAAATGGGATTTAAACAGACCCAATGTAACTGAGTGCATTACTTACTATGGACCTTCCCATATCCATTGAAGAGGTTCAAATACTGATCGGAAGATTGGCTGCGTTGAACATATTTATATCTAGATCATCTGACAAGTCTGCACCTTTTTTCGAAGTCTTAAGGAATGTTAATGAGTTTAACTGATTTCCAAATTTTGTTGAGGCATTTTTTAAAATCAAAGAACACTTGTCTTCACCAATAATATTAACGAAGCGAGTGATGGGTGAAAGGTTCTACATTTAATTAGTAGTATCCAGCTACGCGGTAAGTTCAGTTTTGGTTTGGGAAGTTGATGGTTACCCTTGCCTCGTTTACTATGTAAGCAAGAGTCTGTTGGATGCTGAAGAAAAGGTATTTGAAATTGGAAAAGTTAGTTTTAGCCCTTTTGATAGTACCCAGAAAAATAAGGCCCCACTCTCAAGCACATTCTATTTTCAAGCACATTCTTATCCTTCGTTAGATATATTTTAGTTTTGGGATCCCTAGAAGCATTACAATGAATAATGACACTAAGTTTGAAAATAGAGAGATGGAAATCTTCTATGATTTACGAAGAATTCAACATGTTTTTATTCTCAAGCCAATGGACAAGTAGTGGCCAAATTATTTACAATAATTATTATGGGCTTATCGTAGTACTCCATGAATTCCCACTCAAGAATCTTCTTAACCCTTTTTATGATATGCATGCAGTAACACCTAGTAAATCTATTCTCTTATCTTCCCAAATTAAAGGGTATTCCGAAGAAGATAATGATACAACTATAAGAGTTGAATTAGATTTGATTGAGGAAAAAGAATTAGAGCTCATATAATGGTTGTTTATTATCAAACTTTGATAAGAAGGAAATATGCATCTAGAATTCAAAAAAGGGAATTCAAAGTATGAGACAAAGTGATGAAAAACGTTTGCTTGCATACCAAACACAAAAGGTTAGGAAAGCTAGCACCGAATTGGGAAGGTCCATATACGGTAAATGAAGAAGTCAAGCCTCGAACTTATCGCCTGCCAGGTAAATAGGGTTACTTTATGAGACATTCGTGGAACATCTAACACTTAAGACTTTACCTTGAAGAATTGTATAAAAAAATTATTTTGTTTTTCGTTTATGTAAATATTTAGGGACAAACTCTTTCCTACCGTGGTTCCTCAGGGAGGTTTTAATGAGGTGTCCAAACTACTTACAATATATTGTATTTGCCTTAAATTATTCTTATTTTATTATTATACTCTATATATCTTTATGGTCATGTTTACCTTCGATGGATTGCTTTCGAATGGTTGGATTAAATAATTTGTTTACCTTCGAATGGTTGGATCAAATAATTTGTTTACCTTAGAATTGATTACCTTCAAATGGTTGGATTAAATAAATTTTTTTACCTTCGAATGGATTTCCTTTGAATGACGGGATTATATAATTTGTTTAAATTCAAATGGATTGCCTTCACATGGTTGGATTAAATAATTGTTTTACCTTCAAATGGATAACCTTGGAATGGTTAGAGTGATTGAATTTCATACCTTCGAATGGATTATCTTTGAATGGTTAAAGTAATTGATTGGTATACCTTCAATTGGATTGTCTTTGAATGGTTAGAATAATTGATTTGAATACCTTTAAATGGATTACCTTCGAGTGGTTAAAGTAATTGATTTGTATACCTTCGAATGGTTACACTAGTTAGTTATGTAACTTGAAATGGTTAGAATAATTAATTTGTGAACTTTAGAATGGTTTACCTTCGAATAAATGGAGTATTTCATTTATATTCCTTTGAATAGAATAAGAAGTTTGAAGAAATAAAGTAATACCGACCAATTTATGAGCATAAGGTTATAAACATCCCTTGAATATACCAAGGACTTGCTAAAGTGTGAACGAAATAAAACAAAATTCCTTACACATACTAAAGACTTACGCACAATAACAATATACAGATTCACTTTGCTATGGGCTCATCCTCATTGGTATTTTCTTATTTTGAACTCCCACATTCTGAGTTCCTCCTATCACTCTCTTCAGAACTATCACTATAGGAGTCTTGGATATGCCTAGCTGATTAGCTATGGGCATATCATTAGGCCACAATTCATGTGAAACCAGCTCCCACAAAGATAAGAGATTTAGCTTGGAAAATGCTTTATGAAAATATAACAACATGTCAGACTTAATTGAAACGTCTCGCTTAGATAGAGACTTCAAGGTACGATAAGCATATATATTCAATGCATATTATTTTCTTTAACATCTTGAGCTTTGATAGTGGTTAGCTTATTTACATAATTCTTAACAAGGGATTCTTGCTCCTTTAGCTTATTCGACAAAATCTCTATAACAGCTTTGTCATTGATTTATTGATCTTTTGGTTTCCAAATCTCCCCATAACTAGATGATTGTAACCCTTTGTAAGTATATTTTAGCTTTGTCAAATCATCTTTGACCAATTTGGCATCCTTTGCTAAACGATAAACACGAGTTTTTTCCTATTCGAAAGACTGTTTGGGATTTTTGCTATCTTCTTCAAGTGATGCAATGGTATCTTTATGTGCTCTAACCTCTCTCACCAACTCAGCAATAGACTTTACAAAGCCCAACATCGTGCATTCCAACATATCTTGTTCCTTTATCAACTCAAAGGGCACGTCGTCAGAGAGAACATTAGGGACGTTAAATTGGTTTTGGGGAAGTCTTTCTCCAAAGCTTCAAAATTAATCCCATCTACATGCCCTGTCATATTATCATTGTCATATGCTTCCACTTCTATTTTTGGGAGGAATAGAGAAGTTGGGTCGGATGCTGGAAGTGCTAGGGTGACAATAGATGGGAACAGAATGGGGATAATCTTCGAACTGGTGGTTGTTTTCTTCTTTTTCCTCTCTATTTTCTCACTGTTATGCTTGCTTATCTTGTGCGTTTTTTTATTCTTCAAGATAGGAAGGTCTACGAATGTATTACGCTCTTCGACTTTAGTATCGAGTGTAGCTAAAAAATATTCATTAACTGTGGGTGGTCGAGATACATTAGGTTTCTTTACAGTTTCAACACCACCAATATTCTTCTTAGAGCCTTGCTTGTCACTATTACCCTTTTTAGCTTGATGGTTGGGGGCTCTTTTCCTTGTTGGAAAAAATACTTTATCATCTTCAACCTAAATCCTTTTATATATCATTGTCGCTCGAGGAATCTGAACCAATTTATTCAGAGTAAAGCGATAATGAAAGGCATTGGACTAATTTTCATTGGCCCATTGATGCAAATTTTTAAAATTAATCTAAGCCTCATCCAGATCATGTAGATAATATTTCAGCATTGCTGTAAAATAACCAGATATGTTACAAATAATAAAAGATATTAATATAAGTTTGAAAGACTACTTGTGTTCTTCCAAAACCTGGTGAGCCGACTCAGGTTACCCTTTGAGGTGATTTTCATCTCATTCTCCCATCAACCTCTAACAAAGATAAACTGCATCTTCTACATCTTTCAGCTTCCTACAGTTCATCCACAACATTTTACTCATCAACTATGTTCTACAGTAAAAAATAGATTAGAGAGTTTCAACATAACCTCGTCATGGCAGCGAATTGTTCCATTCACATTTGAATTTTTGGTTACCTGGATGCCATGCTACATAAAATCAGTGTAAACCAACCATTCAGACTAGTCTACCTTGGGTATAGTCCAACGAAATTGAATTAATTAACGCTTCTTGTGTCCAAAGGAAACCATAGACCCTAGTTCAACACATTTGAATACACAACTAATTTCATTGGACCATAATTCATCAGTGTTTCGCCTTGAGTGGGTAACTGAACCTTCACCTCTTCCGAGAATCTCCACTTCTCACGTATGGCATTCAACTCACTATACTAATAATAATTATAAGAGATTCTACTGAGGGCCAAAAGATACTTAGAGCCATTGCATCAGTCTCAAAATCAGCATTATGGTGCTAAGTCATACGCTCCTTATGGATTTCAGCAGCAAGCTCAGCAACATCAACCTCAACAGTATGCCCCAAGATAACCTCGAAATCAACATCCTGGCCCTCCTCAACATTCTGTGAAAGACTCTGAATTCGAAGAGATGAAGTTAAT
Source organism: Limnanthes douglasii subsp. nivea (assembly GCA_036936605.1). Classification (NCBI taxonomy): domain Eukaryota; kingdom Viridiplantae; phylum Streptophyta; class Magnoliopsida; order Brassicales; family Limnanthaceae; genus Limnanthes; species Limnanthes douglasii. The sequence continues at coordinate 25,483,346 of JAUPFV010000002.1, forward strand.
GATTAGAAGTCTGATGGTATCCTTCAAGACCTTAGAAAATAAGATTGGGCAGATGGCCAGTAACATGATCAGTAGACCTCAAAGAGTTTTTCCTAGCGACACGGAGCACAATCTGGTAAACTGGATGGCAAAGAGCAATGTCAAGCTATCACCTTAAGATTAGGAAATGTTGTCGAGAACCCCACAGTTGAACAAGAGGCTGATTCTTCTCAAAATCAGCCCATTCTAAAGAATATTGCTCAAAATCAGCCTTCATCTGAGTTTAATTCTGATCAAAATCAGCCACCTAAAAAACCATCTCAGTTAGTTGTTGAGCCTACGATCTACCCTCCTCCACCTTATACGCAAAGGTTGCAGAGTCAGAAGCTAGATACTCAGTTTGGGAGATTTCTAGAGGTATTCAAGAAGCTACACATCAATATACCCTTTGCTGAAGCATTAGATCAAATGCCAAGTTATGCCAAGTTCATGAAGGGAATTATTTCAAAATAGCTAAAGCTTGGTAATTCTGAGACGGTGGCTCTCACTGAGGAATGTAGTGCAATCTTACAACAAAATTTGTCTCAATTTATCTTTCAGCAAATGTCTGTGTGACTTGGGAGCGAGCATCAATCTGAGGCCCCTATCTGTATTTGAGAAACATGGGCTTCCTGAGCCAAAACCGACTAACATCTCTTTGCAACTGGCTGATCGCTTTATCACATATCCTCGTGGTATCGTAAAAGATGTCTTAGTAAAAGTAGATAAGCTCATATTTCCAGCTGACTTCGTTATCTTGGATTTCGAAAAGGATAAAAATATCCCCATAATAATGGGAAGGCCATTCTTGGCCATATGAAATTTTTTGATTGATGTCCAAAAAGGGGAGCTCACTATGCGAGTGCAAGATCAGAATGTCACTTTCAATATTTTCAAGGCTATGCAATCTCCAACAGAGGATGAAGAATGTTCCAGGTTGGATATGATCGATTTTTTGCGCAATAGTGAGTTGGATCAGTTTGCGAGTTCAGATGTTTTAGGCAGAGTTCTACATGGTAAATCTGACGTCAAAGATAAAGAAATATCTGAATATGTTCAACTACTATAGGCACCCCCATATCAGAAGAGGCTCAATATTCCACACGAGTCGCTTGGAGTGGGTGATCGTAAGAATTCTCAAGAAAGGCTTAAACCTTCTCTAGAAGAAGCTCCTAAACTTGAACTCAAACCACTACCAGATCATCTCAAGTATGCTGATTTAGGAGCGTCATCTACATTACCTATTATTATTTCATCTAAACTTTTAGGTACTGAGGAAGAAAAGTTATTGAGAGTTCTGAGGAAGTTCAAATCAGCCATTGGTTGGACCATAGCAGATATCAAGGGAATCAGTCCCTTTTACTGCATGCACAAGATTCTGCTCGAAGAAGGAAGCAAACCATCTATTGAGCATCAAAGGAGGCTAAATCCTATCATGAAAGATGTGGTGAAGAAAGAAATTCTGAAATAGCTAGATGCACGCATTATCAACCCTATCTCAGACAGTCCGTGGGTAAGCCCGGTGCAATGTGTACCAAAGAAGGGAGGAATGACAGTAATAACAAATGAAAAGAATAAACTCATCCCCACTCGGACAGTCACTGGATGAAGAATTTGTATGGATTATCGTAAATTGAATAATGCCACTAGAAACGATCACTTCCCCTTGTCATTCATTTATCAGATGTTGGATAGGTTGGCGGGCCAGGAGTATTACTGTATGCTCGATTGATATTACCCCAACTACTTTAATTAATGAGGGTGATCATAATTTACTACTAGTAGGCAGCTTAATTATTTCTACTGTACACACTAAACACAAAATATCACAAAATTACCAAAACACTTTTTAAACACTTTACCAGATTACCTTCAGGCAGAAATAAACCACATCATATACAAGGCTAGGACCGATTCGTAAAAAAGGCAAACCTTTTGTTCAGATAAATTCGACGTCATCGCCAAAGAAGTAAATATTTGTCAAGTTATGGCCATACGAGAAGCAAAGTATCTAACATGTTTTTGAATCCGCGTTAGTAAAAAAGAAAAACTGGGAATTGAGAACGTGTGCCAAATTCATCGATCTTAACCCATAATTCCATAAGAATTTTTCCCCTAGCCTCGTATTGATAAGCTCGTAGACACGACCTCATGTATCGGGCTACTCTCCTTCATGGATGAAAATTCAAGGTACAATCAAATAATGATGCACCCATATGACGAAGAGCATATCGCCTTCCAAACATAATAAGATTCATAGTGCTATAAAAGTATGATTTTGGATTTAAAATATGCAGGTTTAACCTATTAAAGACTCATAAACTAGATTTTTGACAAACAACTACGAATAAACATGAAGCCCTACATTGATGACATGGTCATCAATGTCGATATTGAGGATATGCATCTCAATGTTATGTTCAATATGTTTACGAACCAATTCAACATCAAGATCAAGCCTTTGAAATTCTCATTGGGTGTTTGAAGTGACAAGTTTCTAAGATATATCGTCAATATGAATCGAATCAAGGTCGATCCCGAGTAGCTTATTACATTACTCAACATGGATTCACTGTGACACATCAAGGTGGTTCAATGACTGACAGGTCGTCTAACGGGCCTTATCACTATTTATCTCCCGAGAATTTGAAAAAAGCTATCATTTCTTTGAGGTACTCAAGAAAGCATAGAAATTTAACTCGAACAACGAATGTGACAGAGATTTTAATTCCATCAAAATATTCATGACTTCATCAGAAATATTATCGGCTCTAATACGAGGTGAATCTTCGTACTCATATTTATTCATTTTTGAATATGTCGTCAACGTTGTTTTGGTCAGACAACAAGAAGTAACATATTGACAATCTATTATTTTAACAAAAACAACGAATATATACGATACTTGAACCTCAAAAAGTTAGCATTAGCACTTGTGGTAGCAACAAAAAAAATATAGCCTTACTTTTAAATTCATACGATCATCTTTTGTACTTCATTTCTGATGACTTACGCATTAGTCTGCCAAGCTAAGTGAGTGCAAGTTCCTGTATGAGCCTTATAGAACAATTATATATAGTTTTATTTGGTAGAGGAGCACTCACAAAAACACCATTGGGCTCTTTCTCATGCGGTGTGCTTAATGTTTGATATACTAGACGAGCCCATATGCTTACATGCGTCCTGCTTGGATAGGCTCGGTTAAATAATAGCAAGCTCGTCCAAATTCTACCCAATCGCTCGCTACCCAACCGAGGGGAACTGTGCTTCTTTATTACCGATCACCACCCAGTCATTAACAACCACACATTTCCTTTTATCTTCTCGAAGTGCTTTCGCTGCAGGACTATTATCGTCACCTGGGACCACCACTTTGTTTGACATAGTGCAAATCTCGTTGGTAGAAGTAGCGTGCGTACCAGTCTTTACCTCTTAATCCTTAAGCCAAGGGTCATTTTCTCTGGAAAACCAGCTATCCGTTTTTGCCATTACGAGCTCACCTTTAGAACTTACCTTCCGCATTGGCGTAGACAATTTATCTATATGTATCTCGTCATCTTTTGGAAGAGGCCCCTTGTTGCGAACTTCTAAACTTTTTTTCTACGCTACTACGATTATATTTACCTTCACCATGAAGATCACATCCGCGTTTCTAGCTGGTCTCCAAACAATGAGACCTCGCAGCCTATTGGCAGATTGTTTTATTTCCCCATTGGGACACCATCATATTTCAACACGCTTCATTTATTCCTTAGTGACACTTCACGCATCCTTGCATCCTGTTGTTAGATTACCATATTTTTCGAGGGTCGTTTCTTTTTCTCGGCTTTCTTATGAAGGGGCTTCTTCACCTTATTTGGGAGATATGTTTTATGGGACACTGAGTCTGATCCTGGTATAATCTTTGTCGTGGAATCATTTTCATATTTGTTACCTCTACCATTACAGCTAAAGTTACCTTACTAAGTTTTCCCATCACGAGTTATGGAATATGCCACAAACCAAGAGGAAGATAATCTACGTCGGTGAATAATTAATGAAAGTAAAAAAAACCATACAGAGAACGCTGCAGCAGATACTGCCATTATGGGATTTGGCACGTCACCTTCGTACACCCTGTTGAAAAGTATTTGATATTTCTCGATATCTACAAAACAACATAATGCGTAAGAATTCGTCCATGACATCAAAATTATAGTAAATGAGTCAACTCAAAAACCTATCCTACATGAACTCATCCATCTCAGCTCAAAATATTCATGCACGAGTGCACTCGAATACTTCCATTTTTGGACACAAATATAAACAAGGTTTTTTAGTTATTATCCAAAGTGAGAACGTTAACAATTTTATTCCCACCCCCAATTGACACATGGTAAAAAGATGAGTTAGATAGTTTAGTTGTTGGGTTTATTAATCTAAACTTATTTATTCCGTTAGGGTTATTTATTTGATATTTGAAAATAGTTATTTGCTTTGATTTGGTCTTCCACGTAGTGAAGCGTTACGGGAGTTATCAACATTAAGTGCTGAAGCGTTACGGGAGTTATCAACATTAAGTGCTAAAGCGTTACGGGAGTTATCAACATTAAGTGCTGAAGCGTTACGGGAGTTATCAACATTAAGTGCCAAAGCGTTACGGGAGTTACCAACATTAAGTGCTATTTTTTAGTAACTGCCTTGTATGTGTTTTACTATTTAATCTTGTACTGCATTCATCGATTTACACCAGAACGTTTTAAACTCTCTTGAGTGAAAGAAAAAATATTTTCTCTTCTAGTGTGAGTTGTGAGAGTGTTCTTGTAATATTTTTTTTTTCAATTTTATCAAAGTTGTTTGTTTGTTTTTAAAAGAGTGTTGTTTTATTATTTTTCCGCCAACAAAGTGGTATCAGAGCCACAAGCTCTTTCCGAAATTTTGTTTTTAAATATTCAACATTTTGAAAAATATGGCGAATGGTGTATCATCCTTCCAAGTTCCAACACTCAACAACAACAACTACGATAATTGGAGTATCAAGATGAAAGCTCTCCTTGGAGCACATGATGTATGGGATGCCGTAGAAAAAGGGTTTGACGAACCCGAAGATGAAGCAAGCCTTACTCAAGAGGAGAAAACGACTTTCAAGGATTTAAGAAAGAGAGACAAAAAAGCTCTCTTCCTCATCTATCAAGCATTAGATGATGATGGCTTCGAAAAAATTTCAAGCGCATCTTCCGCCAAGCAAGCGTGGGAGAAATTACAAATCTCTTACAAAGGAGTCGAAAAGGTGAAAAAGGTACGTCTTCAAACATTAAGAGGTGAATTTGAATCCTTACATATGAAAGCGTCCGAATCTATTTCGGAATATTTTTCAAGAGTAGCAACCGTTTCTAATCAATTAAAAAGAAATGGTGAGAAGTTAGAAGATGTGAGAGTAATCGAAAAAATACTCCGCTCGTTGGATCCCAAATTTGAGCACATCGTCGTGACGATTGAGGAAACTAAAGACTTGGAGAAGATGATGATTGAAGAACTCCAAGGATCACTACAAGCCTACGAAGAAAAGCACAAGAAGAAGCAAGAGATCACCGAGCAACTCCTCAAAGTAGAACTCAAGGACATGCATGCAAGTCAAGACGATGATAGAAACCAACGTGGCCGAGGAAGAGGTAGAGGCCGCGGACGAGGTGGTTATCATGGACGTGGACGTGGCTGGAATTACAACAACAATAATTCCAACTACAACTACGAGAAACGAGAAAGCTCAACACGAGGTCGTGGAAGACGAAATCCGAACTCGAGGTATGATAAATCTCAAATCCAATGTTATAAATGTCAAAGATTTGGACATTATGCTTCAGAATGTAGAGGCCCCAACAATAGAGTTGAGGAGAAGGCCAACTATGTGGAAGAGAAGACGGAGGAGAAAGATATGTTACTACTAACATACAAAACCACTAATGAAGGCCAAGAAAACACTTGGTATCTTGACACCGGTGCAAGCAATCATATGTGTGGGAAAAGAAGCATGTTTGTAGAGATCAATGAAGCCGTGAGTGGAAATGTCTCTTTTGGAGATGATAGCAAAATATCGGTGAAAGGAAAAGGTAACATTCTTATTCGTGCAAAAGATGGTAGTCACCAAATGATCTCAAATGTTTATTACGTACCTAGCATGAAAAACAACATCTTGAGCTTGGGACAACTTCTTGAAAAAGGCTATGATATTCATATGAAAAATTATAGTCTTTTTATGAGAGATGCAAAAGGGGATTTAATTGCTAAAGTTCAAATGTCAAAGAATAGAATGTTTCCTTTGAATATTCAAAATGATGTTGCAAAGTGTCTTAAGGCGTGTTACAAAGATTCGTCGTGGCTATGGCATGTTCGATTTGGGCATCTAAACTTTTCAAGTTTAGAGTTATTGTCAAAGAAGGAAATGGTGAGAGGGTTACCATGTATCAATCATCCTGACCAACTATGCGAAGGATGTTTACTTGGAAAGCAATTCAGAAAAGGCTTTCCAAAGGAGTCAGAGTCAAGAGCCAATAAACCTCTCGAGCTTATTCATACCGATGTGTGTGGTCCAATCAAGCCGAGCTCTCTAGGTAAAAGTAACTATTTCCTTCTCTTTATTGATGATTTTTCAAGAAAAACGTGGGTATATTTCTTGAAACAGAAATCCGAAGTCTTTGGTGTATTTAAGAAGTTCAAAGCAGTTGTGGAAAAGGAAAGTGGAAATAAGATCAAAGCCATGAGATCTGACCGAGGAGGGGAGTTCACATCCAATGAATTCCTAGAGTTTTGTGAAGCACATGGAATTCGTCGCCGCTTGACAGTTCCTAGATCACCTCAACAAAACGGTGTGGCAGAAAGGAAGAACAGAACAATCCTTGATATGGCGCGAAGCATGCTTAAAAGCAAGAAACTGCCTAAGGATTTTTGGGCGGAAGCAGTGGCATGTGCGGTTTACTTGTCCAACCGATCTCCAACAAGAAGTGTTTGGGGAAAGACACCACAAGAAGCATGGAGTGGAAGAAAACCTGGAATTTCCCACTTGAGAGTATTTGGAAGCGTAGCTCATGTCCATGTACCAGATCAACAACGAACCAAACTCGATGATAAAAGCAAGAGTTTTATATTCATCGGTTACGACTCAAGTTCCAAAGGCTACAAGTTGTACAACCCAAACAATAAGAAGGTTGTGATAAGCCGAGACGTGATTGTTGATGAAGAAGGCGAATGGGATTTTGGATCTCATACAAATGAATTCACATTTTTCCCCCAAATTGAAGATGATGAGCAGACACCGAATGAGCAATCAGAAGAGGTTGCAACCCCACATGCTTCACCAACATCGACTACTCATGAAGACTCACCATCTTCATCATCGTCAAATGGCAGTCAAAATGAAAGAGTTGTGAAACGTACAAGAAGCCTTAGTGATCTTTATGAGGTAACCGAACCAATGGATAACATTACACTATTTTGTCTCTTTGCTGATTGTGAGCCAGTGACATTTCAAGAAGCTGCACAAGAGAAACAATGGAGAGACGCGATGGATGAAGAAATTAGAGCCATCGAGAAGAATGACACATGGGAACTCACCTCACTTCCCAAAGGGTTCAAGACAATAGGCGTCAGATGGTTATACAAAACCAAGAGAAATGCTAAGGGGGAGATTGAAAAACACAAAGCGAGGCTTGTTGCAAAAGGCTATAGTCAAAAGGCGGGAATTGACTATGATGAGGTATTCGCCCCCGTTGCCCGATTGGAAACTATTAGACTAATAATTTCTTTGGCAGCTCAAAACAAGTGGAAGATACAACAAATGGATGTAAAGTCAGCATTTCTCAATGGCGTCCTTGAAGAAGAAGTTTACATTCAACAACCATTAGGCTATGAGATCAAAGGTCACGAAGATAAGGTGTTGAAGCTAAAGAAGGCTCTTTACGGGCTAAAGCAAGCACCAAGGGCATGGAACAGTAGAATCGACAAGCATTTCCAAGAGAACGGCTTCAACAAATGTCCGTACGAGCACGCTCTATACACCAAGATCAAAGATGGAGATATTTTGATCGTGTGTCTCTACGTGGACGATTTGATCTTCACCGGAAGCAGCCCAAGTATGTTTAATAAATTCAAGGAAGTAATGACGAAGGAATTCGAGATGACAGACTTGGGGCTCATGGCGTACTACCTTGGCATTGAAGTTAAGCAGCAAAAAGATGGAATTTTCATCTCACAAGAAAGCTATGCAAAAGATATCCTCAAGAAGTTTAAGATGGAGAATTGTAGCTCGATAAGCACACCTATGGAGTTTGGAGTCAAAATATCCAAGCATGAAGAAGGCGAAAGTGTAGATCCAACATTATTCAAAAGTTTGGTGGGTAGCCTACGCTATCTAACTTGTACGAGACCAGATATTCTTCATGCAGTTGGATTGGTTAGTCGCTATATGGAATCTCCAACAACAACTCATTTCAAGGCTGCAAAGAGAATCCTTCGTTATCTGAAAGGTACAATCGACTTTGGATTACTCTATTCAATTTCTAATGATTACAAGCTTGTTGGATATAGTGATAGTGATTGGGGTGGAGACATAGACAATCGAAGGAGTACTACTGGATTTGTATTCTTTATGGGAAACATTGCTTTCACATGGATGTCAAAGAAACAACCGATTGTCACATTATCCACTTGTGAGGCAGAATATGTTGCTGCCACCACCTGTGTTAGTCATGCAATTTGGCTTAGAAATCTATTGAAGGAGATAGACCTAACACAGCATGAGCCAACTAAGGTCTATGTCGATAATAAATCAGCAATCGCCTTAGCCAAGAATCCAGTATTCCATGATCGAAGCAAGCATATAGATGTCCGCTACCACTACATAAGGGAGTGTATTTCAAGAAAGGATGTGCAAGTTGAACATGTGAAGACACAAGATCAAGCTGCTGATATTTTCACCAAGCCACACAAAAGCGAAGACTTCAAACGATTAAGGAAACTACTAGGGGTCACGAGTTCTTCAGGCACGAGTTTAGATTAAAGGGGAGAATGTTGGGTTTATTAATCTAAACTTATTTATTCCGTTAGGGTTATTTATTTGATATTTGAAAATAGTTATTTGCTTTGATTTGGTCTTCCACGTAGTGAAGCGTTACGGGAGTTATCAACATTAAGTGCTGAAGCGTTACGGGAGTTATCAACATTAAGTGCTAAAGCGTTACGGGAGTTATCAACATTAAGTGCTGAAGCGTTACGGGAGTTATCAACATTAAGTGCCAAAGCGTTACGGGAGTTACCAACATTAAGTGCTATTTTTTAGTAACTGCCTTGTATGTGTTTTACTATTTAATCTTGTACTGCATTCATCGATTTACACCAGAACGTTTTAAACTCTCTTGAGTGAAAGAAAAAATATTTTCTCTTCTAGTGTGAGTTGTGAGAGTGTTCTTGTAATATTTTTTTTTTCAATTTTATCAAAGTTGTTTGTTTGTTTTTAAAAGAGTGTTGTTTTATTATTTTTCCGCCAACATTAGTTACATCTCAATTTGACAGTAAGTTTGTCAAATTTACTGGGATATCCAGGATCGCGCACTAAGCATTATGTTCAGTATTATTTGCCACCCATTAGCAGTTAGCTAGGTACGATAACTACACACATATCTAAAAAACTATTAGATTATTTTCGGAAAATGAAAATGCAATCTCTAGTGAAACCCGGTGATAAATAAACAAATCTCATCCTTCCTAGTGTGGTCGGCATTTCACTGGATTTAGGAACCCGAGTTACCACCTCCTCATGTATTCCATAGTCAATCCTAAAAATATTGAAGTTCCTTTTGGGTTTTATCTTCTATTTCTTCTAGATAAGGATTAGTGTCCCTTACTTTCAAAACCTTTGTAGTAAGCATCGCCAGTTAAAATTAAATATCATTGTTCTGTATAAACTGGCCACCAATGTTCAGGCTAGTATCTCTCGTTTTGATTATAGTATTCATGCACTATGACCAAAATCCTACAAATGCGCCAACCCTCTAAGTCCAGCTAGGTTAAATCGTCTAGACCTAGACGATTCTAACTACTTAATACACTATCACCATATACCATCTCACACTACCTAAGAGAAAGACTGATAAATAAATTAACTCATAAATCTTTAATAAAAACAAAATAAAAATATAGGTAACTCTAAGTATATATGTAACTCAACTCTTTACCTTTCAATACACGTACACGCTCTACTATCTGGTCGGCATCAACACGTGGCATATAGTGATATTAAGGACAGAACCGTTAGACAATCAACATAACTTTTCCACACGCATAGGTTTTACAATATGTCACCTCTCAAGGTGTACGCATCCACCTTATCACTTCTATTTATTTTTATAATCGTCCAACCAATATTGCATGTTACTTCAAGGACTATGAGGACTTCTGCTAAAGATATATAATACATAGAATATATACTCTTTATGCCGACAAGGTACCCTCGTACAAAGGACTAGCAAAAAGATTTTTTATCTCATCAGTCGATATTAAATTACTATTAGAAAACTATGAGATAAACGAAATGGTTAGTATGAATCGAATGTCATAAATTGAAGCATAACCGGAAGCAATACAAGATTAATTAGCAATACGAGCCAAGATCAATATACCTACATAGAGGGAGACATGAACAAACGCACGAAGAAAAACTAACTAAAGCACATGTGCCGTTACCATAAATTGATAAATGTTCACACCACAAGAAGTAACGTGTTTTAACATCCATTAAAAGTTGCAAACAGTTTTTATAGTCAAACAATCCAATTCAAACCTATAATAAGTTGTTGTTTAATATTAAATGATAAAATTCTCTATAAAATTGTAAAAGATGAAAAAACCATAACAATTTTTCTTCCAAGAAAATATGTTGTACAAATAATTACATATTTTATTTAAAAAGTTTTATTTCTTTCATGAATTGATATTTGTTATTTCAGCATACCGTTTGAGAAGTAAATCCTTTAACAATGAGAAATGATTTTTTGCTGATGAATAACGGATAAAAAACGTGTGATATACATATACGGGTAGTTTCAGAATTTAGGTATCATCATGTTCTAAAAACAAAGATGAAGAGATCTATTATATTTTATTTTCATCTATTTCTATTCTATATTTTTGTGATTAAAATAATTAGTGAAAGTTAACTTCTTTAATATGTGGTTGATGAACTTATGTATACATATTTACAATTAAATAAATTAGATTTTGTATATATTTTTAGCATTAACAAATTTAACGTACGCAATTACCTACTGTTTGAATTGATTGTTTTTAATTTAGACAAAGATCACAATGTGATAACCTAATAAATTTAGACCAAACTCTTACATTGCATGATCCAACAAAATATAAAAGAAAGTTTGATCTCTAATTTTACCAAATTTATGAAACAGAATCTAACTTTGATAAATATATTTTGAAAAATATATGTAAAGTGAATTATTAATTTATTTAAAATACCATTAATAATTTCCTTATTCTCATTAAATAACATCAGATCTTACTATTAAATCGGTATTATTTTATCTAGATTTGTATTAAAGATAAATAATCTCTCCAATGGGATTTATAAATTTGAGTTTTGGAATACTCGTATTACTACCACGGTAATTGTGCACTTGTAATTATTTTTGTCAACAACCGATTTAACTTTTACCATTCTTTAATTGTTTCCTTGTCTTCAAGTGACATATTTTAAGTGTGGAGCCTGAGTTTATTAGTCTTTAGTATGAGGTCCAAATGATGAAAGTTGAAATATAATTTCATCTCATCCTCTTATTCGCAAAATTAAAAACTCAATTAAAGTGGAATGTTTATTTTCCATTGGCTTTAACTATAAAATGCAAACTTTATACACTTTTTAAATATTTATTAAACATGTAAAAATATAACATAAAAGAAGATACCTTAGGAAAAAGTGTTAACATGTTTTTTTTTAGTGAAATGGACCATCAACCGGACCTTGTGTATTAAAAGAAAATCGGTCCAATACAGCTGCACTAGCAGATAAAAGCTAATGAATTAGAAGTTCAATCACATATCAACCCAAGCCTCCAAAATCAGAACCCTAGACTTCCCTCTCCATAGCAAAAGCCATCGCAACTCAAATCAAACCTTCGATTGATCAACCCAGACAAAACTCCCTTAGCCCAAACAAGCTTCAACCTCCAATAGACCAGCAAATTACCCCTCGATACTTCATTACCTGCAAAATTAAACACTGAAACCCAAAAAAAACATCGTTGAAACCTCGACCTTTTGAAACCCAATAAACCAATAAACCAGAGTCATCCATGAGAGACCAAGAGAAGACCCATTCGATCTGAAACCCTTTCCTAGCTGAGAAGACCTTAGTAACCCTTGCATGCAGCCGACTGATCAAAGAGATGATGAACCAGACAAAGAAGAAGAAGGTCACGAAAACAATCTCCAATCCAGGTAACATTAGATTTTACTCAACATCTTCATTGTCTGGGTTAGCTCTTATGTAGCATAGCCCCAGACTTTCCAGAAACGATATAGCTCTCAGTCCATTAGGGACTCTGTTTCCGTTGAAATATGAGTTCCTTTTGGATTCAGAGCTGTATTTGACCAGAAAATCAGCAGCTTCGTTCTAATCTCTGAAAACATGAATAACTTTCATGTTCTATGAGATTAATCTATAACAGCAACTGAGTAGAGCTTTGAAAAACCATGGACCTCTACCAGTGAGAATCATTTGGGCCAGAACCAAACTGTCCGTTTCGATGTCTAGAGTAGAAATGCCCTTTTCATAACAAAGCTGAAGACCATCGATCATGGCCTTGGCTTCAGCTATTAAAGAACTTCCTTTCCCATAAACATTCCTCTATGCAAATATGATATTCCCTTCCTGATCCCTGACCAGATCTCCACCAAAGCATTCTCTCATGTTAGAACAACCACCGTCAGAGTTAAGCTTATATCGACCCAGTTTAGGACTCTTCCACTTCAAAGCAATAGGTATATAAGGCTTGTTATACTGGTTAACACTTCCCATAGATAAGCTAGCCTGAAGATCACTGCCCCAGTGCTTCTTCTTAAGTAAACCCGATCTATCCATACTAGTAATAATGAATATGATGGAATTAACCATATTCATTGGGCTAGATTCTAAGTCTTCCATCTTCCTTTTGTTTCTGACCTGCCAGATGACCCAAACTATTATTGAGGGAAGCATAGTACGAATATGTACCTTGATCCAAGTACACCAGTACCATGACCTTACTAAGTGAGGAAGGGTCATGGATTTAGTAATATGAATTCTAAGATAGGCAGCAAAATAATTCCAAACTGTCCATGCTTTCTGACAATTTAGAAATACATGACTTATATCTTCATAGTTGTTATAATGGTTACATTTTGAAGCTAATTGCAGGTTTTTTTTTAGCAGAATACTATCAGTGGAAACCCAACATTTTAAAGCCCTTCATAGCATGAATGAGTGCTTAAGAAGGGTAACATTGTTCCAAGTTTTGGCATACAGGTTATAGACTCTACCCTTTTCTCTAAACTCATTCCATGTTGCTTTAGTATCAAATTCCCCAGTAGAACTAAGGGTCCAACTTCTGGTATCTTGAGTCGAAATATTCAAACCAAAATAGAGTATGTTTTGAATTTGATTATGATTCAAAACAGACTCAAGCATTGATAGATTCCAATTTTCTCCATTCTAGTATTCACTAACCATAGAAGTAGGAATAGCAGCTCTGTTTTCCACCTCAGTAGGATTGATGATAGCTTCTTTAGAACACCGAACGTCCAACATTAAATCCACCTTACCATTTCCAATGTGCCAAAAAACATACTTATCCTCCCTATCCCTTATATTATACAACGTTTTGCATACGATAGAACTTTTAGAAGGTAAATGAACCAACATAGGATGCTGGTTCTTAAAATATATAGCTTTTGTGATAGTGGCCCATAAAGAGTCTTGCTTTCTCAAAGCAAACCAAAGCTTCGCAGAGAATACATCAGTTATGTGATCAATCCTTCTAAGGTGTAGCCCTCTCTCCTCATAGTTTTTGCATAACTTGGACCATTTACACCAATGAGTAGTGTTCCTATAGGAGTGAGATCCCCATAGAAACCTGTTGTAAAGAGTTTCGAGCCTTTTAATAGTAGATTTAGGGATTTGAGTGTGCTGACAATAGAACATAGGATACGTGGATATAACATACTCTGCCAATATTAATCTTCCACCAACAGATAGAGTTTTGTTGTCCCATTCTGCAAGCTTGTTAGTAGTCTTTACAATTAAACCATCAAAATCACTGATGCATTTTTTCGTATTGATAACAGCTCCCAAGTATTTGAAGGGAAGGTGAAAATGCTTAAAACCCAGAATAGTCTCAATCTTATTAGACTGATGAGTAGAAAAATTCTTAGCAGTAATGAACCTTGACTTTTCATTATCGACTAACTGACCAAATCTGTCTTCATACGGTTTAATGACTTCATTATTTTTTTTGACAGAATCATACGAGCCATTACAGAATATTAAGATGTCATCTGCAAAATAAAGGCAAGATAAGTTTACTTCACCTCTGCTTTTATATTTTTTCGAGTGCACCATAGTTGTATTCCTTTTAACACTTCTAATTAGGTATTCTTGGGCTAAAATGAACAGACTGGGTGATAATCGGTCACCTTGTCTAAGCCTCTTATTAGACTTAAAATACCTTTAAGAAATATCATTCACTAGTACTGAAAATTGACAATTAGTAATAGTCTTCTCTATGAGCTTCATAAACTCTTCAGTGAATCCAAACGCATGTAGAACACTGAGAATGAATGTATGATCGAGTCTGTTAAATTCCTTGTCCATATTTACTTTCAAAAGAACATTTCCACCTCTAGTTTTAGTATTAAGGTCCAACAAAAGCTCCTAAGCAATCATAATATTCGCATTGATGCTTCAACCTTTAGTGAAAGCCCCTTGTTCAACAGAGACTATATTAGGAAGAAGACTAGAAAGCCTGAGATTGATGATCTTGGAGATTATTCTGCTTAGAAACGTTGTTAAGGTTATGGGTCTATAATCCTTCCAGCTTTTAGGATTCACACCTTTAGTAATCAAACAGAGAACCATAGAGAATAAGCCAGGAAGATCACTACCTTGAAAGAAACTCCTGGTTGCATCACATAAGTCCATCTTTATAATATCCCAGCAATGCGTGAAGAATTTTCCGTTAAAACCATCAGGCCCAACAGCCACATTAGGAATAAGATTTTTAATCACATCATAAATTTCATTGTCATCAGGAATTTTCATTAACATTTCATTCTCTTTATTACTGACCAATTTGGGAATAATATCATCCAATATATTAGAATACCATGGGTTAGGAAGATCAGCAATAAGAGCCTAGAAATGACTTACAACTGACTTACCAATAGCCTTTATTTCCTCTACCCATTTGTCACCAGTCTATATTCTATCAATCCTAGTTCTTTTAACTCTTCTCTTGACATAGTTATGATAAAACGCTATATTCCTCTCCCCATTCTTATGCCAGTCGACATGATCCTTTTGGGCCCAACAATCCTCTTCCCTATCAAGTAGAAGCAACATCTTTTCATTAGCTTTTTAAAGGTAATTCCTGTCTGGAGAATCGTTAGAACTAGCAGCTTTAGATTCCAAAGCGATAATCTCCTCCTCAAGTTGCTTGATAGCTTCAAAAATATTCCCAAAGACAGTTTATTCCAAACTTTTAGTCTAGCCTTTAGATGCTTGAGTTTAGCCCAAAATTTTAAGATAGGGGTCCCATTGTAGTCCATTGACCACCAACTTTCAACTAATTTGTAGAATTCATCATGCTTGCACCACATATTTAAAAATTTGAAAGTAGATATTCTTTTGATAGTTGACGTAAAGATTTTAATAAGAATAAGAGAATGATCAGAACAAGATTTAACTAGATGAGATACCGTAGTGTTATCAAAATAAGATAACCATTTGTTGTTAATAAGCACTATGCCAAGTATTCATCTCTTTCTCCCATTTGACCATGTGAACTTGTGACCAGTGTAACCAACATCGTTAAGATTGCAGTCAAGTAGAAATAAATTAAAATCATCCATGCTAGATGAGAAGCTTGTTGAACAATGAAGATGTTTAGTTGGATCAGCTATAGTGTTAAAATCCCCAAACAAAACCCATTCCTTATCCTCAGTCTCCACCTCTCTTAGACTATCCCTGAGAATGTTGCATACACTTCTTGTACACTTAGCGCAGATGACAGTGACCAGAAACTCCCTAAGCAGAGAAATATGCTTCACCTTAAGACGCAAGAACTGATCCTCATTAATAACAATATCCACCATATAGTCACCATACCACATAACCCACACCTTGCTGCTCACATTGCTGGTATAGCCTTGAAAACCAAGTTTTTTTTGCAATATATTCAATCTTTAATTCCCTGACCACAGGCTCCTAATTGCAAAAAGTTTAATCTTTTAATTCTTTTCAATGACTTTATTCTTTCTTGAGTAAGCTTGTTCTCGATTCCACGAACATTCCAATTCAGAATGTTTATGGTCATTTAGTATATTTATTGATTTTTACAGCATTTTTATGCTGCAAACTTTGGAGGATATTATCCCCTTGGTGTTCATAGTTTTAACCTTCTTGAGTTTCTTATTATCAGCTTTCTTTTGCTTGTGGATAGGGGAAAAAGGAAGACTTCCTGATGTGTGCTTAGATGGAGAAGAAACAGACAACATATGCAGTTGAGAGGAGGAATCCTGGTTCATCCCCTCCATGTCCAACATGTGAAGAGCACCGATTAGGTCATTACTGTCAAGACCACCAGGTGAGATTACTGTACTTTCCTTGTTCATTTCTACCTTTTTCTTTTGAAAGTTCATTTTCATTAACAATTATGAATTTAACAGCATGGTTATTTTTCTTTACCTGAAACACAAGAATTAAGATGTCATTTGTCTGGGAAGGAATGGAGGAAGCAACTATCTTTGCTGATATCATTTGCACAACTTTCTTGCAATATTTCTCAGAGTGTCCTATATGAGATCATTCAAAACAGTACTCAGGAACACTGGTAAAGACCAGATATTGCCAAAAACTATAAGTCTCAAAACTTACTTTGATTCTTTTTTGCAGTTGTTTTGAGACGTCAAGAATGACCCATATTTTACAATAATTCTGCCTGACCCTATTCTTATGTGGAACCCATATACTTAGAGGAATCCTAAGAGATTTATCAATATTTGCTATTGTAGCTTCACTATACATGAATTCCGGAAGGTTAGGAAGACCAATTTGAACAGGAGTAGATGGGTTCTCAACCTTAGGGTTAACCTTTGGAGACCACAAGAAAAGCCTCATAATTTTAGTTCCCACTTGCCAAAAATTTCTTCTCCACAGAGTTGTAACATCATCCCAGTTTGTTAGCTCAATGAAGATGTCTAAAGTCTTAGCTTGAAACGTTAAACTCACCTTTCAATTTGAATCCATCTAACTGTTAACATGTATTTGTATGAGTTTGAGAAAAGTTTATTTTTATCGAATTCGTAATCAACCTAATTCGAAAATTTCTCCATAGATTAGTTTCCTAGTTTTGAGAAAATAAAAACTTACTGACATATCTTAATTGATTGTCTTATGTTTATGATTAATTATCCCAAACAATTGCATATTTATTATTAATCATGAGCTGATGAAAATGCTAACCGAATCAAATCACTAACAATGATCACTTGACAATATGTTGATTTATGACAAATTTATTGAATTCAATACGTCATTATCTATACAATCAATATAAAACACCGAAATTCCAATCGGTATGCAATCTCTGTAAAAAATGACCCTTATAATTTCACATATAATTAAAAAATTTAGTACATATAAGTGATAGTCATAAAAGGTGTCACGATACAACAAATTTTTATCGCATAATTTATTTGAGATATGGAAAAGTTATGTAAATATTAGTAAATGCCACGGCGACAACAAATGTTATCATGATGAACACATGGGAAATTGTACTTAAAGTACCCACTCAACTATTCAATTGTCACTTACCACCCAAGGTTTGATCAATTGTTACTTAATACCCATCTCAACTACCTTATTGTCACTTACAACCTAATTTTATTTTAATACCCTAACTACCCTTAACCCACTATATAAACCTTATTTTCTGTTTTCTTTCTATTTTTTCTTGCTTTTTGAAGATTTGAATTTGTTAGCCGCTCTAACCACCTAACCCTACTAACCACCACGAGCTGGGTTTAAATCACATTTTCCGGTGATCGGAAGCTGCTAAAGGTTTGTTTCTTTACGTAAGTTGTTGTGTTAGACATGTCTAACCTCTGTTTATACGTACATGAGTTGATCACGACTTTTTGGAATCTTATAGCTTACAAGTAATCGTGTTGCGAGTTTTTTAGGTAATTACCTACCGATTTCGAAGTTTTTTATTCGTTTTCTCTGTTGGAATAGGTTCTAGTCTACTGTTTTTAGATGCCATTGCCTGATTTCGAGCTTTTCTCTGTTTTTTTTTGTTATAGTGATCTGTTCTTGTTTAGTTAATATTGTTCGCTATATAGTTACGTCCTTGTTTTCTGATGTTATATTCTAATTTGGTAGTGCTTTAGGTTTGTCTTGAATGTGTAGATTACGAGTTTTTAGGTCAGCTAGAGTATTGTATTTCGAAACAAATATGTGTTACATAGAAATATCAGGATAGGCTGCGAATAGATATATGTAGATATACACAAATACCAGGACAGGCTTCGAAGTATTTAATGTGAGTATTCTATAATACGGAAACTAAAAAGAGCCATGGTATAATTGAATAAATGTTTCTACAACATGTTTTCTCCTTAAATGTGAGTATTTAACTTAATTTCATATGTAACATAACCTACCAGCCATTTAATCTAAAGGGTGTTTTGAATTCCTTGACAAGCTTTTTTTGGATTTGATAAGAGACAGCTTCTATTTATATATAACCGCAGCTGACCAGTTACTATTTTGGTTTTATTACTGATGTTTCCCAGTGCTGATCTATGAATTTCAATTTAGTTTAGACATTTTCCACCTATGAAATGAGAAGAACACATCCGTAGTTATCGAAATTCGGGTTCAGTGATACTTATTCCGATAGATATAAGATAATAGTAAAAATAATGGAATTGTATTACAAGCTCATACCAAGGCATTACATTATTCTTCGTTCCGAAGTAATGGTTGCGACAAAATTCAGTTGCGACAAAAATTAAAATGATCACTATGAGGCTTATAAAGAATATCACAGTGGTTGTGAACCAAGTCTATACAGACCATGAGCTTCTCATCAGACTAATTTTTTCTTAAATAGACTGCTGTGTCTCAGCCGAGTCCTTTGACGAATTTTCTGTCGACAGATCTGATGATACCGTCTTAGTCTTTTGACATAATATTTTCATCATCTCCCCCAATTTATCTCGAACATCAATCATCTTCAACATCTTTTTTTCCACTTGGGCATATGCTTTCATCAATTTATCTCCTACTTCTTCCAGCTCCGTCAGATTAATGTCATGTTCACATAATTTCTTAAACTCCCTCAATTTCTCTTGAACTTCCTTCCGGTCCAGCATTTTATAGGCATCTTCTGACGACGAATTTACGGACACCTCAACCAAATTTTCACACAAGTTCTTCATCTCAGTCCATTTATGTGGACTTTCCTTCACCTCCCTCAGTTTAGAGGTTGCGGTATCACACTCATCACCCTTACAAATAATCACCTTTGAATTCAAGATATATCTAGAAAACATTAAGAACATCACTAACTACAATAGAAATCAGCTGGATATTTCATCATCAAACTAATAAGCCTTGGAATCTATATATCATAATTCATGCAAGAAACTTGTAACATACTAGAGAATGTGATTTATCGAAATGTAAGTATTAGAACTCACGCATAATTCGTGTTCTCGCCAAAAGTCATATTAACATCATCCATCTTCTCGCGAACCTGACATCAAAACAAAATGATCTTCATTTGTTAATCTTTTTTGCATTCAGTAAAAATATAAAAAAGTCCAACAACAACAAGTATAGAGATACCTCAACCATAGTTTCCTTCACCTCCATCAGTTTAGAGGTATCGCGTTCATCCCACATACACATAATCTCCTTTGAATCCAAGCCATCTCGAGGAAACAAGGATCTATGTCACATTAAAAACATCATCAAACTCATAGGCCTTTGCAATTATATACCATGATTCATGTAAAATAATAGTACCATACTATAAATGTGGTTCTTGAAATCTATTATTACAACTCACACATCATTAGTGTTCTGGCCGAAAATAATATTAACATCATGGATCTTCTCGCATGCCTGACACCAAAACAAAATGATCTTCGTCTGTTAATCTTTTTTGCATTAGTAAAAAATTATGAAGACGTCGATCTAAAACATCCTGATTGACCAAACATTTAGGTAAGATATAATTTCATGAACAAGATCAGCCACCATAAAATACAGCCACAGTCACAAGATCAATTATATATTCTTGAAAAATCAAAACGCTGTTCATCAACATGCGAAGAACATAAATCCAATGATAGATATAATCAATGAAAACATAGTATCTAGCAAATACAGAATACCATCGTGAAGAGAAACTAAGATAACTTTTCGAACTAGAGAGCGTTGATGACAGGAGGGACCGATTCTAAAAAGAAAATTTGGTTGGAGACTGGAGAGTGTGAATGGAAGTTAATATAACAAAGGAAATATAAAGATCAAGAGAGCTGGAATGAATCGTTATTATTGCTGTTATTTTAACCATGTTTTTGTTACTTAGATTTTTTTATATATATATTTTCTTTAAAAGAATATTATGTAAAAGGTGATGTTTGTCTTTTCCAAAATAACGTTGTTATTATTATTATTATTTTTTTTTTTTTTCCAAAATAACGTTATATAAAAGGTTAATATTGATAAATAATCAAAACAGACCATTCCTAATTATAAATCCCGCCTCAAATCCAATTTACTGTTGGCTATAAAAAAAACATGGAATTAGCTTGTTAGTTCAAATTTAAAATTGTAAGATGAATCTATTTTTAACGTATTTAAACGGCGACATCGGTACGTTTTAGAATTAGGTTTAATTTTCACTATCATCTTTTTCTCTAATTTTTAACCTTTTTTTGGGTGGGTAGTTTCGGCCTGCATTTTTTTTTGTTAGTTTTCCATTTTGTCTCAATTAGTTCAAATATGTTATTTCCTCCAAATATGAAAAAAGACTCGATGTTGTTATTTCCTCCATAAAAGAAATGACATATTTACTTTTATTTTTATTTTTAATCATAAATTTAGATTTTTTTTACACGTTTTAGCGACAAACAACTGATTCGGAGATGGTATCTCGGAATCAGCTATTTTTGCACAGAACAACTGATTCCGAGGTGGTATTTAGGAATCAGTTGTTTTGCACAAAACAACTAATTCTCTGGTGGCACCTCAGAATCAATTTTTTTCACAGTTAAACTAATTCTCAGATACCACCTCGTAATCAGTTGTTTTTGGAATCAGTTGATTTTGCACAAAACATCTGATTCCGACTTGGTATCTCGGAATAAGTGGTTCTAGGCAAAAGCAACTGATTCTGAGATACCACCTCGGACTCAGGTGTTTGTCCCTAAAATCTGCAGAAATCAGGATTTGTGATTAAAAATGTTTTTTTTATAACACGGGTTTTCAAGTTACATGAATATACAACTTAAAAACAAGATTAAATTATAGGGTCAAAGTATATATACCCAAATGTGGTTTAAGTATACCCAATTTTGAGTTTACCCAAAAGTGGTATAAGTATACCTAATTTTTGACAAAAATACCCTTTTGAGGTATATAAGGTCTTTTCATCTTTACTAAATCCTTCCACTTCATTTTTTCTCTAACATTTCATATTCATTCTTACTTCTCTCTAACATATATCTTACTTCTCTCTAATTTTTCCGGCGAATTAAGTATTTTTTAGATTTGAATTTTTGTTTGATTAAGGATTTTTTATTGTTTATACTTAATTGCTATGAATTTTTTAAGTTTTTTTTTAAAATCATAGATTATAATTAGGTTTAATTTCAAAATTAGATTTAAAACTAAATTAAGAAAAAAAAATATTTTTTATGTGTTTTTGGCCATTTTCCAGCCCGGAAAATGGCCGACACCGGTGGGCTTGCACAATCGGTGCATGTCTTGTGTGTACCAATGGTGCAGGCAATGTTTTTTTAAATTCTTAATTTTTTTTATATAATTGAGTCCTTAATTTTTTTTTTTAAACTAACGTCCTTAAATTTATTAATTTTTTTCAAAAAAGTTGTTTTAGTTTTTATATATTTAGTGGTTATAATAATTTATTTTAATTGTTTTTATAATTTTTGTGACTAACTTTAATTTTTTTTTGTTTATTTTAGGTATTTAATCAAATAGTCTACTCCGCATTTCAACACCGTTTTTCAGTTTTTTTCTAAATATTTAGTTATGTATATAATTTATAATTTTAATTCAATTATAATTAATTTATATTTTTTTCCCAAGAAATAAGATTTTATTGATGTTACCAAAAAAATATTACATATGTTCACAAGACTACATATGTTTGATAAATTTCTGATACAATTTTGTGACTTATATCTCTTTTCTTTCAAATCTTATCTAGACCACTCTTGTAGCTCATCCTTCTTGAACAGCCTTGAATCTTCACACCATTTTTTTGCTGCACACCATCTTCATACTCCTTCATCTGCAAAACAAAACAATATAGGTCAAGTTTTTCAACTTGCCAAACAAATTAGTCATCCTCAAAGAACCTAAAATAGCCCAAATTTAAAGATTCAAGCAAAGTAATTGCATTCAATTCATTCAGCGAATGATTTGATTCAACTGCAAATTGAGACTGTATCTTAAATGCATGTTTAGCCACCCAATCAACAGCAAAATTCTGCTCTCTATATATGTGTTTGAGAGTCATCTGAGGTTTTATTAATGTTCTGTAGTATTGAAGTATTTGTTCTAAGTACCAAGGGTATCTACCTACTGCAAGCATGTTATACAAACCAAGACAATCTATCTCTATATCTACATATGTTAGATTCTGATCATTGCAATATATGAGGCCATTGATAAGAGCTAAGATTTCAGCAAACAAGGGAAAACACTTCCCAATTATATCACCTTTAGCTATTAAAACAGTTCCAGAGCTGTTCCTAATAATAAAACCATAACTGGATTCACCATTGCATAATGAGGATCCATCACAATTCAATTTGACTCTATTATGTATATGCAATGACCAAGAAACATACAGACAAGGCTTAGCAGTTTTAACATGATTGAAACATCTCAATTCCTTAGCTAAGTGCAAGTCTTTTGACCAATGCTTCCTAGTCAGATGCAAACCTGAGTCTAAGGATGAAAGTATGAATAATATGTGATTAATAACCCTTTTAGAAGATAAGATTTTACCCTTATGTTTGAAACTATTTCTAGCATACCAGATAGAGTAGACAAGCAAAGAAGGCAGAATGGTTCTGATATGTATTCTTCTAGGAGTAGATAACAGCCAAAGATTAATAATGTGGTTTACTGTCATATATTTGCCTATGTCTATATTAAACTTAGCTGAAAAGAAAGACCAAATAAACCAAGCAGATTCACAAGATACAAAAACATGATTAAGAGTTTCTAAGTTCTGGCAGCTAGTACATTTAGATGCTAAATAAAAACCTTTCTGTTGAAGCTTTGTGTCTACACTCAATAGGTTGGTCAATACTCTCCAAAGAATGAAAGAACATTTCTTTGGAGAAGTATTATTCTACATTTTATCTTTTATTTTTGATGTTATGGTTTTCTTTCTTACTTCATTCACAGTCTTCTTTAAATTAAAAGTTCCATCAGTTGAAAGTTTCCAAATAATGGAGTCAACTGTACATGTATTAAACTTTATTTTGATGATTTCATTTACATATTTAGCAGGCTGCATATTAGAAAGTTTGTCAATGTTCCATATATTATCTATCCAATATTCATTGATCTTTGATTGTGTATAATGATTAGAATTAGATGTTGTTAAAGTTATTAAGGGTTTAGAGCTGTGCCATTGGTCTAGCCAGAAATCAGAATTACCATCACCTAGCTTCCATCTTAAATGTTAAGTTCATACATGCTTTTCCAAATTTTAGAATCTGATATTCTCAATGTAGCTTGTAATGGATGAATGCAATTACAGTATTTTGAGTGCGTCATATTTGACCAGAGAGTTTTATTATTCCTAAAGTTGAACCACAATTTAAAGGAAAACGCAGTTTGAATATCTCTAATGTTTCTCATGTTTGATCCATTTTCATTATATGGTTTACATAATTTTTCCCAACTAGACCATATTATATGTTTGTTTGTTTCATTAAACCCCCACAGAAACTTATTTAGTAGTTTATCAATCCTAGATATTATTTTCAAAGATAGCTTAATAGACTGTAAATAGTATGTAGGGTATGACATTAGAACAGAGTTTATTAGTGTTATTTTGCCTCCAAATGATAAGTTTTTAGAGTTCCAGTCTGAAATTTTACATCTTATCTTATCAATTAATTTCTCAAAGTGAATTGAATGATTGTTTGAGTGAATTGGAATTCCTAGATAAGTAAATGGAAGATTTACATGCTTAAAACCTAAAACTCTTTCTAATGTTGTTATTCTTGATCTGTTCATGCTTAAAGATGTAATAAATGTAGTCTTCTGTCTGTTTATTAGCTGACCAGAAAGAGATTGATAAGTGTCTAAAAACTTAGTTAAGCTCTTTATACTTGTTAGAGATCCATTTGAAAACAGAATGATGTCATCAGCATATGTTAAACAATTTATTTTCACTAAACTTTTCATGTTATATGACATAGATTTATGTTGACTAATTAGGTTGTTTACACCCCCAATTAAAAACTCCTCACCTATAATGAAAAGGCAGGGAGATAAAGGATCTCCCTGTCTTAAAACATTACCAGACTTAAAGAAACCATATGAATTACCATTAACTATAACTGAATACAAAATATTTTCTATGCATTTCTTAATCAGCTTAACTACTTGCTCACTAAAACCAAATGACAACATTATCTCATAAATGAAATTAAAATCTAAGTTATCAAATGCTTTTGACATATCTAAGTTTATAATTATGTTATCTCCTCTGGTTTTCCTATTCAGATCCTTAACTAACTCTTGAGTTATTAAGATATTCTCTTGAATAGTTCTATATTCTACATATGCTCCTTGTTCCTTAGATATAATTAAAGGTAGCAACTTAGCTAATCCGAAGTTTATAATCTTTGAAATGATAATATTAAGGACAGAACATAAGCTTATAGGTCTAAAATGCATCCAATTTTTAAGAGATTTGATTTTAGGTATTAAACATATTAATTTTGCAAATAAACCTTTTGGTAATGTTACATCCAAAAAGAAATCTATAACAGCTTTTAAAAGATCTTCTTTTATAATTGACCAACAGGAAATGTAAAATCTGGAGTTGAATCCATCAACTCCAGAAGCACTGTCAAAGTTCAGACTCTTAATAATGATAAACAGTTCCTCTAAAGTGGGCAAAATTAAAATACTATCATTATTTTCAGCAGATATAGTTCTAGGAATACCATTTCTAACTGAAGAAAGACCTTTTTGAATATGAGTTTTGTTTAACAAATTAAAAAAGTATTCTACAGCAGATGGCCCAATAAGATTATCATCTTCAATCCAACTACTATTATCCTGAATTCCCTTTATAAAGTTTTTAGTTCTTATTTTCTTTACATAGTTATGAAACATAGCAGAATTATTATCACAATCTATAATCCAGTTTGTATAGCTCTTCTGTTTCCAATAAATTTGTTCTCTCTCAAGAAATGTTGAATATGTGACATTTAAACTAGCTAATTTAGATTGGTTTTCAGGACGATCATTTTCTTCTAACATTAATTCAGTAGCTTTTATTTCTTCTTCCACTTTACTTAAATAATCAAAGATATTTCCAAATGTTTCCTTGTTCAGTTTTTAAATGTTTCTTAAGCCTTTTAAGTTTTGACCAAAAGACAAACATATTAGAAGAATCATGTACCTGCTTAGTCCAACTATCATTTACAATCTTAAGAAATTCTTCATGTTTTAACCACATATTCTGAAATCTAAATGATGGTTTTTTATATGTAGAGTTAATTGAAACTGAAATTAACAAGGGTGAATGGTCAGAACAAGTTCTGGCCAAATGATTCACCCTTGTTATATTAAAATTTTCTCTCCATTTATCATTATGCAATGCTCTATCTAACCTTTTCCATTTATGATTATTTGTCAAAGTAAAGTTTGATCCAATGTATTCAGGGTCTTCTAACTTACAGTCTAAAATCATAAGATTAAAATCATCCATTCCTATTGAGCAAAGAGTAGAACAGGCCATTTGTTCACTTGTGTTGGAGATTGTGTTAAAATCTCCAACAACAAGCCAAGGTAGATTGGTGACAGAAATGTTTCTTAATTGATCCCATAAAAGTATTCTATGAGATCTGTTACATTTTGCATATACTATGGTAATCAGAACTACTTTCTTAGTAGAATGATGACTTACCATAGTATTTAAAAATTGTTCTGGATTATCCAAAATGTTAATTTCATAATCATTTTTTGAAAACAGCCATATTTTGTTATTTATGTTTGCATATTGAGAATTAAAACCAAGTTTTAAGCATATTGGTATAAGTTTATCAGCTGATATCATAGGTTCCTGAAGAGCTATGATATCAACTGAGTACTTTTTAATCATATTTCTTGTTCTTCTTATGGTTTTCTGATTACCTATCCCTCTAATGTTCCAATTTAGTAAAGATATGGTCATTTTAAAGATTGATTTGGGGCTCCTGTGGAACCTTTATGATTTCTTGTTCTTGATATTACTTTATTTCTTACTGATCTTCTAACATTAATATTAATAGGGTCTTTTTTAACTTTCCTTTGTTTTGGTGAGTTTGGTTCACTTAAACTAGATCTTATTATAGGTAAATGTTCTGTTTCAACAAAATATTCTACCTCTTCATCAGATAAAACATTGAATGGGTTATTTAATTTGATGATCTCAATTACATCTGATATATCCTTATTAGATATTTCAACTGATTCTCTAAGTTGGCTAAACCTTATCTCATTACTATTCTGGTGCTCAGCTATGTCATGTAGCTTAGATGATTCATTTACATTATCTGCTTCATTTATTTCTTGAAAATCTACTGCCCTATCAGGTGAGTTGATTATTATATTATTTCCAATTGTTTTATCTCCTGATAAACTTTTATCTTTTTCATTGTCTTCTTCGTAGTTTTTATCATTTGCTTTATGTTCAACCTGTGTGTTATTTTTAGGGGATTCATTTCCATTATCTATTTCCTCTATCTGATTAATGTTTACTTCCCTAACATGTGTATAAGATACCACATTATTTTCTAGTGTTTTCCCTCTTGTTAAGTTTTTATCTCTTTCATTATTTGCTTCATGGTTTATATCATTAGCTTCATGTTCAATTTCAGTATGACTTTCATTATTAATGTCTATTTGTTTTTTTGGTATCCAAACTTCTTTTGAAGGAAGATTGGATGGATTTTTAGTATCTATGTTATTCTTTAAGTTTTGCTCATACTCTTCTTTTTTACAGTATTTTTCTGGATGCCCTAAGTGCTTACAAGTTTTACAATAGAAAGGTTTTTTCAATTAATTAATTTTTTGCCAGAAACCATCCTCTTCTCCAAAGCATATCCAAATACTTTGGGGAAGAGGCTTAGAGATATCAGTTAAAACCCAAGCTTTACATTTGTTATGCACAGCAATATTATTTTTTGGAACCCATACTGTTAAAGGCAATCCAATTGCTTTAGCAATGTGGGTTATGGAATCAGGGTTGTAAAACATTTCATGCAGTTTTGGTAAAGAGATCCATAGTGGAGTCACAGGTGACTCCTTTTTTGGGTGAAATTCAGGTGACCACTTAAGTATTCTAAATGACAGTTTGCCTATGGTCCTAATGTTTTTACTCCAAAAAGTTTCACATCTTCGATTTGGTCAAATTCTATAAAGAAATGCCTATAATCCCATTTATAAATGCTATATGCTCATATAAACCTAAATGCAGCAGCATACGATTTAAACTCGTTGAGAGTGAGACTCCCAAACGAGAACTTAGAAACTAGCACTGTTTTAGAAAGATTAGAAAGAGCGAACTTATCTGTTTGCAAAAATGTCACCGACTTGTAATCTTCATGCTCCTCATGCAAGACGTCCTTGTGAATGAACTCCTTTCTGCCTCCAACCATTTCAGCGAAGGTTTTTCTGCCTCCATTGTGCTCGAACATTAGGTTCATGATCAGCTCTTGTGAACTGGAACCCTTCAGAGGAGGAAATTCCTCTTTTTCCGTCAGGTTAACTTTTGAGATATAGAAACGATCTAAAAAGCTCGTCAAAACTAACTTGAATCTCAGGTTAAGATTCAAGTATCAAGATGAGATCTAAGGTTAAAGCAGTAGATCGATTCAGAAAACAGGAGGCTGTGTAGATAGGGTTTGTGAGAGAAGATAGATGTGAACGAGACGTTTTAGGGCTGGCTCTGTGAATTGAGGCTGAGAAGTAGATCGATCAGCTGAAGCCCATTTCTACGACATATTTTCCAAGAAATGGATTTTGGGTTCTTGGAGCCCCTCCATCCCCATCAAAAATTTATAATCCTCAATTATAATTAATTTATAATTTATATTAACCATTTATGTATTTAAAAATTAATTAATGTGATATTTTTTAAATTGAATTTTAACTTAATTATTCGTGTATCCTCATACATTAAAAATGAATAAATACACTTAATAATAATCGGATAAGTTTAAAAAAATTAAACACTAATGAAAAAAATTTCACAACTTTTTTTAATAAATATATATAGTAACGTACCAAGTTTAATATATATATATATATATATATATATATATATATATATTAAAAGTATCTAAAATATAACTATATTTAAACTTTAATAAATAAAATCTCATATAGATTTAATAAAAATATATAGTAAGATACAAATTTTTTGTATATATATAATATCTAAAATATAATTATATTTAAACTTTAATTAATAAAATATCATATAAATTGAATTATATTTAAACTTTAATTAATAAAATTTGATTAAAATTCAATAAATATATATAGTAACGTTACAAATATTGTATATATAAATAATATTTAAAATATAATTATAATTAAACTTTATATATTGGTATATGTATCACTATTTGTATATTTTTCTATAAAATTTAGATTTAATTTTTAAAATCGAATAAAAAATCCATAAATACAAACAATAAATATTAAGATCAATTAATAAAGTTTTATTATATTTCCATTTTCGAGCGTGAAATCTTGAGTATATTCAACGGTATCATTCAGGAAATACCAATTTCTTTCTAAAAAATGAAACTAAATAATTTTTTTTACTTAAACACGTTGAAATAGGAGTTTGGAGGACGAAAAAAGGAAAAAAAAAATCATGGCCATGAACCACCGGTTCAGGGGCTCTGAACCGGTGGTACATGACCACCAGTACTACCGGTGCACAGGCCCAGAACAGATGATGTTGGGCCTTAGTACTAGTACCGATGGTACTGAGGCCCAACACCATCGGTTCTGGGCTTGTGAACCGATGGTACAACACCTTCGCACCATCGGTTCTCGCCCTCAGAACCGATGGTGCGAAGACGCACTCGAACAAAAAAAATTAAAAAAAAACATTTTTTTACCATAGTTCGGATTGATTCATGTTTGATTTCGGGTTTTTATTAGAAAAAATTAATTTTTTTTAAGTGAGTTTGAATGTTCTTGAGACAACTTTGAATGTTCAAGAACACTTTGAAGAACTTCACCAAATTGTAGTAACATGAGTTTGGTCTACTAAATCAAAGTGTTTTTTGGGTAAATATAGTAAAATATGTTATTTTGTGATTTGAGTATATTTAGGATATACTTAGTGTTTTTTTTACTTAACGTCAATTCTGTAATTAAATGAATGTCTGAGGGTATTTTTGTCATAAAAAAGTCAAACTAAAGTCAACTGCATTTTTTGGGTAAATTTAAACCAGTTTTGGGTATATATAGCCATGCCCTAAATTATATTGTTAGTTGATTGTGTGATGTTTTCCGGTGTTAAATGTTTGGTTCGGGTGTCTTCCGCCTCAATGGATAATTTTTATCAAATTTAGGATTTTTTTTTTTAGTTTTATGGTTTAATGTTATAAGTTAAAACACATATATTTTGGATTCAATTGGGTTCAATCTTTTGTTTGTTGATGTAAGTGTTTGAGAATGCTTAGTGCCATAAAATTATAAATTAAAAAATAAAATGAGGGTAAAATAGTAAAAGTAAGAGATGAGTGTTTTTTAGAATTTGACTTATGGAGGAAATAAAAAAGTGATGGGAGAAATGGCTTCACCCTTAGTGTTTTTTTTATATTGTTGTCGCATTCTCGATTTCGAAAGGTGTGTTTATCATTTTCTTTCGCTTTCGTAGTCTTTGTTTCTCCTCCGGTCTCATTTAAATTTCAATATATGTAACTAAAGATTTTTTAAATTTATAGGACAATATTGAAGTAAGCTGGCGTCCGATATTGATGCATCTATGACTATATTTTCTAGGTTAGTCGTGAAAAAAGCTTGACTCTAATGATGTTGAATTCTAAATTCGAAAGTGACAGGCTTAGCCAAGAAAGTGTTTGTAGAGGGATTCCAACTCATGACATTTGGCCACGAGCATGTCTTACTCTACCAACTCGGCTACCCTTTCGAAACTTTATCGGTCTATCAAACCTAGTAATTGTTATTGGAATATAGGTATGTCGTTCTTATGAATACTTCTATCCTTATTTTAGTATTTATATTACAATATCCGTACTTTTAAGCTTTTACTTATGTGCATTTTAGTGTGTATATGATTTGCAAGTTTGCGAGATGTTGTAGGGGATGCTGTCTGTTATAAACTATATTCTATATATGCTATGGTAGCAAGTACATCTATTCTTGACTTGAATAATACCGGATAAAACATACTTTTATGTTTTAAAAATGAAGATTATCTCGACATCCTTAGGTCTTAAGTATTAAGACAATCTGGCTATTTCAATTTCAATAATGAGTTGTTTTTTGTTGAAAATATTTTGGAGTGTTTAACTCAAAGTCCTAGTGATCCAAAGAAGTATAAACTAGAAATCTTTGTCGTCTTTTTCTTCTAGTCTCTTTAAACTTAATTACTTGTCAAACAATTAATATATGTTCAGTGTGTTTACTCATATGTATGGGAGAGCGGAAAAAGTTTGTAGAAAGTGGTTAAAAAAAAGCTACTGAAATACTATGGAAACTCTCCGTTGATTAGTAGTATTAATTCTTATAAGCTAAAATGTTTGTCTACTATAGAATAAGCATAGCACAGCAAACAAACTTTACTTGTGTTACATGTCTTGTAGTACTAAACATGAAGAAACTAAACTACGAGCTTATATGTACTAAATTTTGAAATGCAAGCTAGAAACAATGCGAGAATGATGTTTGTTGGCTCCTTAGATATGTTTACTAACCGGTATGCTTATTCGACTCGTTTCTCCTTTACATTTTTATTACTTTATTTCTTTCAAAACACATTTTTGTGGTGCAGGATATTTGAATCAGGTATGCAGAAAGCTGATAGTCAAACTGAGTAAGCATATCCTTCTTTTATTTACAATTCTACATATGTGTTTATATCTATTATAAGAACCTACTAAAATATGTTATTTAAGGTCACTGATTTGTCTAATAAGTAAATGCAATAGGATGTTTTTCCTCTTTTTCGATTCTTTTATACAATTTCTACTATAGCAGCAACTAAACTAATATATAAATTTCTGTGTTACAGATTTGAAAACCGGCAATGAGCACTTAGTAACTGAACTTAGCAAATGGATTTTCCATGAGCAAGTGACATTCAGAGCAAGTGTAAGTAATGCAAGTCCCCTTGACGATGGGAGTTTTTGAAAGCAATCCATTAACTTATTTCGCTACTAAACTGCATGTATAACTTATTAGATAAACACTGCTGTCACTACTTCATAGACTTCTTTCTATACCTTTCACTTATTCTTGCTACAAAATACTAATTCTTTCTATACCTATAACTTATTAGATACAATATTGCTACAGGACTTCCAGTCTATTATTTTTCATAGCCAGTAAAAAAAAGCATCCACAAACCTGATACACCAGCTGAGTGTTGGATAAAATTTGATCCGCTTAAATTGTCCAACCCACTCAATAAGGCCATCTAGAAAGTATCTTTTAGAAATAACTAAATCAATATTTATTTATTAGTGGAGGTTGTGTGTAAGACTACTTTTATGTTGAGTGCAAGATCCACTTTTACCTTGAGTGTAGTTTTTAGGTTGAATGATGGTGAATCCTTGTCTCCACCATCCTTCTATAAATAGTGGAGCTCTCCCACCATCTAGAGCATCACACAAACACACAAAGAAGTAAAGTTAGAGAGAAAATTTAGACTGAGAGAAAAGAGAGACAATAATGCTATCTTGAGTGAAAGAGACAAAAGATCTCTCTTCCTCATTTATCAAGCATCAGATGATGATGGCTTCAAAAAGATTTCAAGTGCATCTTCCGCCAAGCAAGCGCGGGCGAAATTACAAATCTCCTACAAAGGAGTCGAAAAAGTGAAAGATGTACGTCTTCAAACTTTGAGAGGTGAATTCGAATCCTTACATATGAAAGCATCCTTATCTATTTGAGAATATTTCTCAAAAGTAGCAATCGTTTCTAATTAATTAAAATGAAATGATGAGAAATTATAAGATGTGAGAGTAATAGAAAAAATACTCCGTTCGTTGGATCCTAAATTTGAGCATATCGTCTTAACGATAAAAAAAACTAAAGACTCAGAGAAAATGATGATTGAAGAACTCTAAGTCTCGTTACAACCCTATGAAGAAAAGCACAAGAAGAAGCAAGAGATCACCGATCAACTCCTCAAAGTAGAACTCAAAGATGGGCATGCAAATCAAGAAGATGATATAAACCAACGTGGCCGAGGCAGAGGTAGAGACCGCGGACGAGGTGGTTATTATGGTCGTGGGCGTGGCTGGAATTACAACAATAATAATTCCAACTACAACTAAGACAAAAGAGAAAGCTCAACATGAGGTCGTGAAAGAAGAAATCCAAACTCGAGGTATGATAAATCTCAAATCCAATGCTATAAATGTCAAAGGTTGGACATTATGCTTCGGAATGCAGAGGCCCCAACAATAGAGTTGAGGAGAGAGCCAATCACGTAGAGGAGAAGACGGAGGAAAACGATATCTTACTACTAACATACAAAAACATTAATGAAGGTCAAAAGAAAACTTGATATCTTGACACCGGTGCAAGCAACCATATTTGCGGGAAAATGAGCATGTTTGTAGAGATCAATGAAGCAGTGAGTGGAAATGTCTTCTTTAGAGATGATAGCAAAATATCGGTGAAAAGAAAACGTAACATTCTTATTCGCGCAAAAGATGGTAGTCACCAAATAATTTCAAATGTCTATTACGTACCTAGCATGAAAAGCAACATCTTGAGCTTGGGAGAACTACTAGAAAACGACTATGATATTCATATGGAAAATTATAGTCTTTTATGAGAGGTGACAAAGGAGATTTAATTGCTAAAGTTCAAATGTCGAAGAATAGAATGTTTCCTTTGAACATTCAAAATGATGTTGCAAAGTGTCTTAAGGTGTGTATCAATCATCTTGGCCAACTATGTGAAGAATGTTTACTTGGAAAGCAATTCAGAAAACATTTTCTGAAGGAGTCAGAATCAAGAGCCAAGAAACCTCCTGAGCTTATCCATACCGATGTGTGTGGTCCAATCAAACCGAGCTCTCTATGTAAAAGTAACTATTTCCGTCTCTTCATTGATGATTTTTCAAGAAAAACTTGGATATATTTCTTGAAATAGAAATCCAAAGTGTTTAGAATATTTAAGAAGTTCAAAGCATTTGTGGAAAAGGAAATTGGAAATAAGATCAAAGCCATGACATCTGACCGAGGAAGGAAGTTCACGTCCAATGAATTCCAAGCGTTTTGTGAAGCACATGGAATTCTTTGCCGCTTGACAGTTCACAGATCTCCTCAACAAAACAGTATGTCAGAAAGGAAGAATAGAACAATCCTTGATATGGCGGGAAGCCTGCTCAAAAGTAAGAAACTTCCTAGAGATTTTTGGGCGGAAGCAGTGGCATGTGCGATCTACTTGTCCAACCGATATTCAACAAGAAGTGTTTGGAGAAAGACAACACAAGAAACGTGGAGTGGAAGAATGCCCGAAATTTTCCACCTGAGAGAATTCGGAAGCGTAGCTCATGTCCATGTACCATACGAACAACGAACCAAACTCGATGATAAAAGTAAAAGCTTTATCTTCATCAATTACGACTCAAGTTCCAAAGGCTACAAGTTGTACAACCCAAACAATAGGAAGGTTGTGATAATCCGAGACGTGATAGTTGATGAAGAAGGAGAATGAAATTTTGGGTCTCATACAAATGAGTTCATATTTACCCCCAAATAGAAGAAGACGAGCATACACCAAATGAGCAATCAAAAGATGTTGTAACCCCACATGCTTCACCAATATTATCTAATCATAGAGACTCACCACATTCATCATCATCAAATGGTAGTCAAAATGAGAGGGTTGTGGAACGTATAAGAATCCTTAGTGATCTTTATGAGGTAACTGAACCAATGAATAAGATTACACTCTCTTGTCTCTTTGCTGATTGTGAGCCAGTGACATATCAAGCATTTTACACGAGAGAAACAATGGAGATACGCGATGGATGAAGAAATTAGATCCATCGAGAAGAATGACACATGAGAACTTACCTCACTTCCCAAAGGGTTCAAGACAATAGGTATCAGGTGGTTATACAAAACAAAGAGAAATGCTAAATGGGAGATTGAAATACACAAATAAAGACTTGTTACAAAAGGCTATAGTCAAAAAGCGGGAATCGACTATGATGAGGTATTCGGCTCCGTTGCCCGATTATAAACTATTAGACTAATAATTTCGTTGGCAGCTCAAAAAAAGTAATAGATACAACAAATGGATGTAAGGTTAGCATTTCTAAATAGCGTCCTTGAAGAAGAAGTCTACATTTAACAACCATTAGGTTATGAGGTCGAAGGTCACGAAGATAAGGTGTTGAAGTTAAAAAAAGGTCTTTACGGGCTCAAACAAGCACCAAGGGCATGTAATAGTAGAATCAACAAGTATTTCCGAGGGTGGATTAAAAAAATGTTTGTACTATCACCTCTATATACCAAGATCAAATATTGTGATATTTTGATTGTGTGCCTCTACGTGGATGATTTGATCTTCACCGGAAGTAGCCCAATCACATTCAATAAATTCAATAAAGGACTAAGGAATTCGAGATGACAGACTTAGGGCTCATGGCGTACTACCTTGGCATTGAAGTTAAACAACAAAAAGATGGAATTTTAATCTCACAAACTATGCAAAAGATATCCTCAAGAAGTTTAAGATGAAGAACTGTAGCCTGATAAGCACAACTATAGAGTTCGGAGTCAAAATATCCAAATATGAAGAAGGCGACAGTGTAGATCCAACATTATTCAAAAGTTTGGTATGAAGGTTACGCTATCTAACGTGCATGAGACCAGATATTCTTCATGTAGTTCGCTTGCTTAGCCGCTACATGGAATCTCGAACAACAACTCATCTCAAGGCTACAAAGAGAATCCTTCGTTATCTGAAAGGTACAATTGAATTTGTCTTACTCTACCCAATTTCTAATGATTGCAAGCTTGTTGGGTAAAGTGATAGTGATCGGGGTGGAGACATAGATAATCAAAAGAGTACTACTGGATTTATATTTTTCATGGTAAATATTGCTTTCACATGGATGTCAAAGTAAAACTGATTGTCACGTTATCTACTTGTGAGGTGGAATACGTTGCTGCTACTGCATGTGTTAGTCCATAATAATGAAGGAGATAAATTTAACACACAATTAGCCGACTAAAGTGTATGTGGACAATAAGTCAACCATTGCGTCATCCAAGAATCTAGTATTACATTATCGAAGCATGCATATCAATGTCCACTACCACTACATAACGGAGTGTATTTCAAAAAAGGATGTGCAAGTTGAATATGCGAAGACACAAGATCAAGTTACCGATATTTTCAACAAGACACTGAAAAACGAAGACTTCAAACGATTAAGAAAACTACTAGGGGTCATGGGATCAAGTATAATGGGGAGTGTTGGATCATAAACTTGACCAGGTTAAAGGGTCCAACCCCCTGAATAAGGCCCATCTAGAAAGCAAATTCAAGAAACAATTAAATTAATATTAATTTAGTAGTGGAGGTTGTGTGTAGGATCATCCTTAGGTTCAGTACAATATACTCTTTGATGTTAAGTGTAAGAAACACTTTTACTTTGAGTATAGTCTTGAGGTTGAGTGTTTAAGTATCCATAAGATCTTAGATATTGGATCCTTTTCTCCACTATGGTTATATAAATAGTGTAGCTCTCCCACCATCTCGAGCATCACGAAACACACTAAGAAGTAAGCTTAAAGAGAAATATAGAGTGAGAGAAAAGAGAGACAAGAATGCTCTATGGAGTGTTAGAAAAATATTTTCTCTTCTTGTGTGAGTTGTAAGAGTGTTTTGTTAATCTATGTTAAAGTTGTTTGTTTGTTTTTATAAGAGTATTTTTTTTATATTTTCCGCAGCATATGCGGCTCGTTATGAGTTCCAGACTTAATTTCAGCAAGTGCTCCCTTCTAACAGCCGCGTTAAAGAGGCCATAAACTTTAGAAGTTGTGTCCAGAGCGAGGAATGAAACTGTTAGCAAGCATTTATTAAAGAAATTTATATCACCACAGGTTTATAATATGAAGGAACTGACATTCACCAATTGTTTGAAGTTGAGGGACTCTTCTGTAAAATCTATTGCTGAAACTTGTCCTCTATTTGTCCTCTTAACCTTGTTAACTTTTCGAAGCCGACATATTCTGCTTTGGTTTATCTTGCAAATGGTTGCTGGTCACTGCGCATTAAAACCAAGCCGCAATGGTTTCAGCGATGATGCTATTAAGATAATTTCTGCTTTGGTTTATCTTGCAAATGGTTGCTGGTCACTGCGCATTAAAACCAAGCCGCAATGGTTTCAGCGATGATGCTATTAAGATATTTTTAAAACCTTTAAATAACATCAAGGAGGTTGGCAAACACACAGCCTTGTCACTAGCTAAACACTTAAAAAATCTACATACTTTAGATCTCTTTTGGTGTTGTAACCTGTCAGATGAGAATGTAGGTTTGATTTTAGATAGTTGTTTATCTTTGAGAGTGTTTAAATTTTTTGGCTACACTCAAATCAAAAACCTATTTCTGGATGGTTATTCAAATCATAACATTCACATTATCGATTTAAAGTTGTTCATCAACAGTGAACAATATCCAGATTCCTGATTCTTTTGCAGCTCCATTACATTAATCATGTGCATATCCCCTATATATATATATATATATATATCTTGCCTATACAATCGCACCAGAAACATTCACACCCATTTCTTTCAATGTCGCGTAATCTTCTACACATCCGTATTTTACATATACAACTAACCCGATGACCGTTCCAAACTTGTCATATGCATGAAAAGTCGGAAGAACTTTGTCAGCATAAGGTTCACCATCATAATTTTCTTGATTTCGACCGAAAGTAATAAGTGTTGGCTCGTCTGGGCTTGTTAGTGTTAAAGAACCTGAGTTTGGGTAAGCGGGGAGATTTTTATGATCACACTAGGTGCAATGTTCGTAGACATCGACAACTATCAAAACTCATTTTTGATCTATAATGTTTTTTTAATAATGCTAATTAATAGTATTAACTTTTTTAATACTACTAATTCAAATTATTAATTGTTTTTTATAAAAACGTTGCAAGTATGAAAATGTATCTTATACCAGCTAATCATCCCACGTCCCCTTGCATAGTAGAGTTGACGACAAGTCCAAAATGTGCAAATGTTGTCGTTGGTCATAATATATTTGCAGAAGTTTATATATGTTGTGATTCATGTTTTTCTCTTACAACTATTACATATGACCAAGCATCTTGAAGCAGTGTGGTATCTTCCAAGAACTTGCCGAGCCGTTTAACAGATTAAATGATTATTCCCAAAAAAATTCAATTCATGTTGGGATATATTAAAACGTGTCTTTATATCAAGGTTCTTCGCGCGAAGCACTTCAATTCATTAATGTTGTCCAACCAGTTTGTTTGGCTGGTACCCTCCGGGATACTATGCAATGGAAGAGCACATTGACTGAAACATGGCACCAACAAAGATGTGGTTCTCATAAGAAAACAAGAAAAAAGACTTGATTGAAATAGTAGGGGAGGACAATTGCATATGCATATAGTTTCTTCAATCTCTGACTACAATGCTCACTCTAACTCAGTACCAAAGCAAAATTCAACCAGATGCTGGAGGATGGCTCTATTGGTGAACAATATAGTGATAATGGGAAACACATTTGATTCAACAATTGTTGTTGTGTGTTCATCATTTGGTCATGGGATCATTGGCATATGTGATGGACTTGTGTGTATGTGCGAATTTTCCAGTGGAGCTAAACTATGAACATTAGATGATCTCAAAGGCAGTGGCATATCATGCATGATGGCCAATAATTCAGGATCGGGTATAGTAGGTATAGCCAACAATAATGGTTAGTTTTTGCCATATCTCTATTTTCAAGAGGTTATAGTTAATCTCGAAGCGACCAAGTAAGTAAAATAGACCTATAAGAGCATGTACACTCGTTGTTGTTAAAATGGTATGTTAGTGGGTGCCAACTAGAAGTGAGAAACATCATTTAGCATTGTTAGCTAACAATCATAATTTCACTTCACTCGTTTTTTTAATTTTATCTTTTAAAACGCTTTTTAATTAACGATTTTAATTCGTTCTTATATATATATATTATGTTTGTTCTTATTCATATATATATATATATATCAAAGATATTTTAATTTTGTTTGTTCTTATCCATATATATGAAAGATATTTTATGCTTAGTGTTCCATTTAGTAATCTTGTCATTGATCTTGTCAATAATAGGATTGAAATTTGTCCCTTTGTTGTTGTAGAGCGTGATTCCAAGGCCCCCAATGGGATATCCGAGTTGGTTGAGTAAGAATGCTTGTGACTAAAGGTCATGAGTTCGAGTCCTTCTACATACACTTTCTCGGCTGAGCCTGTCACCTTGTGTGATTTACCTTCTGGCGTTGGTTTGCAGGCTATTGCGTCAGACTGAGGGATTACCCTATGCGGATTCATTGCACTCTGAGTAGCGACTGCGGTTCCCTAAAAAAAGAGAGCATGATTTCAAGGTAGCTGGAAGGAAGTGATTCAATAGAGAATCCAGTCCGAAGCTTGAAGTTGTTGATCTTTGTCTTATGGATTTTAGTTGAAGTTATTAAGCTTGGTTTTCTCCTTGTTAATAGCCTGACCTAAAATTCTTTGATAATTGTCTAGGTACCTACTTAACTTATCAATAGAGGCAGCTAAGATATTAGTAAACACATGAATATCATCTGTGAATACTAGACAACGCACCAAGTAATTAGTTTTAGAGGCATATTGAAGATTTTTATCATTGTTAAACAGATTATAAACTCCTCTGATTAGAACTTCTTCTGCCTAAATAAAGAACCTAGAAGATAAATGATCTCCTTGACTTAAACTTTTCTTCTGGTGGAAGAAGCCAATCATGTCACCATTGATAAAAATAGATATGTTAACACTAGAGATCATCTTGTTAATTAAGTTAATGAAATAATTAGAGAAACAAAAAGTGGAGAGGACTTAAAACATAAAGACATGAGACAATCTGTCATATGCTTTTTTCATATCAAGTTGGAGCATTATGTTGCTAGCTTTTGGTTTTCTATTGATTTCGTGGATCAACTCCTTAGCAATCAAAATATTATCGTGAAGAAGCCTGCCTTTGACGAAGGCACCCTGAGTGTATGATATAATTTTAGACAAAATGTTACCTAATCTAAAGTTTATAACATTAGACAACACTCTTTTAATCATCATGCATAGACTTCTTGGTGTGTAGTTGTTCCCATATGTAGGATTAGAAGTCTTAGTAATAAGTCAAAATCCCAGTTGCAAAGATACCTTTTAGGATGATGTTACCTTAAAGATAAGAGTTTATAGCATTGAATGGGTCCTCTTTAATAATTTTGCAACAGACTTTGACAAAGAATATGTTGAAGCCATCAATGCCTGTTGCACTGCTATTATTCATGCTTGTGATGACCTTCCACACCTCTTCCTGATTAGCAGGCTTAAGAAGATGGTTATTGTCCTTAGCAATAACAAGACAAGGGATGTCATCAAATATATTATCCTCCATAAAATTCTTTTCTTCCTCTACGTTCTTGTAAGGTTCAGAAGTAAGATAGTTCTTAATTTATTTCTTAGTAGATTTACCAATATCTTTATTGTTTTGGATCCACTGGTTGTCTTTTTTGATACATTTAATCACATTTCTTCTTCTTTTCTTAGAGACATAAGAGTGATAAATTTTAGTGTTATCATCTTCATCCTTTCACCAGTTGTTGTAGCACTTCTGCCTCTAATAAGTTTCTTCATTTCTAAGAGCTTTAATGTATAAGTTGTTAGCCTCAGAGAGAGCATCTTTAGAATCTTGATTGTTATCACTATAGTGCTGAATTTCCTTCTCTTTCACATTATCTTTAAAAGATTTCACGTTGTTAACGATGTTTCTAAAACGCTTAATTTTCCAATCCTTAAGACATATTTTAAGCCTTTGCAGCTTGTACTAGAAGATATGTTTTGAATTTTCATTGATGTTAAGGTTCCAGTTCGTCTCTACAATACTTAAAAATTGATCATCATTTGACCATATATTCATGACTTTAAAACTTTTCTTTTTGTTGTTAACATGATTAGGCAGTTTATAAGTAGAAGAAATTAAGAGAGGAACATGGTCAGAACAAGTTCTAACCATGTGAAAAACCTATATTCACTTGGAGATAGCAAAACATTTGTCATTTACCATGGCTCTGTATATTTTTCCTAACAAGTATTTCTATTCAAAGTGTATTTTGAGCCCACGTACCAACCATCTTCAAGCTTACAGCTTATAATAATATCATTAAAATTTTAAGTATTACTTTGATCAATAGAAGTATATCTTATCTCCTCTTCAGAATTGGTAATTGCATTGTAGTATCCTGCAGTAATCCAAGCTTTGTCAGTGTTAGCTAGCATCTTCAAGTTATCCCAAAGGTCCACTTTTCAATTTTCTGGCTTTTCGCATAAACAGTAGTTAGGTTGAAGTTCTCTTAATCCTCCATGTGAATAAACTGCTTGTGATCTTGTTTGATATTCATCTTCACATCCTTAGCCAAACAATCTAAATCTTGTTATAGATATTATATGTATAATCTTTAAAACCCAAATAATTTGCCACACCATCAATTTTGTCCACCTTATCCATAGGTTCTTGAATAGACATGATCTTTATTTTTTCATCTTGAACCATGGAAATAATCCTCATAAGAGTTGGTTATTGTTAATACCTCTGGCATTCTAGCTAATCATCCTTATCATTATCAGATTAAAATTTTTGTTGCTTTTTATTATCTGAATTCAACAGAGAATTGATCATTGATTTGTTGATTTTCTTTCCATTCATGGCTGACTTCAATTTTCTGTTTAATATGGTGCTAAAATTCTGATCAGGTGTCGTGCATCTTTTGGTTGGGGAGACATTTTTGCTTCCTATATTTTCATACTTAGGAGACAAAGTATTATTATCATCTTAATGTCTGTTCAGAGTGTAACCTTGTTCATGCTTGTGAAGAGCTTCAATTATTTCCCTGCTTTCGTTAGTAGAAAAATCTTTACTCATATCAATAGATTGTGGTTTGATATTTGAACATTTGGTTCAGATTACTTAGACTTTGTATGCTTTGATCTTGTAAATAATGAACTTGATTGTCATCTCCCTTTGAATCTTGATCCTTTTTGTAACAATCGACTTTAATTTTCTCCCGAAACTTTGCTGAATGTTTGAGGGTTTCACTTGTTTTCTTATGCTTATTATGATTGGTTTTTGGCAATGGCTTATTTTGATTTTCAATGTTTAGGCTTTCAATTCTGTGGACCCATTTTTATCCTCAGCTTTTGTCCTCCTTTGGGTCACGTTTCTGAGTTTTATTACATTCAGAATCCTTGTGCCCAATGTGGAAGAAGTAATCGCATTATTAAGGGACGTTTCTATAGATTAAATAAATCCAGCATCCTTTATTAGATAAAAAACCAACACATATTTTATGCTTTAGTTTCTTGGAAATATCAATCTATATTTTGGCGTAACAAGCATTACTATGTGCCCTTTTCTTTTCCGGGACAGAGACTTTATATGGACTGCCTATTGTTGCTGCCAGATCATTCACAATCGTAGAATTGTATAGGAATTCTGGCAGTTTTTCAAATCGGACCCAGATCAGCGACATGGGATTTTCATATCTTTTGTTGAATTCAGGGCTCCACGTAAAAATCTCATGATTGCTCCATCAAATTTCCAGACATTTATTGACCAAAGGGAGCTAACATTTTCCTTCAAACCAAATTCTATATGATTATATCTCGAGTCCAATATTTCAACGCCGAAAGGACCTCTAAATTTGAGAGATTTGAAGAAGTTGTTCAAGATCATTCTTTTGGGAATACCGGTGCTGAATTTTTCAACCAGAGTAGTTTTTTTTATTGTTGCATAAGAGTATCTTTCGTTTTGTTTGAGTATTAAACAAAAAAATGATCGACGGCCTCTTTCACAAATTCCGGTTTGAGATCATTCGTAACAGAGTTTCTTGGTTTGAAAAGATCAGTGAATGATTTTTTGGTTTTTATTTGTGTAGATTGATCTTCCGAGTTAAATCTGGATTGAAGAGAAGGAAACTCTTCATCATTTAACTGATTGTAGTTGGATCTTCAATGGCAAGTAGCCAAAGAATCAAAAAGCCTAGAAAATAGGGCTAGAATATTGAAGCAGAGGAAGCAAGAGTTGAAATCTTGGACACGAGATAATTATATGTGAATTGGTTCATTAAGAAAATGAACTAGGAAAATTGGCCAAAAGGAAAATTTTCTTAATTAAGTCAATTGGCATGATCAACATTATTTATGCTCAAACTCATACATATTCAAATTAATATGTTTGGCCAAAGGTATCTTATTAATGTTTTAAGAGTATGTTTTATATGCTATGTTTATTTGGCCAAAAGAGTATGTTTTATATGCTATCTTATTGATCTTATTGTTTGGCCAAAGTGATGTTTTTTGCTATTTATTGTATGTTGTTTGTTAAGTTAGTAAATTCGTATCTTTACAACCTGGAAGGTAAAAAGGCACCCATACTTAATGGGAGGAACTTTGAGCTGTGAAAAGAGGATATGTTGTTGCACTTGATGTGCCATGATTACGACTTAGCATTAAGGATCGATGAACCTAAACCTCTGACTGAGGACAGTTCTCCTACGGAGAAGAAAGAGTCAGAGGCTTTGGAAAAGTCGAACATAATAAGTCTAGGGATCATGAAGCAAGAAACTCCATTAGCGTTCCGTGGTGTAATTCTACCTGAGATCAACAATGCAAAAAATATTTCTCGAAGATTTAGAGAAATATTTTTCCATGAACGATAAAGTAGAGATTAAAATGTTGCTTAGTCATCTAGCCTTTATAAAATATCGTGTCAAAGTGATTGTTCGTGAGCAAATCTTGGAAATGTCAAAAATCGCTTCCAAATTGAAAGAACTTAAGATTGACCTTCCAGAAGATGTTGTGGTGAGATTTGCTTTTCACTCTTTCCCTCCTCAGTGTAAGAACTTCGAAACTTTTTATAACTATCGGCGCGAGAAATGGACTCTCAACGAGCTCATTTCTCAGGCAGTGCAAGATCATGAAAAGATGAAGCAAGAGCATCCATAAGTGAAAATGGTGAAAGCTCATATGGATAACAAAATTAAAAGAAAATATGAAGGTTCAGATGCACATGCATCCGGTTCTGGACAAAAGAAGTATAAGGGTATGTCTGGTAAAGGGCGTTGCTTCCATTGTAAGAAACGAGGGAACTTTAAGAAAGAATGTGAAAATGGAGGGCTATCTTAAAAGCCAAAGGTATTTTCACTTCTATCGTGTGTTCTAAGATCAATTTAGTTTCAGTGCTGAGAAATACTTGGTGGTTTGATACAACACCAACAACTCATGTTCGTATTTCGTTGCAAGGTATGATAAGAAACCGAAGCCTGAGTGATGGTGAAACATCAAGCCATACAGGTGATGCCGGTTCTTGTTTAGTTAATTCTATTTGTGATTTTTGTTTGTTGCTTACCAGTGGATATTTTTTGTATTTACAAGACGTATTGTATGTACCTTATTTTAGAAGGAACCTAATTTCATTTCCGTTGTTAAACAAATTAAGTTA
Organism: Limnanthes douglasii subsp. nivea; assembly: GCA_036936605.1. Lineage (NCBI taxonomy): Eukaryota > Viridiplantae > Streptophyta > Magnoliopsida > Brassicales > Limnanthaceae > Limnanthes > Limnanthes douglasii. The sequence continues at coordinate 25,528,152 of JAUPFV010000002.1, forward strand.
TTATTGTCTATTTGGAAATGAAAGTTTATGTCTTTATTTACATGGTAATGTTGTTGGTTTTGGAAAGTTAATAGCAAATGATAACTTGTATTTATTGGATACTATAAAGGATTAGAGCGAGATAATGAATGTAAACGAACCTCGAAAACTAAATTGTAAATTGGAAAATTCAGCAAAACTTTGGCACAAGGGATTAGGTCATATTTATAGAAATAAAAATTGAAAAGCTTGTTTCGAAAGGTTTATTAAGTAAACTATATTTTTAAGAGTTCAACGTTTGCATTGAATGTATAAAATGAAAACAGACCAAAGTTAAAGGATTAGATGCCTACAAATCGAAATGGGTCTTGGATTTGAAACATACAAAACTATGCGTCCCGTTCTCTATAGCATCATGGAACGACCAACGATATTTTGTATCTTCTATTGACAATATTCACAATATGGTTATCTATATCTTATTCACGAAAAAATATAGGCCATTGACAAATTCAAGGTCTTTAAAACCGAGGTTGAAAAATAACTTGGTAAAGACATTAAGTGCGTCAGATCAGACCGTGGTGGTGAATACTACAGGAGATATGATGGTTCAGGTGAACAACGTCATGGACCGTTACTAAGTTCCTGGAGGAGTGTGGGATAGTCCCTCAGTATATGATGTCGGGTTCGTCCAACATGAATGGAGTATTTGAGAGACGAAACTTATGGTGGAAGATATGGTAAAAAATATAATTAGTCATTCAACATTACCTATATCACTCTAGGGAGAAGCAATAAAATGTGAAACCTATTTACTTAATTGAGTTCTGACGAAAGAAACTACTAAGACACCGTATGAAATTTGGACTGGGCGTAAATCTAGTTTAAAACATTTGCACGTTTGGGGATGTCCAGCTGAAGCGAATACTTATAGGCCGAATAAAACTAAATTGGACTCCGAAACTGTTAATAGTTATTTTATCGAATATCCCGAGCACAGTAGGGGTTTTAAGTTTTATAATCCTTCCACACAAAAAAATATTTGAGATATGTACATCGAATTCTTTGAGGATATAAAGTTTGGGAGAAACATTTAGTAACGAACATTCATTTTGAGGAAGAATCAGTAGAGATTCCTGAAGGTTCTAACAATGATACTTTGGTATCAAATGATTATATAATAATAAGGAGGCAAATCATAACCTCGGATTCGTTAGAACATATAGATACTCAAGATGATGTTAATCTTTTTCCTGTGGATGTTTTTCAAATTGAAAAAAAATGAAGTTGTTCCAAAAAGAACAAATGTCATTGACAGTTTGAAGTTTTACAAGAAGAACAAACTCTACATTTTCCAGAAGGTCAAGTGCAAAATGAAGAAATTATGCCTTTGCGTAAATCTACTAGAGAAACGAAAAGTGATATATCTTCAGACTATATAGTGTATATTCAAAACACGAGGAATCTTATGGTACAACAGAAAACGATCCTTTAAGTGTTCGTGAAGCCATGAAAAGTTCTAATTCTTAATTCTGGATTAAAGAAATGAACGAAGAGTTTAAATCAATACACGATAACGTGGTATGGGAGCTTGTTCCATTACCTGAAGGAAAGAAAGCGATTGGTGGTAAATGGATTTTTAAAACCAAACGAGATTTTAAGGGTAATGTGGAGATGCATAAAGCGCGACTTATAGCTAAGGGTTTTATTTGAAGGAATTGACTTTAAGGAAACCTTCTCTCCGGTTTTATCCAAGGATTCTTTTCGGACAATTATGGCATTAGTTGTACACTTCGACCTTGAGCTATATCAAATGGATGTAAAGACCGCCGTTCTTAATGGAGACATTGAGGAAAAGACTTATATGCTACTTTGTCTCCGGTGATCCAAAATCGACAGTGTGCAAACTAAAGAAATCTGTTTATGGTCTCAAGCAAGTGTTTCGACAGTGGTATCACAAATTCCTTGAATTTATTGTGTCATTTGGTTTTGAGATAAATTCAGTGGAGAATTGTGTGTATCAAAAGTTTAGCGGGAGTAAATTCATATTTCTAATGTTGTATGTTGATGACATATTATTGGTCACGAACTATCGATAATTGTTACATACGACCCATAAATTTCTTTCGGACAAATTCAATATGAAAGATCTTGGAGATGCATCCTTTGTGTTAGGAATTAAAATTCATAGGTGATAAGGGGGATTCCCCCGAGTGAGTACGAGCATGAGCCTGATAGGTAGATTGTGAGCTTGGGTGAAGATGATAAAGAAACAACGAGACAGAGGACGAGTTCTACGACGCCACAGACCTCAAAGAGAAATAAAGAATTAGTTCGACGATATTTGAGCAACGAGTTGATCGACTAGATTTAGGACGCGATGAACAAACCATGGCTGATTGCGAAATTGAAGATGCTTGGTTGATCACGTGATCGGTGAGTTCGAGCTCTGCACACCAGTACATATCTGATCGCGCTCAAGGAATGGTCCATCTCGATTTAATGCACAATCCAGACGAGGTGTTTCCTTATTTATTGTATAAAATAAGTTTTGACTCTTAAGTCAAACCATTTTAAGTAGTTGTTCCGAAATTATAGGAAAATTAACGTTAGTGAGTTAGTGGAGCATTAAGTGTAAACAAGTGTAACTGTCCACTAACTCACAACATTATAAATAGGAAGAACCTATCGATGAATAAGAATATCGTTCTTTGCCTTATCTCTTTCTTGGCTAAAAACTTAAATAATTTACTGTGGTAGAAATTTTTATTCCCATAACAAATTAGGCGCGGTCTGTGGGAAAACTTCTAAGCATCCCCCATGGTAGTCACAAGGTCATGAATCGAGAGAGACAACTAGGAAACGAGTAAAGCAACGATGCACATAGGATGAGCGATGAATCAACCGACTGGGCAATGCGTCATGTATTCCAGCCCTGTAGCTTCGCAAGGGGGTAATCCCATAGCGCCCATAGGGACGGTCATGATGGAGGAGCCACCGATCCAGCCCACCACTGTCCCCCAGGTAGAGGTCCAACCGCATAAACAAGCAGATGTAACAAGGCTCATGAAGCCGTGGAAGCCATCCCAGCAGTTGGTTCGGTGGTCCTCGAACTAGAGTAAAGAATCCATAATCTCCAACAGGAGCAATTGAAGATAGAATTTGAGCGAGATGCAAGGGAACAAGCCACGCACGCCACTATGGCTGGAATGAATGACGCTATTCATGCCCCCATCGCTAAGATCAAGGGAACGAGCAAGGTACATGAACCGTCTGGCTCGGAGGCTACTAAATTTAACTATACAGATCCATCATCGAAGCGAGATGATAAACAGGAACGTGAGGGCAAGAGTAGAGACAAGAACCGTAACAAAGGTCCCTGAGAAGAGGCAAAGCAGACGTCAACCAAGGGAGCTCGGGAAAATGAGGATCTCCGTTACAACCAGGTCCGCCTGAGCCTGTCAGCCTACATACTCAAAGAGTCACCATTCTCCGAGAAGATTCAGAAACAATAGACCAAAAAAGGCATTTAGAGCAATTCAGAAACATGATAATGGCGTTCAATCCCGACGATGCAATGTTGTGTGAGGCACTATCCATGACCCTCAAAGGAAATGCAATGGATTAATTCGGCAGCATGCCAAAAGGATCCATTTACAAATTTACCATGTTTTGGAAGGCGTTAAGGGAGAGGTTTTCTGTAACAAGAAGCTCAAGCGCGAGCGGGATTCAAGCATAGACCTTTACCAGCGACGAAGTGAGTCCCTTAAAAGTTATGTTAGGAGATTTGTTCATGCTATGAATGCTTTCCAAGATTTGGCCGAAAATATGGCGATGGCATCCCTGAAACGAGGGCTCGACCAAGAGGATGATCTATACGCAGGTCTAATCAAGTTCCCAACTGAGAACATGGGGAGCTGCTCGCTAGAGCATATACTTTTATTAGAGTCGTCGATACCAGAAGAGGGGCGTCTCCCGAGCGACGTTGATCAGATTCTAAAGAAGGCGAAACAGAACGGAAAAGGGTTGAAGAGCAACCTAGGCCAGATTATAGCAGGGGACCCCAGCAGCTCGAGCAACGAAATAGATGTTTCACCGCATTGACTGAAGCTATCTCAGTGATTTACGATCGAACATGAGGGCGGATAACGTACCAAGTGCCGCTTATGATGAGTGCCATAGGATTCAAATAATCGAACCGGTATTTTTGCGCATATCATAACAATCATGGATATTCCACAGATGAGTGATGGAAACTAAGAAAAGAGATGTAACGCTTGATAGATAATATGAAGTTGATACAATATGCCAAACGATCTCATCTGAATCGCCGTGAGGAGAGCCATTCTCCAAACAATGAGAAACCGGCTAATGGAGAAGAAACAGAAGCTAACAAACAACAGTGGCTTCTCGCCATATCAGGAGGGATCTAGGCAACGGATAAGGGGTAGCTCCGAACAAACGGGATAAAAATGAGCTCGACATGTACGAAATGAATGCAAATTCCTATCGTAATTACAGGGATCCAATGACCGATCTAACGTTTAATGATGACGATCTCAGAGGTGTCATCCTTCCACACGTGGACGCTCTTACTATCCACCTAGATTTCGGAGGAGTAATTGTGACTCGAGTGCTGGTCGATGGTGGGAGCTCGACAAATATTATTTTCAAAAGCAGATTCGACCGCATGCAAAATGTACCCCCATATCGGCCTACTTAACGTACGTTGGTCAGCTATGAAGGAAAAACCTCACAATGCGTTGGGGAGGTGGAGCTACTGGTAAAAGTTGGCTATGGATCCACGAAGAAGAAACTAAAGACACTGTTGTGATTGGCATGAGAGCTTGAGTCTCAACCCTCAACTAATAACGTTCCTCATGCACGAATGGTCGTTCATCTGTGTTGTGATTGGCATAAGACATAGTAGCATGCTCATTGTCATATCTTATTCCTTCATTTTCATCAGGTTGAACTTCTTGCATATCGACATCAATGTCTCGATGATTTTTGAAGTTCAAAATACAACTAACATTTTGAATATCGCTATTCAGGTACCTCGCGCTCTTATTGTTGTCGCCAATCTCTTGAGAGAAAGAAGTGAGAGAAAGAACGTTTATGCTTGTATTTAATGTTATAACTGATTGATATATGGGTACAATTGGAGTGATTTGGGGGTATAATTGGACTTATTGGAGGTAAAATTGAAAGATTTTTCAACTGATTGATATTAAGTATTTAATAGAAAGTAGTGAGAGAAAGGAGATGCATGCTTGTATTTAATGTTTTACAAAATTTTCAAAACATTTAATGTCGTTTCTTGAGGTATTCATATTCTTTTTTAAAGTTCATGGGTCATTGGGGTCAAATCTTCTATTTGGGAATTTTATAAGCCCCCAAGTCCATGATTGATGGTACTAGGAAAATAGCTAAGTCATTGGTTCGCTTAGGCTACTGCTTAGTCGTCACCTTTGGTCTATCCTGTCTGAATTACCCCTTTGGATTAAACCTGAATTACTGCATTGCTAAAGATATTCGATCATATCACTCTTAATTTTATCATCCAGTTTGGTTCATTGTTCGTTTTGTACATAAGCATGAGCTAAGCTTCAAAATATTCTAAGGTGAGAAATTCCGGGCTTTCTTTCACTCCACACTTCTTGTGGTGTCTTTCCCCAAACATTTGTTGTTGGAGATCGATTGGACAAAACTCCTTACGCATGTTTCTGCTTTTGAGCATGTTTCACGCCATATAATGAATTGTTCTATTCTTTCTTTCTGGCACACCGTTTTATTCAGGAGATATGGGAACTATCAAGTGGCGGAGGATTCCATCTTATTCATAAAAATCTTGGAATTTATTAGATGTGAACTCCCCTTATCAGTAAGATCTCATAGCTTTAATCTTATTTTTGCTTTTTTTTCCACAACTACTTTGAAATTCTTATCTATTCCAAACACTTCAGATTTATGGTTCTAGAAATATACCCAAGGTTTTCTTGATAAATCATCAATGAGGAGAACAAAGTATTTAAATTTACATACACAACTCGATTTGATTTGATTGCACACATTTTTATAAATAAGCTCGACACGTTTTGTCGCTCTTGATTGTGACTCATTAAGAACCTTTTCCTGACTTATTTTCCTGACTTGCTTCCCATACAAACATCTTTCGCTTAGTTGGTCAGGATGATCTATACACGATAATCCTATCACCATTTCCTTTTTGGATAATAACTCTAAACTTGTTAGATTTAGATGCCCAAATCGAACATCCCACAACCATAAAGAAGCAATGTAACAAGCCTTGAGACATTTTGCAACATCATTTTGAATATTCAAACGAAACATTTAATTTTGGTCATGTGAACTTTTGCAATTAAATCTCATTTTTCACCTCGAATAAAAAGACTATAATCTTTTACGTGAATATCCTAGCCCTATTCTACAAGTTGTCCAAAGCTCAAGATGTTGTTTCTCATGCTATAGATATATGAAATTATTTGGTGACTACCATCTTGAGCACAAAGAAAAATGTTATCTTTTCCTTTCACCGATCTTTTGCTATCAACTTTAAAATAGATATGTCCACCCACTGCTTCACTGAGCTCTACGAACATGCTTATTTTCCCACACATATGGTTTCTGATATAGTTGCACAAGCACATGACTATATGGCCCTTTTGGACAAACGTAAACGGTCTTTATTTGGGCGCAGATATTAGAATTAGGCGATCCAACCACTCAAATCGAACGGGTCGAGAAGCCCAACGATTTTCGAAAGCATCACGATGTGATTAAGTCTAGGCCCTAAAGTTATTCGTTTAAACCTTCGTTTTGCTGTTTTAGTATTTTTTCTATATTTTCCTGTTTTTGTTGGATTTTATTAAAATACTTAACCAGCTCCAATCGCTTTGAAATTGCGCTTGGCTTTATTTTATTACATAAGGAAAAAACTGTAATTTTGGGTTAGTGTGTCGATCATTTTTATAAAACGCTCTCAAACCTTAGGTTTGCCTCAGGTTTTTTTGAATAGAATTTGATTTTCTTTAAAGTCTCTTTTACTCTAACTTAGGGTTAGAGCTATCTATCTTCTATTGTTCGTCTTCTTTCTCTGTATTTTCAGCCGCCTGTTCTATCTCGTAGCTTGGCACTACCATATTGGTATCAGATTCAGAGTTCTTAGGGCGTGGGTAACGATGGTATGCCACCAAAGCAATCTTTTCGGGGGGAAGTCTACTCTTCCGATCACCGAATCGGTCGACCGTAATGAATTCGGTCAATTCCAATCCCAGGTTGGTGAGCAGATGCACTCGTTGGGAAACCAGTTGAGAAACGTACAAGAAGCACTACACAGGCTGTTGAACAACCAAACCAATCGATTTCGAGCTCCAAGTTCGAGCAACCAGCTGTCGGGATCTGAAAGAGAGATCGGCTGCAAGCGGAATTCGTTTACTCCTCAGCAAGAATAAGGTAGGGGTCAATATTCCCCACAAGACTGTCATGACCAAGTCTTTAAGCACCCGCCAGCGAGAGACTCTGATCTGAACGCCAACAACCGGTAGGAATCTGGATTCAGACTAGAGATCCAATAGTTCCAAGAGGGTCTCAAACCGGAGTAGTTTTTAGATTGGATCGCCTCAGACAGGTGGAAGAACTGTTGACGAAATACCACATCCGGGAGAGTCTTAGTTCTTGTGCGGTTCCTGCACTATTAACACCAAAGAAGGATGGCTCCGTGGGAATGTGTGTGGATAGCCGGGCTATCAACAAAATTACAGTCAGGTATCGGTTTCCTATTCCTCGCCTTGATGATTTACTGGATCAATTGAATGGTGCTACTGTGTTTACGAAGCTGGATTTGAAGAACGGATATCACCAGATTCATATTCGTATGGGAGATGAGTGGAAAACTGGCTTCAAGACCCCAAAAGGTCTGTTTGAATAGATGGTAATGCTATTCAGTCTTTCTAACACTCCTAGCATGTTCATGCGGGTTATGAACCAGGTATTTCGCCCGTTGGTCAGAAAATTTATTCTTGTGTACTTTGATGACATTCTTATCTATAGTACCACGGAAGAGCTGGATCTCCAGCACTTACGCGAGGTGTTGGTTGTTTTGAGGCGACAATAGTGTTATGGAGGACTCAATAAGTGTTTTTTATGACAAATTTGGTTGTCTTCCTGGGTATATCCTGTCAAAATATGGGCTGTCAGTGGATCAGTCGAAAGTGGGAGTCGTGCAAGACTGGCCCATTCCTACTTCCATCACTGAAGTCCGCTCTTTTCACGGATTAGTCTCCTTTTACAAACCGTTCATCCATAACTTCAGCACTGTTAGGGATCCTATTACAGAGTGTATGAAGAGCATGGCATTCTGCTGGACCCCTGAAGTAGCTAAGGCGTTTAAGGAAATTAAGGTAAGACTGACCACTACACCAATTTTTGTTTTACCTAACTTCTCTATAGGATTTGAACTCCATTGTGATGCATCCGGATTGGGCATTGGCGCTGTACTCAGCCAACGAGACCACCCTGTAGCATACTTCAGCGGAAAGTTAAGTGGAGCTAAACTCAACTACAACACCTATGACAAGGAGTTCCATGCAGTTGTACGAGCTTTGAAGCACTGGAGTTCCTACTTGTCCTAAAATGATTTTGTCATGTACACCGATCATGATGCCTTAAAGCATCTGCATAGTCAGGAGAAACTCTCTTCCCGCCATGCACGTTGGGCAGCATTTACTCAACAATTTACCTTTTCTATTAATGGTACTTCGGGGACAGTTAACCGGGTAGCTGACGCACTGAGCCGACGCAACATGATGATTCGTATGGAAGGAAAAGTTTTGGGATTCGAGATGATGAAGGATCTACATGCTATCGATCCATATTTTGGTCTTATTCTAGAGGACGTCAGTGCGGGTTTGAGAAAAGATTTTGCAGTGAGCAACGATTACCTCTTCAAAGATAATTTACTTTGTGTTCCTCAAGGCAGTTTGAGGTTACTGATTCTACAGGAGAGACACAACGAGTGGCATGTGGGTAGAGATCAAACCCTTCACTTCGTATCCAGCAAGTTCTTCTAGCCGCATTTGAGGCGAGATGTTATCCATTTTGTAGCCGGTTGTCGGGTTTGTCAGATGGCAAAAGGTACATCCTCCAACGCAGGACTATACCTGCCACTCCCAATACCGGAATGACCATGGAAATGGGTCAGAATGGATTGCATCTTTGGGCTGCCAAGGACACAAAGAGGTAACGATTCTATTTTTGTAGTGGTTCACATGTTTTCTAAGATGGCCCACTCATTGCGTGCAAGAAAACACAGATGTTGTGAATGTTGCTAATTTATACTTTTGTGAGGTCTACTGCTACATGGTCTACCCTTGAATATCATTTTTGATCGTGATTCTTTTTTGGGGGCATTTTTGGAGGAGTTTGTGACGTCTCACAAACATGAAGCTGAATTTTAGCAGCGCGTATCACCAGCAGACAGACGGCCAAACCGAGGTAACTAATGGAATGTTAGGCGATATGTTACGCACAGAGGTCTGTTGGAACTTGAAAGAATGGGATTCCCGCCTTTATCACGTTGAGTTCGCCTACAATAGGCACCACAAGCGTAGTATTGGGTATAGTCCCTTCATGGTATTCTTTGGTTATAACCCACTGGGTCCTATGGACTTAGCTTTCCCAACACTTGATAAGGTTCCACCTAAGGTCGAGAACGCCATTACTGATCTATGGGAGATCCATGAGAACACCCGCAAACACCTGGAGGAAACAACACAAAAGTACAATATTACCGCAGATAAGAAGCGCCTGGTGGAGTTTGCAGTGGGTGACTTTGTATGGGCTGTTTTGACCAGGGATCGATATCCTGCAAACAAGTACAACAAGTTGGCTGCAAGGAAGGTGAGTCCATTTTAAGTTATTAAAAATATTAATCCCAATGCATACAGGTTGAAGCTACCCAGCCACATGAAGACCCATAACATTTTCAACGTGAAGCACCTGGTGCCATTTACCACTGCTGCTGAGGATGATGAAGCTGAGAATTCGTGGGGGAATTCTTCCGAAGAAGGAGAGGATGATGTAGTTGCACAAGCCCATGACTATATGGCCCTTTTGGAAAAACGGAAATGGCTTTATTTGGGGCCCATATATCAGAATTAGGCAATCCGACCACTTAAATTGAAGTGGTCGAGAAGCCCAACAATCTTCGAAAACATCACTAGTGATGAAGTCCATGCCCTAAATTTGATCGTTTAAACCCTCGTTTTGCTGTTTTGGTAAATTTTTTGTATTTTCCTATTTTTGTTGGATTTTATTAAAATACTTAACCAGCTCCAATCGCTTTGAAATTGTGCTTGACTTTATTTTATTGCATAAGGAAAAACTGTAATTTTGGACTATGGGTCGAGAATTTTTATAAAAGGCTCTAAAACCCTAGTTTTGCCTCAGATTTGTTTTAATATAATTTGATTTTCTTTGAAGTCTCTTTTACTCTAACCTTGGGTTAGAGCTATCTATCTTCTATTGTTCGTCTTCTTTCTCTGTATTTTCAGCCGCCTGTTCCATCTAGTAGCTTGGCGCTACCAGTTTCTTGCACCAGTGTTAACATATCACTTGTTCTCTTGACCTTCATTAATGTTTTTGTATGTTAGTAGTAACATATCTTTTTCCTTTATCGTTTTCCTTTATCTTTATCATTTATCTTCTTCTACACGTAGTTGGCCCTCTCCTCGACTGTATTGTTAGGGCCTCTGCATATTAAATCTAAATCCAAACTTTTGACATTTATAGTATTGGATTTGAAATTTATCGTACCTTAATTCTAGATTTATTCTTCCACGACCTCGCGTTGAGAAACTGCCAGAAAAACTCCATTGGCATTCCAAAAAACGACGGTTCCAAGCCCTATCCTAGGAGTACCAACTGCTTCTCCTATACGTACAGGTTCTAATTTTCAGATCCCTAGTCGCACAGTTACTTCCTCACAGGTCTGGTGCTACCATTGTCATGAACTAGGGCACGTTGCTTTACAATATCCAAAATTACGACAACAACCACAACAATCGAGGGGTCTGTTCACTGACACTGCTAATTTTTGCCTAGAGGGTGACCCAGGGTTTTATGAAGAACCAGAGGATGTTGTTGATGAGGTGTCAGAGGACCAGGTTAGAGGAGGAGATATTGGTCAAGCATTGGTTTTAAGGTGTATCTGTCTGACACCAAAAGCCAAAAGTGATGGGGATGATTGGCTACAGAACAATATTTTCCAATCAACTTGTACTATTGGGGGAAAGGTATGCATATTTGTTATTGATTCAGGGAGCTGCGAAATGTTATCTCTGAAGAAGCTGTCCAGAAGCTGCCCCTGAAAACAGAAGACCACCCAAACCCCTACAAGCTTGCCTGGTTAAAGAAAGGTAGTGAGGTAAATATCTCTAGAAGATGTATGGTATCTTTCTCTATTGGTAACTATAGGGATAAAGCATGGTGCGATGTCATTGGGATGGATGTGTGTCACTTGTTGCTAGGCCGATCCTAGCAATATGATAGAAGTGTCACATATGATGGTAGGAGGAACCGCTACAATATTATATGGAATAATGTCAGTTTCATATTAACACCAACTAGAGAGGTTTCCCCAAAACCTGCCCTTGCAGTATCAAAGGAGTTGGGTAAGCTCTTTCTATCTCGAAAGGCGTTTATAGAACATGCTCATGAAACAGGGATTGTCTATCTTTTGGTGGTTAAAGAATTTAGTACTTATCCATTTGCTGGTATACCGGAGCGAGTTCGGCCCCTATTAGCAGACTTTTCTGTTGTCTTTCCCGATACTTTACCTACAAGTCTTCCTCCATTGAGAGATATCCAGCACCAGATTGACCTTGTACCAGGTGTTAGCCTACCAAATCGACCGCATTATCGGATGAGCCTAAAAGAGCATGAAGAGCTCCACAGATAGGTGGAAGAACTGTTGACAAAATGCCACATCCGGGAGAGTCTTAGTTCTTGTGCGGTTCCTCCACTGTTAACACCAAATAAGGATGGATCCGTGGGAATGTGTGTGGATACCCGGGCTGTCAACAAAATTACAGTCAGGTATCGGTTTCCTATTCCTCTCCTTGATGATTTACTGGATCAATTGAATGGTGCTACTGTGTTTACGAAGCTAGATTTAAATAACAGATATCACCAGATTCGTATTCGTATGGGGGATGAATGGAAAACTGGCTTCAAGACCCGAGAAGGTCTGTTTGAATATATGGTAATACAATTCGGTATTTCTAACGCTCCTAGCACGTTTATGCGGGTTATGAACCAGGTATTCTCCCGTTTGTCAGAAAATTTCTTCTTGTGTACTTTGATGATATTCTTATATATGGTACCACGGAAGAGCTGGATCTCCAGCACTTACGCGAGGTGTTGGTTGTTTTGAGACGACAATAGTGTTATGGATGACTCGATAAGTGTTGTTTTATGACATATTTGGTCGTCTTCCTGGGGTATGTCGTGTCAAACGATGGGCTGTCAGTGGATCAGTTGAAAGTGGGAGCCGTGCGAGTCTGGCCTATTCCTACTTCCATCACAGAAGTCTGTTCTTTACACGGATATGTCTCCTTTTACAGACGGTTCATCCATAACTTCAACACTGCTATGGATCCTATTACATAGTGTGTGAAGGGCATGACATTCTGCTAGACCCCTAAAGCAGCTAAGGTGTTTGACAAAATCAAGGTAATACTGACCACTACACCAATTTTTGTTTTACCTGACTTCTCTATAGGATTTGAACTGCATTGTGATGCATCCGGATTGGGCATTGGCGCTGTACTCAGCCAACGAGACCGCCCTGTAGCATACTTCAGCGAAAAGTTAAGTGGAGCTAAACTCAACTACAACACCTATGACAAGGAGTTCCATGCAGTTGTACGAGCTTTGAAGCATTGGAGTTCATACTTGGCCTACAATGACTTTTTCCTGTAAACCGATCACGATGCCTTAAAGCATCTGCATAGTCAGGAGAAACTCTCTTCCCGCTATGCACGTTGGGCAACATTTACTCAACAATTTACCTTTTCTATTAATCATACTTCGGGGACAGTTAACCGCGTAGCTGAAGCACTGAGCCGACGCAACATGATGATTCGTATGGAAGGAAGAGTTTTGGGATTTGAGATGATGAAGGATCTACTTGTTATCGATCCATATTTTGGTCCTATTCTAGAGGACGCCAGTGCTGGTTTGAGAAAAGATTTTGCAGTGAGCAACGATTACCTCTTCAAAGATAATTTACTTTGTGTTCCTCATGGAAGTTTGAGGTTATTGATTGTACAGAAGAGACACAATGAGTGGTATGGGGGTAGAGATCAAACCCTTCACTGTGTATCCAGCCAGTTCTTCTCGCCGCATTTGAGGTGAGATGTTATCCGTTTTGTAGCTGGTTGTCGGGTTTGGCAGGTGGTAAAAGATACATCCTCCAACGCAGGTCTATACCTACCACTCCCAATACCGGAATGACCGTGGCGAAGCGTAAGCATGGATTGCATCTCTGGGCTGCCAAGAACATAAAGAGGTAACGATTTCATTTTTGTAGTGGTTCATAGGTTTTCTAAGATGGCCCACTTCATTGCGTGCAAGAAAACACAGATGCTGTGAATGTTTCTAATTTATACTTTCGTAAGGTCTACTGCTTATATGGTCTACCCTTGAATATCATTTCTGATCGTGATGCGCGGTTTGTGGGGTATTTTTGGAGGAGTTTGTGGCGTCTCACAAACATGAAGCTGAGTTTTAGTAGCGTGTATCACCTGCAGACAGACGGCCAAACCGAGGTAACTAATCGAATGTTAGGCAACATGTTACGCACAGAGGTCTCTCGGAACTTGAAAGAATGGGATTCCCGCCTTCATCGCGTTGAGTTCGCCGACAATAGGGACCACAAGCGTAGTACTGGGTATAGTCCCTTCATGGTAGTCTATGGTTATAACCCACGGGATCCTATGGACTTAGCTTTCCCAACGCTTGATAAGGTTCCAGCTAAGGTCGAGAACGCCATTACTGATCTATGGGGATCCATGAGAACACCCGGAAACACCTGGAGGAAACAACACAAAAGTACAATATTGCCGCAGATAAGAAGCGCTGCCTGGTGTAGTTTGCAGTGGGGGACTTTGTATGGGCTGTTTTGACCAGGGATCGTTATCCCGCAAACGAGTACAACAAGTTGGCTGCAAGGAAGGTGAGTCCGTTTCAAATTATTGAAAAGATTAATCCCAATGCATACAGGTTGAAGCTACCCAGCCACATGAAGACCCATAACCTTTTCAACGTGAAGCACCTGGTGCCATTTACCACTGCTACTGAAGATGATGAAGCTGAGAATTTGTGGGAAAATTCTTCCAAAAAGGAGAGGATGATGTAGTTGCACAAGCCCATGATTATATGGCCCTTTTGGAAAAATGGAAACGGGCTTTATTTGGGGCCTAGATATCAGAATTAGGCGAGGCGACCACTTAAATCAAACGGGTCGAGAAGCCCAACGATTTTCGAAAACATCACATAGTGATGAAGTCCATGCCCTAAATTTAATCGTTTAAACCCTCGTTTTGCTGTTTTTGTAAATTTTTTGTATTTTCCTATTTTTGTTGGATTTTATTAAAATACTTAACCAGCTCCAATCGCTTTGAAACTGGGCTTGGCTTTATTTTATTGCATAAGGAAAAAGCTGTAATTTTGGGCTAGGCTTTTTTGAATAGAATTTGATTTTCTTTAAAGTCTCTTTTACTATGATATAGGGTTAGAGCTATCTATCTTATATTGTTGGTCTTCTTTCTCTGTATTTTCAGCCGCCTGTTCCATCTTCTACCTTGGCGCTATCGGTTTCTTGCACCAATGTTAAGATATCACTTGTTCTCTTGACCTTCATTAATATTTTTGTATGTTAGTAGTAACATATCGTTTTCCTTTATCTTCTTCTACACGTAGTTGGCCCTCTGTTCGACTCTATTGTTAGGGCCTCTGCATGCTAAATCATAAATCCAAACTTTTGACATTTATAGCATTGCATTTGAAATTTATTTTACCTTAATTCTGGATTTATTCTTCCACGACCTCGTGTTGAGATTTATCGTTTCTTGTAGTTTTAGTTGGGATAATTTTTGTTGTTATTCCATCCACGTCCATGGCCATGATAACCATCTCATCCACAACCTCTACCTCTGCCTCAGCCACGTTGATTTCTATCGTCCCCTTGACTTGTATGCTTGTCCTTGAGTTCAATTTTGAGGAGTTGCTCAATGATCTTTTACTTCTTCTTGTGGTTTTCTTCATAGCCTTATAATGATCCTTGGATTTCTTCAATCATCATTTTCTCTAATTCTTTAGTTTCTTCAATTCTCACGACGATGTGGGATCCAATAAACGTAGTATTTTCTCTATTACTCTCATATCTTTTAACTTCTCACCATTTCTTTTTAATTGATTAAAAATGGTTGCTATTGTTGAAAAACATTCTAAAATAGACTCAGATGCTTCCATCTGTATGGATTCAAATTACTTTTTAATATTTGGAAACGTACCTTTTTCTCATTTTGACTCCTTTTTATGAGATTGGAATTTCTATCACGTTGTTTGGTGGAAGAAGCGCTTGAAATATTTTTGAAGCCATCATCATCATCTAATTCTTAAGAGATGAGGAAGATAGATTTTTTATATATTTTTCTTGAATCCTTGAAAGTTGTTTTCTCCTCTTAAGTAAGGTTACTTCATCTTTAGGTTTGTTGAAGCTTTTCTCTACGAAAACCCACACATCATGCGCTCCAAGGAGACCCTTCATCTTGACAATCCAATTATCATAGTTTTTGTTGTTGAGTGTTAGAACTTGAAAGGATGATACATCGTTTGCCATATCTTTCAATATGTTGAAGATTTAGAAACAAAACTTCGGATTGAGCTTGTGCCTTTGATACCACTTTATTGGCAAAAAATATAAATGGAACAACACTCTTTTAAACAAACAAAAACCTTTTATAAAGATAGAAAAAAATAAATATTACAAGACAGTCTTTCCACTCACACTACAAAATAAATATTTTTTCGAACACTACAGAGAGCTGTATTATCCCTCTATCTTCCCTCAAATATATCTCTCATAATTTATTGTCGATATTTGGTAGTGAGTACAATGATGGGTGACTATACTATTTATAGGACGCTAAGGTTCCACAAAGAAACCAACAAATTAGAGCTTCTAAAACAAGCTAACACGATGTAGCTTCCATCATAAGCCAAGAAGTAACATCTAAAGTAAGCTAATACGAGTGACTTTTAAAGTAAGCTAAGAATGTAATTTCTTGATGGGTATTCTTGAGTGGGCTTATTTTATTTTATTTGAATCATGTTTATGATCCAACATTTCAAGCCTCAGAGGTAGAAGGTCTTGCACATAAGATTAAGTCTTTTATGTATAAAAATGTCATAATATCTCTACTATCTAAAATTGTTGTAAAGTTGTAGATAGTTTTATTGATGAATTGTTCACTTTTGTAACTTATTATATTTATTACCTTCATACTATTTATTCGTTTCGTTCTCTAAAACCATAACGGATGAATATATTGATCTACAATATTTTCAATTTTAAAGTGTAACCTCAGCGACTATTAATAAATTTGTAGCTGATTTTCCTTGATGGTGCAACTTATGCAGAAGGATGCTCCACACAAAGGTTTTCGACCATATCATACTGTTGAATTTTTTTTCCATCCATCTAGAGTTCAACCATGTAAATCTTTGGAAAATAATTATTTTGGCTAAATGGAGGAAATCCATCCTTATGAGTAGTTCTCTACCAAGTCATTGCGAAAGAATTGATGAATCACTATCTTAGGAAACTTAAATAATCTTGAGTATTTTGCTTTGTAAGTGATTTCTAAATCTTGATAAGGGTCTACCACAATACGTTTCATGTTCGAGGTGGAATGTAAAATCTTAAAGTATAAGAAGAACTATTGCAACCTTTCTTGGTTAGACTCCTAATATTATTTAAATACCTTGGTGGATTGGTTTGATATTCCAACCGAACTAACCTTCAAGACATATGTAGATGAATTCAGGTGGACCTTTTTCATGCTTAGATTAAAAGTCCCCTGTGAGTCAGCTATTTTGGAGATTACAAGGCCATATTTGACCAAAAAGAGAAGAGTATATGAATAAGTAGCATGGTGTTAGAGTTTAGACGTTATATCAAATTAATCTTTTTGTACTTTGGTGTTATATTTTGTTTAAAGTTGTTCCAAACAAAAATCTTCATATTTCATATAGATTTGATGCAATAACCTCAATTTTTGTTTCAAATTATTCAAGAAAGACAATCATTGTTGATGAAATAGTATTTGTCTTTCGGAAAAACATTATGAGTAGCCTCTGGCCCTTGTTAAATAATGATGGAAGGACTAAAAACAAGGGCTACCGTTTAATCTAGCAACTGTTAAATTCATTTCATTAAACATCAATTTTAACCCTTAGCGATCTAATTTCATCAAGAAGCATCGTGGTATCTTAAAAAACCTTCGCCAACCATATTA
This sequence comes from Limnanthes douglasii subsp. nivea, assembly GCA_036936605.1. Taxonomy (NCBI): domain Eukaryota; kingdom Viridiplantae; phylum Streptophyta; class Magnoliopsida; order Brassicales; family Limnanthaceae; genus Limnanthes; species Limnanthes douglasii. Next base: position 25,545,734 of record JAUPFV010000002.1, read on the forward strand.
TGCAATCGACAATGAATGTGGTCACTATTCTTATTACCTTCAAAAGTATCTTGCACTTGGATTCTAGCTAACGTCTTTGTATCCATATTTTGTTAAAATATGACATAGTAATATGCAAAGAGAATAAAACTCAATGTATTAAACTGAAACACAAAATGACTTTAATAGCATACAAGAAACGTTTCATCTTCCAACTAATAAATGATAGCTTTTATTGACGAGAATAGTTAAATCATTGGTATACTAATTCACATAACGTCTAAAATACTAATTTATATAACGTATAACTATTAAATAATATAATTAAATGAATTTCAACAAATATCTCCATTAAACTGGATATGCCTGGAAAGAAACCAGTTTAATCTGATAGTGGTTGCACTCAAAGTGAACTTCGCCACTTAACAAACGTTTTCAGCTTCACTGCCTTGTGCATTATATCTGCAACTTGTTCTTCTGTTCCAGAATAAACCAACTTCAAAACTTCTTGATCTATAAGATCTTGTAGATAATTATACCTTATATCGATATGCTTTGTGTGCCTATACATGACTAAATTCTTTAAAATTTTATTGAATAAATTCTGTCATAATATATTTTTAGACACTCGAATTGTTCATATGTAATTTGTTCCAAACATTTCCTTAACCCATACACAATTATAACCATAATATGTTGCGGCTATGAACTCTGCTTCGGTTGTAGCGAAAGTAACTACCTCTTGCATTTTCTATTATCGATATCACCAACATAATCATTGTCAATGTATGCTTTCAACTTCATCTTTGTTCCTCTCTTATAAAATATCAAACTTCATTTTACCTTTTAAGTATCGTAGAACTCTCTAAGCTTCCTGCATATGTTCGTCCATTGCTTTGGCCAAGAACCGAGATAATAAGGAGACCACATACATCATGTCAGGTCTTGTAACAATAAGGTACATTAAACAACCCACCAACCTCTTGTATAGAGTAGTATCGACTTCTTTTCCATCTTCTACCTTTGTGAGTTTAGGACATATGACAATGTGATTCTTTACTGAATTACAGTCTTCCATGTCAAACCTTTCCACCACCTCCTAAGAATAAGTTTTTTGTCTTCAGTGAATCCCATCATGGCGTTGATGAATTTCAACACCAAAAAAGAATCTTATCAAACAAAGATCAATCATCTCAAATTCTCGTGTCATTGACAACTTAAACTCTATAATTAACTATTCATCATTTCTAGTTAAAATTAGATCATCTACATAGATACTTACCATGAAATACTTCACTCATTCCCTTTTAATGAATAATATGGTTTCATGAATAATTCTTTCGAATCTTTCTTGCTTAAAATACATCTATACCCGATAAGACCAAGCTCGGGGAGCTTGTTTCAAACCATACAAAGCTTTCTTGAGTCGAAATACTTTATATTATTCCTTTAAAAAAAAACCCTATGGTTGATCCACATACAACACTCCCTTCAATTCTCTAAATAAGAATGCACTTGTTACAGCTAATTTATCAACTTTCTAACTTTTGTGTGCAACAACAAAATTAATAGTATCCCATCGGCCAACCGGTGCAAAGACTTCATCATAATTAATACTTCTTCTTGTGCATATCCTTTGACTACCAATGATGCTTTGTATTTATCCACCTCCTCATCTTCATTTAATTTAGTCTTGAAAATTCGTTTAACCTGGATTTTATTTGCATTAGCAAGGAGAGTTAAAAGTTCTCATGTATTGTTTTTCTCGATGGTTTCTATTTCACATTTCATTTATTCAATCCATGAGACATAAATAGTGCCAATGTCATTTTGACTTCGGCTTCTTCATCATAATTCATTTCTTCGATTTTCCTAATATTGCATCCATATTAGTGCTCTATGAATTTATTCTGATGTGTTCTAGGTTGAGGTGACATGAAATTATTTTCACCAATAATCTCTTCCTCAAAAAATTTGATATCCTTATAAATTTCCTCTATAGTTGTGTCTTCTTCTCTTTATTAAATAGTATCATAAAAAATTTCCACATCAGCATTCCGATCCCACTTCTCTTTCTCTTTAAAATATTATATCATGACTAATGAAAAATTTATTTAAAATTAGGTCATAAAGTCGGTATGCCTTTGAATTCTCGCTTACTCCAAGTAAAACACACTTATGGCTCCTATTATTTAGCTTTATTCTACGATGTTTAGAGATGTGCACATGACTTGTGCAACCAAATCTTTGAAATATCCCACACTTGATTTAATTCTACTTCAACACTCTTCTGGATTAATATCACTTACAACACTTATCAGACTCATGTGGAGTACATGAGACATCTACTTAGCCACCTCAGCCGAAACAATATTTGGCATACGATGCAAGTAGACATCTGACCATGTCCATGATTATGAGATTATTTCTCTCGGCTCTTCCATTTTGAGGAGGAGTGTAGATAACAGTAAGTTATTTTCTGATTCCATTTTATTCGCGAAATTAGTTGAAAGTAATTGAATTAAAATCACATCAGTTATTAATTCTCAAACAACATATACATTTTCCAACTTTATTTCCAACAAATATTTTTTAAAGTTTTTAAAAACAACAAAAGCTTCATTATTTTCTTACAAACATATATCTAGCTTTTGTAACTATAATCATCTACCAACAAGAAGATATACCTTTTTCCACTCTGAGAGGCAGGAGATATCGATCCACATAAGTTTTCATGAACCAGCTTCAATTTCTCTGTTGCTCGCCACTAACTTTTCTTTGACATGATTTCCCAACATTGCGTTCCAATATTGCATACTTCCCACACTTTAGTTTCCTCTTTCATTTGAGGCAATCCCTTTATCATTTGCTTGGCTTGTATAGACTTGTATGTGTTGCTAAAAAACACATAGTGCTTGTGCCATATACCTAATGACTCATCCTCTTATACTTTCAAACATTTATTTATACTAGATTTTCTAAGTGCATATATATTGAACATGTAGTTTATTGTCATTGTAGAGTTCACAATCAACCCTCTACGAGGATGGTAGATTTTCCATGCTCTTTGGTCGATCAAAATAATTAAACCCCTTTCTTGAAGTTGCCCAACACTCAGTAGATTATTAGTCAATTTTAGAATAAAAAACACATGTTTTAATATTTAGTTGAGCCCTTCGACTTCAAACTTCACATTTTCTTTTACCACCACCTATAATCACGAGTTATTCCCTAGTTTTACTGCATGTCTAAAGTTTCATTGAGCTCAACAAACCAAACTTTTTTACATGTCATATGATTTGAGCAACCAGAATCGATAAACCAAATGCTCTCATCTTCAACCTCTTTGATATTCATATGAGGCATCAAAAATAATTATTCTCCTTCATCCACCTCAACGTAGTTTTCTCTTTTCTCGTCATTTGGGAAATCGTATTGATAATGTACTAACTTGTGATACCGGAATCACTCAATTTGAGATTTGTTAATAGTTCATCATTTTCACCTTATCGTATGCCTCTCGAGAAATTATTTTCCCCTATGCTAAACTTACTCATTCCACTACCTTGTTTTACAGATACCTTGCGTCGTAGCTTCCATTCAGGAACAAGTAATGAGCTTTGCAAATCATCGATTTTTATTTCATCAATATTGGTTGACTCTTCAATTGAACATACAATAGAATTGAAATAGTCTGTCATCGTGCGCAGGATTTTCTCAACAATCTTTACATCTTCCAGGCCTTCTCTACCGTTTTATGTCATTTTCTATGACCATGACTCTTCTAAAATTATATATCACTTTCTCACCCATCTTTATCTCTTTTATTTCAAACAATGTTTGAAGCCTCTAGACTTTAGCATGTTTCATTCTTTCATTGACATGGTAGTTTGGCTTCATTTCTTCTCAAAGTTGTTTGTATGTTTGCTTTTGAGTAATGGTCTTCAAAATAGTCTTCTCGATGGACTGAAATAAATAATTTATTGCCTTCAAAACTTAAAGCCTAGATTCATCCAACATCTTTTGGTGCACTTTCGTCAATATTCCACGTTCCTAATGGCCTAGTTGAAACACGCACCAGTATGATTTTAAACGTAAGAGATTCTCTATAAATAAACCCAGTAACTATAATCGTCCTTAAATTTGGGTGCAGATGGGACACTGAAATTATTCTCATCAAGATTCCATTTTCACACTCTCTTCACTCTTGTTTCACACTCGCTTCCCTTTTTTTCACTCAAACACTCTTGTTTCATATTTTCCTCACTATTTCTTAACTCAAACACACATTCATCAAACAGATCCATTTTGCTAGTGCTCTAATACCATGTTAAAATATGAAAGAGTAATATGCAGAGAGAATAAAATTCAATGCATTAAACAGAAGAAAAAAAGCAGATTTAAATAACCTACAAGAACCGTTTCGTATTCAAGCTAATAAATGATAACTTTTATTCATATAACTTCTAAAATAGTAATTATATAACGTATAATTATTAAATAAGGGGATACTTACCATTTAAGACACATCCAACATTTTATTACAGATAAAGGCCTAAAATTTTAAAGAGACTTTATACCTTAAATACCATTCCATATAAAATCTAGTAAACAACTTCTTTTTCTCTTCCTTTTTAATTTTTAATTTTAAAGGTCTGTATCTTTTACAACGTAACTCGGAAAAAAAATCAAAAATACCATTGAGTTTTCTTAAGACAAACAAAACTAGTACCACTCATGATATGTTTTGAACTTTTTAAATATATATATATATATATATATATATATATATATATATATATATATATATATATATATTACGCACGTTTCTCAGTTTATGGTTTCACATCTAGCATCTATCATAGTGGCCCTGAATTCGCATCTAGCAGTACACAATTTAAACAGGCTTTGCATCTAGCAAAACAAAGAAGGTTTCGCATATAGCAAAACAAAGACAATTTCGCATCTAGCAAAACAAAGAGGTTTCTTATCTAGCAAAACAAAGAAGGTTTTGCATCAAACAAACAAAAAAGTTTTTCATCTACCAAAATACAGAAGGTTTCACATCTAGCAAAACAGAGAAGGTTTCGCATCTAGGAAAACAAATAAGGTTTCGCATCTATCAAAATAAAGAAGGTTTTGCATCTTTTAACTAGTAACGTAAAAACAAATCTGAAAATACCGTTGGTTTTGTTTTTTTAAGACGTAGAAAACTAGTACTACTCATGATATGTATTAACTTTTTTAATTTTTCTCTTAAAGAACAAATAACGTTTCACATCTATCAAAAACTTGTTTTGCATCTACCATTCCAGAAGACATACACGTTTCGCATCTACCATTTCGGAAACATACACGTTTTGCAACTATCATTCCGTACGGAAACAAACACGTTTCACATATCTTACAAATAAGCCGAGAATCATTTTGCGCGAATAGAAATTTCACACACACATACTACAAACTAAAATCAACGAAATACTAACTACAATACGACGAATAAACTAAATTAGCAAATTCAAACTAAAAAACTAACTGGAAATTCAACTTTCCAGACGACGTAAAGAACAAAAACAGATCTCACCCAAAACAGGTGTTTCGAACTCAAATTCTACTTTCCAAACACACACAAATCGACTATCTTAGCATATATAAAAAATCGAACTTCGTAATCCAGTAAAACACAATCAAAATCATACAAAAACAAAAGAGCCACTCCTCACGTAGTAGAAAGAAATTGGGGAAAGAAAAGTGATATGATGTTAAAAGCTTTTTTATATAAGTGAATAGGGATATAATGGATATTATTAGATTTTAAATGATAAATATTTGACAAAAAACGAATCTTTATAAAAAAAAGAATATGAAAATATAAATTTTAAATAGATAATAATGATGGTGTTTGGTCTTAAATAATAGTTAAAACTTATATAAAATAATTGAAACAATAATCACATGTGCCTAACAACCCTTCCTTATTTATTACGTATGCCTAACAGCACTTATTTATAATATTAATTAATATATTGTTATTGAGAAAAAAGAAGAGTGAACAAGTTCAGATAGGGCACATTAGATTATTTTATGAAGACAGTCAAAGTTACAAAAGATCGTTAGAGTGGCAACAATGATAACGACTATATTTCCCGCTTTCTTGATCATTATTTTTCCTTCGTTATTTAACTTGAATCCTTAATCTTGAACGATACTTTTTTTTAAGAATCGCTCTCTCTTCTTATCAACGCTTTCTAGTTTGAAAATATATGTTAGTTTCTTTCCACGATGGTATTTTCCTTCCCTCCATACTCTCTTGTTATTCCTTGTATTCTTCATTAATTTATGTTTTTCACTTTTGTTGGATGATTGATTTGTTCAAGAAAAATCTGTAAAAAGAAAGTTGTGTAGGGTATAACTGATCTTGTTACTTTGTTTGCTGATCTTTTTCATTTAGAAATCTAAATGTTGGGTTAATTTAGGTTTATACGTAAATCGAAAACAAAATAACAAATAAAATTCTTTTTGTTTTGGTTTCAGCCTCGCGACAAGATCCGTGATGCTTACAAGATTTGTGGCAAGCACACTAATGATGTGTGAGTTCTAATACTAGATTTCAAAAAAACACATTCGATAGTATGTTACAATTTATGGTATATAGATGCCAAAGCTTATGATTTTGCTGACGTAATTTCGAGCTAATTTCTATCGTTGTTTTAGCGAGGTTCTTAATGAGAAATACAACTTGTTTTCTAGATATGAGCTGAATTCAAACGATGAATGCAACAGCCCAAGCTCTACAGAGTATGAACCGGAAACTATTAGATGTTCCAAAAGTAAAAGAAATTTCCCTTTCTCCTTTGCAACTGTTGTCTGTTATACAGAAATATGTCTTCTAACATTATTTATATTTTTAGAGTCGAAGAATCTTGAAAATAATCTGATCGAGGTGAAAGAAGTTCCAAATAAATTGATTGAGCTGAAGAACCTATATGAAAACATTGTTGAGTTAGCGGTATATTTGTCAGAAAATGCTTCTAAAATGATGGACCCAAAGGAAGTTCAAGCGAAATTGATGGACATGATGAAATTATGTGAAAATATCACGAATGTACCATCGAATTCGATGGAGACGAAGGAGCTATATGAAAATATGACGAAAGGATCTTCCGAACCCTTGGCAGGAAATGACTTTAATCTGATAGAGCCAAAAGAAGTTGGAGATAATTCGATGGAGACAAAGAAATTATGTGAAAAGATGGAGTATTTATTGTCAGATACTTTGACGGAAAGAAAGCAGAAGATGAATAGATATGCTGGAACTACCGCACCGTTGACATTCCGTGCATGTAGAGATCCGATGGTGTGGAAAGTAGCATGTAAAGATATACTGAAGCAATCAGATTTGTTGACACTCTATGTCTCTGAAATGATGGAGATGATCCAAATTCAAGAAAAATTGGCAGTGATGATGAAATTATGTG